>JAZKLR010000011.1:0-1200000 GCA_037103525.1 Ganaspis brasiliensis | reverse complement strand
TTTGTATATTATATGTAGATATATATATAAATTATGAAATAATTTTATGTAAAGTGTATTACTATTCGCTCACTTGTAGCAACGAAGGAGGCAAAAAAGGCCAGAAGCAAATCCAACTTCATTGCTTGGCTGTTGATTATTTCGCACTGAAATAATAATAATACAAGAAGGTGAAAAGATAACATATCGGAATCATTTCAAGATACTAGAGGGAGATGCAGCCTATATTTATAATTCATTCGTTATCTTTCGTTTTCATTGCGCAAATAACTTATTGTAAATTCTATTATAACAATGCAATTCATTTTTTTTTTCGCGTTATCGTGACTATCTCTATTTCAGTGTTGTTTCTGTTAGATTTGTAGAACAATGTAAAATCTATTGATTCTAATTGTAATCGACCTAAATTTTAATTAAGTTTATATAAACCAAAAAGTATTGAATTATATTAATAAAATAACGAAAAATATAAAAAAAATATTTTTAAATTTTTTTAGAATTTTCATTTTTAAAAAAGTTTCAGTAATAACCCTAAATATGAGCAACCCATCAATCTTGTAAGTTTAACGGTTTCTAGTCCATCTGGTGTTAAATCTGAGAAATATTAAAATTTGGGTTTGAAGCCTGATACTAAATCTGCCTTATCGACAAGTCGAAAATAATTATTATCTACTGATGGTAATGTAAGTTGAAATTAATAGATTTAATTTTCAAAAAGTTCGGTGTTTCAACAATTTAAATAGAATTTAATTTTAAATTTAAAATTATATTGATTTAAAAATCATTGTGATCAAGATAATATCCGAGATAAAAGAAGTTTGTTTATTTGTTTATTATAAGGAGAAAAAAATAGTTTATATCGAATTGGATAATGACGAAAACTTTCTTATTTACAGAAAGTATTGTACAGTTATCTATTTTTATAATTTTTTATAATCGCGGAAAAATAAACAAACGATTAATAAAAATAAATTATGTATTCTAACATTAAAAAATAATAATCTCCGTAAACTCCCGAAGTTAGTTAGTATGTATTTATATTTAATTTATTCATCTTTTTCTGTCCACGTTTTAAAGTCTGAAGTGAAGTTAGTTAGTATTAATATTTATTCATCTTTTTCTATCCACGTTTTAAAATCCAGAGTCAAGTTAGTCCTTGTTATTTTATTTTGTTGTGATGGGTTTTAGTTGTCATTTGTGTAAAAAAAAGTTTCGAAAAATTCTTTAAAAATTTATTATGGTTTTTAAAGAACTTTAAAATATATACACATGCAATTAATTACCTAAATTTTCATTTATTATCACAAATTTAGATTATTGTAATTAATTTTCCATTATATAAAGATTTTTTAATTATTTTCTTTTGCTTAAAAATAAATTCTGCAATTTTTCTTGATTTTCATCAATTTAGAATTATATTCATTATTTTGGCATTATTTTTAAAAATTTCAATTACTTATCCGATATTGCAATTATTCTCATCAATTTTCGTTATTTCTGCAATTTTTTAATTATTCTCTTTAATTAAAATTTTTTAAGTAATTTTATAATTATTATTTTTTTCTAAACATATACTCTATGATTTTTTAGTTATTTCTCTCAAATTTTATTGAATGTTTTCAATTTTTCATTTTTAAATTATTTTCATCATAATTCAATTTTCTTTCTCAATCTTAAATTATTTTCAGCATATTTCAATTTTTTTTTTAATTTCGAATTAATTTTATCATTTCTTAATTATTTTTCTCGATTGTTAATTAATTCTCTTTTTCTAAATTTATTTTCTAAGATTTTTAAGTATTTTTCTGAAAATTCAAATATTTTCTTCAATTTCTAATTATTTTCATTTGTTATCAGAATTTCAAACTTTTTTTTTTATTAATTATCGTAAATTTCAATTATTTTTAGCTTTCTTTCAGACTTTTCTCCAATTTTTAGTTTTTCTCATTTTATAAAATTAGTTTCTAAAATCTTTTTAAGTATTTTTCTCAAATTTCTATTATTTTCTTCAATTTTTAATTATTTTTATTTGTTTTCATAATTTCCAAAAAAATTTATTTATTATCGTAAATTTCAATTATTTTTAGCTTTCTTTCAGACTTTTCTCCAATTTTTAGTTATTCTCATTTTCTAAAATTATTTTCTAAGATTTTTAAGAATGTTTCTAAAATTTCAATTGTTTTCTTCAATTTTTAATTATTTTTATTTGTTTTCATAATCCAAAATTTGTTTATTAATTATCGTAAATTTCAATTACTTTTAGCTTATTTTTTTAATTCTTTTCTCCAAATTTTAGTTATTTTCTTTTTTTTAAAATTAATTTCTAAGATCTTTATGTATTTTTTTCAAAATTCAATTATGTTTTCTTTATTTAAAAAAAATTTTGTATTTTTTTCAATTATCACACTAAAATGTCATTTATTTTTTACAACTTATCATTGTTTGTATCATATTTTAATTATTTTCGTCAAGTTTTAAAATTTAAAACATTTTTCAATTATTTTCCAAAATTTATTTCCTTCAATTTTCAGTTCTTTACATTTGTTTTATAATTTCAAAAATTGTTAACTATTTATCTGACTTTTCATTTCTTTCATTATTTATATTATTTTCTTCAATTTTCAATTACTTTTGTTCTTTTTCTCGTTCTTTTTTCTAATTGCCAAAAAGTTTTTACTTATTTCTCTTTAATTAAAACTTGTTCTGTTCAATTTTAAATTATTTTGATCTTTTTTAATTTATTTTCTCTAATTTTTAATAATTTTCTTTTATTTCAATAAACTTCTGAAAGTTTTAATTATTTTTCTCAAATTTTGTTTAACTTTTCTTTATTTAAACTATTTTATGTAATTTGTTTAATTATTTTCTCAAATTTTAATTATTTTTTTTAATTTTAATTTATTTATCTCAATTTCTAACCATGTTTTTTCAATTATGTTCTCTAATTTTTTATTATTCAATTTTGTTTTAATTTACTTTTAAGATTCTCAAGTATTTTTCTGAAATTTAAATTCATTTCATTTTTTTTCAATTAATTTGCAAAATTTGCAATTATTTTGTTTAATTTCAATTATTTTTTGCAATTATTTTTAATTCTAAAATATTATAAATTTTGTCCTAAATAAATATTTATTTTATTTATATTAATTGGTTTTTAAATAATATATTTAAAATATTTATTTCTTTTTATTAGATAAATAGTATTTACCGATTGTTTATATTTATTATTGTATTTTATAATTTTTAAAATGCATGAAAAGCTAATCGCGCGCTTGCGCGCTTTTTTATTTTGCTAGTAAATATATAATATATAATAATTATGTTATTTATTATAAGTTTATAACATAAATAACAAAATTTTAAAAATGTGCTTTCTATTAAAAAATGTGAACACTAAATTTTTATACTAATAAATTATTTGTCCAATTATTTATTATTTAACAAGCTTCTAAATTATTTTTAGTTATTTATTTATTTTAATTAAAGCTTTATTTTGGCGCAAGTTTTGGCATTAGCAACTAAATTTCAAGCCAGTAATTAATTACATAATTATTAAAAATTACAGTTTACTTTGAAAAATACATTTTATAAATTTCTTGGGATAAATTATAAAATATAAAAATGTCTGTCAAAAATATATTTTTTATTTATATTCCAAAAATATTGTTAAGGCATGTTATAAAAAAAGAAACTACTCAATTTATGGAAATGTGAAAATGTAGTTTATTTAGTAATGATCATAAAAATCTTAGGACTATCACAGATTTATCACATGTGAATATAGATACTGAAAGTACATATATATAATGATAATAATGCATTGCTGAAATGTTTTTTAAATATGTCGACTTATGTTTATATAATATAAACTATACTATAAACTTAATTAACGTAACTTTAGGTAGTGTAAAATAAATATGTTTAGTGCAGTTTATGCAGAGAAAAAATTTAATAGTAAACTTAACAAATTCGCTTAAATTAACTCTCGATAATTAATCGCTTGAGGGTTTAAAAAGATACAATGTCATCTCGATAATTGTCCAGTTATCGAGAATTTTCTTTTGGCTTTAATATTATAAATCGATTTTATTTTTTTTATCTTCAAGTTTTATTTTTCTACTATTATCTCTGAATAATAATATTTCGTGATTTTGAACTAAAAGTATTTTACCCTACATAACATTTTTATAACAAATGTATATTTTACTCCAACTCAAATTTGGTTAGGAGTTTCTAAAATAAAGAATGTTTAAATAAAATACTTAAAGATTTTCCTAAAATTTTTACCCTTAATAAAATATTCTGAGTTTTTAAACACTATTGAATTAAATATTATTTTAAATATTTGATATTAGTTTTAGTTTTGAGGAAACAAACATGGACATTTAGAATGTGAAATCTATACTTAACAATTTTCTTTATGTATAAAAATCGTCATTGAATTAAAATAATATTTTTCTTATTAGTATAACAATAGTAATATTTACGTTTATAAACTTAGGGGTTTTCTTGCAAAAATTATAATAATTTTTAAATATTTGGCTATCATCAATCAATTATAAGTTTTATAAATTGACTATGATAATAATCAGTGAATAATAATTGTTATCAATCAATTATAATTATAAACATTTTTTACAATTAAAAGATTAGAATTTTAATTAGTTGATCATGTTCTTATTCAATAGATTATTATTTTAATAAATCGATTGTAATCTTAAATCTCTTAATCTGATTTAGTGGAAAATCGGTCACTTATTTAAGTTAGTGACTTTTCACTTAAGAAAAAGTAAAAATTTTAAATCTACTAATAGAAATAGTGGAATTTGACTACAAATTAGTAAAACTTTCTACAATTTTAAATTAATGACCGATTTTTTACTAAATCAGATTTGGAGAAAATCATTCGATTATATTTTTCATTAGTCGATTACAATCTTAATCAATTAATTATGATTTTAATCAGTCAATTTTAAATATTGAGGTTATGTCTAATATATTTAATGAGTCATTTATAACTTTAATCAGTCGATTATAATCTTAATCAATCGATTATAATTTAAATCGGAGAATTATAATCTTAATCAATTGATTATAATTTAAATCGCTGAATTATAATCTTAGTCAACCGATTATATTTTAAATCGCTGAATTTTGAACTTAACCAATAGATTATAGTCAAATACCAATCACACAATCTTAAATAATATTAATAATCTGTCGTTTTTTAAAACTTCATTACAACGATTATTAAAGCTATAAACTACTTAATTAAAGCCAAGTACCAAACTTTTCATAACGCTGATATAAAATCTCTAAATACAAATCGTACAGTTCGTAGTTTATAATCTTCTATAAAGAATAAATATGAATTATCATTTTTAGACACGTACAAATTAATAGTAGAACTTTAAACTTTAACACTTTGTTATTAATTAATACTATTTAGTAGTGTTTATGTAGTATTTAATTAATACTATAAATAAATGATAAAATACATCAGAAATATTGTTACGTACAAGAGATCAAAATTCCTCTAACAAAATCACATTATGGACCTTTCTCTGTTTTTAAAAAGTCTCTACTCCAAATAATCCACTTTTCATTCAACCCGTTTCGTCAATTTGAAATAGTTCAAAAAATCCAATTTTTAATTCTTTAGTTTGTCCACTTTCCAATCATAATATCTGCATTTTAAGAGATTCTTCTTAATTAACTATACATATATTTTTATTCTCTCAAAATTAACCTCTCGATATTTTCAGTTTCTAAAATTTCACATCTAACAACTTAAACACAATTTTCTTCATCTTCTTCATTCATCTCATAATTTTAATCTAATCACCACTTTGGAAAAAGCACAATCACTGAATTTATTTTTCATCAAGAGCAAAAAAAAAATATAGAGATAAAAGTATCGTTACCAGGGTCTCCACATTGGATCACAAGGATCGTCAATTCTAACCACATCAATTTCCTCCTCGTCATCAATAAATTCAGATTGTTTAGTTCTCGATTGCGAGTTTCTCAGATAATAGTGATTAGACCTTAATTCGCAATTTTTATCAATAAAATTCGAACTTTTTCTTGTAAATGATAAATGTTCTTCGGATCCCGTCACAATTTGTGGCCCGGACTTAATAGTTTCCAAACGATTAATTGCGGCTTCAGCTCTCGAAGGATGCTGTGGAATTGGTCCATTCGAAGGCACTCTTCGTTTTTCATCGATGACCGATGTTCCAGATTCGGTTGACGAATTGGGAGATTGACAGGGTGCAATTATATTAGCGGTTCTTTCCAAGTTTTTAAGCGTGTGAGACACGAGTGTTGAGTTCGATACGTCCTAAAATTTAAAACAAAATTGTAATGAAAAGAAATTGAAATTTTGTTTTTAAAAATAAAGATTTTAGTTTTTGAAATTGTTGGCGCATTTTATTTAAAAACGATCGCCCTGCTTTTGTTTTAAAAAAAAAGGATGTTTTTAATTTTTGATATTTCTTTTAAAAATACAATAGATAAATAAAGCTATAAGTATTTTTCGTAGTAAATTTAATGATCTTTTATTTGGTATAATCAATTTTTAAAATTGAATTAGGTTTTATTAAGAAAAATGAAAATTTGAAATTTATTTTCCGTTGATACCGACCATATTTAAATTATTTAAAAATACCTTTAAATATTGTTTGATATGTGTAGATTATTTAATATGAAACAATATTTAAGCTATTTTTAAATAATTTAAGTATGGTCGGTATCAACGGAACACAAACTTCAAATTTTCATTTTTTTTAATAAAACCTAATCCAATTTTAAAAATTGATTATATTAAATAATAGATCATTAAATTTACTACAAAAAATACTTATAGCTTTATTTATTTATTGTCTTTTTAAAAAAAATATCAAAACTTAAAAAATTCCTTATTTTTAAAAACAAAAGCAAGGCGGTCGATTTTAAATGAAATATCCCGAATTCTTCATTCATGTTTTTTCTACATTTCAAAATTTTTCTTTTTTTTTAATTTTTTAGTTAATTATTAATTTACCTTCTCACTGGTAGGTTTGGAAGTCAAAAGGGTTGAAAGATGTTTGAAAAGTTTATCAGCCGTTTCTCCTGGAAGCGATGCTAAAAATCGACAAGCTTCGGCTGCACAGTGACCATATCCAGATTGCCATCTACTTTCCGACTCTTCATTTGGGGATGCGGAAATCGATAAACCTGATGGTCTAGAAGTCTGGAGTCTTTGCAAGTGACGAACAGTCAATTCCAAAATATCGGCTTTCTCTAATTTGCTGATATTTTCTCCTTCAGTCTAAAATTAAAACATTCCTTTTAGAAAAATGCAAAATTTTTGAAAATTCTAATAATATAAAATATATAAAATAAATATATAAAACACGAAATTAAAAAAGCTTGGTTATGAAATGTAATATTTGGTGTTTTGACCGGGATTAAATTGAAGTTTGGAAAGGCCAAAATTTGGAACAAATAAAGTTGGATCAAGATTAGTTTGAATTAATTAAAGCTTGAACTGATTGAAGTCTTTACCAATTAAAGTTTGGATGGAAGATTAAATAGACTGGAATTTGGAACAATATGCAGTAAAAGTGAGAACAATTGAAGTTTAAATCATTTAAACTTTAAAATGATTAAAGTTTGAATAAATTCAAGTTTTAATTCATTAATGTTACATTAATAGTTGGATTAAAGTTTGTATTAAAGTTTGGAACAATTAAAGTTTGAATCGATTTAAGATTAAATTATTTCAAGTTTAAATAAATTAAAGTTCCAATTGATTAATGTTAAATTAAAAGTTTGTGTTTTTTTTATTGGACTTAAGTTTGTATAAAGTTTGGAATAATAAAAGTTGAGTCAATTATAGTCTGAATCACTTAAACTTTAAACTGATAACAGTTTGAATAAATTGAAGATGGAATCAATTAAAGTTGGAGTCAATAAAAGTTTTAAATAAATAATTAACGTTAAATTAAAGTTTCGATTAAAGTTTGTATTAAAATTTAAAGCAATAAAAGTTAACTCAATTAATTTTTGAATTATTTGAACTTTAAAGTGAGTGAAGTTTGAATAAATTGATGTTTCAATTAAATAGCTTTAATATTGATAAATGTTTATTCAAAGTTTGGATGTAAGTTTGTATTTAAGTTTGAAACAACTAATGTTTGAATTGATTAAATTTTAAATTATTGCAAGTTTAAATAAATTAAAGTTCCAACTGATTAATGTTAAATTAAAAGCTTGTGCTTTTTTATTGAAGTGAAGTTTGTATAAAAGTTTGAATCAATTTAAGTTTGAATCAAATAAAGTTTCAATTGATTAATGATTATTCAAAGTTTGGACTTAAGTTTGTATAAAGTTTGAAATAATAAAAGTGGACTCAATTAAAGTTTGAATCACTTAAACTTTAAAGTGATAGCAGTTTGAATAAATTGAAGTTGGAATCAATTAAAGTTTCAAATAATGTATGTTAAATTAAAGCTTCGATTTAAGTTTGTATTAAAATTTGAAGCAATAAAAGTTAACTCAATTAATGTTTGAATTGTTCGAACTTTATGAACTTTATGAACTTTATAATAAATTGAAGTTTGAATTAAATAGCTTCAATATTGATAAAGGTTTATTCAAAGTTTGGATGTAAGTTTGTATTTAAGTTTGAAACAACTAATATTTGAATTGATTAAATTTTAAATTATTTCAAGTGTACGCTAAATTAAAGGTTTGATTGAAGTTTTTATTTAAGTTTGAATCAATTGAAGTTTGAATTGATTAAAGTTTAAATTATTGAAGTTTAAATAAATTAAAGTTTCAATTGATGAATGTTAAATTAAAAGTTTGTATTATTTAATTGAAGTAAAGTTTGTAACTTTGTACAAAAGTTTGAAACAATTAAAGTTTTAAACAAATAAAGTATTAACTAATTTATGTAACATTAAAGTTTCGATTTAAGTTTGTATTAAAGTTTAAAATAATAAAAGTTGATTCAATTGAAGTTTGCATAATTTGAACTTTTAAGTGATTGCAGTTTTAATAAATTCAAATTTGAATCAATTCAAGTTTTAATTCATTAATTTTAAATTGAAGGTTGGAGTGAAGTTTGTATTTAAGTTTGAAACAGTAAAATAACTCAATTATAGTTTGAATTGTTTGAACTTTAATGTGATTGAAGTTTGAATAAATTGAAGTTTTAATCAAATAAAGTTTCAATATTCGTTAATGTATATTCAAAGTTTGGATTTAAGTTTGTATTTAAGTTTAAAACATTTAAAGTCTAAATCGATTAAAGTTTAAATTATTTAAAAATTGAATTAATTAAAGTTTTAATTGATTACTTTGAAGTTTAAGGTTTGTGTTTTTTAACTAAAATGAAGTTTGTATAAAAGTTTGAAACAATTTTAGTTTCAATCAGTTAAAGTTTCAATTGATTAATGTTAAATTAAAGTTTGAATTTAAGTTTCTATTAAAATTCGAAATAATAAAAGTTAATTCAATTAAGGTTTGAATCATTTGAACTTTAAAGTGATTGAAGTTTGAATAAATTGAAGTTTCAATTGATTAATGTTTATTCAAAGTTTGGATTTAAGTTTGTATTAAAGTTTGAAACAATAAAAATTGATTCATTTAAAGTTTGAATTGTTTGAACTTTAAAGTGATTGAACTTTGAATAAATCCAAGTTTCAATTCATTAATGTTAAATGAAAGGCTTGAGTTTTGTAATAAAAGTGAAGTTTGTATAAAAATTTGAAACATTTAAAGCGTCAATCAAATAAAGTTTCAACTGATTACTGTTTAATCAAAGTTTATATTAAGATTGGTATTGATGTTTACAACAATTAAAGTGGCATCTATTGAAGTAGAATCGATTTACTAATTAAAGTTTCATTTTAATAAAATTTGAATCTATTAAATTCTGATTCAAGCAAAATTCAAATCAAAGTAAGTTTGAATTGATTAATATTAAATTGAAGTTTAGATTAGGAAGTTTAAAGAAACTAAAGTTGCGCATCTATTGAAATTTGAATCAGTTTGAATCGATTAAAGTTTGAATTGATTAAATTTTGAAACGATTAAAGTTAGAAACAATCAAAGTTTGAGTGAATTAAAGATTTAATTGATTATTCTCAACAAAAAGGTCATATTGAAGTTTAAAACAATAGAAGTAGCATTGATGAAAATTTGATTCGTCATATAATGCCAAAATTTTCCCTTTTAGAAAAATTCCCAAATTTCCAAAAATCCATCATATAACTAAAAACACACATAAAATATATCAAATATTTTAAAATATTTATTTAAAATATATCAAATATTTTAAAATATTAAAAATAATATGAAATAAATTCATAAAACACGAAACTGAAAAAACTCAGGTAATGAAATTTAATCTTCTGGTGTTTCGATCGTAACTCAAGTTCGCACGATCCAAGATATTACTATGTATATATAGCAAATCAGATGAGTCGTGCGCGACCGAGATTAAAAAAAATGTATATTTTTTCCTGTAAAGAATACTACGAAGCTAGTCAGAGAATAAGATCCAACTTGTAAATTTTTTTGTTCTAAGAAGGACGCGACTGTTTGTTTTGCAGAGGTGTAGACGAGAAAAGCAAATCGAATCCAGGTTAAAAGTCGTGTACATAAGCGTAAAGCCGATCAAATACCAAGAATCAGGGAAGAAGAATCGATTATCTGGAACGAATATTCTCAATTCCGCACTTTGATTGGCTGCGTAAATGAAGAATCAGTTGATTTTACTCCGAGTTGATTTACCGGCAAATTGCCTCGTAATTTGTCAATCAAAATGTGGCGTCAGGATATAAAAAGTGACGCGACTGCAAAAAACTCGAAACGGATTTGAAATCTATTTAAACTAGAATTTTTTTGTTGCTTGTTAAAAAAGCTAAAAATAGAAAAAAAAAAATATGTGGTTTTCGGAAAAAATATTTTTGTTTTGTGTAGAATAGCGTTCCTAATTGGAGATCCGGATTGAATAGTAATAATAATAATAATAATGGATAAATAAATTTCACTAAATATGTAAAAAATTCCAACTTACTTCCAAAGCATCCACCATTAAATCTTTTAATTCTTCTAGGCATCGATTTATGCGCGCACGACGTTTCCGTTCCAGCAACGGCTTTGTTATCTATTGGAAAGAAATTTTGAAAATAATGTAAAATTAATTATTTATCTTAATATAAATAGAATTTAAGGCGGAGGTAAAAAAAGCAGGAGAAAAAATCTATTATATTCATTCTCTAAACCTGAATTAGTGAAAAAATAGTATTTACTAATTAATTAGGAAATCCATGAACGGATTTTTTCTCAAGTAAAAAAATTACTGTATAATAAGTACAAAATAACTAATCAATGGTGGGAAACTACTAATTTAGTTATAAAATTGCACTAACTGAAAATGAGTAAAAAATTTAGTAAATAGGAATATACTAATTGTTTTATTGCTTTATTGTTATCAAAAATTGCTTTGTGAGTTGAAATAGTCATTTTTTACTAAACTGTTAATAGCTGAATAAATATTTGAAATAGTAAACAACTTTTTACGGTAAAGTTAGTAATTTTTTTACTAACTAAGATTTAGAGAGTAATTAGACATTTATTTTTACTAAAATAGTAGTAAATTTAGAAAATAGTTGTAAAAAATTAGGGAAATGAAATTAAACAATCAGTGATGTAATTAAACAAATAATTTCATTACCAATTTTATTAGCTAAGAGAGATTAAAAAAATTTCAATATTAAAACTAATTGAATGAAATAAATGAACTAAAACTATTTTGAATTTCAAATCTCGAGAAAATTTTATTAGGAAAAAAATTAATGATTAAATATTACTACTTAAGGAAATAGTAAAAAATGTATAATTTCTCTCTAAATCTGAATTAATGGTTTTCTACTAATGAATTAGCGAAAAGTGAGCTACTATTAAAATAGTAAGAATTTTACTAATTCTTAGTAGAAAATTACTAATTTTGTAGTAGAAAACTACTAATTAAATTAGTAAAAAAATCTACTTTTTTGAAAAGTAAAGTTTCACTATTTCAATTAGTAGTTTTCTACTATATGATTTAGAAAAAAATGAGCCATGAATTTGACTAATTCATAGTAGAAAACTACTAATTCAGATTTAGAGAGTTAGTAGCGAAAATTCATGGTTAATTAATAATTAATTGAAGCATGTAAGTAAATATATAAATAAAGAAAAATTAATTATTAACGAAAAGTAAATGAAAATTAAGTGATAGTTAATTAAGTTATATTAGTATCGATATTATTTTATTTAAATGAATAAATGAACCAAGAAATGATGAATAAAAATAATCGTAAACTGTTAATTGTTTGTCATCTGTTAATTAACAATACTCATAAACGGGTTATTTTTAGTATTTAGTTCATTCGAAAATTTTAAAATATGAAATAATTTTAAATTGGAAAATTAACCTAATAATTTTTTTTCTCATATTTTTATGTACCTGAAGTTCCGGACGTCAGAACGGACGAAAATTAAAAAAATATTTTTCAACTTTTGACAAAGCAATTTCTTTTAAAACACTTTTAAAATATGTTTTAAGTCTAAAATATTATTAATTTTGTATTTCTAAGCGATGAAAGCAACCCCCGAAAAATAATTTTCAAAAATATGTTTTTTTTAATTCTGTCCGTGCAGACGTCCGGAACTTCGGATACATTATTTTTTTGTGTTTCCTTAACATTAATTAATATTTTAATATTTTATTTAACCATTAACATAAATATATTCTTCTCAATTCAATTAAAAAATGATAATTATCTAACAAATTCTTTCACATTAATTTTATTTTTTATATCAATTTCTTTATTGACAATAATCAGAATCAGTTAAATATCAAATAAATTATCAATAATTAGAACCTATTAATTATCTGCAAACACAATCTCCTAATTAACAATAATCAAAACCTGTTAATAAGAATCAATGTCACTTCATTAATTAACAATAATCATAAACAGTTAATTATTACCAATCCTCAAATTAACAATAGTCGATATCTATTAATTATATTCTGCCAATTATCAATATAAAAAACTTGGGTAATATTACCAAAACTTGCTAATTATCATCTATCACAATCTATTAATTAATAATACTGATGAACAATTAACTATTAACATTCATATACCGCTAATTATAAATAATCTCAAACCAAAAATTATCAACAATCATAAATTATCGAGAATGATAAACTAATAATTCCCAATAATCAACAAGCAATAATAAACAATAATTATAAACAATTAATTATCAACGAGTATAAACAAATAATAATAAACAATCAAAAACTAATAATTATTAATAATAATAAACTATGGATTATCAATATCATCGTTAAGCTTTAATTAATTAGAAATAATTAAAAAAAAACTTATAAAATTGCCTACCTTTTTGTATTGATAAGTCCTTGAAACCGGATGCGGATAATCGTACGACATCATTACAAGATCTTTGAGATAATTTTCAATCTTGTTAGAAACACACGTGACACTGCACTCATATGGATAATAAAAGAAAAATAGTGATAAAAATAATACAAGAGAACTTGTTGATGGGAAAAATGTAGTAGCGATCTAGTATTAGACTGCGGGTGCCCTCCATGCAGTCTGTATGTGAACTGACTGACTACTTGGAAAGCCATTCTGACGGACCCTCCCCTCGCTCACTTTCAAGTTCGAACCCTCCCCCACGAGTAGATACTACTTTACCATTTTATTCCTTCAGGTAGATCAGCTCCCCCTCGTTCTTTTGCACTTCCTACCTATGCATTTCTACTATTATACTCTGCCAGTCAAGCCTACTGCGTCCAGGAATCCCAACAAATTTATGTGAGAAAGGGTTTAATTAACTCTTGAGAATGTCTAAACCTTTCTACACAATGCACTTTTTGGATTTTGGAGTTATTAGCAATTTATGTTTCGTTTTCTGAATTATAGCCTTTTATGTGCAACATGATGCAATATACGTCATATATTAATATGAAATTAATTATTGATTCAAAGCAATTCGATAACTTGCATCAATTAATAATCATGTTTTTTAAAAATTTTTTAAAATTAGATTGAATTTTTTCATTTAATGTTGCGAGAAACAAATTTCTAATTTGTTGAAGTTTGGATCGCTTGATGATTTGGAGCGATTAAAGTTTAGAACGATTGAAGTTCAATTGATTGGAGTTTAGAAGGATTAAATTTGGAGCAATTAAAGTTTGGATCGATTAATGATTTGGGGCGATTACAGTTTAGAACGATGGAAGTTCGATCGAGAGAAGTTTAGTTAATTGAAATAGGGATAAATTAAAGTTTAAATTCATTAAAGTTTAGATAGATTAATATTTAAACATTTAAAACTTAATTTTTTAAAATTAGATTGAATTTCTTCATTTAATATTGCGATTATTAAATTTCGAATTCGTTGAAGTTTGGATCACTTGATGATTTGAAACGATTAAAGTTTAGAAAGATTAAATTTGGAGCAATTGAAGTTTGGATCGATTGAAGTTGTATTGATAAAAGTTAAGATAAATTAAAATTTTAATGGATTGAAAGTAAAAACAAATAAAGTTGAATCAATTGAAGTAGGGATAAATTAAAGTTTAAGTTCATTGAAGATTATATGAATTAACATTTAAACATTTAACATTCAAGTATTTTAACATTAGATTGAATTTCTTTATTTAATATTACGATAATTAAATTTTGAATTAGTTGAAGTTTGGATCTCTTGATGATTCAGAGTATAAAATTTTTAAACGATTGAAGTTTAATCGATTGAAGTTTAGAAGGATTAAATTTGGAGCAATTGAAGTTTGGATCGGTTAATAATTTGGAGCGATTAAAGTTTAAAGCCATTGAAGTTGGATCGATTGAAGTTTAGTTAATTGAAGTAGAGTTAAATTAAAATTTGAATTTATTGAAGTTTAGATGAATTAACATTTAAACATTTAAAAATTAAAACTAAATTTTTTAAAATTAATTTGAATTTCTTCATTTAATATTGCGATTATTAAATTTCAAATTAGTTGAAGTTTAGATCACTTGATGATTAGAAACGATTAAAGTTTAGAAAGATTGAAGTGGAATCGATTGAAGTTTAGAAAGATTAAATTTGGAGCAATTAAAGTTTTGATCTATTGGAGTTGAATTAATTAAAGTTAAGATAAATGAAAGAAGATGAAGTTGAAGTTAAGTTAAGTGAATTGAAGTAGGGATAAATTAAAGTTTAAATTCATTCAAGTTTATGTCAATTAACATTTAAACATTTAACATTTAAGTTTTTAAAATGAGATTAAATTTCTTCATTTAATATTTCGATCATTAAATTTTGAATTAGTTAAAGTTTGGATCACTTGATGATTTGGAGCGATTAAAGTTTAAAACGATTGAAGTTAAATCGATTGAAGTTTAGAAAGATTATATTTAAAGCAATTGAAGTTTGGATCGATTGAAGTTGAATCGATTTTATAGTTGAGATGAATTAAAGTTTTTATCGATTGAAGATGAAGACAATTAAAGTTGAATCAACTGATGTAGAGATAAATTAAAGTTTAAATTCATTGAAGTTTATATGAATTAACATTTAAACATTTACCATTTAAGTTTTTTCAAATTAGATTTAATTTCTTCATTTAATATTGCTAGAAATAAATATGGAATTAGTTGAAGTTCGGATCACTTAATGATTTTAAACAATTAAAGTTTAGAAAGATTGAAGTGGAGTCGATTGAAGTTTAGCAAGATTAAATTTGTAGCAATGGGAACATTGGATTGATTAAAGTTTGGACTAATTGAAGCTTAGAAGAATTAAACTTTTGATAGTTAGAAAATAAAAACAAATAAGCTTTGATATATCAAAGTTTAATAAAAGTATAAATCATTGATCGATTAAAAATGAGAACAAATAAAATTAGATTGATTAAAGTTTGGACGAATTAAAGTTTTGATCGATTGAAAATAAAAACAACTGAAGTTGGTATAAATTAAAGTTTGAATTGATGAAAATTTATATCAATCGAAGTTTAGATCAATTAACATTTATTTTCATAAAACATTTAAATGAATTAAAGTTTAGATGAATTAAAGTTTTAATAAATTGTAGGTAGAAACAAATGAATTTAAAAACATTGAAGTTTAGAAAAATTTAAATACGGATCAATTATGGATATAAGCAAATGAATTTGTATCATTTGAAGTTGGATCGATCAACTAAATAATGTTCGATTTGATTAAATTTTGGATCAATTGAAAATTATATCAAAATTAAAGTACTTGAATAAATTGAAATTAACATAGACTGACATTTTGAAAAAATTATTTATTTATTTATTTAAGGTTTCTTATTTAATTAAATTTGGATCGCATTAAATTTGGATGAATTAAGATTGAATTAACTGAAGTTTGTGCTGATTTATTTCTATCAATAAAAGTTTGGAGTAAAATTTAGATAGAAGTTCAAAACTATTGAATTATGTTCTACTGAAGTTTTATTCGATAAAAGCAAGATTGATTAAAGTTGGAATCAGTTGGATTCATTAATTAAAGTTTAGAGTTTCTATAGTGAGATTGATTGAAATTTTGATTAATTTGAAATTAAATTAATTGAAAAATGGATCAATTCAAGTTAAATGGATTAAAGTTTGAGACAATTAAAGTTTACATCTATTAAAGTTTGAGACCATTTAAGTTTGGATCAATAAATATTTGCATCGATTAATGTTTGAAACAATTAGAATTCAGATTGTTGAAAATGTTAATCGATTAAAAGATTAAAACTCGATTCGATCAAAACATGAATTATTTCAAATGTTATCAATTGAAATTTGTATTTTTGAAATATGAATCAATTAAAGTTTTAATCGATATGCTAGTAAATATAAATAAAAAAGTATTATACGTTACGTACATCTACCAAATATTTTTTAATTATAAATTCTGTTAATTCATGTAGAAAACTATGTCAGAGATACATTAAGCAATTGCTTTTTATATAAAACGACACGCTTATCAAACCCTTTTCTATCGCAATGTGATTAAACAAAGATTTTCCAGACTCTCGAACCAGTGGTCTAGATAAAAAAAAAAACACTGAAAGGAAACGAACATATTTTTAATTTATGCCAGATATTAAAGTGGCGTCGTATTTTGTCAGTTCGTTAAATTGAATTTTCAGCTGTCATACATTTACACATTCAAAAGCAGATAACTGTAAGTGGTGCATTCATTAACACTATCTAAGTCAATTACTGTAGAATTTGTAGATATACAGAGTCTCAGTTTTATAAAAAAATTAAAAAGAAGAAAACACTCATGACACACGTCTTTTTTATATTAAATAGATTAAAAGCACTTATGGTCTCTGTATAAAATATCCACTTTATTGTTTATAGTTCATCCGATAAAAGAGCAGTCAGATTTTCTGTAATTTGTTGAAAAACAATCTTTTCATTTTAATAATTTAAAAATTATTAATTAATCCTGAATCATTCAGAATTAAAAATCTAGTTTTCACATCAAGTTTTAAACATTAACATTAAAACAATTGACACCTTTACCACACAGAAAAAAATTATTCTTGAATAAATCGAGAATTTTTTCCTAAATTTGGGGCAGTAGAAAAAATTCGAGTATGTATCACTTTGACTCAAAATTTTTCGAGCAATTGTTATATTATTCTCGGAAGATAAATTTTATTTTCAACTCCTTCTAAAATTAAAGATTTTTAAGTCTTATTATTAAATAACTGATTTTAATAAATTAAATTAATATTAGAAGACTCTGGTAATTCAGTAAATTCAATTATTGAATAATTAAAATTTCAAAATCTTTTGATTTTCAAGTAGTACAGAACTAGTTTTCCAGGTTAAAAATAAAAATTGTCGATTCTTCAAATATTTAAATGAAATCACTAATGTATAGATAAATATAAATTTTATTTTATATCTCATTTTCAGTAATTTTTCAAGAAGTAGTTCATGATATACTTAAAATACGCTAATGGCCAAAATTTTGGGGTCAATTACAAAAATTGTGCTTCTAAAAAATTGTGCTTCTAGCCTGAAGCTTTTTTGATTAATAGAAACGAATATTTGATGTGACAAAGACAGGTGAATTTTTTCTTTTTCAGTAAATCTTCATTGTTCAAAATTTGGTGGGCTACATTTTCTAGAGATAATAATAGAAAAATTTTGAAATTAAGCTAAATAAAACCTTGAATTTTTAACTTAAAAATAACCCAAATTAAACTTAAATAGCTTTCGCCACTGTTCGAATTTTTCTTTCAATTGTCAATTATTTTCCTCATTTTTCAATTATTTTCTTTAATATCTAATTATTTTAGTCTTTTTGTAATTATTCTTTCAGTTATTAACTATTTTCTTAAAATTTCAATTTAGTTCTGTAATCTTCAATTTATTTCTTTAATTTTTAATTATTTTCTTCAATAAACAATAATTCTCGCAGTTTTTTTCAAATATCAAATATTTTCTTGAAATTTCAAAACAATAAATTCTTCAATTTTCAATTGATTTCTTTAGTTTTTATTTATTTTTTGCAATTTTTTCCATTATTTTCATCAGTTTGTAATTAAAAATTTATTATTCTCCTTTAATTTTATAATTATTCGTTAATTTGAAAATTTTTTTTATTCGAATGCCAATTATTAGCACCATTTTTTAAATTTAGTTTTCAATTGTTAATTATTTTTTTTAATAGTTAATATTTTTGTCAATATTTAATTATTTTCGTCATATTTTAATTTGTCTTTTAAATTATCAATTATTTTCTTGTAATTTCAGTTTAATTCTTCAATTTTGAATTGATTTATTTGGTTTTCATTTATTTTCCACAATTTTTTACATTATTTTCATCAGTTTTCAATTGACAATTTATTATTCTCCTTTAATTTTATGATTATTCGTCAATTAAAAAATTTTTTTTATTCGAATGCTGATTATTCTTATCTTTTTTCGAATTTACTTTTCAATCGTTAATTATTTCTTTTAACACTTATTTTCGTCGATATTTAATTATTTTCGTCATATTGTAATTTGTCTTTAAATTATCAATTATTTTCTTGTAATTTCTATTTAATTTTTTAATTTCCAATTCATTTCTTTAATTTTCAATTATTTTTAATTAATTCTCCAATATTTAATAATTTTCGTATTTTTTTAAATTTTTTTTTCTCATAAAAATTGTTTTAAAATTTCTATTCAGTTGTCTATTAATCTAGTCATTTCTTGAATTTTGTTTTCAATTGACATTCGTCATTTCGTCATTTCGTCATTTTTAACATATTTTCTTCAATTTGTCTACTATTTCCTTCAATTATTAATTGAATCTTAACAATTATTTGAACAGCTTATAATCTACATATAATTTTTATCATATTTTATACTTCTGTATCTGATCTAATTTTGTATTTCCATTTATGGTCCTTGGACCGCGGGACATTGTGTTTAAATAAATAAATAAATTTTTTTCCGCAATTTTCAATTATTTCCTACAATTTTTTCATTTTTTAATTATTATGTTAAAATGTTATAATCATTCTTTGATTTTTTAAATTATTTTGTTCGGTTGTGTATAATTCTAGCCATTTTTTAAATTTTGTTTTCAATTGTCAATTATTTTCGTAATTTTGTAATTTTTTTTCAATAATCAATTATTTTTTCAAATTTTAATTTAATGCTTAAATTTTCAATTTACTTCCTTAATTATTTATTATTTTCAGCAATTTCAAATACTTTTTTTAATTTTCAATCCAGGTGTTCAATTTGCAATTATTTTCAACAGCTATTCCTATAATTTTTGAACTATTTTTTTTTTTATTTAATATTTATTGTTTAATTTTTAAAACTACTCTTTTCAATTGTTGAATTATGTTTCCATTTTTCGAATTTAGTTTTCAACTGTCATTTATTCTCGTTATTTTTCAGATATATCCTTCATTTTCGTAATTTCCATTATTTGAATTAGCAACAATTTATAGTTTTAATTGACCAACAATAATGCAAAGTTTAAAGTCAAATAAAAAATTAGCAAAAATGAGAGAATTCATGTTTTTTTTTTATATTCTCACTTTCATCTTAAACTACACTTAATGTAGAAGAGATTGCATGTTTAGTTTTTGTGATACGAGATGGTAATCAGGAGTAATGTCTTTCGACAGCGATCATAATTTAAAAAATTGTAACGTTTAATTTAATAAAATATGCCTAATATTTTTAAAAAGACTATTTTGAATTCTTGTTTATTTTGCTTTTTGTACTGAACCTTGTTAGTAAGAAACGAAAGGCAAAAGTGAAACATTTATTATATTTTTGTAAGAAAAGTCCAATTTTATTTTATATCAGACTTGTAAATTTCGAATGCAATTCTTTTGACAAAATTGGAATTGCGGTTTTAATTTATAAGCAATTGATTCAATATTTTACTAAAAGTTACCTTAAACACTAACTATACATTTTTGGCTATTAATATAAAAAATTATTATTCTAAAGTTGACTTTCGGACATTTTTTAATGCCTTCTGGCCCACTGTGCAAACTCAAGTACAAATTAAACATGAAAATTTTATCAATTTCTCCGAGTCAGAAGTAGAGAGATGGTTTAGTCAATAAATAAAAACATCTTTTATTTTTGACCTTTCGACAAACTATGTAGTCCTCTTCAGAACTGTAATATTTATTTATCAAAATTAATTTTTAGGTACTTCTAGACGTTTATAATTAATTTACAGAAAAGGTTTTTCTTTTTTTACATTATGTTGATGAGAGTACTTACATATAAACAGTGTTGGTTTGTTTTTAAAAAAACACACTTGATTATTTTTATTGTTTTCACAACTTCGTCAATTTTTTGTAAATAAGTTTTTTTACATGTTTATTTCGTCATTTTAATAAAAATAATAATAAATTATAAATTTTGTTATAAATTCATATATTTTGGACTTAGTTGTATGAATGTCCATATTTAACTGAAGGTTCAATTACAAGTTATTGTTTTTATTTACTAAGTGGTACAAGGAGAACGCAAATGACTTTAATTTCAATTTGTGAATTTACTATCTGTTAATTTTAAATTTCATTTGTCGAATTATAGAATCATATTGTTTGTTGAAAAATAAAATATCTTCTTTTCTGTTAATAGAATTTTTTTGTAATTTTATATGTACCATTTCAGAAACAAGACGTTTTTTCTTAGAAGGTTCCTTATCCAGTATTGTTATGTTTTGCCAATTAAATTCGTGTTTTGATTTGTCGTTACTGTTTTTTGATTTTTTATGTTGTCTTTTTTTGTTTTGTGTTCATTAATTCTTTTAAATAAATTTCTTTTTGTTTGTCCTACATAAGTTGCAGAGCAATCTTTGCAATTGATTTTGTACACTGTGTTAGTTATATAATTTTTTTCAGTTTTGACTTTTATCTTTTTTACCAAATAGTTAAGGTTACTTTTTATTGTTGGTATTGTGTGGTTGTTAAGTTTTTTGAATGTATAAGAAAGTTTTTCATAGAAATTATTAATATATGGTAATTTTAATTTTGTTGTCAATGTGTAAATATTCTGATTGTTTCTATTGTTGTTTGTGTTTTTTCTAATTGTTATTAATCTTTTTTTGAGTACAAGTACAAAGTTCCGGAAAATTTCATAAATTATTTCTTTCCATGCAGAAAAAGGTTTTTATACAAAATGCAGAAAGATAATGCTCAGAAATAACTGAAAGTACAGAGGAACATGACTCCTGGCATCCTATCTGCGTCACGAATATGACATGACGATCTCTGTTATTTTTTTCGTCGATGCCTGCGGTTATAAGAGCGAGTCTCACAGATCTCGAGTGACTCTGGCAAAAGACTGCGCCATAAGCATCTATAAGCGAGTCTCGAGTACTGGGAAGAAAAACAATAATTTGTGATGTCACCGTTCGTCAAAGTTGAGACGATAAACGCCATTTTTAAATTATCGTGTGGCTTATCGCGTGCAAGAACTTGCAAAGACACTTTTATTATCTTTTGTTTATACAATGGATTCGGTCAGATGTAACTTGAACCGAACACTTATCAGGGAGCGAAGCGTGCGAATGTTTACGATTGTACCGGTCGATCTTCCGGTGACAATAATTCTCGTCAATGAAAATACGCTCAGGACACGTGACACTTCCTTGACTCGTATGAATGACGACAGATACGCGTGGCTACAACCATCTTTCGAGGAAATTTTAATTTGTTCAATATTACCAACAGATAAAAAGCGATAATGTTCTGAATCACTGTTTTATAATTTTGCTTATTTATAGTAACAAGTGCTAAAATTGTACTTGGTGTAGTTTTATTAATGAGATGCTTGGAGGATTTTGTTTGGCCAAAGTGACTACCGCAAATAATTATTTTTAAATTCTCGAATTATAAAAAAGGAATAATTTCCTACGGATATTTGTTCCGTCAATGATTCCTTCGATATCTGATTATTGAAATATTAATTAAAGATATCTTGTGATTTCCCCCTTCTTATTAGAAGGGTAGTATTCTCTCTAAATCTGAATTAGTGGTTTTCTACTAATGAATTAGCGAAAAGTGAGCTACTATTAAAATAGTAAGAATTTTACTAATTTTTAGTAGAAAACTACTAATCTTGTAGTAGAAAATTACTAATTAAATTAGTAAAAAAATCTACTTCTTTGAAAAGTAAAGTTTCACTATTTCAATTAGTAGTTTTCTACTATGAATTAGTAATTTTCTACTAAGAATTAGTAGTTTTCTACTATATGAATTAGAGAAAAATGAGCCATGAATTTGACTAATTCATAGTAGAAAACTACTAATTCTTAGTAGAAAACAACTAATTCAGATTTAGAGAGATTAAATACTTTGAAATACATTGTTTTTGTTTAGAAAAAAATGTAAACTTAGTTTAAAAAGGAGCTACAAAAGAAAAAACCAGAAAAATGGAAAGGTTTACAAACATGAGAGAGTATTTGAGGAGTACTTTTTCAAAAGTTGATAAATCCACATTTTGTTATTTCGAGAAAATTAAACAAATGCAGTTTCGCACCTAACCCCTAGAGTTAATTATAAAGTAGAAAAAATATATGAAATTATTTTATATATGAATGGTTTTTGCACTTAAGGAGATTTATTTTTAATTAAAGTTTATAGTAATAAAGGAATTTAAAGGTTTTTGTAATTTATTCTAGGAAAAAAATTAAAATTTTTAATCATCTTGGTTAAGTCCAAGTTTTTTTTAAATTGAAAATTCTTTGGTAATAAATTTTTTTCTTGAATTTAACAGTGACAGATCGATTTTTAAGGTTCCTAATATGTTAAATTTGTAATTATCTCAACTTTTTTGAAAAATGGATTTATCAACTTTTGAAAAAGTGCTCCTCATTTAGAAAAAATATTTTAAATCTCAATGAAAAAATAATGTATAAAAATAAATGATGAATTCTTGATAAGAAGAAATAAGAATATTATTTAATAAGAAATACTGGAAGATTTGTAAAACCTTTAATTAAAATCAGCAAATTATGAATAAATGAGAAAAATAATAAAACAATATTTAAAACTTGATTAACGCAAAAAAAAAGAAATTGAGGAGAAGGTAGTAAAAATAGGAAGTATAAAAACAAAAAACTTGTAAAAGTATAAGAAAAAAGTCTACAAAAGAGATAAGAAAATTTGTTAATTAAGAAAGTTATGGATTTAAAATAAAAGAGAAAATTTAAAAATACTATACGCACATGAAAAAAACGACAAGAAATATGTAACGAACTGGGATAAACTAAAATTTTTTAGAAATTTAAAAAAAAAGCAAAAGGAATATAGTTAATATGCAAAATAATTAAATTTTTACTACTGAGGTTAAGATTAATTGCAATTTGAAAGTTTGAATAAATTAAACTTTGAATTGTTAATTGCAATTTAAAACCTAATTTGCAAAATGTATCTGAAGTTCCGGACGTACGCACAGAAGAAATTTAAGAAAAAATATTCTTTAAATTATTTTTCCGAGGGTGCTTTCATCCCCTAGAAATACAAAATTAATAATATTTTACACTTTAAACACATTTTTCAAATATTTTAAACAAAATTGCGCCGTCGTCAAAAGTTGAAAAATATTTTTTTAAATTTCATCCGTGCGGACGTTTGGAACTTCAGGTACATTTGCAAATCATCAGAAAAGCATAAATCAGAGACAGTATATTAAAATAAAGTTAAATTTCGCTATTTAGACAGACTAAATGGGAAAAACTGAAGTAAAATTAAAAATGAACACATTAAAGAAAAAATAAAGTAAAAAAATAAAAACTAAAACTGTGAAGATAGAAAATAAATTGACAAAATAATATTTATTATTGGAATATAAAAAATCAATTGTTTTCGTATAAATCTTAAAATCTATAATATCCACAAGATTCATTCATTCTTTTATTCTGTCCACACCTGAAGTTTGGCATTTAGATATTTTATGTTTAAAAAGAAATACTTTAAAAAAAGCATTTAAATTGATTAAATTAAAATTATAAATATCAGTTCAAATAATTTTAATTTCATTAATAAATAAATCAATTATTTTTTCTATAATTTTTAACTGTTTTCAATATACAATTATTCTCTTTAAATTTTACAGTTATTCTTTAATTTTTTTTTAGTTATTTTGCTCTGTTGTCGATTATTCTCGACAGTTTTTGACTTTTTCTTTTCAATGTCAATTATTTTCCTCATTTCTTAATTATTGTCTTTAATATTTAATTATTTTAGTCATTATGTAATTTTTCTTTCAATTATCAACTATTTTCTTAAAATTTCAATTTAAATTCTTTAGTCTTTAATTTTTTTCTTTTATTTTTAATTATTTTCTTCAATTTTCAATTATCTCTTTCAATTTTCCATTGCATTCTTCGTTTTTCAATTATTTTATTCATTATTCAATAATTGTCGCATTTTCTCAATTATCAATTATTTTCTTGAAATTTCAAAACAATTCTTCAATTTTCATTTATTTTTTACAACTGTTTCCATAATTTTTATCATTTTTTAATTCACAATTTATTATTTTCCTTCAATTTTATGATTATTCATAAATTAAAAATTTTTTTTGCATGAATGACGATTATTCTCACCATTTTTCGAATATTTTTTCAATTATTAATTTTTTTTTTAATAGTTATTTATTTTTGTCAATATTTAATTATTTTCGTTATATTGGAAGTTTTCTTTTCATTATCTACTATTTTCTTGAAATTTCTATTTAATTCTTTAATTTTCAAATCTACAATTTTTAATTATTAACTTCAATTCTTAAATATTTTCTTTAATTTTCAATTAATTCCTTTAATATTAAAAAATTCTCACCTTTTTTCTATTATTTTTTCGATTATCATTAAATTTCTTTAATTTTAAATAAGTTCAATTAGTTTCTTTAATTTTTATTTCCATTTTTCAGTTTCCAATTGTTTTTTCTTACTTTCATTAATTTCAACTACTCTTTTTCAATTTTTAAGTATATTCTTTAAATTCCAATTCCATTCTTAAATTTTCAATTTTTTGCCTCAATTTTTTATTACTTTCTTTAATTTTAATTATGTTTCTCGATTTTCAATCTAGTTGTTAAATGTGTAATTATTTCCAACAATTATTCCTATAATTTTCTTAATTTTTCAATTTGCAAATAATTTCTTTCAATTTAATATTATTTCTTGTTTAATTTTTCCAAATATTTTTTTCAGCAGTCTATTAATCTCGTCATTTTTCGAATTTTATTTTCAATTAATAATTATTTTTGTCATTTTCAAATATTTTTTTCAATTTTTCAATTATTCTTGTCATTCTTCAACTATTTCCTTCACAATTATTAACTGTTTTTCGCTATTTTCAATTATTTCTTACAGTTTTTTTTTAATTTTTAATTATTCTTAACATTAAATAATTATTTTATGATTTTTTAAATTATTTTGTTAGGTTGTATATTAATCTAGTCATTTCTTTAATACTGTTTTCAATTGTCAATTATATTTTTCAACAATTTTGTTTAAATTTTATATTTATTGTTTAATTTTTTAAACTATTCTTTTTAGTTGTGTAATTATGTAGCCATTTTTCGAATTTTGTTTTTAACTGTCAATTATTCTTTCCATTTTTCACATATTTTCTACAATACTTCAATTATTCTTGTCATTTTGGAACTATTTCCCTCAACTATTAATTATTTTCAGCAATTTTCAATTATTTCCTACAATTTTTTCAATTTTTAATTGTTATCTTAAATTTATATGATTATTGTTTGATTTTCTAAATTATTTTGTTCAGTTGTGTATTAATCTAGCTTTTTTTAAATTTTTTTTTTTTTAATTGCCAATTATTTTCATCATTTTGTAATTCTTTTTCTCAAGTATCCATTATTTTTTCAAGTTTTCAATTTACTTTGTCAAATTTTAATTATTTTCTTCAAATTCAATTATTTTTTCGATTTTCAATCCAGTTGTTCAATTTGCAATTGTTTCCAACAGCTATTACTATAATTTTTCAACTATTTTTTTTAAATTTAATCTTTACATTCTAATTTTTTAAATTATTCTTTTTAATTGTGTAAATACGTAGCCTTTTTTCAAATTTTGTTTTCAATTGAAAATTATTTTCGTAATTTTTTACACATTTTCTTCAATTTTTCAATTATTCTCATCACATTTGAAATATTTCCATTAATTATTCAATATTTTCTGCAAATTTCAATTACTTCCTACAATTTTTTCAATTTTATAATTATTATATTAAAATTATATAACTATTCTTTGATTTTTAAAATTATTATGTTTGGTTGTGTATTAATCTAGCCATTTTTTAAATTTTGTTTTCAATTGTCAATTATTTTCGTCAATTTGCAATTTTTTTCTCAATAATCCATTATTTTTCCCAATTTTTAATTTAATTCCTTAATTCTTTATTATTTTCTTCAATTTCAATTATTTTTCTCAATTTTCAATCCAGTTGATCAATTTGCAATTATTTCCAACAGCTTTTCCTATAATTTTTCAACTATTTTGTTTATATTGAATAATGATTCTCCAATTTTTGAAACTATTCTTTCTAGTTGTGTAATTACGTAGCCATCTTTCGAATTTTTTTTCAACTGAAAATTATTTTCGTCATTTTACAACTATTTTCTTCAATTATTAATTCTTTTCCGCAATTTTCAATTATTTCCTAGAATTTTTCAATTATTAATTACTTTCTGAAAATTTCAATTGCTTCCTACAATTTTTTCCTTTTTTTAATTACTATTTTAAATTTATATAACTATTCTTTGATTTTTCAAATTATTTTGTTCGGTTGTGTATTAATCTAGCCATTTTTTAAATTTTGTTTTTAATTTTCAATTATTTTCGTCAATTTATAACTAGTTTTCTTCAATTTGTTAATTATTCTCGTCATTTTTCAACTATTTCCTTTAATTATTAATTATTTTCGGCAAAGAATCATTCTATGATTTTTTAAATTATTTTGTTAGGTTGTGTATTAATCTAGCTATTTTTAAAATTTTGTTTCTAATTTTCAATTATTTTAGTCAATTTGTAACTTTTTTTTCTTTAATTTGTTAATTATTTTCGTAATTTTTCAACTATTTCCTTTAATTATTAATTATTTTCGGCAATTTTCAATTATTTTCTACAATTTTTTCAATTGTTTATTATTATCTTAAAATTATATAATTATTCTTTGATTTTATAAACTACTTTGTTTGGTTGTGCATTTATGTAGCCATTTTAAAAATTTTTTTCAATTGTCAATTATTTTTGTTTTTTTGTAAATTTTTTCTCAGTAATCCAGATTATTTTTTTCAATTTTCAATTTATTTCCTTAACTTTTTATTATTTTCTTCAAATTCAATTATTTTTATTGACTTTCAATCCAGTTGTTCAATTTGTAATTATTCCCAACAGCTATTCATATAATTTTTTAACTATTTTGTTTAAATTTAATATTTATTGTTTAATTTTTAAAACTATTCTTTTTAATTGTTTAATTATGTTTCCAGTTTTCGAATTTAGTTTTCAACTGTCATTTATTTTCGTCATTTTTCAGATATATCCTTTAATTTCGTAATTTTCATTCTTTGAATTTGCAAATATATAATTTATAATAAATGAAATTCCCAGGTTGGATTTGTAAATTTCCTGATATTTCCAGCTTTTTCCAGGTTCTGTAGCAATTCACTGTAAAATGAAAGTCTTATTTCAAAACGCAACATTTTTAAGACACCTTTTGCTGATTTTACAGATTCTTCTTTTGCTTTAAGTTGTGCCCAAAAAAAATTAAAAACTTCAAATTTGCATGAAAATATGAAGTACTAATCAATTTAAGGTGGAATCGGACAAACAATCAGAACAAAAGTTAGTCCAAATGAATAATTTTGATTTTTGATAAAGAAGATACATAAATTAATAAAATTTTTTTTAGTGGAAGTTTGGACACTTGCATTTTTTACAAAGTGAGCCGTTAAAAATTGCAATTTGATGTTTCGTCAATGGATCCAAAACTACAACTTAAAGTATTTTGTGAATAAACTCGACTTATTTGTTCTAAGATTCGAACTAAACTAAACAAAAATGAATAGATCTTCTACCTGAGACCCTCTTTTCCTTATCGAAGAAGGTGACGAGGGCTAAAGTATAAAATCTTTACAATGGCAGGGACAATAAAGTAATTAGCCTTGACATTTCGAGAGACTTATTGTGCAAAGGAAAATATAAGAGAATTATTTGGAAATTACTATTTTGCAATAAACATTTGCAAGACAATCCATTTGATGAAAATTAAAAAAAATTGACGTTGGAAACGATTATTCAATTTGAGGTTCCTATTCAATTTTTTTTAATTTTCATCAAATTGCAATTTTTAACGGCTCACTTTGTAAAAAATACAAGTGTCAACACTTCCACTAAAAAAAATTTAATTAATTTATGTGTCTTCTTTATCAAAAATCAAAATTATCATTTGAACTAACTTTTGTTCCGATTGTTTGTCTGATTCCTTCTTAAAGAGGTAAATTCGTAATTATTGTAAATCCATGTTGATTAAGATAGTATTTTTAAAATAAACATTTATATAGCAAGGCTTGCTGAATTTAAGACTAGCCTTAAATTAAGATTCTCTTTTTACAGTGAACCATATGGCACCGATCTAGCGATGTGCGTGAACAATTTTCAAAAATTTACCTTTTCTGGACCACCCTACGCTACAAGCTACTAAGCCTGAATTTATTTCATATTTGCCAAATATTACATAATTTTTTGAACGCTCCTTAAGTTGATAAAGTGAGAGAATATTAGGAGAGGAATTTTCCTCTGCTTTTTTTGTTCGTGTGTATGAATTCGGTAGCGCGAGGTTGCGCCCCACTTGAGTTGCCTCTTTGAGAGACCCCTTGTGGTGTGCGTAACGCCCGAGTGCGCGTGTTCGTAACTGTTTGCACGCGCACAGACGCAACAGGCCCCGCAATGGCCTTGTTTGTGAACAAGTTGAAACCGGCGCGGCGCGAACGAACCGAGAACGGAGGAAGCAAGGCCCCGTGTCGAAGGCTACCGTGAGAACGGCGAGAGGCCTCGCGTCCCACACGGGCCCTTCAGCCGGCACGGGACCCGACAGAGACCCAACCCCGTTGGGCCCCAATCGCGTCAGAAAGAGACGCCGGTAGGCGCGAGCCCCACACGCGACTAGCACACGTCCAGGAGACTCGAGCCGCGAACAGAAACCGCATTTTTTTCTTTCTCGGCCTATACCCCACTTGTTTCTATCCCGCTCTCGCAACTTCCTTGCACACTGGAATCTACATTCTGTTATCTGGATCGGGCCCCGAACCCCCTTTACACCCCTTTCTCGCTATCCTTTTTTTTTTCTTTGCCCGGCTTCCCTTTTCCGTAACTCGTCTTTTCTCACCGTGTCATGATGCAATTCCACTTCCTTTAATAGGGAATAATAAACGGCAAGAAGAAATCCCTAATAATGGGAAAATTATAATGATAAGCGTTTCTTGAAAGGAGGAAAAAAGCCTTGTCAGATTTATGAGTTGCTATTGCGTTTAAACGCGACGGGAAGCAAGCTGCCGTATGCGGTCTTGTTTTTACAACCGGATATCGGCGATGATCGTGACTTGTGGCTTCTTCACGGGAAATGGTGGTGTGAGTTTATGAATCTGTATGATTTTTTTTTTTTTTGGTGCGAAAAAGCATGTTCGCACGGCAATGATAAATTAATTTAATTGCTGGTGGTTATCAACGTTTGAATTGGCGTTGCTCATAACTTTCATTGTCAAAAAATCCGGAGATCTCGGGATTTTTTAAAAAAATTTGTTAGAAATTAAGTAATCTATACAGGATAAAGGAAAAAAGGTTTTATTATTTTATAACTTAAAACACACTGGGTATCCCTTTAAAGTTATGTAATTATCTCAAAACACACGAAGAAAAAAAATTATCAGCCAAAGCTTTTAGCTAACACAACTATTAATTAGCTTTCACCGAGGGGCTTTTCACTCAGGAAATCTGGGAATCAGAGATTTTTTGATTCTGTTTTTGTTCTTAAGATTCTTGCTGATTTGAATTGATTCCCAGATTGATTCCTAAGATTTCCTTGAGATTCTCAGTGATTCTCAAAACTACCTACCTACTGCCAAGACCGAATTCAGCTTCGGCTGAATTCGGTAAGAATCGGGTATCGGCTTTTAAAATGTTTGTGCAGGCAAGTGCATGTTTGTGTGTCGCAGAATACATGAAGATCATAAAGTATTAAGTGTTTCTGTAAATCAATAAAAATAATTGGTAAAATTATTATTTGCGATTATATTTATATTAAAATAAACAAAATAGTTTGTATAGTTACTATAAACAAGGTGCTTTAGATTATTCACAACATATAACCTTAAATTTCTAACTAAAACAGTACATATTTTCATGTATTTTTTGTTTATTATGGAACATGAAACCTCGCATAGAACACGCGTGTAAAAACTTTATTTCTTTTTTCAAAAAGGTAAAACAATAAAATGTTAAGATAAGGAAAATACCTAGTATTGAACTGTTATAAAATTAAAAATCACAAAACTAGTCATTCGTAGCTTAAGGGAAATTTTGATAAAAACGAACATATTCACAGAATTAGATTTATGTATTCTCCACATTAATTATATCTGCAATATCGCATTCTTCTATTAGTTAAAATTGTGGCAAAGCATGTAGCCAAAACAAAAACAGATCAACATAACCTGAGAGTAATGTCAGTTAGGATGGTTGAGAAAGAATAGAAAGAATCGTTAAACTTCGGACTTAATCGTCAATAGTCGACTTTCATCTACACGTTAGTAAGTGTGAGTGCAATACACACTGAGAAAACTTCAATAGGATTTCTACACAGATTTCCATAAGATTACCAAGATTCTCAGATTCTCAATGATTCCCAAAGATTACCATTAAGATTTCTTTAAGATTTTTTTGACGCTAAAATTAAGAAATCCATGATTCTTGAGTGAAAAGCCCCTCGGCTTTCACAGCTAATTTTGTTTGCTGAAACAGCTAAATATTAGCTACCACAGCTAAAAATTAGCTATCCATATAGTAGCTAACTCATAATTTCTCAGTGCACATTTAGTACACAGTTTTACAAGTGACGGTAATGAAGAGATAATAAATTAATGTCTTTGAACAAGGGCGCCGACTTGTCACGGTGCTCTGGAGCGAATTTAAATAAAATTTTTAGGTAAATAAAATTTTCAAGTGGATTCTGTTTATAGGTGATATTAGAAGAAAAATAGACGTAAAATGAAAAAAATCCATTTGGCCCTTTTTTTAAAAATAATATTATCAGCCTAGCAATGCATTTTAAGACAAAAGTTTCCAGTATATTTTGTAAGTTGTAAATATGTCAGCTTTCAAAAAAAGCTTGTTTGTGGTACTAAAATATGTTTTTCTGAAAATTTAGAATTTAAATCTTAAAATTTGCAAAAGTTTTATCATTTTTCGACTTTTAGAACCAATTTAGTCAAGAAAATGAATTATTAACAGCAACATTAAATTTTTTCTAAAAGACATAAACTATCTGTATTATAAACAAAATCTCTCAAGGGGTTATTCGCAGTTATAACTTTCAAAAAATCGATTATTTTGTTTACCATTTTATGAAAATACATAATCTAGAAAATGTCTTCCCAAAGTTTGGAATCAATTCAATAATTGAATTATTCAATATCGGTGAGCAAGATTACAAAAAAACCGCTTGCACGATCTTTCTCAAATTTAGTACTCTCCTTTTATACATTAAAAAGCAGTCTTTAATCAAAGTATTTTTTATTTTGATAAAATCTGATTTATTTATTAACAATTAAACAGAGATATTTTTCTCGAAATTCAAAGTTTTGACTTTGACCTGCCGCCATTTCGTCGAAAAAATTTTTTTTTTATCAAATCGCTTCGATTAAGGACTAGAAAAATAAATAATTTATCGAAACCAATTCGAGTTTTTTATTTGGGATGACACTGTGAAGAAGAAGCGTGTTCAACGCAAAACGCTTTTTGAGAGCAAACCTTCGAGAAATGGCCGTTATCTCATAAAGTTTTAATAATTTTTTAAAAAAAATTGCACGCAATATTAATAAACATTTGTACAATAGAATGCAAAAAATTTATAAAGATTTACCTATTGGTTTAAACGAAAAAGAAATCTTAAAAATCATCGATTTTTTCGCTTTGTGACTGCGACTCTTAATGATCAATATTTTGTATTAAAGTTTTTTTACAATAAAATATAATGTAACGCAGCATAAAAGATAAAATTGCAAAAAAATTACATTATTTTTCATATCACATTTGATATTGATACATACATACAGCGAAAAAGTCGCCATGTGGAATTCCATATGGCAAAATCACAGACAAAAAATAAATCTCCTAATAAAAATGTGGATAAATGAATTTACAATTCGAAGAAAAAGATTAAAATTTAAAAAACAAAAATCATATTTTCCAGAAATAATTGAAAAATGACGAAAAACATTAAAAATTAAAAACTTTTATTTTAAAAAATTGAATAAAATAATTGAAATTTGTAGAAATTGAATTTAAAATGTAGAGGAAAAATTAAAAAATAATGGAAATAATTAGAAATTGAAGAAAATTTTTGAAAAATGATAAAAATAGATGAAAATTGTAGCAAACAATTGAAACCATAATAGAAAAAAATTGTTAAAAATTGAAGAAATTTTTAAATAAATTTTAATTTATTTTTTTCAAGTGTTGATTAATTAAATTTTTAATCAATGAAATTTCGAATAAATTGGCGTTCGAAGAATTATAATGTATAATTTTAATTGTAGTCTTGTTATCTCAAATATATTCTGCAATTCTTTCAATTATTTTTTCATAAATTTATATTATTTTCTTCAATAAACAATTACTTCTATCTATTATATTTTTATTAAATTCATTTTTCAATTTATTTTTAATTACTTTTTGTCTTTTTCAATTATTTTTTTACTAATTTTCAATATTTTTTTTTTCATCTCAAATTATAGTTAATTTTTCAATTTAAAATTATTTTCACCATTCTGCAATTATATTCGTTTATTACAAATATATGTATGTTTCATTATTCTTCAATTAATTTCCTAGATTTTAAAATGTTTTTCTCAATTTTTAGTAGTTTTCTTCAATTTTCAATTATTATTGTTATCATTTGCAATTAATTTCTTTAATTTTTAATTATTTTTACTATTCCTTAATTAAATATCTAAATTTTCAATTATTTATCTAATTTTTTAATTATTATTTTCAATTTTAACTTGCCTTTATCTTTTTGCAATTATTTTGTCCACCTTTTAATTATAGATATACTTAATTATTTTTCAATTAGTATCTTAAATTTTATTTATTATCTCAATAATTATAAGTCAGTGTATCCACTTTTCAATGTTTTAATCATTTTTCAATTATTTTCCTCAAATTTTAAATACTTTCGTCAATTTTTAATTGTTATTTTTTTTTAATTTGCGATGATTTTCACAAATTTTATAATATTTTGAATGTTTGTGGATTAACTCCAAAAAGTACAATTATTTATCTCAAATTTCCATTTCTATCATTTTACAATTACTTTTTGTCTTTTTCAATTAGTTTTTGATTAATTTACAAATTTTTTAAATTATTCTTCTCAAATTCTAGTTAATTTTTTAATTTCCTATTTCCAACAGGAAATGTTTTTAAAATCCAAGATTTTAAAATATTTTTCTCAAATTTTAGTAATTTTTTTCAATTTTTAATTATTCTGAATTTCGATTATTTTTACAATGTAATAATTATTTTCCTGATTTTGGAATTCTTGAAATCATTTTGTAATAAGGTACGTTCTTTTACTTCACAAATATTCTGTATTTGTCAAAATTATTTTTTTGAAATTACAATTAATATCTACAAATTTCAACTAATTTTATGATTTTTCGAAAAAAATTTTTAAAGAGAAAGTTTTAATTATTTTCTTTTATTTTTTTCAAATTAAGCCTTTTTAGTATAAATTATTCTTTCAATATCAAATTACATAGTTTCATTATTTTTTAATTAACTTTCAATTTCTTTCGTCATTTTTCAATTATTTTTACAAAATATGATTTTTGTTTTTTAAATTGTATTTTTTTGCTTCAAATTACAATTAAAAAAAAACAAGATAAAAATATCTTATTATTAAAAAAGAATAACTCAAGGCTTAAGAAAAGTGCTTTAAAAGTGCAACAATAACAATAGAGGTTTCCACTAAGAGTGGTAGTAAAATTAGAAATTGACAATAATCTGTAAAATAAAAAAGAATTACCAAAAAGTAAAATAATATTTAGAAACTTAAGAAAAATAACAAAAATATGTTTTTGAATTATTAATAAATCAAAAAGTAACTAAGAAACGAAAATTAAAAACTAAAAGTTGAAAAAATTACTAGAAAATTACTAGAATAGGAATGTAGATAATTAAATAAAAACAAAAAACAAACTTTTAAAAATGAGTGAAAAACTAAATAATATCTAGATTTATTAGAAAAGATATAACTAGAAAGAAAAAATTTCGATGGAATGTGAAAATAAAATTTATACTTTTGGTACAAAAATTAAAAGATGTAAAGTAAAATTTCTATAGGAAGTGAAAAAATTACCTAAGATTTTTGCTAAAAAGTGTCTGCAAAATTATAAACTGAAGGAAAAAACTATAAAATAAAGTAAAATTAACAAAAATTTAAAAAATATTTAGAAATTTAAGAAATGTAACTTAATAAAAATTTTTTAGTCATCAAGAATTTTCAAAAAAATTGTAAAAAGGAAAACAATAACCAAAAAGTAGAAATGTACTAGAAACTTATAAAATAACTAGGAATGTCCATAAATTAATAGAAATAAAAGAAATATTTTTTAAAAATTAGTGAAGAGGAAAATATTATTTTATATATAAATTAAAATATCTAGATATACATCATATAAAGAAACTAGAAAATCAGAAGTGTCACTTGAATGTGAAAAATACCTTATTTTTGGTGTTAAAAACTAAAAGATAGTAAAAACCAATACAAAAATATCTTTGAAAAAAAAGGAAATTACTGGAAACTGAAAAATATTTAGAAATTTAAGAAAGAATACCAGAAAATAGAAAGCAGTATAAAAAATTTCGGAAAATTGAAAAAATGAAGAGCATTTCAAAATCGAAGAAGTAACTAAAAGATACTAAAAATAAAGTAATAAAAAAATGAATTACAAGCTTAAATAAAGAAGAATACCACACTGAAAGTGATCAAGCAAGTAAAAAGTGAAGAAAATAAATTTGAAAAAAATTACTATAAAGTTGAGAAATACTTCAAGTTTTAGGAGAAACAATGTTTCAAAAAATTTTATTTTTTGATTAAAAAACTTTTGATCCTCCTATATTGATTTAGCAATTTTGAATTTTTAACCTGAATTTCTCATTTCCGAAAACTTGTATTTGACTAATTAAAAAATACAATCTCTTTGTAAACAAACAATACATATTTTACTAAATAAAAAAATTTCTTCCATTAAATAAACGCATCTTTGATTAAATAAATATTTCTTTAATTAAATTAAAAAAATTTCCTTGTCTGTAAGTGCAACAAATTAAAAAATATAGTTTCCTTTGAAATTTCAAATCGATTTTAAAATCTTTTCATCATTTTTTACGAATAATGACAAAAATGAAACGTATGAAAAAGCGTATTTGCAGAAAAAAAGAAAAATTACAGATGCGTGTCTTTGAGATATTCAAAGCAGTAATTCGTGACTTCTTCTTAACCAACTTGTGGAGTCTTTTCTCTATTCATTCGTCTTTCATTTTTTCTTTCAGCTTTGCATGCACCTCAAGTTGTTCACACCGGAATCCCATTGTTCGAAAATGAAAACAGTCGTGTTTATATTGAAACCGGTTTAACCAAAATCAGCCAAAAACACTTCCGTAATAAATAAAAAAGTTTTGCCAAATTCAATGGAAATATACGTTATAGAAATTTGATCAATTCTATTGAATATTAATAATAATAAATCAAAGGATTTCAATCATCGATCAAAATACAAACAATTTTTTTATTACATTTTGAAACCATAAACACTCTTTATTAAAATTTAACAGTTTATTTTATTTAAGAAAAGAAAACCAGAATTTTCATTTGTTACTTGAAATAAAAGCTCGGATAATCTTTAAAGACACAAGTTGAGAAAAAGAGTGACTTTTATGAATTTCAATTCTAAATAAAAAAAAACTAGATTTTTTTAAAATTAATATCAGTATTTTTCTTAATCGCAATAATTAATTAAAATAATTTAAATTCTCTTGAAACACTTTCCGTCAGATTCACCCAAATTTCAATTTAGAAAAATAAAATAGTCTCACAAATTCTTTTCACAGGAAGTCGTTTAGCTTTCTTTGATTGATGTTTATCATTCGAAGTAAGAAATTACAGAGGAATTTTGAAGCCATTTATCAGTTAATATGAATGAAGAGGAGAATATAAAGGGAAATAACAAGAGAATAATATTTTTTTTTGAGAAAAATAGACGGTAGCGCTTCGTGATCGAAAAACAGTGGTTTTTTAATTCCGATGAATGGGCGTTTATTCTCTCACGTGAATCTTCAATTTCCGGTCGATTAACTGTGAAAGAGGTAGGACAACTGAGCACATGTGTTAAACCACGACCTTTCAATGTATACATATATATGAGAAAAAGTGGCTCAGCGAAGATCGTTTTACTTTGTGATGCTTGAAATTATAGGAAATCAGGAACGAGGAAGAATGGCAGGACAGTTGGTTGTATAATGAGCAACGATTTTATGAATGAATCGAGCTCGTGGCTTCGCGCATTCTCACTGGCACGAGATTCACCAAGGAAACTCATTCCATATCCGTTTCTTTCAAATGACGCTTAAAACGGCCATGAAAACATTTTTTTTCTTTTTAAATACGTTTTTTCGATCCGTTAAAATATTTCATTTATAATTTAAACTGATAAAACCACTGATTCGCAAATTTTAGTAAATTAAATCAGGATCTATTTCGGGAAAAAAAAGGATATTTGTCTTTTTATTGTTTTTTGAATCTGGATTAAAGGAAAAAGAAATATTTTTAAACTTAAAACTTCATTTTTCAAAAGTTTATAAAATAGAATTTTGTATTGAACTTCAATATTTCGGAATATTTTTATTTTTCTTCACCTTTACGTTTATTTATCATTTGTACAGAGATTAGAATACAGCTTTTTATGAAGTCGAAACAAATACTTTTCTTTCGGTAAATAACATGAATTTTATGGTTAGAAACGAGTAAAATTTAGAAATTGAAATTAGAATCAATTTCAGTTTAAACCAATAGTAAATTAGAATGTGTTGAAGTTTATAAAAAGCAAAACTTAAATTGATTAAAAATTCGATAAGGATAAGTTTGAAACGATTAAATTTGAGATTGATTCAAATTAGAATTATTGGAAATTTTTAAATGAATTGTAAAAGTGATACAAATTTAGAGAAATTAAAATTTTTATTACTTAAAATTTGCAATTCACAATTCATTTTAAAATTCGAGTTAATCAGAATTTTTTAATCAATAAAGATTTAGACCAACACAAAATTATACGATTGATTAAAAATTGGATAGACTATCATTTAGAAGGATTAAATTTGAAGTTGCTTAAAATTAACATAATAGGAAATTCTTATTGTTTAAAACTTTAATGAAATATAGCAATTATGAAAAATTAGAGAAATTGAAATTTAGATCAACTAAACTTGAAGCTGTTAGAAAATCTAAAGAATTCAAGTTTAGATTACTTAAAACTAGAATTAATTTAATTTAGGTTACACCGTTTTTATTAAAATTTGGATATTTTAATTTTAAACTCGATTTGAATTTTCATTTTCCCAAAATTTTGAATTTCTACTCAAATAACAATACCGTTAAAAATTTTGTGCAGAAGTATTATTTTCTCCCAAGTAGATAAGCCGACGTGTAGTCAGACACAATTTTCTAAAATATGTAATCGGCAAGTTAAAATTATAAATAAATTATTATTATTAATTATTATTAATTATTTTTACAATTATCACACATCAAGATACAAATTTAAAGTTTTTTTTAAATAAAACAAAAAAAGCAAACAAAAAAGTATTCCGAACTTTTTTCTCGCCACTCACTCTCACTGAGTGTCAGTGTAACACTAATTGTAAACAGATTGAAATTCAGTCGAAAACTGACATTAAAATATGCCAACACCTGAAATTAAAAATATCGCCTGTCATTTCTGATTAAAAAAAAAAACAACTTAAATGTAAACCACAACACCTTGTGCAACCTTAATCGTTTGGAAAGTTATCGGTGAAGTACAGTTTCGGTGAAACTGTCAAAATTGAGTTGTTAAGAAATTACAAACACGAAATGAGGCGAAAAAAGTATTTCTCATTTACTTTAATTAGCAGTTTCTGCGCACTTTGTCTTCTTCGCTCATTAGAATTTTTCCTCACGTGAAAGTAGCGATTTACTGAGCTTCCATTGCTTCATTAATGATTCAGGATTTTTGTTATTGGTGCAAAAAATTCAAAGACCCGCCCACGTCATTAATCTGGCCCAGAAGACAGAGAAAAAGAAGCAAGGGAGAATAATAAAGAGCGAGAAATGGATGAAATGAAAAGAGATTTAAAAACCAAAAAAAAAAAAAAAAATGAAAGAGAATAAGATCAAGTGGCCGGTTTTCACTCCGAAACTGTGACCCGAGCAAAAGGAGCAGGTGCAAATTTTTCGATGCCAGATCGTGCATTAACTTTTGAAATGCGTGTATCCGGTATTCGACGTTATAGCAATAACTTACACGCGTCACTTTTTGCGAGATAGAGAGCACGAAGGATCCGGGTATACACGCGATATTTACACGTGTACTTTAAAGCGCTAAGGGCAAAAGGAGTTATTCATAACGTGAAAATAAAAGCGCCCCTTTGGTTTTTCGATAAATTTGTAATAATGAGTTTTTTACTAGAATTTTAATAAAAGTTGTTCCTATAAGAATCGATAGAATATAGGTGTGACAGTTGATTCCTGAATATTAAAAGTGGTGGGATTAAGGTATGTTTACCCCCCCCCCCCCCCCGCTTTAAAAAATTACATCTTTTCTCCAAAAAGTATTTCGTTTTTTTTGTTCTCTTCGTTAAAGAAAAAAGAAATATCAAGAATTTTTTCCGTCTGCAATTTTAAAGACTTGTTAATTATTCAAATAATTTATATTTGTGTAAACAATTTATTTTCCCATATTTTAAGGGTTTACTTACTTCTTTATAATAACTCGTTAAGGAAGCTTTTCAAATCTCTTTTATCTTAAACTTACCCAGAATCAAACAGTTTCGTTCATTTTTCATTCATAAGCCTGTACCATATACTATGATATTTTGCGTATAGTATATTTATTTATTTATCAATTAAACATTAATATCTGTTCTAATTTCTAAATAATGACACTGTACGATATAAATTTGTTTCTAAAAAAAATTCGATATTTCTATAATGAAGAAAACAAAAAGAAAGAAATACTTCTGGAAGAATTTAATAAAAAATTGTTTTAAACAATTTAGATTGTTTAAACAGATAAACAAAATATTTAATGTAAACATTTTTTGACAATTGTTACAAAAAAATTGACAGCTATTAAAAAAATTGTTTAAAATCGAAAATATAAGAAAAATAGGTTGTTTAAACCAATTAAAATTGTTTAATTCTTTATAGCTGTTTAATAAAATTGCAAAAAACCACACGATTCTAGCTAAATTTAATGAAAATTTAATTTTTAACAATTTTAATTGTCTAAACAATCAATTAAATTGTTTTTCGCTTTCCTATTTAAAAAGTTCTAAGTTTTTAAGATATTTAATTAAAACAGAAAACATAAAAAAAAATTGTTTAAACAATTAAAAATTAATTTAGTAATACAGCGAACCTTGTATTTTATTCAGGAAAAAAATGTAAAAAAAAGTGACGTGAGAAAATAATATTTTAGACCTATTGACTTATAAATGCTGAATTCATGTTTAGGGGTGGTTTTTTGAGGTGACCCCGGAGAGGGGTCAGTTTGCAAAAAAATAATAATAATCCACGGTTACTTCAACTTTGCACATTTATCGAGGTCTCATAAACTTCTGAGCCTTTTTCGATAAAAAAGTAAAAGGGAATGAGAAAATAATCGATATGAATTAAAAAATGGCAAAGAATAAACACAAATTTGAACAAATTACAAAGAAGTTCCAAAATAATTAGAAAGAGACGAAATTATTAGAAATTAAAGAGGCAAAAAATGGTGTAAAATTATTAAAAAATGTAAAAAATTACAAGCAATTTACAAAATAACTATAAATTGGTAGAAATTAGTAAACCTTTTCTAAAAAATAACTAGAAAGTAAAAAAAACCTAAAAAATTTAGACGTTACAAAAAATAACTAGAAATACCAGAATACTAGAAAATTTAAAAATAACTTGAAAATGACGCAATAATTGTAAATATGTGAAAATTACTAGAATTCATTTTAAAATATCTCGAAATTGACAAACAAAATTCTAGAAAGTGTAGAAATAATAAAGTAAAGAAAAACAACTATAAATAAGAAAAAAATAGAAGCAAGAACATGTGAAATAATTAAAGAATTTAGATAATAGTAGAAAAGTACTAGAAAATAAAATAATAACTAGAAGTTATTTTAAAAGAAACTAGAAATGAATAAGAATTTTTTATAAATTTCAGCAAGAATTATGAATTATGAGTTACGAGAAGATGAGAAATGAAGAAGATTTACTAAAAAGTATAAAAACATTACTAGAAAATTAAAAAGTAACTACAAAGTTCCACAAGTATAATTATAATCGGACGAAACTTTGAAGATCAAAAATCGGGAGAAGTTACTAGAAAGTAATATATTAATTAAAATCACTAGATTAAAAAACTAAATAGGGGAGACCGAGGAGGAAAGTAACAGAGGTGGAAAGTAACAACGCTTATAACTTCTAAACCAATGAGCGGACAGACATAGTCCTCAAATAATTTTTAGTCAGTTTTAACCCCTCTACCTCCCCCAAATTATGTTAGGGGTCTACCATAAGCTATATATCTGATACTGACCTTTTGTGCAAAAATTACGTCAAAAGTAAGTTTTTGTCTAAATTTTCAAAATATCATATTTTTTTGATTTTATAGTTATTTTAAATATACTTTTCGTTTTTTTGAAGCTTTTTTATTTATCTTTAAGTCGTGCTAGTGCATAATTAAAAAATGCGAAATACTTTTGTGTAATTTAAACTAGTTTTTTGAAATCCAAGGAAAAGAGGGGTGAGGTGGAAAGTAACACGTTGTTACTTTCCTCCTCATCTAATGCTTTATTTTTATAAACCTCCTCCTTTTTTATAAATATGTGATTTTATATGTTTATTTCATATTTTAAAGATTAAATATTGAACTTTTGATTTGAATTTTTAAAAAACGATGCTTTTTTAATGTCATTGCTATTCAACGAATACTAAATAGATAAAAAAACTTGATTCCAAAAAAGTGCAAAAATATCTGCCAATTATGTACAAAATGTAGTTAATATCACTTTGTTTTTTTTATATGTTCATAATAAAAATAATTTAAATTAATGGCAGTTTTATATTTGAAATGATAGCCTTAATTTTAAAGTGTTACTTTCCTCCTTCGTGCTGTTACTTTCCACCTCAGGGGTGAAGAGAAAAGTAACAAATAAAGAGCTGATTAAAAAGTCCTGCAGTGAACTATCAAATTATTATTAATGTTTAATTCCAATTTTATTCAATAGGTGAAAGTCCAAGCTGTCGATTAATATGTTTACAGAACTTATCCGACAAATAGTTTTAATGCTAGCATCAAAAAACTGATTTTTGTTACTTTCCTCCTCGGTCTCCCCTACTAAATAATATTAAAGTTGATAACTTTAAAAAACTTAAAAATTTGAAAAAAATACTTTGAAATAAATAATTCATATTTATATTGAATTATATTGAAATAAATAATTCAAAACTGATGTAAAAATTAAACAACTATAGACAATAATAGTTAAATTTAAAACAAATATTATAAGTTTGAGGAAAATAATTAAAAGTTGAAGACATTAATTGAAGTTTGAAGACAATAATTGAATTTTGAAGAGAATAATTTAAAAAATGGTAAAAAAATTCAAATATGAAAAAAATAATTAAAGTTTGATGAAAATAATTGAAAAAGGTAAAAAATTAATAAATTCGTAACAATAATAAGAATAATAATGAAAATAATTGAAAACAGGTGTAAGAAATTTAAAAGTTCAAGACAATAAAAAAAATTGAATAGAATCATTGCAATTTGTAAAAAATAATTCTAAAATGGCAAAAATAACAAAAATAATTGATTAATAAGAAATGTAATTGAAATTTGAAGAAAATAATTGAGAAACAACAAAAGTTAATTGAACTTGTGTAAAAAATTTCGATATTCCTGACAATAATTTGAAGATTGCAGAACACAGTTAAAATTAAAAAAAATAATTGAAAAGTTTAAAAAATAATTGAAACTACAAAAAGATAATTAAACAATAACAAGAATAATTGTAAAATTCGAACAAAATAATTGATAACTGATGTATAAAATTAAAAATTTAAAGACAGTATTTGAAAAACTGACCAAAAAATTGAAATTTTAAGAAACTGATTGAATAATGACATAAATAATTGAAAACTGATATATAAATAAAAAATTTATAGAGAATAATTGAAGTTTATAGAAAATTATTGAAATTTGTAGAAAATAAAATTAATAAATTTAAAAATCCATGGCAATAAAAGAAATTGAATTTATTTATTTATTTATTTACGGGTAAAAGCCCATTACAATATAAAATTTAAAAATTTCTTCCAAGTAACAATAAAATTAAAATTTGATATATCAATAATAATTACTATATTAAATATTAATATGTCGCATTTAATAATTTAAATAAAATAATAATTGAAATTTCTAAAAACTAATTCTAAAATTGCAAAAATAATAGAAATATGAAGAAAATAATCGTGAAATGACAAAAATATTTGAATAATGACAAAAGAAATTGAAATTTGAAAAAATTAATGAAAATTAACAAAAGTAGATTAGGAACTGGTGTTGAAAATTTAAATGTTCCTGGCAATAATTTAAAGATAGAAAATAATAATTGAAATGTTGAAAAAAGAATTGAAAAATGACCGAAGTAAATGAAAACTTGTGTAATAAATTTAAATATTCATGACAATAATTTAAAGACTGAAGAGAATAATTGATATTTGAAAAAATTAAAGTCAGAATCGCAAAAATACTTGAAAATAGACAATAATACTTTAGAATTAACAAAAGTACTTAAAAAATGATAAAAATAATTGAAAAGATATGTAGAAATTACGTATTTGTAAATTGTAATTCACAAATTGACGATGTAATTGGAATATGCACAAACTTTTTCCAATAAAGTAAAATAAAGTCATTTAAATTTTTAATAAATTCGACTATTCGACACTTTAAATTAATCTAGATTATTATTAAAATTCATATAAGTGTATAATATATAAATTATTGTTAGTCATAATCAATATCTTGTCATTGAGGCTACCTCATCTGCATATTTGTCTGTAAACTAAATAATTTTAAAATTTTCTGATAAAGAGAGTCAAAATTAATGAAAAAAATAGGTAGGGAGTAACTTCACTTTGGATTTTAAAACGTGGACAGAAAAAGATGAATAAATATCAAAACTAACCAACTTCACTTCAAGTTTTAAATTGTGGACAGAAAAAAATGAATAAATATAAATAGAAACTAACTTCAGGAGTTTACGGAGATTATTATTATTTAATTGAAGTTAGTTACTTTTTATATTTATTCATTTTTTCTGTCCACGTTTTAAAGTCTGAAGTGAAGTTAGTTAGTATTAATATTTATTCATCTTTTTCTGTCCATGTTTTAAAAACTGAAGTCAAGTTAGTCTTACTCCCTGTTATTTTATTGATTTTGACACTCTTTATCAGGAAATATTTTGAAATTTGAATTGAAAGAATAAGGTAACCTTTTTCGTTAGTATCGTGTTTTACTAGTTTTTAATTGTCATTTGTGTAAAAAAAGTTTCGAAAAATGCTTTAAAAATTTATTATGGTTTTTGAAGAAGTTTAAAATATACATAAACACATGCAATTAATTTCCTAAATTTTCAGTTATCTCAAATTTAGATTATTGTCATCAATTTTCCATTATATAACAATTTTTTAATTATTGTCTTTTGCTTAAAGATAAATTCTGCAGTTTTTCTTGATTTTCATCAATTTATAATTATATTCATTATTTTGGCATAACTTTTAAAATTTTCAATTATTTATCCGATATTGCAATTATTTTAATCATTTTTCGATAATTTCTGCGATTTTTTAATTATTCTCTTTAATTAAAATTTTTTAAGTAATTTTTACAATAATTATTTTTTTCAAACATATATTCTTTTTTCAGTTATTTCTCTCAAATATTATTTAATGTTTTCAAGTTTTTATATTATTTAAATTATTTTCATCATAATTCAATTTTTTTTCTCAATCTTAAATTATTTTCTAAGATTTTTAAATATTTTTCTGAACATTCAAACATTTTCTTCAATTTCTAATTATTTTCATTTGTTATCAGAATTTTAAAATTTTTATTAATTATCATAAATTTCAATTATTTTTAGCTTTCTTCCAAACTTTTCTCCCATTTTTAGTTTTCCTCATTTTATAAAATAAATTTCTAAAATTTTTTAAGTATTTTTCTCAAAGTTCTATTATTTTCTTCAATTTTTAATTATTTTTCTTTGTTTTTATAATTTCTAAAAAAATTTACTAACTATCGTAAATTTCAATTATTTTTAGCATTCTTCCAGTCTTTTCTGCAATTTTTAGTTATTTTCTTTTTTTTTCATTAAATTCTAAGATCTTCATGTATTTTTTTTCAAATTTCAATTTTTTTTTTATTTATTTAAATAATTTAAATGAATCATATTTTAATTATTTTCGGCAAGTTATAAAATTTAAAAACATTTTTCTATTATTTTCCAAAATTTATTTCCTTCAAATTTCAATTCTTTACATTTGTTTCATAATTAAAAATATTTTTAACTATTTATCTGACTTTTTAATTCTTTCATTGTTTATATTATTTTCTTCAATTTTCAATTACTTTCGTACTTTTTCTCGTTCTTTTTTATAATTGCCAAAAAATGTTTACTTATTTCTCTTTAATTAAAACTTGTTCTGTTCAATTTTAAATTATTTTGATCTTTTTTCATTCATTTTCTCTAATTTCTAATTATTTTCTTTTATTTCAATGAACTTTTGAAAGTTTTAAGTATTTTCCTTAAATTTTGTTTAACTTTCCGTTATTTAAAATATTTTATGTAATTTATTTAATTATTTTCTCAATTTTGATTATTTTTTTAAATTTTAATTTATTTATCTCAATTTCTAACCATGTTTTTTCAATTTTCAATTATTTTCTCTAACTTTTCATTCTTCAATTTTGTTTTAATTTACTTTTAAAATTTTCAAGTATTTTTCTCAAATTTAAATTATTTTCTTTATGTTTAAAACATTTTTATGATTGTTTAAATTACTTTCCCCAATTTTTAATTGTTTTCATTTTTTTTTCAATTAATTTGCAAAATTTGCAATTATTTTGTTTAATTTGAATTATTTTTTGCAATTTTTTTTAATTCTAAAATATTATAAATTTTGTCCTAAATAAATATTTATTTTATTTATATTAATTGATTTTTAAATATTATATTTAAAATATTTATTTCTTCGTATTAGATAAATATTATTTACCGATTTGTTATATTTTTTAATGTATTTTATAATTTCTAAAAGGTATGAAAAACTATTCGCGCGCTGGCGCGCGTTTTATTTTGCTAGTTATTATTTAATTGACAATAAAATCAATGACCTGAAGGTAGTTAGCCTGCCTGATTTGAAATGGATTTCATCAGTTTGTTTTACGTTTTGAAAGAATGAAAAATTGACACAGGATAGGTAAAATATTGACATATGGAGATGAATTTTCATAAATTATTATAATTATTGAGAAAATCTTGAAGACATACAAAAGTAATAGGAGAATCACCCATAAACAATATCTGTAACAAGAATTTAAAAAAGATATACTTCAAATGATCCCTTAAGTTAATTTCTATTTTTAACAAAAACTTGAACAAATAAATTTCCCCTCCAAAAAAGGGGATAAAATTGAAGAAACGGAGCGTGTCAAAATCATGGCTAAACCGCAGTTTGTCACTGCTGAGTTTCACGGTTTTTGTTCGGGGAAGAATTGATTCGGATTGGTAGAAGGTCGTGGGCGGCACCAGTTGAAAGCCACGAAGAAGTCGTTGATGGGGAGGACTTAGCCCCATCGTATAAAATCAACTTTGAAGTTGTTTAAGTCAAGTTTGCGAGAGCGGAACATGCTCTGCTTCCTGCAACGCTCCAGTGCTGCTGTTATGACTGTTTCGTTCCCACGATACATTGATGCAAACGTCACTCGTCAGCGATCATATCGAAGAAGCGCTGCCTTTTGGTAGCGATATACTTCTTGCAGAAAATTTTAAAATATGCCTCCAAACCAGTTGGAAAATCATCTAATGACGAAAAACTATCTCTCGATTCAATCTTGCGTATCTTTCCTTTGTTTCTATTGTTTACGAGCTCTCTACTTCCGCGTTATCGTCAGGTAGCTACATTTTTTTTTGTCTCTATGCTGAAAAAATTTATTAGTTATAAAATTCAAAGTTAGTGGAAACCAGATTGTGTACAGCTCGCGCAAGCACCTGATTAGTTTCTTCGGTTTTTGTTCTGGACAATTGAAAATAGTTTCAATATAATATTTTAATTTAAATAAAATTAATAAATTTGGTAGATTTATGAAATTGGTTATCGATACTTATTTTTAGAAAATTTTAATTAATGTGGTCATTTTTCAGTTTTTTGAAAAATTTTGTCGATATTTTTTTTGAAATTTCTATTATTTTCATCAATTATTTATTGATGTTCTTCAATTTTATTAAATTATTTTCTTCATTTTTTAGCTTTTTAATCATTTTAATGCAAACGTGTATTTTACTAATTGTAATGATTGTATACAAAAATGTTTTAATGTTTTTTTACAGAGTAATATATAGTCTAAGTGATTATTTAGTTAATTATTATGATCCTTATCATTTTCTATTATTTCTATCTCATTGAAAAATGATACATTTTCGTTTCAGACATGTTAAAATTTTACAAAATCCACATTTTTGTATCTCATAAAATCTTTATCGGTTCAAGATGCTATATAGCTTAAATTTTAAAGGTAAATTTTAAATTCAAATGGTAAAGGTTTCAGAGATTTGTCCATATATTTAATTTATTTTCACAGATAAATAAACTTCTTTCTTTATTGACAAAGATTGTCAATAATAATTCTTATTTGAACAAATTATTATTAAACATCTTTTTTTATATTGAAATATTAAAAAATAGTTATTTAATATTGCTGATAAGAAAAGTTGCAAAGCTTCGCGCTTGTGTGCGTTTTATAATCTCATTCAATTACAATGATTAATTATTATTAAATAATAATAATCTCCATAAACTCCTGAAGTTAGTTATTATTTATATTTATTCATCTTTTTCTATCCGGGTTTTAAAGTCTGAAGTGAATTTAGTTAGTATTGATATTTATTCATCTTTTTCTGTCCACGTTTTAAAAACTGAAGTGAAGTTAGTCTTAATCCCTGTTATTTTATTGATTTTGACTCTCTTTATCAGGAAATATTTTAAAATTTGAATTGAAAGAATAAGGTAACCTTTTTCGTTAGTATCGTGTTGTGCTGGTTTTTGATTGTCATTTGTGTAAAAAAAAGTTTCGAAAAATGCTTTAAAAATTTATTATGGTTTTTAAAGAAGTTTAAAATATATGCAATTAATTTCCTACATTTTCAGTTATTATCTCAAATTTAGATTATTGTCATCAATTTTCCATTATATAACGATTTTTTAATTATCTTCTTTTGCTTAAAAATAAATTCTGACATTTTTCTTGATTTTCATTAATTTATAATTATATATTCATTATTTTGGCATTACTTTTAAAAATTTCAATTATTTATCCGATATTGCAATTATTTTCATCAATTTTTTTATCATTTATTTCTTTTAACATTTATTGAATGTTTTCAATTTTTCATATTTAAATTATTTTCATCATAATTCAAATTTTTTTCTCAATCTTAAATTATTTTCAGCAAATTTCAATTATTTTTTTCAATTTTTAATTAATTTTATTATTTTTCAATGTTTTTTCTCGATTGTTAATTATTATTCTCATTTTCTAAGATTTTTAAGTATTTTTCTGAAAATTCAAATATTTTATTCAATTTCTAATTATTTTCATTTGTGATCAGAATTTCAAATTTTTTTTATTAATTATCGTACATTTCAATTCTTTTTAGCTTTCTTCCAGACTTTTCTCCAATTTTTAGTGTTTCTCATTTTATAAAATAAATTTCTAACATTTTTTAAGTATTTTTCTCAAATTTTTATTATTTTCTTCAATTTTTAATTATTTTGCTTCCTCATAGAGGAAGCTTTGTGTTCGTTAAAATTTTCGATTTTCCAAAAATAGTCTAAATCGACTCATTTTCATCTAAAAAGCGAAAATTTTCATTCCTAAGCAAATGTCCAGATGTATGTGTGTGTATGTATGTGTGTGTCTGTGTGTATGTATGTGTGTGTGTGTGTGTGTGTGTGTGTGTGTGTGTGTGTGTGTGTGTGTGTGTGTGTGTGTGTGTGTGTGTGTGTGTGTGTGTGTGTGTATAGCGTTTTTTGTGTACAAGATATCTTGAGAAAGCTTAAACGGATTCCAATAAAATTTGGATGACTTATTAAGCTCATGAATATCTAAATTTGGACACAAGGATTTTTGAAAATACTAAACCAAATTTTTTTGAGCACCTTTTTTCATCGAAAAAAATCGTTTTTTGACAAAAAATGTTTTTATGCTAAAAATATAACTTAATGAATACAAAAATCATATTCCTTATCTCAAAACGAATCGATTGACAAAAGTTATATATAACTTTTATAATTGATCAAGAATTCGTAAAATAATTCATATTTTGACACTTTTTTGCATTACAATTTTTTTTTTAACAACTTCCCCAATTAACTTATATATTATTAATTTCTTGCTTCCTCTATGAGGAAGCAAATTATTTTGCTTACTTGGAAGCGAAATGTCCATGAAATGGACATAATTCTCACCTAGTTTATTTGTTTTCATAATTTCCAAAAAAATTTTATTAAGTATTGTAAATTTCAATTATTTTTAACATTCTTCCAGTCTTTTCTCCAATTTTTAGTTATACTCATTTTCTAAAATTATTTTCTAAAATTTCAATTGTTTTCTTAAATTTTTAATTATTTTCATTTGTTTTCATAATTTTAAAATTTGTTTATTAATTATCGTAAATTTCAATTACTTTTAGCTTATTTCTTTAGTTCCATTCTCCAATTTTTAGTTATTTTCTTTTTTTTTTTAATTGATTTCTAAAATCTTCATGTATTTTTTTTAAATTACAATTATTTTTTCTTTATTTAAAAAAAGTTATATAGTTTTTTCAAATATCACAATTAAATGTCATTTATTTTTTACAATTTATCATTGTTTGTATCATATTTTCATTATTTTCGTCAAGTTTTAAAATTTAAAACATTTTTCAATTATTTTCCAAAATTTATTTCCTTCAATTTTCAATTCTTTACATTTGTTTCATAATTTCAAAAATTTTTAACTATTTATCTGACTTTTCAATTATTTCATTATTTATATTATTTTTTATAATATTTTCTTCAATTTTCAATTACTTTCGTTCTTTTTCTCATTCTTTTTCATAATTGACAAAAAGCTTTTACTAATTTCTCTTTAATTAAAACTTGTTTTGTTTAATTTTAAATTATTTTTATCTTTTTTAATTTATTTTCTCTAATTTTTTATTATTTTCTTTTATTTCAATGAACTTCTGAAAGTTTTAAGTATTTTTCTCAAATTTTGTTTAACTTTCCTTTATTTAAAAGATTTTATGTAATTTGTTTAATTATTTTCTCAAATTTTAATTATTTTCTTTAATTTTTTAATTTATTTATCTCAATTTTTAACCATGTTTTTTCAATTTTCAATTATTTTCTCTTATTTGTCATTATTCAATTTTTAACCAAATATAAATGATCAAAAGGAAGGTGAAAGAATAAAAAAGAAAATTCTTTTTTTTTCCAATGTTTCGACGTTTCGTTGGCCAAGTTTCGCCAACCTCATCAGGCTAAAAATGTTTATTAAAAACACACTTTAATACACTATTCAACACAATTGAGATTCACAATAAAATAAAAATACATAAAAAAAATTTTTACCATAATAATGTTATGTAGATGACACTTTTTTGTGTATAAAAAAGGATCATGTTGAACTTTTTATCAAGGTTTTTAACTCATATCATAAAAATTTACAGTTTACATATGAAATTGAGACAAATAACAGAATTAATTTTTTGGATCTTACAATAATTAAAGAAAATAACAGTATTATAACTAATTGGTATAGAAAACCTACGTCATCTAATAGAGTCATAAATTACTTTTCAAATCATCCTATTCAACAAAAGAGAAATATTGTTTTTAATCTAGTCGATCGAGGAATTTCCTTGTCACATAGAAAGTTTCATGCTCAAAATCTAATTTTAATTTCTGACACTCTCAAAACTAATAATTATCCTTTGGATTTCATTAAAAAGCATATTAAAATTCGCATGAACAAACTAAAATATTCTAATGTTGATAACTCTGACTCACAAAACAATTTTAATAATTATAGTAGAGTACCTAAAGTGGGGTTGCCTTTTCATAATAGTATATTTTCTAATTTGAGTAATATTCTTAAGAAACACAATATTTCCTCCGTTCCACTTATTAAAAAAAATATTAATAATATTGTGAAGCTTGGAAAGGATGCGGTAAAGAAATATGCTCGTGTTAATTCTGTATATAAATTTCAATGCAAAGATTGTCCTGCAGTTTATATAGGCGAAACAAAACGAGCTTTAAAGGCTCGCTTAAATGAACATAAAAATAGAAAGACAAATACAGTAGTGTTACAACATAAAGAACATTTTGGTCATGATTATGATTGGGACAATGTTCAAATTTTAGATCATGAACCAAATTGGAGAAAAAGAAAAATTTCAGAAATGATCCATATACAATCCAATAATCATACTATTAACCGAAAGGAGGATAGTTTTTCATTAAATAAAATTTATTTCCTATTATTGAGGCGATTGAATTCTTGTTAGTGTTATTGGCCTCTGATACTCGATGTGATTGATTTTATATTTGTGTGTATATGTAGTCATCGTTCCCTTTTAAATTTTCTGTTAATTGACTTTAAGTCGTCGTCCAAAATGTCAACCGATTTTTATTTTATAAAATTGACTAATTTTAATTTTTGACATGTTATAAACAATCAATATGTTTTAACTTATTATGGTAAAAAAATTTTTTATGTATTTTTATGTTATTGTGAATCTCAATTGTGTTGAATAGTGTATTAAAGTGTGTTTTTAATCAACATTTTTAGCCTGATGAGGTTGGCGAAACTTGGCCTACGAAACGTCGAAACATTGGAAAAAAAAAGAATTTTCTTTTTTATTCTTTCACCTTCCTTTTGATCATTTATATTTGGTTTATTATTGAACTATGGATGGAAACAATTCTGTTTTATTATTATTCAATTTTGTTTTAATTTACTTTTAAGATTCTCAAGTATTTTTCTTAAATTTAAATTATTTTCTTTATGTTTAAAACATTCTTATGATTGTTTTAATTACTTTCCCAAATTTTTTAACTGATTTCATTTTTTCTTTCATTGCAAAATTTGCAATTATTTTGTTTAATTTCAATTATTTTTTGCAATTCTTTTTAATTCTAAAATATTATAAATTTAGTCCTAAATAAATTTTTATTTTAAAAGAATTTATCACTCGGTGAAGTTATTAATTCATAGGAATTTTATCAATCACTCCAAGTCAATAAAACACACATATATGTTTTTTACGTTTCGGCAGCTATGCTGTCCTCATCAGAAACTAAAAAATTTTTATATTAATAAAATTATAAACAAAGTATACAAAAAATACGAAGAACTTTTAACATTAAAAAAATTTGTTAAAAAATATATATAAAGTACAATTAATACTCGACAAGTATAGTGACTTTAATATTATTCTCAGTTGATAGCCCTGTACCGTTTCTACAATATTTATATTTAAAATTTATTGACTTCATAATAATTGTACTTTATATATATATATATTTTAACAAATTTTTTTAATGGTAATTTCACTCTTATAAACTAATTTTTTAATGTTAAAAATTCTTCGTATTTTTTGTATACTTTGTTTATAATTTTATTAATAAAAAAATTTTTTAGTTTCTGATGAGAACAGCATAGTTGCCGAAACGTAAAAAACATATGTGTGTTTTATTGACTCGGAGTGATTGATAAAATTCCTATGAATTAAATATTTATTTTATTTATTTAAATTGATTTTTAAATATTATATTTAAAATATTTATTTTTTCTTATTAGATAAATATTATTTACCGATTTGTTATATTTATTACTGTATTTTATAATTTCTAAAATGTACGAAAAACAAATCGCGCGCTGGCGCGCGTTTTATTTTGCTAGTTATTTAAAATAATTTACTTAAAAAATATAAAATGAATTTAAAGAAGAGATATTTATTTTCTAATTATCTTCAAATATCACCACTGATTCCATTCATATTTAGTACATTAATCCTTTTTCCCTTTTCGTGGTTTCTAAAACAAGAAATTCATGTCGAAAAGTATGTTTATTACTCCCGACGACACATAAATTGGCACCAGAAAGTTAAAAAGAAAATTGAAAAATAATACAATGAAAAGAAATTATGTGAAAATCGGAGATATTTTGAATTGAAGAGGGGAAAAAAAGTGGGTATAAATTTCGATAGAAAAATATATAAGAAGGGACATTAATAGGTGTACTAATAACGACAGCTGAATCTGTCGGTTAAAAAGGAAAAAAGAGCGTGGGAAGAAGGCTCGAGGCAGAAGTCGCGAATCCTTCCAAGGAGCCGTTGTACTTCCTGAAGGAGGTCCTGCGCACCTGACGTCCTCGTATCGTGAGAAACTCTCTCAGGACTTGTTATATATATTCGGCGTCCTCGGGTTACAGCCACTGTAACAGCCACGCGAACAGCACACTTTCAGCGCCAGCTCTTCGTATATATTATTCGATATATATCTGTATACATAACGTGGGACCGTTCCTGGTCGCTTTTTTTCTCGCTAGCCACTTTTTTGTTCCCTGACAAAAAAAAGAAACCCACAAAAACGTCTTGAATGGGCCTCGATTGACGAACTGAGAAAACTGTTCCACAACAACAAAGCACATATGTCCAGTATACATTTTTCTCTATTTGATTCTTACGTTATTTCCTTAAATATAGATTTCTATTGTGCACCTTTGTTGTATTTATTTATCATTCTTCGAGTAATGTTATTATTTGTGCATTAAGTTTACTATTTAAATAACTTATTATATTTTCATTTTTTTATATTGTTATATTCATATTTTGGGCAATTTATTATTTATCTTATTTAGTTATTATATTATTTGGATTATTTATCGGTTGCATACAATTAATAGATACATGGAAAAAAATTAATCACAAAAGTTGAAATAAGTTAAATTCTTAATTGAAGAGAATTAAAAATGTATCTAAATTAAGCTTAATAATCAAACTTTTTATAATATGTTTAGGATTTATTTGGCCCCGTAACATTTGACACAACATTTTTCATGATAATTGTTATATTGTTCAAACAGATAAATCGTTATTTTTTACTTCTACTAAAATCAAAGATTTTTAAGTTTTAATTATTCTGGATTTATTGAGTCTTTTAATATTAATTTAATGTATAAAATCAATTATTTAATAAATAAGACAAAACATCTTTAATTTTAATAGAAGTACAAAATAACATTTTCTCGGGTTGAACAATATAACAATTACTAAATTTAAATCAATTTTTTTTCAGTAATAAATTTTCTTTCAATAAATAATTTCTTTTGTCGATTATTTATAAACAAAACATTTTACTATTTCTTTTAAATCCCAAAACACATACATTCTCAAATATCTTTTTGCTTTAAATTTCAATAATAAATTACATTTTATTTATATTTATATATTACAGAATTAGAGATATCTAATATCATTTTTAGACATAAGAATATTCATATTACTAATATTTTAATCATATATAAATCTATATTTTAATTTTAAATAATTAATTACATCTTACTTTTGTTTTCAGAAATAATTTATATACTTGAATCTCACATTAAATGTCAAATTTAGATATTAATTTTTTTTGTATACATCGTTTATGTACATTTTATAAGATTTACCATGCAAAGTAGAACATTTTTTCTGAGTTTAGTTTGGACATTTCGAGTATGATAAAAACATGAAAATAAGAAATAAAATGAAAAAAATACATTTTGTGGTTTGTTTTAAAGATCATCGCTTCCCGTGGGAATGATCCCCTGGATTGTAGATGGTAGCACAATCCGGCTTGGCAAAAAAGCGTCTGCGAATACCGAATTGGCTAGACTGAAAAGTAACATTTATCTTTTTCGGCTAACCAATCATGCCTTATCCCCACCTTTACTTTATTTCCTCGTTTTTTCACCGAAAGCTAGGTGGTCGGGAGACTTGTTTATAATCTTAGTTTCTTACCTAAATATCCCTCTATAAAACCAAAATGAAGAGAATTAGTTGCGATTCTATGAATCGAAAATTTTTTTATATGACACGATCTGCAAGTAATAGAAAAATATTTTCTATATTATTATTTATTGCTGTAGAATGTTCGATTAAATCTTATATAATTAATAACAATAATTATTTAACCCTTGAACGGATAACTGAATTTTCTCACCCTTTAACAGATAACTTATGTCATTTTTAGAGTTTTTGCAACTTGAAATGAAAAATTATACATGGATTTGTAAATTGTAAGTAATGTACAGACAAAACTTTGATTTTATAGATATAGAAGGTAGAAGATGATAAATTTAAAATATTTATCGAGTGAGCGTTAACGAGCGAGAATATATCGCTAGTATTTATTGTAATATTAATGTTTAATAGAATAAACAATTTATCGAGATTGATCAAGATAAGGTTGAAAATAAAAGAACCAAAAAAAATATAAAGTTTATAATTTTCATCTCCAAAATTATTGTTTTCATTAAACTATTTTTTGAAATGAATTATTTAATAATTTTTTTTTATTTTATTATTAATAATTATACTTATTTTTATATGGACATTTCAAATATTACATCCTTTCAAGCCACACAACTAAAAATAAACATGTGTTTAATTTTAATAATGTAAAAATTGTAGATAATGAACAAAATGAATTTAAAAAAAAACACCTTGAAATTATTTATATACAAGGTAATTCTGGAAAAAACAGTAAATTTTAATCAAGATATTGCAAATTTAAGTATAACATATTATCCACTAATTGAAAATTTTTTAAAATTTAGAAAGTTAGACTAATTTAGTTAGTTTATTATTAATGTATTAATTAATTTAGTTAGTTAAATTTAGATATTTAAAACTTAAATTATTTCCAGCTAATTATACTTTGAACTAAAATCGTTTAATCTTTTAAAAGTAAGTTTATATTCTCTAATAATTGAATACATGTTTATATTTTAATATAATGATCATTTTAATATAAAATATTCAGAACATCAAAAGTTATTATTTTATTACAGGAGTTTCTTTTAATAATGAATCTGATAGATCTCTTAACCTAACCTGATGAGGACTCAAATGAGTCAAAACATGCATAGTTTCAATAATTTATGTACCGCAAAAAGCACTGTAAAAATCTTTTAACAAAATGAATATATATGCGGACGTAAAAAAAAATCTTATGATATTTAAATAATTTCTGTCATATCTCATATCTTCTAAAAGTAAATTTATTATTTCTTTCAAAAGAAATAACGTTTTTTTCCTGACTTAGAAGTCCGATGGTATATCGATAATTAACTTAATATTAAAATCTATTTTTTTGCTCGAAAAATAAAGAAACACGTCTTTTTTTAAATTTCCATAACAGTTTTTTTAATTTTTATGAATTTTAGTTGCTCCTTGACTTATTTTTTTCCATTTTTTATGTTTTTTAAAATTTTACCAAAAAAGGTTTAAATTGTAAATAAACAAAAAAAAAAACACTTTGATTTTTTTGAAAAAACGAAAAAAAAATGTTCTCAAAAAAGCCACCTTTTTTTCTTGAAGTTTTTGGGATCATAGGTCCTCAATCGTACTACTTATAAAATTTTCATTTGGCATTTTTTTGTTTCTTAGGAGAAAAAAATTATTTTCTAATTTTTTTTTTTTAAACCTCATAAATTTCGCCCAGTATTAATTGTAAAGTAAAATAAACAATTATATAAAAATTGTTTGAACAAATTAATATTGTTTATTTGCAATTTTTCATCTAATTGAGTTACAAAGTTGTAACTTTTTATTAATTTTTAAATTTTTCAATCTTAGTAAAGCCCAGTACTAATTGTAAAGTAAAATCAACAATTATAAAAATTGTTCAAACAAATTAATATTGTTCCGGTTATTTCGGTTATTTTCTTCAATAAAATTTCGATTATTCTTACAAAGTTATAATTATTTTCCTGATTTTGGAATTCTTGAAATCATTTTAAAATAAGGTACTTTCTTTTACTTCACAAATATTCTGTATTTGTCAAAATTATTTTATTGAAATTACAATTAATATCTACAAATTTCAACTATTTCTATGATTTTTCCAAAAATTTCTTTTAAAGAGAAAGTTTTAATTATTTTCTTTTATTTTTTTCAAATTAAGCCTTTTCAGTATAAATTATTCTTTCAATATCAAATTCCATAGTTTCATTATTTTTTAATTAACTTTCAATTTCTTTCGTCATTTTTCAATTATTTTTACAAAATATGATTTTTGTTTTTTAAATTGTATTTTTTTGCTTCAAATTTCAATTAATTTCTTCAATATCGAATTATTAATGTCAATTTTTAATGTCAAACAATGGAAGGACATAACTCATCAAATTTATTAATTTGATTACCAGTTTTTATTATTTTCATTGTTTTCCATAATCATTTTCCAAATAGTTTTGAATATTAAAAAGCTTGTTTCATCCTCCATCAATTTCTATTCAATTTTTATTTACTGCTTTCATATTTTAGTTGTATTTTTTAACTATTTAAATGATTTCTTCGATTTTCAATCGCACCTTCTTTTATATAAAATATATTCAATATTCTGTAATTTTCTCAATTTTTTCCTTAAATTTCCATAATTAAATTTAATTTCCAATTATTTCTATTTTTTTCAAGTAGTTTTGTTTATCTCAATTATATCCTGTAATTTTTACTATTTATTAACTAATTTTTATTACCTTCTTCAATTTTTAATTATTTTCATGATTTTTTACTTAATGTTTGTCGTTTTTTATAAATTCTCTCATTTTTTTATTATTTATTTCAAATTACAGTAATTTTTTCAATTCACTATTAGTTTTATTATTCTGCAAGAATTTTCTTTTATTAGAAATATATGTTTTAATTTTTTCAATTATTTTTCCCGAATAGAAATTATTTTCTTTAAATTTTATTATTTTTGTTACTTTGCAAATATTTTCTCGATATAGTAACTGTTTTCAATATTTTTAAATTAATTTCCTAGATTTTAAAATATTTTTCTCAAATTTTAGTAATTTTCTTCAATTTTCAATTATTATTGTTATTATTTGCAATCAATTTCTTCAATTCTTAATTATTTTTACTATTCCTCAGTTAAATTCCTAAATTTTCAATTATTTATCTCATTTTTCAATTATTCTTTCAATTTTAGTTTTCTTTCTGCAATTTGTTTTCACCTTTTAATTATATAATAGGGGAAAGTGGGGCAAAACCGCTAACCTGGTCAAAGACGTTTTTCAAAATATCTCCCTTATTTCTAGACCGTTTCAACTTATGTTTAAAGTTTATCATAATTGTAACTGGAGCCATTGTTTTATAAAAAAAATCTTGAAAATATAAAATGCTTTAACAAATATACCAAAAAAATCGTTTTTACAAGTATGAGATGAAAATTTTATTGATCAAAACTAGTAAATTTTGAATCTAAATGTGAATTTTAAAAAATTTTAAATGTCACATTCTAATAAAGTAATCATTTATCTACACAATCTCTGTGGAATCCAGGTTTAATTTTCAATCTAAATATATTAAATTTTAAATTAAAAAAAGGTTTGTCGTTTGGGGCAAAGACGCTTGGAAAATATTTCATAAAAACAATTGAATATTAAAAACTGCATTATCATGTAATTTTAAATGATGCAAACTTCATGCTAATCAACTGTTAACCTGCATTTTTTCATCAAAACAAATAAGTATTTTTGTCTGTTAAATTTATTGTTATTATTATTATTATTGAATCATTAAATATAGTATATTATAATATATATTATATTATAATATATATTATAATAATATTACCGTCGAACGGGGCTATTCTGGTACGCCGGGGGCTATTATGGTACAAGTTGGTTTTTTATTTCTAAAATATTTATTTTGAAATTTATAAATATGATTTTTATTTGTAAATATAGTGTGATATTTTACAAACAAAATAACAGTACTGTTTCTACTAAATTCTTTATCAAAAATCCGGAAAAAATTCATATATACATACAAATTTCATTAAAAAATTGAAAGTTCTCTAAAAATCTGCTTCGATCTTAATATTGACAAATTCCATGAAAAAGATATTTAAGGTACGTGTTGAGAATTTAGTTGGGACTATACTCACTTGGTGGGCTAACTTTTTATTAAGAATTTAAGAAGAAAATGGTTAAAAACTGAAAATTCAGCACACAGCGGGGCTATTCTGGTACAAAACTATTTTAATTATTTTATGAAAATCCGTTTTATTAAAACAGTAAAAAAGGTTTCTGTGCTTTGGTTTAATTGGTTTTGATACGAAAATGTTGTATTTTTTGTCAGAAAATTGGAAATAGGTCAAATTTGTCAAACTTGACAAAGGGTGCATCATAACCTCGAAAACCACTTATAATAATATCATATTATTTACAAGGGTTTTAAGTTAATTTCAATATTGCTTGATATAAAATAGCTCAAAACGTTATTATAGACCATATTAAGTCGTTTAATTATTCAAATAACACAAAATACAAATTTTGAAAAATTTCATTATTTAACTTTATATTTTTATAAATAATTTCTATAATAATAATTACTATTTAGAAATTTATAAAAAATTTGTCTCTGGGATAACTATTAAAAGGTTCCCACATAGTTGAATGCAAAAAATAAAATGTTTTCTTTATTTTATAAACAAAAATAAGTTTTGTACCATAATAGCCCCGGCTGCGAAATTATTATAATACAAACTTTGAGTTCTTATAACTCGAAGAAAAAATGTTTTTTTATGGTAAAACTTACAGTGAACTTTCAGAAGGATGTGAACAACGTGACCAGTTAGTTAAAAAAATTTTTGTGTAAAATTCTGATTTTTGGTGAAGCATAGAATACAAAGAAATGCGGTTTTTGTACCATAATAGCCCCGTTTGACGGTAGCAAAAACGTCTTTGCCCCAACAGTTGGGGCAAAGCTGCTAATTTGAACCTTTTTAAATACAATTACATAATGTAATTATGATTATGATAAATGTAATAACGACTATTAAAATCTGTTTCTGGTTAGTTTTAGTCGTGTAACAAACAAAAATGACTCCAATTGAATGTATAGTTAAAAATTTGTGCATCAGTAAATTTAAACCTAGCGGTTTTGCCCCACCTTCCCCTATATTAATTATTTTTCAATTAATTTCCTAAATTTTCATTTATCATCTCAAATCAAAGTTATTGCATTCACTTTTTAGTGTTTTAATCATTCTTCAATTTTTTTTTTTCATTTGCAATTATTTTCACAATTTTTATTTATTTTGTAATAATTTTCTCAAGTTCTATATTATTTTGATTATTTGTTTATTAATTCCGAAAATTTACTCCAAATCAAATAAATTGGCAACTTTTGCGTTACAATAATTACGCTAATTAAGAAACTCTTTAATTTAATATTGTTTTTTTTTCTCTTCTCCCTCCCTCCCTCGCCCCGGCCAATATTTTGAGTGCAGGTGGCAAAAATTTACAAGTCGCCGCCCCTGGTTTTGTTAACAAAATAGTTAGTTAACAAAATCATAATTATGGTTCAATTGTGAATTTATTTAGTGTTTCTTAATATAAGAATAACATTAAGAAAATTCGTATAACAATGTCATTCACGAATATTATATCGTTTTTTCGGTGTCATGAAAGGGCGCCTTAACCTCGAAAATATCGAGATTGCAAGGGGATGCAGGATATCCTTGAATCAGGAACTGTCCCTGTCGCGTCGAAGCGTGGCTCTGCACGTGATCCCGAGTGTGTAAAAGCATGCGCGTTGCACGTGTGCACAGGTCGAAAAAAAGGTTAGAGGATTCCGATGGTTTTTCGGTTCCCACGACCGGGGTGCGTCAGGTGGTTAGCGTGGGGTGTACGTACTCCCCTTTCCTCTTCGCCTCAAAATAGACTCAAGCCCACCATTCCCTCTGCCATTCAAGGCACAGTTTTAAACTTGTATGTGTACATTTTACACATACGTTTAGAGACACACACACACACACACTCAATTATATCTACTCGAGAGTATTTACCGCTTCTCGCCTATATACATACACATATATCGTACCCCCACTCGAAAACCCTTTCGCCAAAGCAGGGGACTCCCTTTGATGGCCCGATTTGGAAAAGAGGAAGCAAAAAAGAAAAATAAGTGGCTAGAGGGGGAGAAAAGAGTGCAGAACTGCCCATTGACCCATGTTTCCCTTACATTCTTATTGTGACTCCTCTACAAAGTTATCATGCCTCATGATTATCCGAAGGGTGAAGGGCACTAAAACATAATTGACGGTTATTCATTTGCAGAGATGTTCCGAGCACGAAGAGAGAAATGCTCAGCTGAGAAAATCAGTCCCAGCACTAGAATTATTTTCATTGTAATTTATAGTTGTTGTAATTATAAAGTGACATAATAGAAGCTCAGGAAATATATTTTATCTTTCAAAGCGGGATAATTATCACTCTCCACAACTCTTAGATATACGTCTTTTATTGCTGTCTAAAAATGGAGTTAACATTGTATTAGAGTGATTTTAAAAATACTACCAATGACAGCACTTAATCAATGCTTGATTTTTTAGAAGCAACAACCTGCACTTTGTCTGGTGTGTATATATATGAAAGGTTTTTTTTTAAGGGGGGAGGCAAAAAGCTATACGTTGTGTATTTTATATAATATGTATAATAATATATAATACACTAGGGGAGAGTAGGGTAAATTGACTAACTTGGATTTCATAGTGCAATTTATCCGGTTTTCCTTACACTAAATGAAGTCATTCTTAAGAGGTCAAAACAATGTACTTCTTTTTTTTTCTATTTGACAGTTTTTTTGTTTTAATTTGTCATTCTTTTTAATTATTCGGGGAGTATCTAGTTATAAATTAAATTCTAATATTATAAATTACACGTTTTACAAGATTATGCACTGAAAAAAATAAATCCTCAATTGGAGCGGAGTACACTGCAAAAACATGGTGTCTTAAATTAGACAAAAATGTCTTAAATTAGGGTACTTTTGGTGTCTAAGACACGAAAAATGTCTTAATTTAAGACATTTTTGAACAATTTAAGACACCTGTTTTTGCAGTGTATTCCTCTTTTAAATTCCTTTTACGTTTTCTTATTAAAATAAACATTTTCTTCAGAAAAGTGGATTTTTCTTTTTAATCAGAGAATAGTTTGCTTAAAGGATAACTTTTAACTTTTGTTTTCTGATTGGAATTCTTTCTTTATATTTAAAATTAATCCTTTAAAATAGCGATCATTCCTCTACAAATAATAAGATTTCGGATACAAATGAGGTCTAGTTTTTCAAAAGTTGATAAATCCACATTCTGTTATTTCGAGAAAATTAAACAAATGCAGTTTCGCACCTAACCCTATAGGAGTTAATTATAAAGTAGAAAAAATATATGAAATTATTTATATACGAATGTTTTTTGCACTTAAGGCGATTTATTCTTAATTAAAGTTTATAGTAATAAAGGAATTTAAAGATTTTTGTAATTTATTCTAGAAAAAAAACTAAACTTTTAAATCATCTTGGTTAAGTCCAAGTATTTTTTAAATTGAAAATTCTTTGGTAATCAATTTTTTTCTTCAATTCAACAGTGATAGATCGATTTGTAAGGTTCCTAATATGTTAAATTTGTAATTATCTCAACTTTTTTGAAAAATGGATTTATCAACTTTTAAAAAAGTGCTCCTCAAATATTCCATATTCTTGAAGTTGCTCAGATACTACATTATATTTTTTTAAGGATTATCGCGCCTTCAATGTGTTTTTTAAGTCAGTTGAAATGGTACATGAATGTCAGTGTCACTTTTAAGAAATAGTGTTCAAAAATGGATAATAATTTAAGGATATTATTAACCGAAAAAGGATGGACAATTATATTTTCCATTTTGAAAAAATGTTGTCAGCATAAAGATTTTCTTTATTATCAGTCACACTGAAAACTTTTATGTATTAAAATAATCTGCAGCGCGATTGTTTTAAGCCAATTTCAGATTATTTAAATTCTATTTGGTATAAAAAAAAGTGCGTTGCAGATTAATTTAATCTAAAACAGTTTTCTGTGCACTTAAAATAATAATAGTGCCTCGAAAATGATCACTACTAAATTTAAATTATAAACAAAGTTGTTCCTGAGCTATTTTTGTGTTGTAAATATTTTATTGCGTTGAATAAAAAATTTTCCACTCTTAAATGTGTCTCATAATTTGTTGAAAAACATTTGTAGTTAAATTAATAAAATTTTAGTTAGTCATAATGTCGTTTAATTTTAAACATAGACCATATTTAGCTCTAAATAAAAATTAATATTTATGTATTTTAATTTTAAATTTGTTTCATTTTTGTAAAATCTGATTTTCAAAATACAATGGAAAATAACAAAAATTTTGAATCAAATTTTTACTTTACTGGAAAGTAGTAGTTTTATTTTATTTAAGCAATTTGTATAACCTTAGAAAACATTTGGAAATAAATTGATTTCATAATGTTAAACTGACTTTTGATAAAAGTAAAAATATACAATTAACTAATTAATAAAATACTTTTTTACTCAAAGAGTTTCCTTAATAAAGTTTCTATATTTAAAAGTTGATTTTTTATTTTTGCTAATAATTGAAATTAAATGAGTCAATGTCACAGTTATCGTTATGTAGTAAACATTGTTAAATTTTTTATTTATAGTTATTTACTTAATTTTTTAGTTATTTCCCCCCATTTTCTTGGCACTTTTATTTAATTTCAATTTTTTATTAACTTTTCAGATACTTTCTTCAAATCCAATTTATTATCAAACATCTTTTTTCATATTTCATATACGTTTCTACACGAAAAGAAAATTAATTATAAAGTTTTTGAAAATGCTTTATAATTTAGAGAAAAAGTGCCAGAAAGCGAAATTTTCATAAAAGGAATTTTAAGCTTTAGAAATACAAATACCGTTAGTTATTGCTAAGTTATTTTAAACTTTAATCTAGTCTGTAGCAAATTTAATATGATTTTTTTAATGTTTGAAATTATCAATCTGAAGTTTTTTCTTTTTGATCCTTTTTCCCTAAATTGTAAAATAGTTTTATAAAATTTATTTTCTTTCCGAGTATCTATTTTCTTCACTGCCTAGTTCTTTTTACGAAAAGAATCTCATAATTTCAATGTAATTCAAATTATAATCCAATTTTTTCAAATTCGGCTTAGTTATAAAATAACGTGCCTTAGGTAGGCTATAGATCTAATTTCAAGTACGAACTACTTCATCTACCTCTTTCAAATACCCATAGTTAAAAGATATACTGTTATTTTGTTTATAAAAAAATTTCCTCCCCAGGTATAAAATTTTAATTTGCTTACTCTTTATATAATGTCTCGATTTAATTCAGAAGATTTTGATCTTTTTTGCGTAACCAGAACCGTGTCAAATGATCAACGTACCTTTTCAAGAGTGATGAATAAAAATACTTCACACATCCGGTGTTGTCAAGGGCAACATTCGATACTCTTTCATAATATTATACACAAAATATTTTTGATACCGAAATCTCAAGGCGCACGGAAGTTTCATTTTAATCATTGACTAACGTATTTCAGTTATTCCAGTGAATAACACATAATACTTTTTTTGATAACTAAAAAATGTCTCTATGAGAGAAGTAAATGAAAATAAAACAAAAATTTTTGATTTACCTTAAATTGGATTGTTTAATATATTGATTTAATTCTTTGTTCTCGGTTTATTTACTTTCACTTCACACGATTCTTAATAACGAATTAAAATGTTGGGAGCATAATTCAAGCATAGTTCAGTTGTCAATTAGTAATGGACACACATTTAGCGTGTTCACGTCGGCTTTTAACGTGCTTCGGTGACTTAATACCTATGGGAATAAAGTGCGTGACGATATTTAAATATTCTTCATTGAATCAATTGTTGATAAAAGAGGGAGGAAGTACAGTTGAAACTCATATAGCAACGAATAGTTAACGCCAACGTGAAAGTATGCGGGATATGTCAATTATAATTCGACAGAGTGTCCGGTTTGAGTTTCAAATCTCAGTCTGATAATCACTCAAGTTGAAAACTTTTCAAACAACAATCAAATAATTGTATCCTTTAATCAGGCAATTCAGGTTTAATTATTTTACAAATAGCAAATTTAATTTAATTCTTAATGGGTGATTCTTCACAAAGTGGTAACTTTTGACAACTTTAAATTTTTAAGTCAAAAATATTTTTTTCTCAAATATTTCTTATGTACAATTTAGGAAGAATTGTTTAACAAAATAAATTTATGGAAATTTGAGCATAAACTAACGCCTTTGGTCTTGTATACAAAATTTCAAGTTTCAAATTTTGACGGTTAAAAAAGGATTTAAAATGTTTAATTTTTCACCTTAAACGAACATCCCCAGAATTTTCGGTTATTTAAAGAATATTCATAGAATATCCACAGATATATTTTTGGGATATTTTATTACCTAACAATAAATATATTTAAATAGATAATAAAGATTGTTACATTGTATACAAACATAGGAAAATTTTATTTTGTATAAAAACTGAAATTAATGGTTTTGACATAAATTAATTTAAAAAAAAATAAACACTTCAACTAATTCATATAAAAATCAAATAATTAATAATTAGAAACTAAAAATCTTTTAATTTTAGTATAGGAGTACAAAATAACATTTTTTTAGGTTGAACAATATAACATGTAATATGAAAAATTTTGTGGCAAAATGATACGGGTCCATAAAAATGATTAAAATTACATATACTAAAAAACAATCAACATAAACTCCTGTTCCAAATAACGTAAAGCTTGAAAAAAAATTGATAGATTCTTAGGTTCTAATCATTAAATATTTTATGAATTAATTGAAATGTTTATTATTTATTTAATTCAATAATTCAATTGATTAATGTTAAAACCTTTAATTTTAGCTGTTGTATAAAATAACATTTACCAATTTTTGTACAAAATATAACAATCTTCATGGTAAATTTTATGTCAAAATGATATTGACTCTAAAATACTTTTAGGTTCTAATTATTAATAATTTGATTTTTATGAATTTGTTGAAGTGTGTATTATTTATTTAATTAATTTACTTAATTAAGTAATGTTCAATCGATTAACTACTAACTATTAAGTAAAAAATAACTAATTATTAGTCAAATTCATTTTTATATTATGTCAAAATTACTAATATTTTAGTAAAATTCTGTTTACTAATTCAATTAGTCAAATTTTAACTATTTTTAGTTATAATTTTACTAATAATTAGACATATTTTACTAATAATTAGTCATATTTTACTAATAATTAGTTATTTTTAACTAATTTGAGAAACAAAAACTCATCCACGCAGTGGCGTAACTGGGAGGACAAAGGCCCTGGGGCCAAAAAGAAAAAGGGGCCCCAATTATATATGATTTTTTAAACAGATGTTTTTTACTTTTAAAATTTTAATTCATATTTAACATTTCTAAAATATTCTCAAATTTTAAATTAACAGCAATTTTAATTTCTTTAAATTTCAGTTAATATGAACTTGCAACATTGATTAAAAATTCAATTAATCCCCGTTTCAAATATACTGAATTTGAATTTTTAACTATTTTGATCATTTTTTAATTATTTTCTGCAATTTTTAATTCTTTTAATTATCTTTAAATTGTTTCCGAAAATCCTTCTTCAAATTTCAATTATTTTGTTTAGTTTTTTCAACCACTTTTTCAATTTTAATTATTTTTCCCTTGACATTAAATCATTTTAATTATTTACTTCTATATTTTATATTATTCAACGCAAATTTAAATTAATGTCTTTAATTTCCCATTATTTTTGTCATTTTGCAATTATTACCTTCAATTTTTAATCATTTTATTTACATATATATTAATTTATATGTATATTTACATTTATATTAATTTTACTAAATTCTGAATTTAATTCCTGAACTTTCAAATATTTTAAATAATTTTTTTGTTCAATTTTCGTTTCTTTTTATTATTTTGCAATGATTTTCTCCATCTTTTAACGTTGTCATTATTTTTCGATTAACTTCCTAAATTTACAGTTATTATCACAAATTTAGATTATTGGAATCAATTTTCCATATTTTAAACGATTTCTCAATTATTTTCTATTGCTTAAAAATAAATTTTGCAATTTTTCTATTATTTTCTTCAATTTCAAATTATTTTCATTATTTTGGCATAATTTTACAAAATTTCTATTATTTTCATTAATTTTCCGTAATTTCTGCGATTTTTTTAATAATTCTCTTTAATTAAAATTTTGTAAGTAATTTTGTAATTATTTTATTTTTTAAACATATTTTTTTAAGATTTTTTCAATTATTTCCCTCAAATGTTATTTACTGTTATCAATTTTTTATATTGAAATTATTTTCATCATATTTCAATTTTTTTTCAATCGTAAGTTATTTTCAGAATATTTTAATTACTTTGTTCATTTTCAATTATTTTCCTCAATTGTTAATTATTATTATTTACATTTTATACAATTATTATCTAATATTTTTGAAGTATTTTTCTAAAATTTTTTTTATTTTTATTAATTTGGAATTATTTTTGCGATTTTTTAATTATTCTCTTTAATTAAAATTTTTTAAGTTATTTTGTAATTATTTTATTTTTTAAACATATTTTTTTAAGATTTTTTCAATTATTTCCCTCAAATGTTATTTACTGTTATCAATTTTTTATATTGAAATTATTTTCATCATATTTCAATTTTTTTTCAATCGTAAGTTATTTTCAGAATATTTTAATTACTTTGTTCATTTTCAATTATTTTCCTCAATTGTTAATTATTATTATTTACATTTTATACAATTATTATCTAATATTTTTGAAGTATTTTTCTAAAATTTTTTTTATTTTTATTAATTTGGAATTATTTTTGCGATTTTTTAATTATTCTCTTTAATTAAAATTTTTTAAGTTATTTTGTAATTATTTTCTTTTTTTAAACATGTATTTTATGATTTGTTCAATTATTTCTCTCAAATTTTCTTTACTGTTTTCAACGTTTTATATTTAAATTATTTTTATCATATTTCATTTTTTTTCTCAATCTTTATTTATTTTCAGCATAGTTCACTTATTTTTTTCAATTTGAATTATTTTGATTATTTTTCAATTATTTTTCTCGATTGTTAATTATATTATTCTCATTTTCTAAAATTATTTTCTAAGATTTATAAGTATTTTTTCTAAAATTTCAATTATTTTCTTCATTTTTTAAATATTTTTATTTGTTTCATTAATTTCCACATTTCATATCGTAAATGGTAATATCGTAAATTTCAATTTTTTTTAATTCTCTTCAATTCTTTTATCCAATTTTTAATTTAAATTATATCTTTTATTTAAAAAAATTACCGTAATTTTTTCAATTATTTCTCTCAAATGTCATTTATTTTTTACAATTTATAATTGTTTTTATCATATTTTAATTATTTTCTTCAAGTTTCTCTAATTTTTGATTATTTTCTTTTTTTTTCTCAATAAACTCTGAACGTTTTAAGTATTTTGTTTAAATTTTCTCTAACTTTCCTTTGTTTAAAATATATTATGTAATTTTTTCAATTACTTTCTCAAAACTTTAATTACTGTTTTCAATTTTTAATAATTTTTTATTCAATTTACAATTATTTTCTCTAATTTTTCATTATTCAATTTTTTCAATTTATTTTTAAGATTGTCAAGTATTTTTCTCAAACTTAAATTATTTTATTTTTTTTTAAAACATTTCTATGATTTTTTAAATTACTTTCCCTAATTTTTAATTGATTTCATTAATTTTTTTTCAATTAATTTGCAAACTTTTTAATTGGGTATTATGTTAATTTCAATTATTTTTTGCAATTTTTTTTAGTTGTAAAATTTTATAAATTTTGTCCTGAATAATTATTTATTTGTTTATATAAATTTATTTTTAAATATCATATTTAAAATATTTATAATTGTTGATAACACAAGGTGTGGAAATTAATCGCGGGCCAGCGCGCGTTGTATAATTTAGTCAAACTTTAAATTACCACAACTAGCAAAGTTTTTGGAATTTTTTTTTTTTAAGGTCTATTAGAGAGTAATAATCTTTATGACAAGTTTTGTGTCAGAATGATACTTAGGGGAGAGTCGGCCAAAATGTCTATAGTGAAGTTTGGAGCAAAAAAAAAAGTATTTAATTATAGTTTTGAAAAATATAAACCACCAAATATTTAGAAAACAACCTTTAAGAATATAATAAGGTAGTCATTTTTAGTATTTATTTCAGAAAAAATAGAAAAAATAATTATTTAAATATTGATATCAAAATTCGTCTTTTGACTCATGACTGGTTAAATTGCCTGTGCACAAAAATATGGAAAAATATGAAGTCATGTTTTAAAAAATCATGTTTTAAAAATATATTAAAAATAATTCTTCAATGCACAATTATTATAATTATTATGAATAGAAATGCAATAATTAATATAACTAATTTGGTTAAGCACTGATTTTTTATACAGAAGCAGTAAAAACTTGATATTTAGTTTCTACATCAAAATGTACGTAAGCCGAGAGATTTTCCGTATCGTACGTATCTTGCTTAGAAGTTTTACAGCATAAAGGCAATTTATCCAAAAACACACGATGTAACTAAACTAATAATTTTCATATTAGAACTCATTTTTGTAAATTAAATCAAAGTGTTAAGATAGCTAAATGTTTAAGGATTAATTAAAAAAAAAATTATGTACGTCTGTGAGATAGAAGTGCATATTTTCTAAAATTTAAAAATGAAAAAATTATCGTTGGTAAGCATTATTTTCACAATTCTTTAATAAATTAAAGAATTAAACATGAAACTTTATAGAAATCATCTTTACCTTAATATACTTCATTAATAAAAACAATCATGATTAATATTTATTTTTGGCCAAGTTATTAACGATTGCCAATTTATCCAATTAGACCTTTTACCCGTCTCTCCCCTACTTAAAAAATGGAAGACTTTTGACTTATTCAGATTTAGAGAGCAAGAAAACAATAATAGAAGAAAAACAAAATTCTCACGAAAGGAAATCTATATAATAAAGTGATGAAAGCTGAATTTTGGGAGAAAAAAGTCTTAGAAATTAGGAAGGAAAAGAAAGCTTGTAAACGACTCAAGACAGTGATCATTAGGATGAAATGACGGTTGTGCGGCCAGATTGTCAGGGAAGCTCGGAAGCGTGGGAACAGAAGATCCGAGGTCTTCCCAAAACAAAACACGAGCCAGAAGGCGGAGGCACGCGACGCACCTGACCGCCACCCTGTGGAGGCAATCTCCTCCGCCCCCAACGTCACTTTATTAAGCTGTTACCTCAAGTCGAGCACGCCCCCGCGTGCCGATTCTCTGGCACGGGACTCGAGTGTCACGAGGGGAAAGGGATCTTCTTTAACAAAGGTTTAGCGCAGGGAAATAATGGAGGCACTGAGAGGAAGGTTAATCAAAGAAAGTGAGCAAAAAGACACACTCCTTTTCTCCTTTGTCGCAAAACTTGTGCAGAGATTCTCAGAAGAAATTTGTCTTTTCATTCTTTTGAATGTAATCATCACGAAGATCAGGGCCGACGGAAGTCAATTTTTTAAAATAAGCACTAAAAAAATTGAGAATGTGTAATGGTAACAAATTACCCGAGTCGAAATTTTGAGGCTACTTTAACGCTACATAGTCCAAAATTTTTAGGAAATAGAGGTTTAAAGTAGAAGCAAATTCAATACAATTTAGCTTCTACTTTGGTGCTATTATTGGAAGAAATTTCCTGTTTCCGCGATGAGAGCGTTAAAGTAGAAGCTGATATTCAACTATATTAAGGCCTCTTTTAACGCTCAAGACCCCCTTTTTATTGATCTTCTAAAGTCTAAACAAAGAAAGAATCTGTTTTTGCGAATAAAACTGAAATTAATATGAATGAAATTATAAAAAAAAATATAAAATAAATATTCAAAATTCATGCGCTTTTAGAATTCGTCACACTTAATACACACAAGCTGGAAATAGTCTAAACTTACTAAATAAATTATTATAACGCAAGTGGGGATTCGAACCCACGACATAACGACCTACGCACTTATAATCTAACGCACTAACCAGTACGCTACCGAAGCTTATGAACTTAATATTTAATTTTCACAGTGTCCTTATGATACAAATTATGAATAGTTTTTTTAGGACTTTTCAACAAAATTGTTACATATCGCCAATTTCTAAATGTTTACGGAGATTTTTTATGTATTTTTCATTTGTTTAAACAATTTATTATTGTCAAGTTACAGGCTGATATTGATTTAAATCATTGAAGCATTTGCATTAAAATCATGATTTAAATAAAAAAAAAACTTTACAATTCTCCGGATGTCTAATACTGCATGTAAAAAATCACAAACCATAAAAAAAACCACAAATTTGTGGATAAATCTTAAAAATTTCAATTTTAATATTTTAATCTTTATAAAATTTAAATAATTGGGCTAATATAGATAATCAAAATACCTACGATTTACAAATTTTTGGTATGAAGATAACAAAAAATAATATCAAATTTTTATATCTTTATAGGTCATTATAATTTAAATAAATTCCAAACGTCAATAAACTCATATTCCAATTTTTTCAAACTTTTAAATGTCAATTAATTCTAATTTAAAGACAACTTAGTTAATGCAAAATAATTAAATAATATTAATTATTTTTCATATTCACAATAATCCTTTTTTTAAGTCTTACAATATTTGTAATTCTTCTTTAGTTTCTAATTCAGTTTCTTTTTCGAAACTGTTTAAATTTTATCTTATAATTTCTTATTTTTACAAAATTTAAAGATTTTTTCTCCTTTTACTAATGGTATTTTTTGTTGTTGTATTTGTCATTTTATTTTATTAATAAATAAATTATAAATAATAAATAATAATTATTATTTATTATTATTTCGTTGAGTTTCATAAGTTTTTTCATATTTTTAAAAATAAATACGCTTATTTTTTTATTAATGCACCTATTCAATTTGTTTTTAATTCTTGGATAGTTTTTGCGAGGTTTTTTGCAAACTTAGTACTTATTCTTTTATAGAATTTTTAGATTTTCTTTATTTTTCTAAATTTATTGTTGGACTTGCTTTCAGTGTAATATTATAAAAATGTTTTTGGTTTAATTTGCCCAAACTTTTTTTTCTGAAGGATTTTTACTTTTCTTTTCTGGACTTTTTATATACATTTTTTTAATTTTAATTTTTTAAACAAATTATTGCTAGTAATTACTAATTCTTTACAAATACACCTAGGAAGATACAAATTTTTCCTAATTTTACAAATAAATTACTGGGCTCTGGTTAGAAAAATAAAAATTATTGACCATAAATTATTATTTTTATATTTTAAAACAATTTATTATTGTTAATTTATAACATTTAAAAACACCTAGCAAGTAGTAGTTTTTTAATTTGTTTACTTTTTATATTGAAAAAAAAAGATATTTATCAAAATTAACGACAATCACCACTCAAAATTGTTTAAACAAATTATTGTTAATAATTGTTATTTTTTTACAAGTGCATCTAGAAAGATATACACATTTTCCCTAATTTTACAAATTATTGGGTTTTGGTTATAGATTAAAATTTTTTCCTCTTAAGAGCTAATCAGAGGAACAATAATTGAAGAAAAAGTTAGTTTAACTCCCGTTTTTCTTATATGTTAAATAAAAAAGTATATTTCAATGGAAAAAATGACTGAGTTTCACTTGCAGGTTTAAAGTAGAATAAAAATTTTCATTTCTTTATAACTGGGAATGTGGAGCTTTAAAAGAGCTGCTAATTTTAATGATTGGAAAAATGAAACATGTGTATAGACGTAAAGTAGAAGGAAATATTATTATTAGAAGTAAAGAAGAGGCTAAAAATTAAGAAGTCGTTAAGTAGAAGCTAAAGTTCCTCATGAGCTTCAAAGTAGCTTCAAAATTTCGACGAGAAATTTTTGCTGGTTTTGCTGAAACTGTTCGACTCTTCAGAAGAAAAGGGTCCCGAGTCGAAATTTTGAGGCTACTTTAACGCTACATAGTCCAAAATTTTTAGGAAATAGAGGTTTAAAGTAGAAGCAAATTCAATACAATTTAGCTTCTACTTTGGTGCTATTATTGGAAGAAATTTCCTGTTTCCGCGATGAGAGCGTTAAAGTAGAAGCTAATATTCAACTATATTAAGGCCTCTTTTAACGCTCAAGACCCCCTTTTTATTGATCTTCTAAAGTCTAAACAAAGAAAGAATCTGTTTTTGCGAATAAAACTGAATTTAATATGAATGAAATTGTAAAAAAGAATATAAAATAAATATTCAAAATTCATGCGCTTTTAGAATTCGTCACACTTAATACACACAAGCTGGAAATAGTCTAAACTTACTAAATAAATTATTATAACGCAAGTGGGGATTCGAACCCACGACATAACGACCTACGCACTTATAATCTAACGCACTAACCAGTACGCTACCGACGCTTATGAACTTAATATTTAATTTTCTCAGTGTCCTTACGATACAAATTACGAATAGTTTTTTTAGGACTTTTCAACAAAATTGTTACATATCGCCAATTTCTGAATGTTTACGGAGATTTTTATGTATTTTTCATTTGTTTAAACAATTTATTATTGTCAAGTTACAGGCTGATATTGATTTAAATCATTGAAGCATTTGCATTAAAATCATGATTTAAATAAAAAAAAAACTTTACAATTCTCCGGATGTCTAATACTGCATGTAAAAAATCACAAACCATAAAAAAAACCACAAATTTGTGGATAAATCTTAAAAATTTCAATTTTAATATTTTAATCTTTATAAAATTTAAATAATTGGGCTAATATAGATAATCAAAATACCTACGATTTACAAATTTTTGGTATGAAGATAACAAAAAATAATATCAAATTTTTATATATTTAGGTCATTATAATTTAAATAAATTCCAAACGTCAATAAACTCATATTCCAATTTTTTCAAACTTTTAAATGTCAATTAATTCAAATTTAAAGACACATTAGTTAATGCAAAATAATTAAATAATATTAATTATTTTTCATATTCACAATAATCCTTTTTTTAAGTCTTACAATATTTGTAATTCTTCTTTAGTTTCTAATTCAGTTTCTTTTTCGAAACTGTTTAAATTTTATCTTATAATTTCTTATTTTTACAAAATTTAAAGATTTTTTCTCCTTTTACTAATGGTATTTTTTTGTTGTTGTATTTGTCATTTTATTTTATTAATAAATAAATTATAAATAATAAATAATAATTATTATTTATTATTATTTCGTTGAGTTTCATAAGTTTTTTCATATTTTTAAAAATAAATACGCTTATTTTTTATTAATGCACCTATTCAATTTGTTTTTAATTCTTGGATAGTTTTTGCGAGGTTTTTTGCAAACTTAGTACTTATTCTTTTATAGAATTTTTAGATTTTCTTTATTTTTCTAAATTTATTGTTGGACTTGCTTTCAGTGTAATATTATAAAAATGTTTTTGGTTTAATTTGCCCAAACTTTTTTTTTCTGAAGGATTTTTACTTTTCTTTTCTAGACTTTTTATATACATTTTTTTAATTTTATTTTCATCAATTTTAATTTTTTAAACAAATTATTGCTAGTAATTACTAATTCTTTACAAATACACCTAGGAAGTTACAAATTTTTCCTAATTTTACAAATAAATTACTGGACTCTGGTTAGAAAAATAAAAATTATTGACCATAAATTATTATTTTTATATTTTAAAACAATTTATTATTGTTAATTTATAACATTTAAAAACACCTAGCAAGTAGTAGTTTTTTAATTTGTTTACTTTTTATATTGAAAAAATAAGATATTTATCAAAATTAACAACAATCACCACTCAAAATTGTTTAAACAAATTATTGTTAATAATTGTTATTTTTTTACAAGTGCATCTAGAAAGATACACATTTTCCCTAATTTTACAAATTATTGGGTTTTGGTTATAGATTAAAATTTTTTCCTCTTAAGGGCTAATCAGAGGAACAATAATTGAAGAAAAAGTTAGTTTAACTCCCGTTTTTCTTATATGTTAAATAAAAAAGTATATTTCAATGGAAAAAATGACTGAGTTTCACTTGCAGGTTTAAAGTAGAATAAAAATTTTCATTTCTTTATAACTGGGAATGTGGAGCTTTAAAAGAGCTGCTAATTTTAATGATTGGAAAAATGAAACATGTGTATAGACGTAAAGTAGAAGGAAATATTATTATTAGAAGTAAAGAAGAGGCTAAAAATTAAGAAGTCGTTAAGTAGAAGCTAAAGTTCCTCATGAGCTTCAAAGTAGCTTCAAAATTTCGACTCGGGGTGTTAACAAAATTTTCGAAACTAACTGTACGAACTTTATTTTATTTCTCTAGAATGTCGTATCTTGATGATTCCGCCGTACACTGTTTTATTTACAATTTTTTTTACTGCAGTGCCGCCAAAATTAGGAAAATATACACTGAAAAAAATTCTTAGTAGATTTGACTACTTTTCAAGTAAGATTCTTAGTTCAATAGGTCCCCAATTATTTTTTGTACACTGAGAAAATAAGTTGACTAAATACAACCAATTTTTGATTAAATTTAGCAGAGAGAGGTTGTTGATATAGCACCTGCAAAGCACTTAATTGATTTTAGCAGATCATATGCTCCGGTATCCTAGAAGTTTGATTGTCATCGCCGGTGTTTTGTTTGTTTTGTCCCGAGGAACCCTAACCTAGAAATAAAGCTGCTTGGCTAGAGGCTTATTTTCTCAGTGTAATTACGTTAAATATGAAATCTTAGTTAAGTGAACTAAGAATACAATTAACGGAACTATTCTTTGTCATTGATTTTACTACTTTCACCAATTAATTGTTGCACTGAGAAAACTGGAGTGTTAAATTTTCATGGTTAAAAATTTGTTTAATTAATCCGACATTAAACGTTATACCACATACACTCTACTATATTTTTCCTTTTGTAAACATTACACATAATTTATCATTTCTTTTACACTCCGAAGAGTTAAACTGATGAGTCGTATGTTCAATTGTATAATATTTGAGTGTAACAAAATTTTTAAAAATAAATGAATCACGATAATTACAATTTGTCAGTTTGATGGGTTAACATTTTTTCTTTATGTGATAATTAATAAATAAACAAAAATATGGTGATTAATAACCTCATAATTACTTAAATGTTTAACTGTTTTAATTTTGTATTCAATTTTATTTATACAATCCCAAAATTATAAACCTAATTCTTAGTGATTTCAGTGATCCTATAATGTTTTTAATTGCTTCTAAAGTTTTTTTTCATCAATTTATAAAAACTGTATAATTAAAATTTTAATATTTTCAGTACTTCAAACTAACTCCTACAAAATAATCATTTTATAAAAATTGTGTTTTATTTTTAGATTTATAAAAATGTATTTCAGTACTGGAATACTTGTAGGGTTATAAAAAATTTATAGAATTTGTGAGGCTTGTTTTTATTCAAAATTAATTTTAATAATTAATAGACAATTAGTGTGTCTTTAATATTTGGATTTGGAAGTTAAATTTGTTTGAATAAACTATTGTTTTTTAAACTAAGAACCATTTCGCAACGTAAATTAAATATTTTTGAATGTTTGAATTAATACTCTGTTATCAAAAATACTTCATTTTTAATAGTTTCGGCAAAGATAGTAGAAATTTTATTTAACTTTTCTTATTAATTAAAGAATTGATACAAGAATTAAAACAGTCTTGAGTAAATTATTTGAAAACATAAAAATTTCTTGAGATTTAATATTTTCATCTCACAAATAAAATATTTTTAAATTTTTAAATTAATTTACTTAAAAACGTGAAGTTGAACCTCCAGGATTGTCAAACAGATTTAATTCTACTACTTTTTACAATTGTTTTAATGATATTTTGACAACTAAGGAAAAGTAGTTCATTTTAGTAAGTTAAAATGTCTCACTTTACTACAAAAGTAGTTCAATTAATTGGTTTTCATTCTACTAAGGGAAAGTAGTTGGATTTTTCATAAAAAAAATTTTCAGTGTAGGTTTGTGTATTTCGACATAATAAGAAATGTAAACAATTTTTAAACTAAATTTTATATTTAAGTTTTAAAACAATAATATGATAAAATATTACAAAATAAAATTTTTACATATAAAATATATCGATGATGATATAGATGTGATCGTGCACGGAAAAAAATTTGTTCTGAAATTAAGATTATATACTTGGCACTTTATCTATTTTTTACTGCTAAAAATTGGTTATTTTTTAAAATATATATTTGTTAAATGTTTTCTCTTTAAGCATTTAATACCTTTTAAAAATCTGCAAAAAATTATCTCTCAGTTTAATTTTTAAATAAAATAAATATTTCCAAAATGTTCAATATTTTCGTAAAATTAATATTATTTCTGTAGTAATTAATATTTTTTATGTCGTTGGGTTTATTTTAAAATTAATTCTATATACAATTAAAATAACCTACTGTCATTAAGGTGAAAATGTTTCCCTTAAATGTGCAAACTGTCAAACAAAGTGCACGAAAGTGCGAGCAAAAATGTTAATTTTCTTATTAGTAGGGAAATAATATTAAAAATCAATTATATAAAGATTTTATAATAAAACATATTCTTATCTTTTAAATAAATATTTTACACGTTCAAAATGTTCATTTGAATTTTGCACAATTTCGTACACTTTGTTTAAGAGTCTGCATTTTCAAGGGAAAAAATTTCACATTAATGCCAATAAGTTATTTTAATTGTGTATATAAAACAAGCGCAAAAACGTGAAGAAATATTAATTACTACAGATATAATATTAATTTTAAGATAACATTGAAAATTTAACTATTTTTGTGATATTTTATTTAAAAATTAAACTAATTCTTTCGCTTATGAATAATTATTTGCAGAGTTTTAAAATGTATTAAGGGCATATGATGGATTATGACGTCACTGATATTGGCAAAATTTATCAGTAAACTTTCTCTTAAAATAATTAATATTTTGACATTAAACTTTATAGAATTACTAAAAGTAGTATTAAAAAGGTCTCTCTGACCCAAATTTGTTTCAAGTTTGCCTTTAAATTATTATTTTCAAATTTTTTAAAATCAGCGAATTTTTTAAAAAGCTATTTTTGATGCAAAATTTAAACAAATTTGGGTTTAGAAAAACCATTTTAATGAAATTTTAAGCCATTCTACTAACTTTAGTGACAAAATATTCATTATCTTTTAAGAAAATTTACGAACAATTTTTGCCTATATCAATGACGTCATACTTCATTACATGCCCTTAACTATACGTAAAGAGAAAAAATTTTAATAAATATATTTTAAATATTTATGTTATATTTTATGTTATCTTTCATAAAAGTTTTAAAAATATGGTAAGAAAGTCATTATTTTATACTAAAAAACAAAAATTTATAATTTTTTGTGTTACTAATTCAGCTATTTAGTAATAGTTATTAGTTAAATTAGTTAAAAATGAATTGGACACATACTCAAGAAGAGGTTATGTTTGAAGTCATTATTTTTCTTTTTGAAATAAAACAACTATAACTTTGAATGTAATTTTTTTTTTAGACGAAAAGTGGAAAATATCATTTAAGACACAATAAATGATTAAAACTCATAATCGGATGAAAATTACAGATTTTTTAAATGTAAAAACTAGTTTATAGTTCACCTTGTTTCTCTGAAACTTTTCTAAAGCTAAAAAATTTTGAATTTTTATCAAAATTTAATTTTTTGACTTACTAGTAATTAAAACAATTGTTAATACCTATTTCAATTCATTCAGAGATTTATCAATCGGTAGTATTTAATGATAAAGATTATTTATCAATCATTCCGAGTCAGATTTTTACTTTTTACTTTTTAATGTGTACATTTCTTCATTTTCTTCGTCAGCTTTAAGGTACCTATAATTTCACTTTTTAATAATTTTCATATATTTTTTAAAAAAGTTTATTAATATGTAAATGTGTTCTTTTCTGTTTATTTTTTAATCTCTTTCCTGCGCTGAAAAGAAGCTTATTTTTATTTAAGAATTACTCTTGGCGACTGTTTAAGAATAAAATATTCTTCTATTAAAGATATAATATGTTTAAAATAAGAAGCATATTCCTAAATTAAGAATATTTTCTTAGGGCTTAAAAGTATGCTTCTTATTTTAAGAATATTCTTCTTATTTTAAGAATATTCTTCTTATTTTAAGATAGAATTATAGATAAATTTATAGAAGAACATTTTATTCTTAAATAGACACCAAGAATAATTATTATCAAATAAAGAAAATGCCTTTTTTGCAGTGTGGGATTTTTCTTTCATTTCTGGTTATTTATTCAACTTTTTCTTTATTACCTTTTAATTAAGATTTTTTCTTGAATTTAAAAATATTGATTACTCGTCAATAATTTTACTTTCTTTATAGATGGTTTATTACTTCAAGGGATTTTTAGCATCTTATAATTCATTTAACAAAAGTTAGTTATTTTTCACATTTAATATTTTTTAAACATTTTTTTAAGTTTATAACTATGTTTTCACTATTTAGTAATTTTAGTTTCATTTATTTTCGTTTTTTCTTCGACTTTTTTTAGTAAGAACATCTAGTTATTGTTTCACTCTTTAATCATTTTTCTTGACTTTTTAGTTGCTCGCTTTTATAAGAACCAGATTTTTGTTTACTTTCTTGTTTTTGTTTCAAATTAACTACCTAGTTTTCACTCATTTTTAATTTTGATACATTAAATTTATTAAATTCGATTGATATGAAAATTCCGTAAAAGTTTACGCGTAGAAATTTAAACTCATTGATATTTAGAGTTTTGCAAATTAAGGTCTTAAAATGTTTGATATAATTTTTCACTAATAGATGTCTGAATCACTAAAGGATTTAGAAAAAATAAATTCAAGTATTAATCGTTTGAAGTTTAAACTAAATTCAAGTTTGAATCGATTTTAAATTGCTAAATTTCTATAAATTAAAAAAAATATTTTTCCAAGTTTTAATTGATTTCAAGTTCCATTAATTCCAATTTTTATTTAAACAAATTTTAGTCAATATTTTAATATATTCGAAATTTTAATCATAAAATTTGGATTGATTATAGTTTTGATACAATGCAAATTTTTTACAATTTAAAGTTTTTATATATTGGTTGAAGTTTAAAATACTAATCTATAAACTTCTGTTATATTGCAATTTTAATTAACTGAAGTTTGAAATAATTTAAATTTGAATCGATAGAATAAGTTGGAGATTTTTTAATTTGGAAAAATTAAAATTTATTGATAGAACTTTTAGAGAATAATTTGTTATTAATCGAATTTCGTATAGTTAGACATTTTAAGAATTAGGAAATCATATCAATAGAAGTTTGGAATACATGAAATTTGTATACCTATAGAAGTTTAAATATATTTTGTTCAAAAAACTAGGTATTATAAAAAATATTCTAACTTTTTGTAACGTATTATAAAAATTTTTTATTTTCAACTCAGGAAGAAAATCTGATGCATCTTCTCCTTTGTATTTATTAATTTGTAACAAATATTAATAAATAAAAATCAATTCACAAAATTTAATCTGATAATAATTAATTTATGCTAAACAAGTTCTTAGTTTATTTTTTGTGTTCAAACTGTACTTAGCCAATGAAAAAGGCAATTCTCTATTTTTTTCCTAGTTTATTATCAATACAAATAATTTTCGAAAATTGGAACCTTTCCTCGAAGATTTTGAAAGTTACATCCACTTTGTTTGAATGAATCAACGAGTTTACGTTTTGACGAGATGAGTGAGTGATAAATATATAGGTATATATAATTGTGTGATAGTTTGTGGAACGTGCCTCTCAGAGGGTATCAATAGTAAGAACTTATGTCATCAAATGCAAGCACCTAACAGTCGCTTGAAGACAATGGGCTCGCAAAGTGAGCCAGGACGGTCATTGAATTGATATCGTTATTGTAACAACATAATGGACGTATTTTCTTATTGAGATTGTGGTCACATGTGTTACGTGTGTCACATGCATATATTTCACGGCGTCACTTTTATGAATACAACCATGCAACTGAATGCGCCTCTGTCGTCTCACAAGGCTAAGGACCCTGACTATACTTTGAGTGAACTTGCGAGACCGTATTATGTCATTAGGCGATTCTAGATTTTTTGCCCTGGCTCAAGAGCAGGAACACGTCGTTTTAGCTCCTCGCAAAATCGCTTTCCATACACTTAAGAGAAATTATTTCAGTCAATTTAATGCTAATCATTCAAATAATAAATTTAATCATTCCAATAGTATATTATATTGAATCAATCAATATATTCGATCATTAAATTAAAGCCATTTTTAAATTAAATATGTCTTTATGTTAAGGAGAAATTTAATCATTATTGTATAATGAGTAGATAAACAATAAACGAGCAATAAGTTTAACAATGTAAAGAAATATATTTTCAAAAAATGATTTTTTTCTATCCTTCTTTTATATTATTTACACTCATATATAATTTTTATATTAGTCACTTTCTGCTGGATCATTTTCTTCATCTTGATTCTGTCGAGATAAATAAAAACGATAAATTTTAAGAGGAAGAATACGATTGACTAATTGAATTTAAGGAGCGGAAGCGAAGAAATCTGGGCCCCCTTAGATTAACCTAATCAAGTTCAGTTGCGGCTCTGTCGGCCCTTGGGGTCAGAATAGAGACATTAAATCGTCAGTACGAATTTATTAAACTTAGTATACTTTTGTAATATCTTCTTCCATGTATTCTTAAACGTTTCATATTACAATACTTCACTTGAAATGAACTAATCAACACTGCAAAAATATGATGTCTTAAATTAGACAAAAATGTCTTAAATTAAGATACTTTTTGTGTCTAAGACACGGAAAATGTATTAATTTAAGAAATTTTTGAACAATTTAAGACACCTGTTTTTGCAGTGAAATCTTGCCAGATTTAACTTTATTTTTATTTACTAGCAACATTAACGCGCGACAAACTTCCCATTGTTGTTAGGCATTTAAAACTATAACTTTTTGCAAATTCAAATAATAGAAATTACGAAATTGAAGAATATATCTGAAAAATGACAAAAATAATTGAAAGTTAAATAAAAATTCGAAAAATGACTACATAATTATTAATTACACAATTGCAAGGAATAGTTTAAAAAATTAAACAATGAATATTAAATTTAAACAAAATAGTTGAATAATTATAGAAATAACTGTTTGAAATAATTGCAATTTGAACAACTGGATTGGAAATCGAAAAAAATAATTGAAATTGAAAAAAATAATAAAAAAGTTGAGGAAATAAATTGAAAATTTAAGAATTACATTAAAATTTGATGAAATAATTGATAACCGGAACAAAAATTACAAAATGACGAAAATATTCGACAATTGGAAAGAAAATTAAAAAAATGTCTAGATTAATACACAACCGAACAAACTAATTTAAAAAATCAAAGAATAATTATAAAGTTTTAAGATAATAATTGAACATTGAAAAAATTGTAGAAAATAATTAAAAATTGCGCAAAATAACTGTTAATTGAAAAAAATAATTGAAAAATGACGAGAATAATTAAAAAATGGATAAAAATATGTGAAAAATAACGAAAACAACAGTCAATTGAAAACAAAATTCGAAAAATTACTAGATTAATAGACAACTGAAAAAAATAATTGAAAAAATTAAACAAGAAATATTAAACTCAAACAAAATAATTGCAAATTGAAAAATTAAGAAAATTAGAGGAATACTTGTTGGAAATATTTGCACATTTAACAACTGGATTAAAAATCGAAAAAAATAATTAAAAATTGAAAAAAGCAATTAAAAATTGAAGAATTGAATTTAAATTTATGGAATATGCTTCAAAAATTGAATGGAAATAAAAATTAATGAATGGAATTAAAAATTAAAGAAAATAATTGAACAATTAAATTTAAAGTTAAAGAAACTTAACGATAATCGAAATAATAACAGAAAAAATCCGATATTAATAGTAATAATACTAACAATTGAATTGAAATTTAAAAACAATCAATTTTAATGAGTGAAAAAATCCGAGAATTATTGAATATTGAGGAATTAATGGAAAATTAAAGAAAATCTTTGAGAATTGAAGAAGATAATAAAAAATTGAAGAAATAAATTGACAATTAAAGAACTAAATGGAAACATCAAGAGAATAATTGTTGATTAAATAATAAAACTACAATATGACGAAAATAATTCACTATTAAAAAAAAATTGCAATTGAAAAATAGAATCGAAAAATGATGAGAATAATCGTGATTAAATTTTTTTTTATTAATGAATAATCGTAAAATTGAAGAAGAATAATAAATTGTCATTTAAAAACTGATGGAAATTATGGATAATATTGTAGAAATTAAATGAAAATTGATGAATTGCTTTAAAATTTCAATAAGATAATTGACAATTGAAAGCAAATTTACGAAATGACTAAAATAATTAAATATTAAAAAAAAATAATTAAGAAATGAGGAAATGAATTGACAATTGAAAGAAAAGTTTTGAAACCATCGAGAATAATTGACAACAGAACAAAATATCTAAAAAAAATTTAAGAATAATTATAAAATTTAATGAGAATAATTGTATTTTGAAAACTGTTGAAAATTATAGCAACATAAACATTGAAAAACATTGAATTGTTTCTGGTCATTTACAATTATAAATTTTTGCAAGTACAAATAAGATTAATAATTTAATGAAGTTTGTTATTCAAATAACTTAATATTTTAGATAAATATAACTTTGATTCTATGCAAATTAAAATCGCTGCCGACTTCAAGAAACAGACAAATATAAGTTAAAGTAACTAAAAAATGTTTTAAAAGAGCACGAATTTTACAATTTTATATTTAAAAAAGAAATAATAATAAAAAAAAATAAAATGAGCAAATAGCGTAGGTAGATACATTACAAAAAGTTAAAATATTTTAGTTGAAAGAATAGTTTTTTAAACAAAATGTATTCTAACTTCTATAATTTATACGAATTTCAATCGTTTTAAACTTCTATTGATGATTATTTTTATTCTTCAAAATCTCTAACAACTCAAGTTTTAATTTTTTCAAATTTAAAATAGTTCCAAACTTAAAACAGTTTTAACGAAATGTTGACTCAAAAAGTTATTTTAACTTCAATAAATTCAAATTTTTATTTATTAAAGTCTCAACATTTATATTTAATGTTTTTTTAAATACCTAATTATTTTAATCTCCTAAATCTACAAACTAACATATATAAACTTAATTTTATTTATACGGTTTTAATTGATTTAAACTTTAATTAGTATAGAAATTACAAAGTTACTCATATTTTATTAATATTACTAAACTTCAGTTATTTTAAACTGTTAGTTCTTTTAATTTTAACTAATAAAAATTTTAATTAATTCAAATTTGAACTATTATATATTCTACATATTTTTAAAATTGAATAATGCATATTTAAATTATTTTAAACATTAACCATTATATAAAAACTTCTAATTATACAAAAAAATTTCATTGTATATTAAAGCTTTAATCAGTCCAAATTTTGAAAATAATAATTTAGACTATAATTTAAATCAATGTAAATTCGGCCTAATGGAATTTAAATTTTAAATTAAATGAAATTTATATTTACAAAAATTAAAATTTTGTAAAAAATTTAAATTATTAATAATCAAACTAATAAAAACGCAAGGATTTATTAAAATTTAGATAATTTAAAGCGCTATAAACAATAAAAATTTATATGAATTCAAACTTCAATAAATTAAAATTTAATAATATATTGATTATTAATTACTAATTTAGATTTTCATTAAAAATAATTATTTCAAAATTTTAATGATCTCAATTTCCAATTATCTAAATTTTAATTAATTTAATCACAAGAACATTTCAAGTTAATTTATATTGATAGAAATAATTTTAATTTACAAAAATTTTAGTGTATGGGAATTTCAGTTTAATATTTTAGGGTAAACTATATTTTAATTAATTTATTTTCTGTCAATACAGTAAAATTGATTCTTATCAAAGTAGACTCTAATTTTGGGCACATATCGGAATATTCCCGAGAGGAGAAGTGCCTACCCCCACCACCGGGCACTACCGAGCATCCCAGCGCTCGGTCTGCCATTGTCTGCTAATGCGTTTTTCTATAACCTCATTAAAGACCATTAGGTCGGTAATGAGGTTTTACAAAAATTTTTTTTTTTTTAAATTTTGATATAAAATTACTTTTAGCGTTAGATTCGTAATCTGTGTTCCTTGACGATTACGAGCATATAAAATTTTTTTCAAAATTTCCAATTTTTAATGTTTTTTACTTTATAAACAAATAGTTTTCAGCCATAAAAAATTTGTTAATTTCCGTAATTTTTTAATATTTTTTTTAGGTATTTCAAATGTAAATACAGTAGGAACTCGGTTATCCGGATACATGCCTGCATCCATTAGTCCGGATAATCGAATCTCTACTGTATTTTATTTGTTGTACCACCTTTCGTGTCCGACCTTTCCATGTCAGTAAATGTCCACTTTTTTCCCTACTAATTTGAATTTTCCCTTCACACTTTTTCCAGGCTTAGGACTGGCAGCACGGTACTTCATTATGCTGGCGTGTTTAAAAAATTTGTTTTTTCGAAAAACACAAATGTTGAAATGTTTAAAATTATAACCTTTTACAAGGTCTGAAAATTAATTGTAATTGTAATTGTATTAATTGTACTAAATTCATACTAAGAAAAATTGAGCGCGATATTCAAATATCGAAATTATAATCGTTTGAAACGCTTTTAAAAAAGCTATTTTAAACCGTGCCGCTCATTTCAACCAAAGACTTGACTTGCACAGACATACTAATTAAACAATAAAACATGTGTTATTTTCAGACCTAGTAAAAGATTAGAAAACGTCTGTGATACAATTAATTTTCAGACCTTGTAAAAGGTTAGAAAACGTCTGTGATACAATTAATTTTCAGACCTTGTAAAAGGTTATAATTTTAAACATTTCAACATTTGTGTTTTTCGAAAAAACAAATTTTTTAAACACGCCAGCATAATGAAGTACCGTGCTGCCAGTCCTAAGCCTGGAAAAAGTGTGAAGGGAAAATTCAAATTAGTAGGGAAAAAAGTGGACATTTACTGACATGGAAAGGTCGGACACGAAAGGTGGTACAACAAATAAAATACAGTAGAGATTCGATTATCCGGACTAATGGATGCAGGCATGTATCCGGATAACCGAGTTCCTACTGTATTTACATTTGAAATACCTAAAAAAAATATTAAAAAATTACGGAAATTAACAAATTTTTTATGGCTGAAAACTATTTGTTTATAAAGTAAAAAACATTAAAAATTGGAAATTTTGAAAAAAATTTTATATGCTCGTAATCGTCAAGGAACACAGATTACGAATCTAACGCTAAAAGTAATTTTATATCAAAATTTAAAAAAAAAAAAATTTTTGTAAAACCTCATTACCGACCTAATGGTCTTTAATGAGGTTATAGAAAAACGCATTAGCAGACAATGGCAGACCGAGCGCTGGGATGCTCGGTAGTGCCCGGTGGTGGGGGTAGGCACTTCTCCTCTCGGGAATATTCCGATAATCGCCCCTAATTTTAATTTAAATATACATTTTTTCAAACGTAACTAATTCAAAACAAAAAATATTGAAGTGCCAAACTTCAGGTGCGGACAGACTGAAAAAATGAATGACGGAATGAATGAATCTTGCGGATTATGATTATAGATATTAAACTTCGTTTCCAAAATTCAAACTAACCAATGCATTTTTTGAATCACTGGATTTTTATTCAAGAATAAAAGTTTGCTTAAAGTCAGAATTCCAAAATTCAAAATGGCGGATCCAATATGGCGAACGATTTTTCATTAAATTATTCGATTTTCATAGAAACTGGATTAATCCATATTCTTATATCTTTGATAAAATTGAAAAAAAATCGATTTTTATCATTAAGTGAATTAATTCCTCAAGTGATATTTTTTTCGACACAGATCTTGAAGAAGGAAAATTCCCTCTTTCCGATTGCAAGAGTAACGGCTCTCCCAAGCATCGAACAATAAATTATAATAAGAAACGTTTTTGAAAAACTTAAAGTACTTTCTAGTGACTGAAGTGGGAAAGATTTTTTCAAAAGAACCCAGACTCGAAAGTTCATCCTCGTATTGTATCAAATGTCGAACATCGTCAGGCGTGAGATTATCCAAGATAGATTTCACAAATTTTCGTCTCCGTCCTAGGAATAAAAATTTGATCTGTTTCAATTTTTCCTGCTCGGTGAGTTCTTTAGCGTGAATACGAAAATCTTGAGATAAGCCGTGACGAAAATCGCAATTCCCATCTGGATATTAAGTTTGATTAGGGCCAAACTTCAAATAACTTAAATTTAGAAAATTGAGAAAATTTTAAAAATTAGAGAATTGAAATAAAAAACAAATTTTTTAAAAATAAAATAATAGAAAAATACTTTTTATAGAGCTGAAATAAATGGTAAATATTACCTTTAGTGGTACGAGCCAAAGGAACTCCAAGATCTTTTGATGGAATTTGAAAGCAAACGATATTTAAAACATCGCGAACAAGAGGTCCTTTTATTGCCATGTCTAGTGGAGAAGGGACTTGTAAACTTGGTGATAAATTTACCTAAAATATAGGCAAGTTATAGGATAAAAAATAAAATAATCAACTTTTCCTGTTTTTTATAAAATGATACAACTAACGTTTATTTTTTATTTCTTACAATCAAAAAAGAATAAATAATTTGAATATATAGTTGTGAATAGACGAGTATTGACAAACAAGTGTAATTTGTTTTATTAAGCGATTTTTTATAAAACGAGTAAATCAAAAACAGAAACGAGAATTTCCTGCTTTAAATGAAATAAACTAGTTCAAATAAAATGAATAATATAAATAAAATAAATAATATATAATATAAATAAAGCAAATAAAGTAAATAATATAAATGAAATAAATAAATCAAAATTTTACATAAGGGTCAAACCGTTGACATTCATCTGGGAACAGCCGCACATATTTTTTCAAAAAAGAAGTTTTAGAAAATGTAAAACTTACTAAAAATATAAATCTCTTTATTTTAGAAATGATGCACATTTTACTAAAATACCTATTATTACTTTAAAAGAATATTTGAAAATTTTCTACTTGTAAAAACTTTCGTGATTTTTTTAAGCCTGTAACTTTTTTTGGGGAATCCTAAAAATTTAAGGTTTTGAATATATTTTAATATTAATATAATTTACTTGTTATTAAAATTTGGGGAAAGCGTTTTGCTTCGTTTAGGTAAAAGTGAAATTTAAAAATCTTCTATTCAAAAACGTTAATTCTGGTACTTGAAGAAAACAAAACAATTTTACATTGCTCTATTTAAATTAAATTGTTACCTCTTTAAAAATTAAAAATGTTTAAATTTAATCATTTCTAAACGAAGCACAACGCTTTTCCCAAATTTTAATAGCAATAAAGTTATATTAATATTAAAATATATTAAAAACCTCAAAGTTGTAAGCTTAAAATAATCATTAAAGTTTTTACATAGTATATACTTGTAAAAAGGAAGTCTTGTTTTAAGACAGAAAACCTGTCTTATTTTAAGACGCAACATTGTCAAGACAGCTTTTGCTGATTTTACAGATTTTTCTTTTACTTCAAAATGTACCAAAAAAAATTAAAAATTTTAATTTTGCATAAAAATGTGAAGTACTAATCAATTTAAAAAAGTAAATAATTTATAATTATTGCAAAATTAGCACGATTAAGATAGTATTTTTCACATAAACATTTATATAGCAGAGCTTGCTGAATTTAAGACGCGTTTTTAATTAAGATTCTCTTTTTATAATGTGGAAATTTTTCAAATTTTAGAATCATTTTAAAGAAACAATATTTTTATTTAATTTCGGGCCCGTATCATTTTGACACAAATTTTTTCGTGCAACTTGTTATATTGTACTCCCGAAGATGAATGTTATATTTTACTCCTACTAAAATCAAAGATTTTCAAGTCTTATTTATTTAATAATTGATTTTAATACATTAAATTAATATTAAAAGACTTAATTAATCCAGTAAGTTCAATTATTGAATAATTAAAACTTAAAAATCTTTGATTTTCGTAGGAGTAAAATATAACATTCATCTTCGGGAGTACAATATAACAAGTTGCACGAAAAAATTTGTGTCAAAATGATACGGACCCTTAATTTCCATTATTTCTAGGATTAAAATAGTGGGATTTATATTTCTGGTAATTTTTCATTTCTAAAGTAAAATAATTTTTTAATTCTAAGGGGTTTAAAAAAAGTTCCAAAATTAAAGGGGTTTTCTCCATTCACATAACTTCAAACTAGAAAGTCGTTTTTCACCCCAAATAAGAATATTTTTGAAATCAATTTCACCAAATTTTAAAAGATCCGATTTTATATTTTTCAGAAAAAATTAGGTTGAATTAAAAACTGTTGTCAAATAATAATAATTATTTTACATTTTATGTTTTTCCTTTCAATCCAATTAAAATCTGTAATTTTCTTCCAATTTTGATAAATAATAGCTCATTTTTCTCGTTAAAACATTATCTGCAATTTCATTTGTTAGACTTTGTTAAATATTATTTTGTTTCGACAATAAGTAAAAAACAAATTTTATTTGTCTAATAATTTTTAAACAGAATATTCTTTAACAAAACTCAACAAACAAAATTGTAGAGAATATTTGAACGAGACAAATGAGCTAATGAGTTAAAAATCACATATTTTAACTAGATTTTAAAAAAGCATAAAATGTTAAATATTTATTATTTAGCAACAAATTTTAGCTCAACTTAATTTTTTCTGAAAACTGTACAACTGGATCTTTCAAAATTTGGTGAAATTGATTTTAATAATATCTTTATTTGAGGTGAAAAACGACTTTCTAATTTGAGGTTATATAAATGGAAGGAACCTCCTTAAGGTTACGAAATAACCTTCTGGACCTCATACTTTTTATTAATAATACCGTCAAAGGAAATAAAATTTACTCCATAAGATGATGGATATTGAATTCAGAAAATTTGGAAGTTTTACATTTTCTGTTTTTTTAAATATGTCCGCGACTGTTCTCAGATGAAAGTCAATAATTTTTGGCCCATAAATCCAATAAAGTAAACAGAGTTTAAAAATAGAATAAAACCAATAGAATAAATTGAAAAAATTAAATATATTGAATAAAAAGATCGTAATCACCTCGAGAAGCCAAGGCTTAATGTTTTCATCGAGAAGAATATCAACACCAAAAAGTTCATAGCAATTGTATTTAGAAGATTGATAAATTCGAGAAAAAGTATTGATAGTAGATTCTCCAGAAATCATAGTTTTAATTATCATATCACGAATCTCAGATAAAAGTTTGTTTGTATTTACACCTTGCTCTTGGAGATATAACCAGAGGCACTTCAATGACCATTTATGACCTTTACAAGCATTCACATCATCATTATTCACATATTGAGGACAAAATTTGTTGATGCTGTAGTTCGTCAAGTGGATAAATTGATTGTCCAGGGTTGTATCACTGCTTTTATATTTTTTGCATGCGAATCTTACCAAACCTATAATTTAAATTATTTTCATCACTATTTATCGTTAAAAAATTATTATTGATATCATTAATAAACATCCAAAATTATCATTAATAACTATAAAACAATATTTTCAAAATCCACAAATTTCTAAATTTTACTCAAACAAACAAAAAATACAACCTTTCGAGTAGAGATAAATCTTCAACGGATTAAAACTGCTGATTAGAACGTAGAATCTCAGATCGAATTTGGCTCCGTTTATTAATTTCGGTTTAGAAAGATATCGCTGGACAATTAGATGTTTACTTTTTTCCCTAAAAACCTGAGTCCATTTATTGATAAGCTTAATACCTCGTCCTCTCGACGAAGCTGCGGGTTTTAAAATCCATTTACAAAATTTTCCACTCTCCCAAATTTCTCGAAGTTCTTCAAAATCGCTTGGCAGGACAAAAGTGTCCGGAATGAAATTAAAATGCCGTTTACCTTTTTTTGATTAATATTAAAAATTAAAAATTGAAGTTTCTAATCTAAAATTAACCCCTTGACTAAGTGAAAAACTTTAATAAAACGAGTTTAAAAAAATTACCATGAACGAAAGCTAGTTTTCTTATATTGACAGATAACTTATCCTTATGACCAACTTCATAGGCGCCAGGAAAATGATTGATTTTCTGAAAAGGTTTGATGAATTTAAAATTATAAGAGAACATAGATTCACTCCAGGATCCACACCAATTCTTCGAACCTCGAACAAAACGATATCCGGTATTTCTCACTGTTTTTTCAACAATCCAGGGAGTTAGAGAGGTTAATTCCCACTCGAGATATTTGGCCAATTCCGGTGGAAAAGAGAGTTTGATATCATTGTAAAGTTGAAAATTAACGTAGGGTGCGACATAGGGAAAATTGCTGGGTCGAAGAGGTAATTTTCCCTTCTGTATTTTTCGATTTCTTATAATTAATCTTCTCAGCTTAATTAAATAAATCAGAAACTGAGTTGTGTCGTCGTAAATAAAAATCTCGTCATCCTGAAACTCGAAATTTGGGGTTAACTTTCCTTCTCCTGTTTCTGTCGATTTCTGCATCTTTTTTGATATTTTTTTAAACACTTAATGTCTATATTTCGTGTATTTCTAAGTCTGAGAATAATGTCATTCTGTGGATTTTTACGATTTTCTGATTTCACATTCAATTTTGTTGAAACACGAACTTGAAAATTTTGATTGACTGGAATTGACTCGGAAAAATGGCCAAAAAAGTGAATACTAATTGTTTGATGCGCAGGTGTAATGTTTTGAAGGAATCGAAAATTTAACAAAGGATAAAGGTAAAAGAATTTAGATGAAATAAATTTATTGAATGACTGGAAAATTTAGATAAATAGTAAATTAGTGAAATTATTTAAGAACAAGGTTTAAAAATGGATGAAGCAATATTTTTAAAAAAATGTCTCTAAATCTAGGTGTTAAAATTTCTACACTTTCTACAATGATAAATTCTACACGTTAAATTCTACATAGTTAAATTTTTACACAATAAAACTCTATAATAGGATTTTTTATAAAACAGTAATATTAAATCTTACATAGTTTAACTTCACAATATAAAATTTAAAAAACTTAAAATCTACAATAATAAATTCTGCACGTTAAATTTTATACATTAAAACTGTACATTAAGATTTTTCGTAAAATATTAATAATAAATCCAAGCCTGTTAAATTCTGGAATTTAAATTCTACATATTTGAATTCTACAATGATCAATTCTTCAATTCAAAATCCTACAAATTCAAACTTTATGATGATAAATTCTACCCAATAAAACTCTACAATAGGAGTTTTTATAAAACAATAATATTAAATCCCACAATATAAAATTTAACAAATTTAAACTCTACAATAAGCGATTTTTTATTAAATATTAATATTAAATCCTCCCTATTAAATTCTGAAATCTAAATTCTACAAATTTAAATTCAACAATGATAAATTGTACACAATAAAACTTTACAATAGGGTTATTCATAAAACAATAATATTAAATTCCATCATGTAAAATTTAACAAATTTAAACTTTGCAATGATAAATTCTACACGTTAAATTCTACATAATTAAATTCTACAATAATTAAAATCCACTTAATTTAAAATTCTACAAATTTAAACTCTACAATGATAAATTCTACCCAAAAAAAACTCTACAATAAGAGTTTTTATAAAACAATAATATTAAATCCCACAATATAACATTCAACAAATTTAAACTCTACAATAAACGATTTTTTATTAAATATTAATATTAAATCCTACCCTTTTAAATTCTGCAATTGAAATTCTACAAATTTTAACTCAACAATGATAAATTGTACACATTTAAACTTTACAATAGGGTTTTTTATAAAACAAAAATATTAAATTTCACAATATAAAATTTCAAAAATTTAAACTCTACAATGATAAATTCCACAATTTCAAATTCTACAAATTTAAACTCTACAATAAACGATTTTTTATTAAATATTAATATTAAATCCTACCCTTTTAAATTCTGCAATTTAAATTCTACAAATTTTAACTCAACAATGATAAATTATACACATTTAAACTTTACAATAGAGTTTTTTATAAAACAAAAATATTAAATTTCACAATATAAAATTTCAAAAATTTAAACTCTACAATGATAAATTCCACAATTTCAAATTCTACAAATTTAAACTTTACAATGATAAATTCTACCCAATAAAACTCTACAATAGGAGTTTTTATAAAACAATAGCATTAAATCTTACAATATAAAATTTGACAAATTTAAACTCAACAATTAGCGATTTTTCATAAAATATTTATATAAAATCCTACCCTATTTAATTCTGCAATTCAAATTTAATTAAATTAAATTACAATAATAATAAATTGTACACAAGAAAACTTTGCAATAGGAGTTTTTATAAAACAATTATATTAAATCTCACAATATAAAATTTAACAAATTTAAACTCCACAATGATACATTCTACACGTTAAATTATACATAGTTAAATTCTATACAATAAAACTCTACAATAGGATTTTTTTATAAAATATTAATATTAAATTCACCATACGCTGTTAAAAAAGTGAGTTAAAATTTAAGTCCCAACGCCTTTCTGAATCTGAATTAGTCAAAACTAACTAATTTGAAAGCAAAAACTTAGTTACTAATTTAAATAGTTATATTTCCACTAACCATTTAGTAAAAAATAACGAATATTTTAGTAAAATTTTGTTTACTAATTCAATTAGTCAAATTTTAACAATTTTTGCTTCCTCATAGAGGAAGCTTTGTGATCGTTAAAATTTTCGATTTTCCAAAAATAGTCTAAATCGACTCATTTTCATCTAAAAAGCGAAAATTTTCATTCCTAAGCAAATGTCCAGATGTGTGTGTGTGTGTATGTATGTATGTGTGTGTGTGTGTATAGCGTTTTTTGTGTACAAGATATTTTGAGAACGCTTAGACGGATTCCAATAAAATTTGGATGACTTATTAAGCTCATGAATATCTAAATTTGGACACAAGGATTTTTGAAAATACCCAACCAAATTTTTTTGAGCACCTTTTTTCATCAAAAAAAATCGTTTTTTGCCAAAAAATTTTTTTATGCTAAAAATACAACTTAATGAATACGAAAATCATATTCCTTATCTCAAAACGAATCGATTGACCTATATAACTTTTATAATTGATCAAGAATTCGTAAAATAATTCATATTTTTTGCATTTAAAATTCTTCATTTTTAAATAACTTCCCCAATTAACTTACATATTATTAATTTCTTGCTTCCTCTATGAGGAAGCAAATTATTTTGCTTACTTGGAAGCGTAATGTCCATGAAATGGACATAATTCTCACCTATTTAGTTATGTTTTTACTAACAATTAGTCATTTTTTTTTCCTAATAATTGGTTATTTTTAACTAATTTTTGAATTTCTGAATCGCACCCTTTTCGAGTTAAAGTACAATGATCAATTGTACCCGATAAAACTTTACAATAGATTTTTTCATAAAAGAATAATATTAAATCCTACATAGTTAAATTCCACAATATGAAATTTAACAAAATATAAATTCTGCAGTAAATTTTTTATAAAACATTAATATTAAATCCTATACATAATTAAATTCTACACATTTATAACCTCTTTCATTATTAAACTGTGCTAAGTTTAATAAAGATATTATCAAAAATACAAATAAATATTGTTACAATTGATATAATAAGTATTTTATTTTATAATATAAATTATAAAAGAGTTTTGTTGTGTAGAATTTATTATTGTAAAATTTATTATTATAGAGTTTAAATTTGTAAAATTTTATATTATAGAATTTGACTATGCAGGATTTAATATTAATGCTTTATAAAAAAAACCTATTGCAGATTTTTAGTGTGTAGAATTTGAAGTGTAAAATTTATTATTGTAGAATTCAATTGTGTAGAATTTTCAATTGTTAAATTTAATTATGTAGAACTTAACGTGTGGAATGTATCATTCTAGAATATAAAAGTGTAGAATTTTAATCTCGCAAATCTAAGTTAGTAGAAAACTACTAATACAATAATTAGAATTGTGCTACGGGGGGGTTCAAATACTACAGATTTAAACTGTACATCGGAAAACTCTTCAAGTTAAATTCTACATTGTTAAATTATACAATGTTAAACTCTACACAGTTTAAAAATATTGTTAAATTCTTCGCAGTTAAACTCTACATCATTAAATTTTACAATGGTAAATTCTGCAAATTTAAATAATTTTGTTAAATTCTGCACAGTTAAATTGTTCATATTTAATTTATCAATGTTAAATTCTGCATGTTTAAATAATTTTGTTAAATTCTATACAGTTAAATTATACATATTTAATTTATTCAATGTTAAATTCTGCATGTTTAATTAGTTTTATTTAATTCTACACAGTTAAATTCTACATATTTAATTTGTTCAATGTTAAATTCTACATGTTTTAGAAGTTTTGTTAAATTATACATATTTAAACTCTCCAAGTTAAATTCTGCAAAGTTAAATTCTACACAACTAAATTCTACTTAGGTGTAATAATAACAATCGTAATAATAGTGATAATAATGAATTATTTTCAAACAATAGACAATTGCGTAGAATTTAACTGTATAGAATTTAACTTTGTAGAATTTAACTTGAAGAGTTCAAATATGTATAATTTAACAAAACTTTTAAAACATGCAGAATTTAACATTGAACAAATTAAATATGTAGAATTTAGCTATGCAGAATTAATTAAATTAATTAAACATGCAGTATTTAACACTGAACAAATTAAATATGTAGAATTTAACTGTGTAAAATTTAACAAAACTATTTACTCTCTAAAACTGAATCAGTGAAATTTTCACTGATTTGGATTCAGTGAACAACTTCTCTTTGTTGAATCAGTGAAAATGACTGATCTTCAGTGAATTTCACTGATTCAGCAACGAAAAGTTGTTCACTGATTTCAAATCAGTGAAAATTTCACTGATTCAGTTTTAGAGAGTAAACATGCAAAATTTAACATTGAACAAATTAAATATGAACAATTTAACTGTGCAGAATTTAACAGAATTATTTAAATTTGCAGAATTTGCCATTGTAAAATTTAATGATGTAGAGTTTAACTGCGAAGAATTTAACAATATTTTTAAACTGTGTAGAGTTTAACATTGTATAATTTAACAATGTAGAATTTATCTTGTAGAGTTTTCGGATGTACAGTTTAAATCTGTAGTATTTGAACCCCCCCTTGTGCTACTATTGTAAAATAGTAAAATATTACTCGACCGTTATGTTTCAGGTTATGTTTGAAATAACTAAAATATTAATACAGAAAGTTGTGTAAATTATATAAAATGCTTAAAAAATTAACCTACCGAAAGGGAATCGAAATTATCAAAAATAAATATTTTTAAAAAATCACTAAAACCAATAAAACAACGAAATGGAACAAATACTCAAATTCTAAACTATCTAAAATCATAAATAATCAGAAATTCTAAAAAACTACAGACAAATTTCTGAAATTACTTTTAATTCAAGTTAAGAGTTACACACTGAAAGAGTAATTAAAAATGGAATAAATTATAAAACGTAGATAATGAAACTTGAAGCCAAATTAACTGTATTTAAAACTGTTTAGAACTTGCCTAAAACTGTTCGGAACTGAATTGAAACTATTTATAACTAGTTCAAAACCGTTTAAAACAAATTAGAAATTCACATTTAATATTAAATAAAAAATATAAATAAATATTTAATATTAAATACGTATTTTAAATACTTGTGATTTTTATCAGTTACGTTTCATTTCCGCAAATGGATCATTCTTCGACACAATTTCCTCAATCTCTCAATCCCTTTTTTTCTCTCATTTCCATAAGTGTTTTCCCACGAGTCAAGAAGCATATTATAATATCTAGTTTCTTGAAAATATTTAAAATACACATGAGTATTAGAAGTAGGAAAAATTTTCTCAAAACTGCCACATTGCGAGTTTTCATCCTCATGCTTGATCAAAATTCGAACATCATCAGCCGTCAAATATTGCAAAATACTCTCTAAATAATCCTCTCGATTATTCATCCTTAAAAATCTCTCCTGCTTCTCAATTTCCTCTTCACTCAATTTAGAATCGTACAAATTATGATCGTAAGACAGAACCTTTTCTGAATAATTTTTTGATAAAATTTCCATCTCTTGTTCAGGAATTGTAGCCGGTAGATGAAAACCAACGAGATTTAGAAAATCCCGAGTTAATTGACCTTTGATAATCTTGCATAATGGAGTGTTTGACATCATTGAAGGACAATTATTAACCTCCAATAGCCAAGGTTTGAGATTCTTGTCGAGAATAATATCAAATCCAAATAATTGATAAGCACTGTAAGAAGAAGGCATTTTTTCGCATGAAGTTTGAACAAGCTCATTTTCAGCCGAAAGGATTGTTTTTATGATCATGTCCTTAATGAGGCTCCACAATTTTGGAATATCTGCGTCTGTATTTTTGGCTAAATAGGTCCATAGGCTGTGCACAGACCACATGTTACCTTTACAAGAATTAATAGAATCATTTTCTTTAAAAAAAGGACTAAATTTGTTGATACTAGTGTTAGTCAAGTGCATAAATTTGTCAAAAAGGTACTTAACGTTGGTTAAATATTTTTCTGTAGCGAATCGAATCAGACCTTCTGAATACAAATAAATTCTGAGTGGATTCAAATTTGTGAGAAGAACGTAGAGACGAAGATCGAATTTCAAGTCATTGATTAGTTTCGGCCTGAGCAAATAGTTCTGAATGATGAAAGGCAAATTTGGCGGAATTTCGAAATATTTTGATATGACACGGATTCCTTGTCCCGCGCATGAATTTGGCGGTTTTATAATCCAGATTCCTTTATCTTTCATCAAGTGTTTTCTGAACTTGGAAGCTTCTTCTGGAATAATATAGCTTGCAGGCATGTAATTAAAATCCTTGTTTCCAAACATTTGGCGCATTTTGCGATAATTTTTCCAGAGCATAATTTTGTTGCTGAGCTCGTGAATTCCGGGAAATTGGTTTGCTTTTTGAAATTGTTTCAGGTTTTCTGGTTTCATTGAGCCAGGTGAAATACTCCATGTTCCAAGCCACGGATCGTTTAAATTTGTTGTTAAAGAGAAACCTGATTTTTTAAGAGTTTTGTATAAAACTTTTGGAGCTGCTTTGCCGCTACTTTTCCAAGAGAGGTGTTTTTTGAGAATTGGTGATGAATTCTCAGGTGTCTGCAACATGAAAATAAATAATTGGAGTAATCCGTATACTCTAGAAACGAGAGAGTATGGAAGTCCATTAAATAAAAAAAATTCAATAAGGAAAAGTTACTGGAACTAGAAAATAAACAAAAATATAAAATATGTAAAATACAAATATAAATATAAAAATATAAAAACAATAAACAAAAAATTAATGAAAAGTAAGTAATATAAACTGTTAAGTAAAACAATCTTTATATAAAAATAAAATAATTTGAAAAACAAGAAAAATTATTAAAAAGTCGAAAAAATAACTGGTGGTTTTTACTAAAAAGTGGATGTAGAATTATAAGTTAAAGAAAAAAACTGAAATAAAATACAATTACTGTAGAAAGTGAAAAAATATTTGGAAACTTGAAAAAAATGTTTTTTTAATTACTAGTAAATCAAAAAAATATATATGTAAAATGAAAATATAAACTTAAATGAGATAAAATTACTAGAAAATTATAAAATAACGAGGAATGTTGATAATTACGTAAAAATAAAAGAAACACTTTTGAAAAATTAAGGAGAAACTAGATTTTTTATTATAAATAAAATTTTATTATAAAAAAAATTAAATTAAATTACAAATTTTAAAACAAATGAAAAATGTTTTAAAGAAAGCTACAAAGTATTGGATTTTAAAATTAAATTCTAGGACTATTAAATGAGAAATTGTTTTTAAATAATTATAATAGCTTAAAATAATCAAAATATTAGGAAATGATAACTATGTACAAAAAAAAGAAATATCACTGAAATGGGAATAAACAACTAATTTAAGATAATAAAAACTAAAAGATGATATCCATCCATTAGAAAAAGAAACGTCAATAAAAAAAGTATAAATTGTTTGAAAATTAATGAAAACAACTACACTAAAAAAAAAAAAATCATAACTCTCTATATCTAAATTAGTGATTTTCTACTAATGAATTAGAGAAAAATCGGATGCTATTGAAAAGTAAAGTATTTTACTAATTTTTAGTAGAAAATTACTTATTATTAGTAGAAAACTATACTAATTGGACAGTTTAATAAGTACTAATAGAGAAATTGAACTTTCACAATTTTAATTAGTAGATATTTCACTTTCAAGTTAGTTTTCTACTAAAAAAAAGTGAAAAATTTTACTATTTAATAGTAACCGATTTCTCACTAATTCATTAGTAAAAAACTACTAATTCAGATTTAGAGAGAACATTGACAGGTAAAATAAAACTGTCGAGAAAAAATTAGGTTTATTTAAAAGAAAAAGTAAAATTAAAAATTTACTTTAAAATTAGAAAATCAAAAAGAATCACTAGAATGTTAAAAAAGTGCTTTAAAGTTGAAGATATAAAACTTTGTTTACTAAACAGTCAAATAATAATTAAAAAATAAAAATAATTGCAAAAATGTGAATTAAAACTAGCAAAGTACAAAATAAATATAGAAATTGGAAAAAAACAAACTATAAATGGTGAAAAAACTAGAAATTTAAATAAATTACTGAAAAAATAAATAAAAATCACTAGCAAATTAATAAATAACTAGGATTAAAGATAAATAACTAGAATTAAAAGATAAACAGATAGAAAATATGGAAAAAATTGGATTTTATATTATAGATTAAAATATCTGAATTTTAAAAAAGAAAAATTATAAAGTGTAAAACATTTTTTAAAGGTAAAAAAATAACAAAATTTTGGAATTGTAATCTTAAAGATGATAAAAAGTGATAATTTTGACCGTATTAAAGGACGGAAAAATTTGGTAATTAGCAAAGGAAAAAAAATCACTAAGCTTCCTCCATTCGAAGGCAAAAACATAAATAAAAAATTTAAAGTGAGTTAATTATAAATAAAAGAGAAAGAGAGTTTTAGTTTAAATAACAAGAAAATATAGAATATAAAAAAGAGAGAACTATAATATAGGACAGATTACTAGATATTGTCCCAATAATTATAAAACGAGAAAAACTAATAGAAACTAATGAAAAATTACTAGAAATTAAACAAAAAAAGATGTTTTAAATAAACAAAACGTGTGAATAATGTATTGACCAAGAAGAAAATAAAAAAAAAACACTCGATAAAAAAAATTTACTTCCACAGGCATTGTTAAAAATTTAGGTGTCAAAGCTCATAGATTAAATTTTTATTATAGTTATGTATGAACTGAAAAAGTGAAAAATCAGAATTGTTTGCCGAAATTTTGTTTCGTAGTAAGTCAAAAATATTTTAGTACATCATGTTTCTTGATTTCTGAGACACTTTTGTATCAAAAAACTAGAAATAAGTCAATTAGAAGTTTACGGGGCGTGCGACATAACCTCAAAAAGTAACTTTAATTAATATTTATAGATAAATAAATTATAATTAATAGCAATATAAAAGTTAATTGGAGAAGTTAATAATAAAAATAATTTTCAATGCAAAAACAAATGAAAAAACATGAATTATTTTACGAATTTTTTTATCAATTATAAGTTATATATAGCTCGACTGATTCGTTTGAAGATAAGGAATATGATTTTTGTGTTTCTTGTATTTTTAGCATGGACAAAATTTTTGTCAAAAAACGATTTTTTTCAATGAAAAAAGGTGCTCAAAAAAATTTGATTGGGTATTTTGAAAAATTCCTGTGTCCAAATTTACATATTGCTTAAAAATTAAAATTAACGCTTTTTAGATGAAAATCAGTCGATTTTTTACTAATTCAATTAGTCAAATTTTAACTATTTTGCTTCTTTATGAAGGAAGCTATTGAAATTTACAAATTTATTTTAAAATGCTTTAAATTAATTCACCTGTATCTAGAAATGTGTTATATGAGTTCTTGATCAAATGTCCGGATGTATGTGTGTGTGTGTGTGTGTGTGTGTGTGTGTGAATGTAGTTTTTTTTTTGTAAACACGATAACTCAAGATCGCTTTAACGGATTTAAATAAAATTTGGTATGGTTATTTTTACTACTAAAATCTGTAATTAAACACAAGGGTTTTTAAAAATAACAATTACAAAATTTTTTATTAAATTTCAATTTTTTGAAAAATTCATTAAAAAAAAAAAATTTTTAACCTATAAGTTTAACTTAACCGTAGAACGGATAACTGTGGTAATTTGTTATCCCACGGTTTTGTAAAAAATGGCAATTTTTAGAAATTGTTGTTTTTTTGTTTTTATAAATTTTAAAAATTTTTTTTACTTCATTAAAAAATGAATAATACTATCGTTTTCCTTATTGAAAAACGAAAAAAATTCTTTATATTATAATATTCTTTTATATTTTTAATTTTTAAAAAATTACTTTATTGCTTCCTCTCTAAAGAGAAGGAAATTTTTGCTAGTGTGGAATCAAAATGTTCATGGACATAATCTTATTTTATAAGACTTTGGAATCGAACCATTATATTTCACCCAAAGTTGTTGCAGTCTTATTTTTGCATAAATCTGATAATTTGTTATATTTATTTTTTATGTCAGTACAATACGGTTCTGACCATTATTTTTAAAAAATTTCTATAATTGCTCTGTAATTTGAGTTTGAAATTTGAGCTTTAAGAAAAAGAGGTTATTTTGACAACTGGTAAGATTTAAACTCTCATAACTCCTTACCATAAGCGTGAAAAAATCCAATTTTGTTTTTGAAATTTAAATTTGACCCTTCTTTTCACAGTATCAAAATTTGGCGTTGAAGAATCTGTTACTTTTTTAGTTTTTAGAATTTGAAAAATGTGCTTTAAAATACAAATTTAAAGGTTAGAATACAAGTAATCTTGTTAAAAAATTTTTTAATTTAAATTTCACAATCTGACAGCAGCTAACTTCAGTTTTACAAAACTACTTGCATTTTAACCTTCAAGTCCGTATTTGGAAACATTTTTTAAACTGAAAAAACTAAAAAACGTAGTAGATTCTCCAACGCCAAGTTTTGATACTGTGAAAAGAAGGGTCAAATTTAAATTTCAAAACCAAAAATGGATTTTTTCACGCTTCTGGCGAGGAGTTATGATAGTTTAAAAACACTGCTTTTTCTCAAAATTTCAATAATTAAGGTGAAAGTTTTCATATTTCTACATTATAAAATTAAAAAGTTAGTATATCATATGAAAGTACATTAAAAGTACTCAAGATAAAATAATATTTAATATTAAAATATTTGAATACTTCATAGAAAACTTTAATTAAAACTTTGAAAATTTTGACATTTTGCAAATAAGTTTTAAAAGTAATTTTCCCACAATTTTTTGTCCTTATTAATTCAATACTCAATTAATATAACTAAATCAGACTCTTTTTAACAATTTCCTATAAGGAAATTTATGTTACCTAAGTCCTTAATGTGCTTTTTCATTTAATCTTACCAGTTGTCAAAATAACCTCTATTTCTTGAAGCTCAAGTTTTAAACTCAAATTACAGAGCAATTATAGAAAATTTTTAAAAATAATGATTAAAACCATATTGTACACACATAAAAAATAAACATAACAAATTATCAGATTTTTGTAAAATTAGTCCGCAACAACTTTGGGTGAAATAAAATGGTTTGACTAAAATATGGAAATTATAAAGCACAGTCTGTTTTTAGAACTGAATTTCGATCTGGAATTACTCTTATCGCAATTATGTGACGGAGATGTGATATAACTTTTATTTTTATTGTTATTTATTATAATCTATAAAGTTTTACGTCTGTGATTTGAAAGACGATATACTGTGGCACGTGGGCGAATAGGCTCTTCCGCAAAGGTAGTTGAAGATTTTTATCTTTACTGGCACCCTGCTCAACGGGTCGAATACAAGCTATCAAACACTCGGTGTTTTCGATGTATGAGAACATGTCGTCGTTCTCGTTTAACCATATCTTTGATAACTTGCCTCCCTGGGTACCAGTCGAAGCATCTTTTTTCCAATTACACGTAATTTGCATCCTGGATCCTCTTCATTCACCACTTCATCCGTTCACCAATAACCGTTAGGTTAATATTTCCACTTATTTTTTTAACTTTTATTTTTAATCGGTTCTATTATGCTTCAACTTTTTTCCTTCTTTTTTATTAATCCTGTATATTTAAATTTTAATTTCTGTCATTAAACTGTCTGTAATGAAATCAAGTGTTAAACTATTGAGTGTTTTTAGTGAATTTATTGTAAATTTTGAAAAATGTGGTGCCAAAAATTATTTTTAGGTTCAGTGTTTTGTTCATTGCGGGTGAAGTTTGTCAAAATTTAAAATAATCGATTCCTATATTGTAAATTGGTTATTTTTTTACTAGAGTATGTTTTATGAAGGTGTAACTTTATTAATTAAAGATAAATTTATCTTAAAATCTCACGCTATTTTCGAGAAAGTTGGTCTTTAATTTTACCGTCAATTTTCGTTTCGCAAAGTAAACGAATTTTTTTTAACATTCCACTGCAAATGGCGCTTTACAGCAACCGACAGAGGATTCGAAAAATAAATACAAACAAGAAGGTAGCGGATATACATAAGCCGCTATGTTTGCAGTACCTCTTTCGAATTCGACCTCTTAAACTTTTAATGGCTCTTGCAGCTGTGAATGACCTTCAATTTCTTATGAACAAATCAATACAAAGATAATAATCAACTGTGGTGATTATTAAATAATTATAATTATTATTAGTATTTTTTTATTAACAGATTATGCAATAAATTTTTAAGTGTGCACTTTTATAATACCCAACTTTCTTTGAAGAAAATAAATTTTTACAAAAATAATTAATACTTTTAAGAAGTTTTTCAAACTTTCTCGGACGAGAAGAAAAAAGGATTACACGCGGAATTTTTCATAAAAGTGTAATTTTGCAGATGCTTTTAAAAAATGATTATGTTTATCTTAAAAGTAATCTCACATTTTCGCTTCTTGAGTAATTATTACTCTCATTTTTTCACGAATAATGTTTAATTATACGTGTAAGACGTCAATTACAGGAGAATCGGGTGATTTAATAAGTGTGCGCCAAGTGATCTGACACCACTTTCATTTCACTATAAAATATAATTATTATTAAAAAGGTGTCGCGAAAGAATCATTAATTTCTTCGAAGCAGTCAACTTATATATTTTTATTTAACAACTAAATTTAAGATGAATTTTATCCGAATCTGGCACTAGAAAATCAAAAATTAAGAACAAATTGATTTTGTTCGTAAAATATAAAAATGCAAAAAATGTTATATTTTCAAAATTTAACAACAAATAAAAAATCGAAAATGTCGAATCTCGATCAAGACAATTTAAAAATAATTTATTCTATGTTATCTTAAACAAATTCTTTAAATAATTATCTTATTTCAAAGGTTTCTATTTTAATGTGTGATGGTTTATATTTTCCAAAGTGACACAACATAACCTCACTTGAAAAATTATTTTTGCACAAAGTTATTTATTAACTATATCTGCTAAAATTTTTTGCTAGGACAACTTATAATTTTCTAAACTGAGAAACTTTTAATTACAGTTTTTTGCAATTTTGAATTTCTATATTTATAATAAAACTTAAGAATTTAGGGATAATCGACTCTCTAAATCTGAATTAGTTAAAAATTACTATTTTAAGGGTAAAAACTCGTTTACCATGTCAAATAGTAATTTTTTACTAATAATTTAGTAAAAAACTACTAATTTAATAAGACAAAGTAATTTTAGGTTATGTTAAACTACTAAAAGTAGTATTTACTAATTGAAAAAGAGAAAACTCGTTCACGATTTTAACCCCTAAATAATAGTTTTTAACTATTTCAGATTTAGAGAGGAGGTAGGATCATAACATATACACTCTAAAAACAAGTGTCTTATTTTGTCCTCACTTTTAAGACATTTTAGGGTGTCTTAATTTTAAACCATTGAGATAGTGTCTTAAAAATACCTGTAAGACACCTTCTAAACGTCTTATGTCTTAAAATAAGACACTTTTAAGACACCTGTTTTTACAGTGTAGTTCTTTAAAAAACAAGAGATTGTGTTACCTTATTTTCTATTATTGTAATTTCATGAGACAAAAAATTAACACATATATTTAGAATTAGTATTATTTGAGGTTAGAAAAGCGTAAATGTGAAAAAGTTTTTTTTATTTTTAAAACATTTTGATATTATTTATTATGGCTTGTCTAAAACTTTATTAGAATATTTCTATGACAGTTTTTCGAGCTGCCATATGTCTCATGAGTTTTTATCACTTCACAATATTTATTAAAAAATATAACTGAAAAAAATCGATTAAGAGAATTTTCTATCATCTTTGCAATTATTTATTTTCATCTCTCTAAAATTTTTTAAAGGTAATATAATTATGTGTCTTATGAAGTATAACACATTTAGTATTTCTTATCAAAAAGATACAACTGTTGCGTCTCAAACGTCTTTTCATAAACAATGTACGAGTTTTTATAATCACATCTCGATTATCCCTAAATTTTATTGTACATAATGACAAGCAATAAAGCAGATATTAAAATCAAAAGTTTTTCAGTGTATGACAACAATTATTTTTTCTCAGTGTTGCTAATAGGTAATAGCTAAATACACAAATTTTTTGATAAGATAAAGAATTTTTGGTAATTTAGCGAACTGTGGGATCATTTCTGCTATAAATACCCTATTTAATAATAGGCAAAACCACTTGTGGTTCTACTTTGCGAAGGAAAGTATGCTAAATAAAAAAACAATCATGAAAGTTCTTTTATGTTGCTTCTTGACGCTCTGTGCTATTCAAGTAAGTCGTTTTATTGTATAACTGTTTGATTATTTTTTTCTTAAAAATTAAAAGCTCCTGAAATGTTAAAATATTTTGATAAAATAAATTTTTTTTTGTGATTTTCTTTTATAATATATTTTTTTTCTTAAGAGATTTTTTTACGACCTCTAATTATTATTTAAAGAGTATGACGACAAAAGGACAAATAATTGGTAATAAAAACCAGCACAACAATCAAACGTTTCGAGACTGACTCAGATTTTATTCAAAATTGTATCTATAAATTCATAAAAAGAAATACATTCTCATTACAATCGTTGATATTATTATTTAGGACAAAAATTTGAAATACCAAATATAAAATTATATACGACAGAAAAGTTAATTTACTTACATCACATTATATGATCGCGGCAGTCATAAATTGTAATAGTAATCTATGTGTTCGAAACATTCTTAAGACAAATAAAAAACCCAAAAACACACATTTTTTTACCATACTTCTAGATAAAAAAAATTTTTTGTTGATTTACAATTGTCAATAACAGTTAAAAAATTTTTTATTCAATGAAGAGAATTCATTGAAGAATAAATGAAATTCTTCTTCTTCTTCATTTCTTAAAATAATTCAAATAAAACTAAAAATATAAATGTAGATATTTATCAATTCGTGGAAATATTTAAAAGAATTGTAAATTGAAATGTAACTTATTTTTTTAGACTGCTCTTTCGGACAAAGCAACAGATAGGTTGAATGAACATGATCTACTTAATATGCATATTCTAGCGATTCAACAAGTAAATGACATAACGAATCCAATCTACAAGAAGATTGAGGTTTAAAAAAAATTTTTAATTATAAAAACTTCATAATTACGTAACTACAATAATAGCAAATTTTAGAAAAGCTCTTTAAGATGAATTTTTATAAATATACATGTATCATTTTATGAAAACAAATTTTTATTTATTCAATGGAGTTTTTCTAAAATTCAAACTATTGAATGCACCCCAAATTCAATACAGAACTTAAATTTACACAAAGGTCGATCTATTCCATTTTTTATCTTCAACTACTATATTACTTGATATTTGCATGGAGTAATATTTGAATAATTGCAATTTGGATAAATTAATTTTAAATATATTTTTAGATGAGTCAGGCTTTGCCAAGCGGATCGGCTAAAATTAATTATAAAAATTCTGTTTCTAATGAGACATCATTTTTGATGTTATCCTTAAACTATGTAAATTAGGCTCTAAAGTTATTTGAACAAAGAAACTTTTTTTTTCGAAGTTATTAGTGATTGAAATTTTTAATAGTGCAAAATGAAAACATATTTTTCTCGAGATCTTCTTAACCGATTTTAAAAGTTAAAGAAGCATTTTAATTGTCTTGAAACGTAGTTTTTAAAAATATTTTTTGTTCTTAAGAATTTTTAATTTTTATCGTTTTTTAAATTACACTGAAAAAAAAGAATAATTAAATTTACTTGGAGGATTTTCAAACGTGACAATATTTCAATGTCAACTATAGGACAGCACTCCATTGTATGAAGTTTATTGTCTTCAGAGTGTCAAATCTGTTTTATACTCCTGGAGAATTAACTTTACACTCCAGAAGGGTAAACTACGATGTTTCACAGGATTAACTTATTTTTTAAAAAAAGAATGCTGTTTTTAGAAAAGATTTATTGAAAAATTTAAAAATATTTAATTTAAGTGGAAAAAATAATTATTTAAAAGTTTTTAAATTTTAAAATGATTAACTCATGATTGTCTTACTTTTTGTATTAACTTTTTCCAAATAATTTAAAAAGTTAAACAAAATTTATACTATCTTTGCAGCAAAGATCAACAATTGAGTCCCTTTTGGATAGAAAAAATAATTCAAATATTCTAAAATATTGTATTTACGTGATACAATGTTAGTCAGTTTTAGGAACGATAGTTTAACAATTATTTGAATCTGTTTTTAATACAAAATTTACCCTTATAGTTACCATCTATAAATTTTGTGTGCATATCTGTATTCCAAAACCTAAAATCAAATTTAAAATATCTAAAAATAAAATAATACAAAAAGTTTGAAAAAAATAGAACTCTTTTAAATTACAGAAAGCATAATGTAATTAAAAGCATCAGAATCTTTGAGATCAATGAGAATCCTGTTGATATAATTTCATCACCTAGGAGGATAATAATATCCAAGTTATTTATTTACTCATTAATGAACATATTAGGAAAAAATTTTAACCCTTCAAACTGACAAATTGTATTTATCGTTATTCATTTATTATTGAAAACTCGGTTACATTCGCATATCATATAATTGAACATCCAACTCGTCAGCTTGACTCTCCGGAGTGTGAAAGAAATTATGAACTCTGAGTCAAACTTAAACATAAATAATTTTTAAACTTTCATTCACTACCTATGCAAAAACAATTTTGAACGCCGAAAAAGAAATTTAATATCCTTGTTCCTAATCGCGGGACATTTTTTTTCTTAACGGTTTTATTTTTAAAAAAGTGTGAAAAATACAACAGTATTTTAAAATTTCACGCAATGCACGCAGAAAGCTGTTTTTTATTAACATTTATTAAATAAATAATTTAAAAAACGATAAAAATTAAAAACTCTTAGGAAAAAAAAATATTTTTAAAAACTACGTTTCAAGACAATTAAAATGCTTTTTCAACTTTTAAAATCGGTTAAGAAGATCTCGAAGAAAATATGTTTTCATTTTGCACGATTAAAAAATTGAATCACTAATAACTTCGAAAAAAAAATTGTTTTTGTTCTAATAATTTTAGAGCCTAATTTACATAGTTTAAGGATAACAAAAATGATGTCTTTTTAGAAATAGAATTTTTATAATTTATTTTAGCCGATCCGCTTGGCGAAGCCTGACCCAGCTATTAAATTTAAGATTGATTCAAATCAAAGTGATTTGAATTGATTCAAATTATAAGGATTTAAATAAATTCAAATCATATAAATTGATATTCAGATTAATTAACTTAACAATCGATTGAAATTTCAAACAATGACCGACCATTGATGATATAATAATTTAAGGTTGATAAAGTTAGACTGAATTGAAAAGATCGTTTAAAATTTGATGTTTTATTTATTTATTAGAATTCTTCTTGAACGGAAGATAATTTGTTATTGAATCAAGAATAATTGATTCTTGTATAAAAGATTATTAAATAACCACATTAATAATACATTTTTCTCAGTGTTTACTCTCAAAATCTAAATTAGTGAGAAATTACTAATTTCTCAGAGAAAACTCGTTTACTCGTTACCACTAATCAAACTAATAGATTTCTTTCTACTAAATATTTTCGTAATTTTGTACCATTAATTAGTCAAACTTGACTGTTGAATTATTAGTTTTTTAGTAATTCAGATTTAGAGAGTAATTAGTCAAATTATTGTTAACTTAAGGACGCTTATACCCTCAAGCGGTTCTCATTCTATCGGACCATGATAGTCAATATTTTTTTAATTTTATTTCGTTTTATAATTTGGTTTCTAAATAGTATTTTGTAGTTAAAATTATTACACAAACAAATTTTATTAAAAAAAAAATTTTTCTGTTGAAAATTCCAACTTATTAAAAATTTTTCTTCCTGATTATTTCAAAAAAGTATAGGATTACTACCCTTAAATAATACTTTCTTAACAACGGAACGGTAAATTAATTAAATATTACTGTAAAAGTTGTATTCTATTACAGTTTAAAATATATTAGTTTTTTAAAAAAATTTGTAGAACCGTGTTTTTTTAATTAATTAAAATATAGTCATTTTGCGCGTTTTGTTACTGTTTCCATGTAAAAGTCCCAACTTTATAAATTTATATCTTAAAAACAGAACGGTAAAATTCAATAAAATTATAACAGTACATGTAAAGTAATGTATTAATTATGTCATTAAAATTTTATAAGAATCTGTAGAAATTGGTTTTTTGGATAAACCTCCTTAATTCTGTTTTTGTTTCTATCAGTCTGATGTTAATGCTGCAGTCGCTCAAGGAAAGAAAGCTCAATCTTGCTATGAAAGCTTAATAACTCTAATGAAGTCGTACGTAGATCACGCATTTTCCAACTTGGAAAATTGCCGAAAAAACGCACTTGCAGCCAAAAGTGTTGCGGTAATTAAATTTGATAGATAGAAATAGTAATAATCAAAATATTCTATCTTTAACTGTCTATTATTAAATGTTTTAAAAATACTGAAATTAATCATTATATAATCAATTTTTATTTCTACATTCTTAAACTAATAACAATTTAGCTAAACTTGCATTTTAAAAAATAATATAAAACACTGTTTATATTTATCAATCTTTATTTACTAAAATAATAATAATATTGTTAAATCTTTATCTCAATAGCCCGCCATTTTCTGCAACAGTGAAGTGGTTTCTACTTTCCGTCAACAAATACATACAGTTCCTCCTGTTGCCGCACCTTGCCTCGCAAATCTAAAATAAACTGTAATTTTATAGTATAAATAATTATATAAAACTGTACTACGCAAATTTCTATTTCATCTATATTACATGATAGTCATAAATTTTTTTTATCTCCTCTCTAAATCTGAATTAGTTAAAAATAACTAATTATTAGTAAAATATGACTAATTATTAGTAAAAATAAAACTAAAAAATAGTTAAAATTTGACTAATAATTAGTTATTTTTTACTAAATAATTAGTAGAAATATAACTATTTCAATTAGAGACTGAGGTTTTGCTTTCAAATTAGTCATTTTTAAGAACTAATTCAGATTTAGAGAGTGTATGCTGTTAAATAAAATAAAACTTTTAATGTTCATAGAAAAACTAATTTATTTATCAATAAACCGAATTCATAAAATGCACAAAAAAATTGTTATTTTGTACAAAGAAAGTAGTTTTACTTTTGAATAAATTTGAATAATTTTTTTTGCAATATTTGCCAGTTGATTAATTTTTAAATGAGGTTAATTAAGATGAAAGATAAGCTCCACTCCATTTTTTCGAAACTTCGAAATATTTCACAATTTTAATGATATTCAAAAAATAAACAAACAATATCAAAGTTGATGATTTTTATAGAATGACAAAAATAAGATTGAAAGAGATAAACTAGTGACTGTTAGTGCGAGAGAGAGTAGTGATGGCTGTTAGTGTAAGAGAGGCAGAATATAGTACGTAGCTTAAGTTTGAGAGAAACAAGAAACCGCTATTGGACATTCTTCTCTTCTTTTTTGACTTTGCTTTTACCCAGATATAAATTTTTATTGTGTAACCTTATTTTGGTAAAATTTTTTGAAATTAATTTTTTTTTTTACAGTCAGTAATTATTTTTTTTCCTGTTTTTTTCAGTTGGTTTAATTTTTGTTACTAAAATAATCTGTTTTAGGTAAGTTTTTTCGTTATTCTTGGTTCAATTATTGAATATTTTTTTAATTTCAATTTTCAAAGAAAATAGTCATTTGTTTTTGAGCTTAATTGGTTAATTGTTTTTTCTAAATCTTTTTGAGAACAGAAATGATAAAATGAGATGTGAATAATAATCATATATAAAATGATATAAATGATGAAATGATGTCAAAAAAAATAATGAAGTGCAAAATGACATGAAATTATGATAAAAGATTAAAAGTTTTTGAATAATTATAGTGCTTTACGTAAATTTAAAAAATGGTTATTTGAAAATAAATAAATAGAAAACAAATATTAATTAAATAAAAATAAATCAATACAAAATAAAATAATTATTATCGGGAAAAAGAAAGAAACTAAACAATTTAAGGAAGGACATTAAATATCTAAATATTCTAATTTTACAAAGTTTTTTAACTAAATACTTAATCTTCGCAGGTATAACGTTCATCTGTATACCTACCAGTGATTTAAAAGAAACGTTTAGAAAACAATAAAATTTTTATATAACATATTTTGAAAACTTTAAAATTTGTTCCAAGAATAGAGTTTACAAATTTTTTTTCATTTTTTGCATCATTATTTTACGATTATTTACACATTATAAACAACAGAGCTGGGTAAAATGGTTTTACAAATCTATTTGAAATATAAAATGTAAAATGGTTTTAAAAAAACCATTTAAAATGGAAAATGGTTTTCTATTTTCTATTTGAAATGGAAAATGTATATTTGAAATAGGTTTACATAAAATGCAAAATAGTTTTCCAATTTACTCATTAAATAATAATTAAAATTAATTTTTTGCACCCGACAAGAATAAAAGAACAATTAACAAATTAATTTCAATAACTGTTTAATGAGTAAATTACAAAATACGAATTATCTAACGTCAAGCCTTCCACGTGCTTTTAAGTAAAATAAATGGGTCATTCTCTGTAAAACAGACCCCTCCCCCTTTACCCAAAAAAGGTTTAAAAATAAATGACCGTTCTTTTTAAAAAATTGTAGCTTAGGATATGTAGTTACTTTAGTCATATGACTTTTTTTAATTAATATTTTTTTAAGACAATATATTGTTATAAATAAAAAAAGTTAACTAACAAAATAAATGGATTGTTTCAAAATTTTTAATTTTGATCTGATTCGCTTTAAATTTGTTACTTGAGGGTTTTTGGGGTTGCTGATTACGAATCTGAAGTCACTTTTTAGAAAGTAAAAATGGCGGATCCAAAATGGCGGACACCATTTTTAAATTTTGATTAGATTGGCTTCATACTTGTTACGCGGGGGTATTGGATTTTTTAAAGGTTTCTAATGAATAGGATATTATTTGGTGGTCGAGTGACCTTGATATTAAGTGATAACCTGAGCCAATCAACCTTTCAAATTCACCCCAGATTTGGATCCACCATATTAAATTTCCAAAAAGTTGCTTCAGATTCGTAATCAGCGACCCCAAAAACCCCCGAGTAACAACTTTGAAGCGAATCTGATCGAATTTAAAAATTTTGAAACCATTCATTTATTTTGTTAGTTAACTTTTTTTTATTCATAACAATATATTATTGTCTTTAAAAAATTATTAATTAAAAAAAGCCATACGGCTAAAGTAACAACATATCCCAAGCTACAATTTTTTAAAAAGAACGGTCATTTATTTTTAAACCCTTTTTGAGCAGAAGGGGGGAGATCCGTTTCACAGAGTCAAAATTTTATTATCTTGTTTACAACAATTTGATTAGCAAACTCCTTTGTAGTCACTATTGTAGGAGGCAAATACGTGTCAAAAAAATAAATAAATAAACGTTGTTTAGGTCGAAATGTTTGTGTATTGTACATTATTATACTTCAAAAATGCGCTTAAAATGGAAAATGGAATTTCAAATGCAAAATAGGTTGCAAATCTATTTGAAATGGAAAATGGTTTTCTGATTCCTATTTGAAATGGAAAATGGAAAATGGCATTTTGCATTTCAAATACGTATTTGAAATAGATTCATTTCAAATACTTACCCAGCTCTGATAAACAATGAGTTTGATGATGAAACTACAGATCCCTGTGTGTTATGATTTCGGAAACTTATATCATAAAAATTTATTGTTACTTAACAAGAAATCAGTCTTGTGTTATAGCTAATATATTTAAATTTCATCTCTCAAAATTGATTTTATTTTCAATCTTTAGAACAAGCACACAACGTGTAATATGTTAAAATGTTCATATATATCCAATAAAATTGTTTGGAAAGTTTCATTTAAATAGAAATTATCCTAAACAAAATATAAGCAATAGTATTTTTGCGGCGCAACAGACTTGATTTGAGAACTGTGATGACAAATGGCTGCCTTTGACCCCTTGTTGCTTAATATAATTTTTTCTTAAGATATTAAAAAAAAAATGTTTTTAAACATAACTTGTAAATATTATGTTGAATCGTATAAACATGTTTTACGTTTGATGCTTAAAAATAAAATAAACAATGAAAGAAAAGTTTTATCAGAGCATGAGAAAAAACAAGTGCGCTAAGTGACTCATTTTGCAATCTTGGAAAAATTTATAAGCAATAGGGGTCTGCTGATAAAGTGATTACCGGGACTTACCCTACTTGCAAAGATTCCCACATTTTTGCATGTTAATTCTTGCATAGTATGAAATAAATTAGTCACTACATTCTTATCATTCCCACTTGTGTGGCTCAATATAATAAGGAAAAAACGAGAAAAATGCAACTGAAAAATTTTGCTTCATTAGCTAAATACACAAATTGTCTGATAAGATAAAGAATTATGGGTAATTTAGCGAACTCTGAGAATCATTTCTGCTATAAATACCCTGTTTAATAATAAACAAATTCATTTGTGTTTCTACTTTGCGCGAAGGAAAGTGCTAAATAAAAAAAAACAATCATGAAAGTTCTTTTATGTTGCTTTTTAGCATTCTGTGCTATTCAAGTAAGTTGTTTTGTTGTATAACTGTTTGAATATTTTTCCTTAAAAATTAAAAGCTCCTGAAATTTTAAAATATTTTGATAAAATTAATTTTTAGGGTTCCAGACACGAACTTAAAGCTCAGTCTATTTGCTTGGAAGTCTTTGATCTTATAAAAATGTACAATTTTATACTTAAAAATTCTAATAAAAGTAAAAATAAAATATGATTAAATGTTATTATTATTGTATTTTTTTTTCGAAAAATTGAAAATTTGCACAAAATTTGCACTTGCCCGGTTTTTTTATTTATGGACGTTGTTTTTTAAAATAATTAAAATAAAAATATAAACATTGATATTTATCAATTCGTGGAAATATTTAAATGGGTTGTAAATTGAAATGTTTCTTATTTTTTCAGACTGCTTTTTCGGACAGAGAAACAGATAGGTTAAATAACCAACTGTATCAATTGCAATTTCAAGCGATGCAGCAAGTAAATGACATAACGAATCCAATCTTAAATAGGATTCAGGTTTGTAAAACAATTTTTTGATTAAGAACTTTATAATTAACTACAATACTAGAAAATTTTAGAAAAACTATTTAACATGAATGTTTATAAATTTACATATATTATTTTATAAATAAAAAATTTTATTTAAGCGATGAAGTTTTTATAAAATTAAAATTGAAACAAACCCAAATTCAATATATTCAAACTTAAATTTATTTAAAGTATGATTTATTTAATTTTCTATCTTCAACTATTATTACTTGATATTTGCATAGATTAACATTTGAATAATTGAAATTTGGATAAATAAAACTTTGGATTTTAGATTAAATTGAAGATTGATTTAAATCATATTGTTTTAAATTGATTTAAATTATAATGTTTTAAATAAATTCAAATCAAATAAATTGATTAGTCAGAGTATACTGTGACTAATTGAGCTAGTAATTTTGACTAAACTATTAGAAGAAAAATTTCTTATTTTTACGATAAACGAGTTTTTACTGAAAAATTAGTATTTTTTTAGTAATTGAGATTTAGAGAGTAAACACTGAGAATAATTTATTATAAATATGATTATTTAATAATCTTTTATCCGAAAATAAATTATTCTTGATTCAATAACAAATTATTTTTGATACAAGAGAAATTATAATAATAAATAAATAAATTGTATCAAATTTTAAACGATATTTTCAATTCGGTCTAACTTTAATCAACATCAAATTATTATACATCATTGGTCAAGGATTGTTTGATATTTCAATCGATTGTTAAGTTAATTAATCTGAATATCAAGTTATATGATTTGAATTTTTTTAAAATTTGAATAAATTTAAAACAATATGATTTGACACAATCTTAAATTTAATCTAAAAGCCAAAGGGTAATTTATTTAAATTTCAATTATTTAAATATTAATACTTGCAAATATCAAGTAATAGTGGTTGAAAATAAAAAATGGAATCTATCTAACTTTGAATAAATTGCAATTTAGAAACCTACATAGAAATTTGGGGTTGATTTAATAGTTTGAATTTTAGAAAAACTCCATCGTTTAAGTAAAAATGTTAATTTCAGTTATTATATTATAATTTTCTTTTAATTCTAGTTATTTGTCTTCAATCTAAGCTATTTATTAACTTGCTAGTAATTTTTCAAAAATTTTTATGTAATTATTAGTTTAAATTTCTTGTTATTTCACAATTTAGAGCTGTTTTCTTCAATTTCTAGGTATTTTGTATACTTTACTAGTTTTTTTTCACATTTTAGATATTATTTTCATTTTTTAATTACTATTTGACTTTCTGGTGATTTAAAAAAATGTTATCTCTTTAATTTTAAAGCACTTTTTTAACTCTCTAGTTATTTTTTCGTTTCTCAGTTATTCTATTCTTGTTTCAGTAACAAATAATTTTTCATCTACGAAGAATTATACAAATAAATAAATAGAATCAAATTTTAAACGATCTTTTCAATTCGGTTTAACTTTAATGAACCTCAAGTTATTATATCGTCATTGATATTGTTTTAAATTTTAATCAATTGTTAAGTTAATTAATATGAATATGTCAATTTAGTGATTCAACATAAATCACATAAACTCACGTAAATTCAAACATAAATTCACTAGATAAACTAATAGATTTCTTTCTACTAAATATTTTCGTTATTTTGTACCATGAATTAGTCAAAGTTGACTACTGAAATAGTGGTTTTTTAGTAATTCAGATTTAGAGAGTAATTAGTCAATATATTTTTAAAATAATTGTGTTTTTTTTTCTATTAGTCTGATGTTAATGCTGCAGTCGCTCAAGGAAAAAATGCTAAACCTTGTTATGAAAGTTCAAGAATTCTAATGAAGTCGTACGTAGATCCCGCATTTTCCAACCTGAAAAGTTGCCGAACAAACGCACTTGCAGCCAAAAGTGTTGCGGTAATTAAAATAGATAGATAGAAATATAATAATTTATCTAAACAACTATTGTTAAATATTTGAAAAATATTAAAATTATCTTAATCAATGTAATTTAAACATTTTTAAACTATAAGAATGATTGCATTGTAAAAAACATATAAAATAGGTACTGTTTATCGATATAAACTTTATTTACTAATATAATAATATTATGGTTAAATTTTTAGCTCGCAATTTCCTGCAACAATGGAGTGGTTTCTACTTTCCGTCAACAAGCACATACAGTTCCTCCTGTTGCCGCAACTTGCCTCGCAAATCTAAATTAAATTGTTAATTTTATAGTATAAATTATTATACAAAACTGTGAAACGTAATTCTCCATTCTATCTATGTGTTCTGACAAAAGTGTACATTATTTTTAATTCTGTCATCAAATATACTTTTAATAAGAAATACAAAATTTTATATATTTTTAATTGTTTAGAAATAAATAATACGTACCTAGCAAAAACTTTAAATATCTAAATTTATCACTATAAAAAAAGACAATAAAAAAAGACAATAAAAAAGGACTATAAAAATAAGACAGAAAACCTCTCTTATACTAAGACGCACCATTTTTAAAGACCGCTTATGCTTATTTTACAGATTCTTCTTTTACTTTAAACTTTGTCCAAAAAAAGTTTGAAGTTTCAAATTTGCATAAAAACGTGAAATACGGATCAATTTAAAAAGGTAAATTTGTAATTAATGTAATATCATTTTGATTAAGATAGTATTTTTTACACAAAAATTTATAAAGCAAGGCTTGCTGAATCTTCTTCTTTTTTTCTGTTAAAACAAGAATAATTGTCATTATATAAATTAATAAAATACGTAAGTAAATAAATCATATTATTTTTTAGTCATTTTGTTAATACCAATTTTTAGAATCAATTATAACTGATTAAATGAAAAAAGTTTTGATTAATGTGTATTAATTACTTTAATAAAATGTACTTTAACTCTGATTATTTTAACAATAATCGTTAATTTAAACTGACTAGAATACAATAGTAACTAAAATTCTGAATTTACGACCCGGATGTTTTAGTTACCGTAACCCAAATCGTGGTTATTACAACCAGAATATTAAAAAAACTCTAACTGGAACAGCAGTAAGTTTCACTAAAACAGCGATATGTTTCACTAGAATAGCGAGAGTTTTTGCTATTTTAGCGAAACATATCACTGTTCCAGAGAAACTTATTGCTATTCCAGTAGAAGATTTTTTCCGTGTATAGTTAAACTAACAAGTATTTTAGTTATTACAACCAAACTTGTTTACATAGTTAAACTTATTAACTTATTAGATTAACCCCATTTTTACTGTAAAAAGAAAATCTTATTTTAAGTCAGAAAAGCTGTCTTATTTTAAGACTAAATATTTTTAAGACAACTTTTGATGATTTTACAGATTTTTTTTGCTTTAAACTGTGCCAAAAAAAAAATAAAATAAAATAAAAACTTTAAATTCTCATAAAAACGTGAAGTACTAATCAATTTATACAAGCTAATTATAATTATTATAATTTTGTCTTTAAGATAGTATTTTTTACATAAACATTTATATATGTTGAATTTAAGACAAATCTTAAATTATATTCTCTTTTTACAGTGTTATAATACAGTGTAAAATAATATAGTTAAACTAAATAGAACTCTGGTTAGTTTTACCACAATTGAATAGTTACATATACTCTTACCAAAATCCTGGTTATTCCAATCTGAATATTTTTTAACTGTTCCTAAAAAATATTTATTAATTTTTATTATCTTTTATTACAAATACCGAATTTATTTTTGTTTTTTAATACACATTGCATCATTTAAAAAATTGAATTCATAATCGTAAAATTTCTTCAAATTACAATTCCTCAAATACTTTTTCTGATTTTGAAATAATAAAAAAAAAAAATTCGATTTTATTACCAAAATTCGCAATGTTTGCTATAAGATAAAGAATAATAGGTAGTTATCTGCAAACTTAATTATCCTTCGTATTATAAATACAGTGTTAAATTTTAAGGAAAGTCATTTGAATTGCAATTTCGTACAAGACGATAAAATAAGGAAAAAATGAAGTGTGTTTTTTTATTTTGTATTTTGTCATTCTGTGCCTTAAGAGTAAGTAACTTTTTAATAAGACTACATTTTAATTTAATTTGTATGTAATTTTATATCAAAAACAGCTGTTTTCTGAATAAAAAATATCTAATTAATTCCAAAAACAAGAAAAAAACAAAATTTACAACATCTTTTAAAAATTATTTATAAAAAAATACAGTGTTTAATAGAATATAAAAATCTACATAAACAGTGCATACTTGATTAATTTGAATAATTTACAAAATTATTGACTTTTAAAAAAATATATATGAATCAAAATCCATAAAATAATAACGAATTTATGTTTTAGACGGCGTTTTCGAACGAAGAATCAGACAGGCTGAATATGAAACTGAATAATTTAGAAATTAAGGCAACGAAACAAATAAATGACATGAAAAATTCAACATTAGCTAAAATTCGGGTTTGTGATTGAATAAAATTATTTTTAAAGCAGTTTGTAATTCTAATCTGATTAAACACGGAGAATTACCTTTAAATATAAATTTATTTTATTTTTAATGTTTTTTGCAAATAGAATGATGTCAATATTGCAAAAGCTAAGGGAATAGACGCAGAAATATGTTATGAGCGTTCAGTACCGATAATTGGAATATTTGTGGATTTTGGCATTAGCCAATTGAAAGATTGTCGAAGAGAAGCACTTGCAGCTAAAAGTGTTCAGGTAATTAAAAATATATTTTTATTTATCCGAGACTTAGATTTGTATCAATCTTTATTATTTTAATAAATATAGTTAAATTTTGATTTTCGCACTCATTTCAGATATTTTTTTATTAAAAATTAAGCATTATTTAATATAATTATTATAAATAATTTAAAATAATTAAATAATTTAATATAATTATTAAATAATTTTGTCATAATTTTCATTGTTTATAGCATGCTATTTCTTGTAATGATAAAGCAGTTTCCACATTTCGCAACAATAATCAAATGATGCGTCCTGCCGCCATATCCTGTATTGCAAGTATCGCAGGCTTGTAAAAAATGTTTAATTTTCTAATAAATATAGTAACATTTATAAATAAATTTTATTATTTTGTTATATAATAATTATTATTATTTCAAATATGTAAAAATCACAATTACATTTCAGGCGATTTTTTATCTCTGTAATAAAACATATTTTTACCGGGTATTTTTTGTAAATAATAAATCAACATGATTTAAACTTATGGACGTTTTTTCTTGTATACCTTTTTTGACCAAACCTCATTTTTGGGAATGTTATCATTTATCAGAAAAATCGAATCCTCAATCTGAATCACAACTGTCATTGTCTTCTCCAAAATTTTAATATTTTTTAAATATCTGTAATACTTTTATTTACTTGTTTTAAACAGTTTTTTCTAATTCTCAATACCTACATACGAATTTTAACTTTATTCTCAAAATATACTTTATATGTCTGATAAAGAATATTCAGATAAAGGTAAAGATAAGAAATTTTGTAAACTTGGTCACCATTTTTGTTTATAAATAAAATTTAAAAATATGAGGAAAGTTATTTGAATTTTAACTTTGTGTTTAAAAAATAAGGAAAACATAAAATGTGTAGTTTTATCGTCTTAGTGAAGGTAACTAAATCTTGGCTAAGGCAGAAAATCTTTTTTTTCCGTGTGTCAAATCCAAATTGGACTATTTTAAAAAATGTATCGAATTTATTTGAAACTTATTTTCAAGGTCGCTGGTTACAAATCCCTTGTCAGTTTTTAAAAATTCCAAAAGACGTGTTTAATACGTTTGGAGTTTTTGGAGACACTTTAGAAATAAAAATTAGAACATAGTGAATAAATATATAACTTGGTGAATATTTTTTCTTTTTTTCAGTCTGCACTTACCTGCAATAATCAAGCTGTTTTCGAATTTCGTGCAAATTCAGAGTTGATGTTTTCCTGCATCAAAAGAACATAAAAAATATTACATTTTTTCATAAGTAATAAAATTGCAAATCGAATTTTCTACATCTGCCAAAACTTACAATAAGTGTCCATGGTATGAAAAATAAATTTAAAAATCATGATAAAATTCTAATATTATTACGAGAATTCTAATAGAGTTCTAGAAAACTTAAAATATTATTACTACAATTTTAAACATATTTATAAACATAAATTGAAATAAACATTGAAAAGGAAAATATTTATCAATATTCCATTTTTTTCAATAGAAGAGCAAAACTTTATTATTGACTAATTTTTCAACAAATGAAAATTTATTATTTATTTTCTCTTCAATAGAAAAGTAAAAATTAATCTTTTATTTAAATAAAAGAAAATTTAATTTAATTGGACTGGACTGGAAAGATTGACAGGAAATGTTAATTAGAAAATAAATGAGACTTACAAAAGGTTAATGAAAAATGATGTATTAAAACCAGATTCAGTACATGGATATTCGAAGCTGATTGTGATAATGAAGGCACAAGAATTATTTTAATTTGTTATCGATGAAAAATTTCCTGCAAATATTTGAGATTTTCATCGACGTCAATTTATCACATTCTTCAATTTTCAGCTACTCTGTAAAATTCTATTTAACGCAAACGCTTGAAATTTCATCAAAATTTGATTACGCAGAACATCAGAATTTCGAATATTAATTATAAGTGAAGAATTGAAAACATTGTTCTCTTTATCTTTTTGCAAAAAGTGCTATACTGAATATTAAAACAGGAATAACCCATTATTCATTAAATTACCCTTAATTAAAATTGAGAACATCATTTATTTTAAGTTTTAAAAATGAAAAGAAACTTTCATATTAAATTTCATCCAAAAGGATGAGAACACATTAATTTTCAATTTGGTCTAGAAGAATGCATCTTATTTGAACGGTAGACACATGTGATCAAAAATATACATCAAAATTAATTTTTTGCTTGTTTATCTAAATTTTGAAAATTAAATTTTCTACTCAAATTGATCGACGCCTAGATTAAAATGACTAACTGAAATTTGGCTGTGAGATACTGATTTTTTTCTACTACCTAAAATTTGAATTCTAATTTTAAAATCGCATTTTTAGTGAAACGGAAATAATTTCAAGGCCTTTTTTTAGACTTTAATCAGTTAATTTTACTATTGTCATGTAATTTTTGTTTATTATCCACACAATAGGGTATTTATTTTATAGAAAAGACAAATATTTGATTTATTACAAAGTTTTTATAATTTATATTTCTTATAACTTAAATCCATATTCTTTTTGTTAAATTGGGATACTAATTAATTAATACTGTAGACTTCTATAGAGAAATTTAAATAATAATTAAAACTGTGTAAAAAAAAACTTTTACTGATTAAAATCCAAAAATGGCGCAAAATAACTTCGCGGATTTAAAATTAAAATGAAATAATATACAGAGAGAAATTTATGATAATGGGTATTGTCTAGTTGGTAATTTTTACCATCCAGTTGATAATGGTTATTATCCAATTGGTAATCGTAAAAATGCAGTTGATAATTATTAACATTCGATTGGTAATGGTTGCTATTCGAATGATAATTGTTACCATATAAATAGTAATTTTTACCACTTAATGGTAATATCAACTATCCAGATGGTAACTATTACTTTTAAGTTGGCATATACTACTATTCATGTGGTAACTACTACTATCCAGATAGTAGTTACTACTATCTATACACCAATCGTTACTAACCAAATTTTTATTACAACTATCCAAAAAGAAAGCCATCCATATACCAAAGATTACCAAACTTTCAGTAATAATTACCAAAATTCTGGTAGATACTCAGACAGTTTCACCATCATGACCCTACCCAGAATCATTTACTTTTCAACGCGAAGGGTACAAAAACAGCGTTTAATGATTTCGAATCGACAGAGGAAACGAAAAAAAAAAAATTACTTCACATCCTAGCTAACTATCTTCCAACAATTGGATCATCGGGGCAGTGATTCAGCTAAACATTGTGCTCCAAATGATACTTGGTCTTGCAAAGTTTCTGCAATCGAGCAATTCCCTCCTGTCGATTGTCAGCGTACTTGGCCTCCCAAGCGTCAAGTAACATGTTATAATATCTCGGACTCTCAAAATACTGAAAATAATCATGGCTAGTGGCAGTGGGAAAGATCTTCTCGAACCTGTCCAACTGAGTGAGTTCATCCTCGTAGCTAATTAAATGCCTGACATCGTCCGGCAACAAGTCTTCAATAATCTCATCCAAATAATCCTCCCGATCCTGAGTATTAACGTACTGATACTGTTTCTGTCTTTCCTGAAAACTCAACGAGGTCCGATGTAACCTATAATCCTGACAGACAGGATCCAGCTGATATTTCTTCGCCAAGGACTCAATCTCACTTTGTGAAAGGCTCACGGGCAGCTGATAGCCGGCAATATTGAAGACATTTCTGATCAGTGGACCCTTGACGGCGACATCCAGAGGTGACGCGGACTGCAGAGAGGGCGATATATTCACCTCGAGTAACCAGGGCTTGAGATTCTCGTCGAGGAGGATATCAACGCCAAAAAGCTCGTAGCAGTTGTACCTCGAGGTGACGTTCGATTTGGTGAGGCAGTTGATGGAAGACTCTCCGGCGATCATGGTCTTGACGACCATGTCCTTCATAGTGGCCCAGAGTTTTTGAACATCGACCTGTCGCTTCTCGAGATAGGTCCAGAGGGTCTTGATGGTCCACTTGTGTCCAGAGCAGGAGTCTGGACTGTCGTTGTTGGTGTAGGAAGCGCTGGATTTGTTGATGCTGTAGTTGGTGAGATGCATGAAACGGTCGCTGAGGTAGTTGATGTCGTCGCTGTACTTGACTGATGCAAAACGAACCAGTCCATTGGGATAGAGGTAGATTCGAAGAGGATTGAAACTCGTGACAAGAACATAGAGCCTGAGATCGAACTTGGCACCGTCGATGAGCATTGGTTTTGAGAGATACTGCTGCACAATTATCGGGCGTTTTTTCGGTATCTGGGACCACTTGTTGACGACCTTGATTCCGGTGCCTCTGGCCGAGGCGGGCGGCTTGATGATCCACTTCTCCTTGTTGCCCTGCTTCTCCCAAATCTGACGAAAATTGCGCAGATCCTGGGGCAGAACGTACGTCCTGGGAATAAAGTCAAACTCCTTCTTGCCGTACTTGATCATCATTCTGCTGAAATTGCGCCAGAGGCGATCCTTGCGACCGACTTGAAAGGTGCCCGGGAAATGGTTGATTTTTTGTGACTCTTTCACGCTCTTGAAGCAATTGGATCGCATGTGTTTGCCCCAGGTACCGCACCAGTCTTGGGACTTTTTTAGCAGACGGTAGCCGGAATTGGTGAGTGTTCTACGAACTAGTTGAGGAGTTATGGTGCTCAGTCTCCATTTTAAGTGTTTGGTGATTTCGTGTGGCAAACTAGAGCCATTACACTCGTAGGATTGGAAGGCTATGTAGGGTGCTACATTGGCAAAGAGGCTCTTTCGAAACGGAAGTGTGCAGGATTTTTCGCCGTTGGCGTCGCTCTCGCTGATCGTGCAGAGCGAACCCTCCTCGTACGAGGCGGTATCTTCCTGCTCATCGTCAGTCTGCGATTCCAGGTCGGCCTCATCATCGATGCTGGAATTGACGCGAACGAGTTCCTGGTGGTTGTAGGCCAGTACGTCCATAACAATCGATTAAGTGGATCTGAAAATTAGAATTGATTTTAACGTGAAATCAGAAAAGTCTCGGGTGTCGATACCAGGGTGTTTCAAAAAATTGACATTCTTGAATTTTGTTTCCGGAACAACAAAAATTGACTACAAATCTACTTTTTTTTTATCCGACAATATTACAACTCGCCTCTGTTTTAACAGAGGCGAGTTGTAACAGAGTCGATTTCTCGAAAGCAATGATCTTTTGGAAATTTTGAAAAACATGGATTTATTACTTTTTTGATTCACTACTTTATCAAAATTTAGTTGACAGGCTGAGGAAAATTTTTAAGGTATATTTGACGTATTTCCAAAAAAAAATGGCAAAAGTAAGTTTCTGACCGATATTTTGATACTTTATTACTCGGCACTTATAAGGTTGTTGTTGTTCTAATATTTATTTTAATAACTGTTAGATATTCAAGTTTCATGGAATGATATTGTTTTTTTGTGGCAGTCTCGAGATTTACGATAAAAGATCATTATTTGAACCGATGCACAATTTAACGCATCGAGGCGAGTTGAATAACAGTCTGTTTCAAATTCAAGATTTCAACTCGCCTCGATATACGCAAAATTATGCTTGAATCAAATAGTGACTGTTTAATTGTTTGCTAAAGTATACTATTTGTGTTGTTATATATTATAGCTTTAAAAGCATTAAAAATTTTCCAAGGTTTCGTGTAAAATCACTTTTATATTATCGAAAATTAAAAAAATATTAACGTTTCTGCTACCGGATGGACGACACCCCGGATAGACACGAGAATATTTTTAAGAAAATTACGATAAATTCACATTTGTTTAAACAAATTATTGTTGTATTTACTAACTTCCTACACACTAAACCTAGAAAAATGCAGTTTTTTTCTAAATTTTACAATGAACCGAACGTTATACAATGTCGGATAAAGAATACAACTGATATTATTTGAACAACTTATAAACAAATTTTTATTGTTATATATAATCTTCCGTACTTATAAGAAGAATGCTAAATTGCAAAATTTGCGAAAAACTGCATCTTTCTAAATGTACTGAGTAAAAAAAAGTTTTTAAATAACAATAATTTGTTTAAAAATTGTTTAAATAACAATTTTCATTTGTATTTCTTATAACTAATTGTATAATGTTTAGTTAGTTGCAAAATTAGAAAAAAAAACTGCACCTTTCTAGGCGCACTGAATAAAAATTTGTCAGATAACAATAATAATTTGTTTAAAAAAATTGTTTAAATAATAATGTCATTTGTTATCTTTAACCGTTATTGTATAATGTTAAATGAATTGCAAAATTGGAAAAAAAACTGCATCTCTCTAGGAGCACTGAATAAAAAATTGGTAAATAACAATAATAATTTGTTTAAACAATTTTTTATTTATATTGATAACTATATTAATTCAATATTTTAAATAATTTATTGATTTAGTACAGAGTAATGCTAAAAACTTCACAAGTTTTCTGTAGTCTGATACTCTCACTGTTATTAACTTTGGAAATGTTATAAATTTGCAATAATAAATAGTTTAAACAATTGCAAAATTCATCGTAATAAATAAAATTTCTTTACTAACTAATAGAATTATTAAAATTAAATTTTCTTTATGAATATCCTAAAATTCACAACTGTTCCAACTGACCTCGGCTTGTGTATCAACTCACCTCGGTACTAGGTGAGTTGAAACGCGGTGAACTGTTTTAGATTTTGCAATTTTTTTTATAGACCCTTATAACTTTTTAACTTTTTTATTTTTGATTTCCATGATACATAAAAACAGATATCTTAAATTATAAAGCTCATAAAAATAATACTATTTTTGTCTGAGTTATTTATACGCGATAATAATAATATGATATTTATTATATTTCAACTCACCTCGGTCTCCCCTACTGTCGATTATTATTATATTTTTATAAATAAAATTGGGGGATCCTTAAATAAACCACCTCCAAACGTAAATTTAGCGTTTATGCTTAAATCGGTCTAAAATATTACTTTTTTACGTCTTTTTTTACAGGCTCAATTAAATTATTAAATTACAGCACTCAATTGATTGTTAATTAATTTTTAATTGTTTAAATAAACAAATTAGTTTGTTTTAAATCTTCATTTATTCTATTTTATAATAAAATATATTAATTTCTAACTGTCTGTTTAATAACTGAAGAGATCGAAAAAAATTATTGAATTACTCCTCGTTTGTTTAAACAATTAAAATTGTTTAAAATCAATTTTTTATGAAATTTACCTAGAAACTTGTAGAAGAATTTTACATAATTTATTGAAGAATTATAACTGGTTTATTCATCTTCAATTGAAAACAAATTTTCAATTGTTTAAATACTTTTAATTTGCTTAAATTATTTTATTTTTGTTTAAACAATTAAAATTCTTTAAAATCAGCTTCTCATGAAACTGTTGTTTAAAGAATTTTCAACTATAAAAAACTTGCCTACTTTTAAAAACTTGAGATAAATATTGTTTAGACAAATAAGAATTATTTAAGCAATTGAAAATATCTTGCAAATTAATAATAAATAAACCAGTTATATTTTTTCAATAATTTATGTAATAAAATCACGGCTATAGGTAGATTTCATGAGAAGCTGATTTGAAACAATTTTAATTGTTTATACAAATAAACAATAAATCACTAATTTTGTGTATTTCTTTAGTTACTAAAAAGATTGTAAGGTAATAAAATATTTTATGGGAAACGAAATAAATGCAAAAAATTATTTGTTTAAACAAATTAAAATTATTTAAGCAAATTAAAAATATTTAAACAGTTAAAATTTTGTTTCCAATTGGAGATGAATAAACCAGTAATATATATTTAATAAATTATGCAAAATATTACAAGTTTCTAGTTAAATGTCATGAAAAATTGATTTTAAAAAATTTTAATTGTTTAAACAAATGAGGAGTAAGTCAATAATTTTTGTCGATCTTTTCAGTTATTAAACAGACAGTTATCTATTAAAAAATTTTATTAAAACAGAATAAATGAAGATTTTAAACAAACTAATTTGTTTAAACAATCATAATTAATTAACAATCAATTGAGTGCTGCAATTTAATAATTTAATGGAGCCTGTAAAAAAACAGCGTAAAAAAGTAATATTTTAGACTTATTTAAGCTTAAATGCTAAATTTAGGTTTGGGATGGTTCATTTAGGGGACCCCCAAATGGGTGTATTCATAAAAATATAATAATAATCGACGGCATTTTTAAGTTTGAAAATTTTGCAAAGGTTCATAAACTTCTAAGCCTTTTTGAATAATATTTTCATTATTTTTTATGACTTGTGCATGCATTTTCAAAGGAAAAATAGGGGGTGCGGGCGACACCCCTTAATATTGGCGGATCAAAAAAAAGGTCTTTACTTTTTTCGATTTGTAGTCCATTTTTTTTTGTTCGGGAAAACAAAATTCAAAAATGTCCATTTTCTAAAACACCCTTATTGACAGGGTGTCTAGCGATCCGGGAATTAGTAAAAATAATCCAGGAATTCTTAAAAGCATCTGAGAATTTGTAGAAAATTTCGAGAAATCGTATAAAAATTCCAAAAATTGCAATTTTATTTTTTTATTCTACAACTACTTTAGGAGAAGAACCGATCAAATCTAAATTTTTGGAATAAGTAGATTGAAGCAATATCTTCTTGCTGTTAAAACTTCTAGTTGATTTTTTTCATAGTACTTTGGATGTTTCAAAATTTTTATAAACAGTTGTTTTATTTTTATAGTTTATTTTTGTATCTGAAAATTCGGTATTTTTCCAGGATATTTAAAATAATTATTTGCTAGACACCCTGTATCAATGCAAAGGTATAACCTATTGGTACATTTTAGTTTTATGCTTCAGTCATCAAATATCACAAAGCCGTTCGTGATTTTTTAAAGTTTAAAATGTCGGATAAAATTCGATCGATAAAGGTAACATTTTTTTTATTAAATTAATGAAATTAAGTATTTAGTTGTAATTTAGAACATTAATTAGATACCTTTTTATGATTTTTCAATATATTCAAAATTCCCGGTTTTTGACGATCGATTTTTTGTATTTCCCAGTCTTATTTTTTGAATTTTTCTTATAAAAGCAAAAAAATTAGGACGCATAAATACATTCGAAAATGCATTACTTATAACTTTCATTTTGCAGAATTTCATCAGCTAAAATGTTCTTTTACACGAATTATTATTCTTCGAGTTTATTTAGAGGTTTCTTAAGTCGCTAATAACTAATTTATTTATTATTTTTCAAAATTCCAAATTCCGGAACAAATAAAACGAGGATAAATTAAAAAAACAATACTTCCTCTATGAGGAATGAAAACAAAAAAAATCAATTTCAAAAACAGAAATTATGAAAATTGAAAATCAAGATTCACAAGATCAAAATTTTAAAAACTTTTTGATAATTTTCATGCAGCTTTATTAACGCGGCACAATTCGTTAATGGTTTCGCAATTTAGCATAAATTAATGGAAATAGGCGTCCTATCGCAAACGGTTATCAGAGATATCTTCGATTTCTTTTCGTTCCCATTAAATTAAAAGCGAGCAGGAGAGCGATATAAAAAAACTGTCAAACTTGGAAAAGAACATGTCCGGTTCTCACGGGACTTGTTTGTCGACGTTTGCAACGATGCTGGTATTTATCTCTTGATTAAGCATTTTTTGTAAAAAATAATCTTTAAAACTGTAATTAAAGTCTCATATTAATGACACCAGACGCTCGCAATTCTTATTGCCAAAACAGTCAAAAAGAAAGTTGCTCTTACTTATCACTGGAGCCCTCCAGGAGTTAGCATCCTTGCGGCTCGATCACAGATAACTGAAAGAATAATTATGTGCAATTATTAATAAATTCGAAATGAGGATTATTAAAATTTATTAAATCGTCACTACAACATTTTTTCAATCACGAGAAATGTATTACTTTTGTTGGCAATTCAAAAATCTGTTTAATTATGCGGGGTAATGAAATGTGTGAAAAGTTCTGGAATTTTATAGATTTTCAATTTTGTGAAAAATTATTATACGAGTAGACTCAGGTTAAAAATAATAATTGATGTCATTCAACACTTCATAAAGTATATGATTCTGATTATTGTAATACGAGATAAGTACAACAATTATTTTTAAAAAATGTTAAACGATCTGAGAATAACGATTTAATCGTAGCAATAACCTTCCGCAAATAATTCGTTCCGTTCAATAATTGACGCAGAAAGTAATCATTAAATTACAAAAATTTTCATTTATTCTAATTAAACTTGTTTTCAAGAATCTTATAAAAGTCGATTAAACTCCAATTGAAAGTAGACATTTTTTCTCTTAAAATCTTCTTTGTTAATAAGTTAATTAAACTTTATGAGTTGAAAGGAGTTTAATTTACTAATAAGAAGGAAATTAAACTTTATTGACTAAGAAGAAGTTTAATTTACTTACTATAAATAAAGAAACAAAAAAAAGTGGTTAAGGAGCAAAATCTCAATTTTAAAGTACAAGCTCGTTACAAAAGTAATAAATTCATCAAGGTGAAGATATTTTAAATACTATCATCGAACAACTGAATGAATATTCATTTCTCATTTTTGTCACCCTTTGAATAATTCAATATTCATGTGTAGTGGGCAGAGCGCAACAGGTGTCTTCCAGATTTTTTCAAGCTTTTGCAACGTAATTATTTATTCATGCAGGAAAAAAGCAAACAACGTGAAATTAATGTATACTAAAAGTATCGAAATAAAACATTATATTCGAGACATAAAGATTTGCAATCTCCAATCGCGATTTATATCCTGTTTCTTTAGTTTGTAAAATCTGCTGGAATACTCAAATTCGAAATTGATTAAATTTGTAATAAATTAAAATTAAGTTCAATAAAACTTTATAAACTTGTTCAATAAAAAATCCCACTAAATCAGAATTAGTAATTTTTTAATAATAAATTAGGGTTGAATCGGAATTTCAATCGGTTACTATTAAATAGTGCAAAATTTTATTATTTTTTAATTATAAAACTACTAATTTGAAATTGAAATATCTACTAATTTAAAAAGTAATTTTCACTTTTACAATTAATAGATATTTCACTTTAAAATTAGTAGTTTTCTACTAAAAAATAGCGAATTCTTTCACTATTAATAGTGACCGATTTCTCGCTAATTCATTAGTAGAAAATCACTAATTCAGATTTAGAGAATTCAAATTTTTTTTACTTAGATTCTATTGAAATTTTCACTAAGAAAAATCCAGATCAATAAAAATTATAAATAACATGTGGTTTGATTAACATTTGGATTAATTAAGTAAATCAATTAAAATATGGATAAATTAAATATTTGAATTAGATTGATTGGAATTAGAATTTAAAAAGTTAAAATTAAAGAAATTGAGAATTTCGATCTCTCTAAATCTGAATTAGTTAAAAATAACTAATTATTAGTAAAATATGACTAATTATTGGTAAAAAAAAAAAACTAAAATATTGTTAAAATTTGACAAATTGAACTAGTAAACTGAATTTTGCTAAAATATTAGTTATTTTAAAAACCTAAAATGAATTTGACTAATAAATAGTTATTTTTTACTACATGATTAGTAGTAGTATAACTATTTGAATTAGTAACTGAGTTTTTGCTTTCAAATTAGCTATTTTTGTCTAATTCAGATTTAGAAAGATAGTTTAAAATTTTTGTGAATTAAATGTAAGAAGGATTAAAATTTGAAGGTTATTAAATTTGTTGCAATGTAGTTTCCTTACTCGCTAAAACTGAATTAGTTAAAAAAAGTAATTTGAAAGCAAAAACTCAGTCACTAATTCATATAGTTATATTTCTACTTATCATTTAGTAAAAAATAACTAATTATTAGTCAAATTCATATTTACGTTACTTCAAAATGACTGATATTTTAGTAAAATTCTGTTTACTAATTCAATTAGTCAAATTTTAACTATTTTTAGTTACTTTGTTTTATTAATAATTAGTCATAGTTTATTAACAATTAGTTATTTTTTACTACTTGATAAAACAAAAACTTAGCCACGATTATACTAATAATTAGTTAAATTAACTAATTTAGATTTAGAGAGCAATGATTTGGATAAACTAAATTTGCATATGTAAACAAAATTTAGAATTACAAATTTTTATTTCAAAATATTTTTAAATTGTTATCAATAAACATTCAGACCAATAAAGATTATCATTTATTTAAATTTAGATAAACTAAAATTTGGGTAAATTGAAATTCATATCGATTAAAAATATAATAAATTAAAGTTTATGACGATTGAATTTCAAGTTGATTTAATTTAAAATTAAGAATATTAAAATTAAAATAATTTGACATTCATACTGTTTTAATTTTGGTGAATTAAATGCAGTAAGAATGAAAATTTGTAACTCGTTAAGTGTGTAATGAATTAAAATCTTTTATTTATTTATTTAAAAAAAAGTTAAAAAAGTTAATTTCAAATTATTGAAAATGTAGATTGTTTAAAATTGTGGTAAATTACATAAATGTAGAAAGGATTAAAATTTGGAGCTCATTTCCGTAATAAATTAAAATTTAATTAATTAACATCTCTATTAATTAAAATTAAATTTGATAAAGTTTAAAATGGTGGAATTCGAAATTGATTCAAATTATAATATGAAAAGTTAAAACTAGAATGATTAAAATTTTATTTTGTTTAAAAGTTTGCTGAATTAAGTGAAGAGAAAATTAAAAGTTTAATAATGCGAGCAAATTATATTTGTAACAAATAAAATTAAATTTAATTGAAACTTAGATGAAGTAAAATTATTATTTGTTTAAACAAAATTTAGAATTTTAAATTTATAAACTATTGAAATTTCGCATAAAAAAGGAGATTTTTTAACAATAGAAATTAAAATTGCGAAAAAATTTTATTAATTAAAATTTGGTTTAATTTAAATTCAAGATTAATTTAGATTTACATTAACTAAATTTGAGATTAATTTAAAACAGGATGAATTGAAAGTTAGATAGTTTAAAATTTGGATAACATAATTCAAGAGTCGATTTATATTTTAATAATAAATTAATTATTATGAAAATTAACATTGAAATCTTTGACTTTATGATTTAAAAAATTGACAAAATTATTTATGATGCCGGAGCGCGAAACTTTTTTAAGAAATGAAAACAATTTTTTTATTCTTCTTAAAATTTTGTGATTAAATATATTATTAATTAAATTGGCTGTATACGAGAACTAAAAATAACAATTTTAAAGGCTTATTTGACCGGGAAATTTGTTAAAATTTCGTTTTTAATTTATCCTTTTCGTTCGTTTCTTAGAAAAGTTGCACACTTCATTGTCATAAACATTTAATCATTAAAATAAAATAGAAAATTTGAATTTTGTCATTAAAATTTTAATTTATATGTCAATAAAGTTGAAACTTTTGAGTTCTATTATTATAATAGAATAGAAATTGTTTTATAATATAATTTATTTCCTAATTCAACTTGATTTAATGTATTATTTTTGTTCGTTTTTTATAAACGTTGCGCACTTCATCGTCATAAACATTTATTCATTGAAATAAAACAGAAAATTTTAATTTATATGTATAAAAAGTTGAAACTTTTAAGTTCTATTATTATAATACAATAGAAATTACTTTATAATATAATTTAGTTCCTAATTCAACTTGATTTAATTAATTCCTTTCGTTCTTTTCTTATAAACGTTGCGCACATCATTGTCATAAACATTTAATTATTGAAATAAAACAAAAAATTTTAAGTTTGTCATTAAATTTTTGATTTTGGCATTAAAATTTTAATTTATATGTATAAAAAGTTGAAACTATTATGTTCTATTATTATAATACAATAGAAATTATTTTATAATATAATTCAGTTCCTAATTCAACTTGATTAAAAAAGACAAAGTTTAAAAGTATGAAATGATAATTTCGATTTAATAAACTAAGTTAAAAGTATTTAACTGATTAATCTAGTAACGCTTGATTTTAAATAATAGTCATGATAATAATAATAATAATAATAATAATATTAATAATATTAATAACTATTCTCATAAAAGCTTATTTGAAAGAAAAAAACTTTAAAATGTAATCTAATATAAACTAAAAATTTAAAAGTTGCTAAGAAATAAACAAATTGAAATGTGAATATAAATCTAGAAAATGAAAAAAACTGTTTTAAAATTATGAAGTAACAAATGAAAACTAAATAAAATTAATATATACTAAAAACGACCAGGATTAAGGAAAGGACGAGAATTTCAAACAAGTGAAAACACCACAGATTATATGAAAATGATAATATTTATTATATATCAGCATAAATCAGAGCAATGAATATATCTCAAGAAAAAAAAACAGTAGTGCACGTAGAATGAAAAAGTTCTTAAACATAACAAACTCCTCAATTTTCAATAAAACATATTTCAATGAGAGAAAATCGTATCAGGTACAACAACAAGATCCCTATCACAGACATCACTTAAAGCTTCGTCACCTATTTTTGAATATTATAATCAATAATAATAATCAAAGATTGCAAACAATATTAATCGTATTTTGAATACTATTAAAGAATAATTTTAAACAATATTGTCTCCTTTCAACAATACTAATTACACAAATGTCATTTAAAGCTTGTCAACAATATCGTCTCTTTTGAACAATGTTCACAATTACAACAATGCTATTCTTATACTTGAATGCTTGCAAACAATATTAATTTTCCAACATTATAAAACTTGTAAACAATACCAATTGTCTCTATAATCATAGCAAACAGTGCTATACCACAACTTCAATTCCAATTTGTTCCAAACAAACAGAATTTTCAAAAACCACGGAAGACATGGATTAATTCTCGTACAACAGCGCCTCTCGTTCCGGAGCGACGGCAAAAAAATTCAGCTTCATTGCAACATCCCTGCTGCAAAAACTGTTGTTCACCAGGGACGCCAAACGGCCGCCGAAGATTCCGAATCACCGGAAGAACTCGCCTCACTCATTGGACTCTGGGGCGGTGTGTAAATCTGCGGCAGGTTAACACTCGTTGCACCAATTTTTGTCGTTGTACCTTGATTCTGATTGGTTGGACCCTCCAGTCGTCGAAGACAGCCTCCAAGGTGTCTCATCAACTGAGCGCCGGCCGCGGGATGAACAGCGGATGCCACTGGGGTTGACAAAAAAGTTGACACTTCCTGGGCACACTGGGTGAACCCATCTCTGAATCTGTCAGCATAGGTGTTTTCCGGAGTAAGTGTGAGTCTCCTCGCTGCCCTCAGTGTATGCAAATGACGAACTGTCAACTCCAGAATGTCAGCCTTCTCCAATTTAGCGACATTTTCACCCTCGGCCTGCAGTGCCGTCACCATCAAATCCTTCAATTCGTCTAAACAGCGATTGATTCTGGCTCTGCGTTTCCTCTCGAGCATCGGTTTCATCACCTTCCGGTACTGGTATGTCCTGGACACAGGCTCCTCGTACTCCATGCCACCGACTGCCGTGTAACTCGTGTGTGGTGCCATTTTCACTGTCACTAATGATACGCACGAAAATTAGTCACTTGTCACGAATTTTTAATGATTGTTGACACTTTGCTCAAAAGTGGCAGGCACGTTGCAATGTTTTTGGATTAAAGACAGAGATGTCTAAAAAGTGCCTTGAGACCTCGGTGTGCCGAGAGATCTGTTTGAATTCTGAGTGTCGGTGGGGATTGCGGAGGAATATATAGCCGGCTGCCCCACCAGTCGGAGCGTATGGAAAGGAGAGTCAGTGGGGCGAGGACCCAGAAGGATGAACGATGGATGGAGGGTGCGGGCTATTGAAGCAGGCAGCAGCCGGAGCGTATCGTGGGAAGCTCGCGGGCCAGAACGTTCCCACAGCGCCTGCGGCAGCCCTCCGGGCCCAGGTTGCGAGGGGTCAGGAGTAAGGGAATTTCGAGCATTGAGCGACACACCTGCACCCTCGTTGCCGCACACACAGGGACAGCCTCGTCATTGCCTAACACAAGGGACTAGAAGGTCAATGCAGAATAGGACCAGAGCACACGCCACGACGCGCGACCAACACGAGGACGCCTCGCGCCAACTTTGTCCTCCTTAGTCTTACTTCCAGCATCCTCAGCCCTTTCGCATCCTTTCTTCTTAATTCCTCCTTGCATTATTTAGCCTCAAGCTTTTGCTCCGACCTTTTCTCAACAACAGCATTCACGTATTTATCGTTATTAGTTTCGTTTTTTTTTTTTGTCAAAAGTTCATTTCTTGTTCTCAGGTGGAATTATTTTAGAACCAATATCATTTTGACACAAAAATTTTCCTAAACTTGATTTGGTACAGTTTTACTAATCTGTAATAAAATTCTAATAATTGATTTAGAGAAAAGTGATCCACTGAAGATTAGTTGAAATTTACTAGTTGGGTGCAACAAGGGTGTTAGACAGGTAATGCCCGTTTTGATATTATTCAACCAAAATGGTAACAATATCCTATACACTGCAAAAACATGGTGTCTTAAATTGTCCAAAAATGTCTTAAATTAAGATACTTTTGGTGTCTAAGACACGAAAAATGTCTTATTTTAAGACATTTTTGAACAATTTAAGACACCTGTTTTTGCAGTGTACACTGAAAAAAATCCCTTGCACCCGTACACAAGGAATCAACCAGTTTTCCCTGTTAGTTAAGGCGCCAACTAGGGAAGCCTAGTTAAAATACAAGGATAATTTTCAGTCTAAGAAATTAGAAATTATATTATATTGAACATCAGAAATTGTGGGACCGACTGTTTTTATTACTCAGAAAGTCTATTATTTCATAAAATATTAATATTTTCTATCTCTAAAACATTAGTGGTAACGGTAAATGACTTTATATTTGAAGGTTATGTTGATTTGACATTTTCAAAAAACATTATTAAAAGTTTAATGTATACTTTTGTATTATTTTAAGATTATGTAATACAACTTTACTCATTTGCACTATAGAAAACTGTAAATTTTTAGCTGATTGACAATTTTTTCCCCCGTTTTTAAGAATTACAAACAAACAAGTTTGATGTGTATTAGAACTAACTTTGCTTCGATTGCAAGCTTAACTTGGAATCCTTGTGATTTTAACTAAAATGGCTTCAACTATAGACAAATAGTTGATTTTGACAAACATATTTTTTTCAGTGTAGTTTATATTTACAAAAATTTTTTTCAATCTAAGGCTTCTTTATGGTGCAAAGAATAAATAAAGGGTAGCATGACAAAAGGAGTCAAGTGACAATTTTTGCAACTTAAGATTTTTTCGAAACATTTTTTGGAATTACTTTAACCCTTACGTAATAAATTTCTAATTTAAAAAAAAGTGCAATCCAGGAGACTACTATTTAATTAATCAAATATTCATCTAATAATTATAAAATGAAAATATTATAAAATTTGTTACAATCTTTTATAGCAATAAAATAAATAAATAACTAAATACAAAAATTTGTTAATAAATAAATAAATAAATTAACAACATAAACAGGAACAAGAATTGAATGAATGAATGAATAAAGAAGTAATACACAAAATAAATAAATAAATTTCATGAATCAATGATTGAACTTGTCTTTTTCAACAAAGATGCTTTTTCCCGAGAAATTATTTCCTTAACCAGTAAACACGTACTAACAGAATTTGTAAAAATAGTCATTTAAAACTAAAAATAATTAATGCTATTAATAGTACACTTGTTAATAATAAAAAACAGTGGTGAAAGTGTCATGGTTATTGGTAGTTCCTTGATACAACAATGGATATACGCAATTTAATGTGATATTAAGGTACAATATTTCGTTATTAAAATACTATAAAATCTGTATTACGTCTTAGAAACAAAATAATTTCTTAAAATAATATTTTATTTCTACACATAAGTACATAAAATAAATAAATTCTTATTAACATCACAACCAATTTATAATATTATTACTCCTTTGTCATTTGTTTGTTCTTCTCTAAATTTGTCTTACTTACATTATACATTTTATTCAAATTTAACACTTTATACTTCAGTTTTTCAAAATTAATTATATTAACATACATTTATATCAGAATAATTACCTACAGTATTTATATATTTCTTTCAGTTAAGGGCATGTGATGGATTATGACGTCACTGATATAGGCAAAAATTGTCCGTAACTTTTCTCTTAAAGTATTGAATATTTTGTCATGAAACTTGGTAGAGTTACTTAAAATATCATTAGGAAGGTCTCTCTGACCCAAATTTGTTTGATTTTTGGGTCAAAAGTGATTTTTAGAAAATTTTTAATTTTTTGAAAATTTCTCAAAAATTAATTTTGAGTCAAAATTCAAACAAATTTGGGTCAGAGAGACCTTCCTAATGATATTTTAAGTAACTCTACCAAGTTTCATGACAAAATATTTAATACTTTAAGAGAAAAGTTACGGAAAATTTTTGCCTATATCAGTGACGTCATACTCCATCACATGCCCTTAATAAAAAACAGTCACTGACGAAGACCATACATGAGGGGTCGAAACGTTTGACTTAATGTAAAAAACGAAACAAATTTTTTCTTTATTTCTTCCAAACCCTAAAGCCAAAACAACACAAAATCAGAAATTTAAGATTTTTAGTATTAAAAAATCAAAAAAATTCATTGACACATTTTTGGAAAAGAATTTTCTTTTGAATTGTGTTTTTAAACCGATTTTTAGACAAAATTGAAATCACAAATGCATAATTTATTATCTACAATCAGAAATCAATTGAAAGACAATTGAAGTGTAAAGTGGATAATAATAATTATGTAAATATGGTTAAAAAATCTGAAAAATTGTATTTTAACAAACTTTGTTGCATTTAATTCATCAATTTGTTAATTCAAAACTAATTTCCTAATCTGCCTTTACCCTATGGGAAATTTTCCGATGCTCAAGATCGGCCCAAGCTTGGGCTAATATTGGTCTAATATTGGCCAAGCTTGGGCCAAGCTCTAGCCGATTGTCATTTCCCATAGGGTAAATCATATACTTTTTGAACAGTTAACGTTCAAAGAAAAAAAAACACATGTAACCTGAAAGTAGCACAATTTTTTTTATATTTCTCGTTAATATGTAAGTTTAGCTAAACAAATTATTTTTCGTGTAAAACATATCAATATCTCGAATCGGTTTTCTTAGTTTTGTTTCAAATAACAAGTACATTCTTTAAATTTGTTTTTTTCAATTCTTGTAAAAACATGAAATTGGCGCTTGACCCCTTTTGTTTAGCTACCCTTTTATCTAGAAGCATGTCACATAAATTTATTGCTTTGAATACACTAAAAGAAAAACAATTTAAAATTTACTTGAGTTTTAAGTATTATTTACTTTTTGACTCAAGCAATGGAAACAAATTAAAAATTGCTGTGAAACCAAGTAATTTTTACTTTGTTTTTTAAGGATAAAAAAATGTCACTTTTCGAATCAAATTTGACGTTTTGTATTTGAAACGACTATTTGGAGTAATTAAAGAAAAATGAATAATAAATTAGTACATAAATTACTTTTCTACTTACTTTAATTTATACTTCCATTATTAAATCTTCCGAAATATAATTAAAATTTAACTTCGAAGAGTTTGACACAAAACGTCAAATTTGCTTCAAAAGTGTCATTTGTTTTTTTTTCTTTTTAGAAAACAATGTAAAAATTACCTGGATGCACAACAATTTTTAATTTATTTGCAATGCTTAAGTAAAAAAAGTAAATATTACCTAATACTCAAGTAAATTTTAAATTGTTTTTTTTCAGTGTATTTCCTAAATAAATTTTTATTAGAAAACAATTGACGATACTCTCTATAACTGAATCAGTGAAATTTTCACTGATTTGAAATCAGTGAACAATTTTTCATTGCTGAATCAGTGAAATTCACTGAAGATCAGTCATTTTTCACTGATTGCAAATCAGTGAAAATTTCACTGATTCATTTTTAGAAAGTACACTAAGTACACACTGCATGTCGGGTTTTTTATAGTTGAAAGAAGATTACAACTAATGTTAGATATTACTGAACGCATAGATGTAAACAATTCAAAAAGTTTAAATAATCCTGAATCTGACTTCCAGGGCTGATAAAAAATCATGATTTTTTAAAAAAATCCGATTTCTTTGATTTAAATCGAATTTTTTTTATTTAAAACAAAAATTGATTTTTTTAAAATACAATCAGTAGGTATATAAAATCTCCAAATGTTAATTTGAAAATAGTTTATTAAAGAAATGAAAAAAAAATTTAAAAAAACAACATAAGAATGAAACAGCAACTTAAAAATACATAAAAAAGTAGAAAATCTTTACAAAAAATTAAACTATTTACGGACATTTTTATAAATTAAAAAAATTAAGAAGGTAATTAAAAAAACATTACAATAAATTACTAAAAAAAACTACTTTTTCAAATTAGAAAAATTAGAGAATTATTGTACAAATTAAAGAAAAAAAGAATTAGTAAAATGTTGGAAAATTTTAGAAGAAAAATTTTATGAAATAGGAGAACGATGTTAAAATAAATTTAGTACAAGATTAAAGTTTCATAATATAAAATAAAAGAAAAGAAGTCTTTGATAAAGAATAAAATTGAGAAAAGTAAAAAAATGGAGAAAAAAGCATCGACTAAATGTCTCAAAAAATTAGAAATTATTATAAGACAAATACTCAACAATTTAAAAGAAGTAAAAATGTTACTAAGAAATAAAAAAATTATAACAAAAACTGAAGAATTAATTGAAATAATTAAACAAATTGTAAAATAACAAGAAAATTGAATAAATAGGAAAAAAAAATGGAGAAATGTGTTTTTTCTTAATCTAATAAACTTTAAAAAAATATAAAAGTACAACAAACAAAGAAATTTGTTAAGAATCTACTAAAAATTAGATTTAATAGAAATAAAATAACAAGATATGGGTATATGAAAATAAATAAAAAGTCTACGAAAGAAAATTAAAAATCTTTTAAAAATAAAAAACTTAAGAAAAATTAAGTCAAAAATATTTGTATAATATTAGATACACTCAAAACAAGTACAACAATAAATTTAGAAAAATAAAGAAAATCTAAATAAATAATAGCCCTGCTGACTTCTAAAATAATAAAGGAAAAAATAGGAATATTTTTATACCAATAAATAATTATTATTTTATCACTTAGAAAGTAAAAAAAAAGTTTTAAAAAATCTTTATTTCTAAAACATTAAGAATTTTTATTTTTTGAATGATTCAAGGCTTGAAAATATGTTTTGAAGTTAAGAATTTATTAAACTTAAGGACGTTCTCCGGGAATTATACTTGGAAAAATTGATTTTCTTAGGATTTTCTTTAAATTGTGAGAAAACATTATTATGTATGTGCTTTCTATCTGGATAAAATTTCAGTACCCCTTGCCATGCTAAAAATTCAGATATTCAGGTTTAAAATTTCAATTTTACATGGAAAATGATAAAAAAATTGAAAATTTGAACTTGAATATCTCAATTTTTAGCATCGACAGGAGTACTGAAATTTTAACCAGATAGAAGGCGGATATAAAATAAAATTTTCTCATAATTTAAAAATGATTTTCATACAATCATTTATTCAAAATTATCATCCTTTCTTTACTTCTAGTCGTTTTTAGTTTTTTTTTATTACTCCCAGCATCTGTAGCCTTTTCTCATTCTTTCTTCTTCTCCCTTTTGCTCTGACCTTTTCCCTTTTCAAAATCTCCATTCACGTGTCTATCGTTATTAGTTACTTTTTTCCCCTCAAACTTCTTTTTTTTTTCTCTTGTTTTTAGGGGGAGAGTTAATTTATCCCTTCTTGAAAACGGTACAGAAAGGATTTTCTCAATGCGAGAAATATGGTATTAAAGTCAGCAGTTTAATACCATATTTCGAGGATTGAGAAAAGCATTCAAGTTGGTTTATAATTCTAGATTTGAGAGGATTTTCTCAATGCTTAAAATGTGGTATTAAAGTTGTTTTAATAACACGTTTCGACGATTGAGAAAATTGGTTCAAATGAAGAACATGCGTGTGTAATTAGTATGGGGGTTTTTTATCACTCTCCTTCACTGTGTCGAGGTTTTATTTTTGGAATCAATTTTTAATGTATTTAATATATGAAGGGTAGCGTGAGAAAAGGGGTCAAACGCTAATTTTCTGGAATTGAGGTGTTTTCTTTAAAAAATCAAGAAAATTAATTTGCACAGTTTTGTAAATGGATTTTATAAATGTAATTGGGTTCTTAAACCAGTTTTTCAACACAATTGGAATCATAAAAGCACACAAACTATAAACACTTATTAACTCATATTTTTCTTGAAAATAAACTATTCTTTTAAGAAAACATTTTTTCATTTAACTCGACAATTTGTATTTTTAAATTAGTTGTATTTTAAAGCTATTGATCATAAAAACACGAATCCGGGAAAATACAAATTCGCCATACACTCTGATAGAAAATACATTTTTTAATTTTATAAAACTCATCTTTTATATAATAGTATAATCAATATATTATTTTACAATATCCATAATACTGAACTTAATTAATTTATTAAATTTTAATTAAGTCAAACACTCATTTTTCCAGTGAAGTATTATCAAAATAAATTTAAAAAACACAAAGGACTTTAATATCCGTCTTTTACGTTTCTCGTAATTTATACTCATTTCATTCTATATGTACATTTTGATCTTGCTTTTCTTCTTTCTATCTTTTTCTTATTTCCTTCTTGGTGCAGCTTCTTTTACAGTTTCAGAGTTATTGCTCTCGCTTCTTGCTTTTCTCCCATAACTTTTTGCTCGTAACTATATACACTGAAGATGATGACACTCGCTGAAATGAAAACGGCTGTGCGCACTCGCGCACGCGACTTAATGACGCGAATGACATTTCTGATAAGTATCAAGATGATCGCACGAGCTTCTGGACAGATCAAACCGCGATATTGGCTCATGTTTACCATTAACCGTATCAACTACTATCTCAACACTAATCTTTCAAGACAGCTTATGAAATTTTAATCGGGTCACAAATGCGCTTCAATTTCATCGAAACTTCCTCGGAAACTCCTTCACAATTAGGCGGCAAAAATCTGAACAATTTATTGTTTTATAAACACAATAAACTTCCAAATTTAATTGAAACAATAATTAATCAAAATTTGAACTTGAAAAAAATAGTAAAAGTTAAATAAAAAAAAAAGTAATGATAACACTGTGGAAGTATAAAAGTAATTAACTGCAGGCATTGTGACGGGAATAATTAAGCAACACCTGTGAAGAAATAAAAATGCACGATAAATATAAATAAAATAAAAATAAAAGGGACGAAATAGGCAATAAAAGAAGACGTCTTTTCATTTTATAACACACTTTTTCAAGCTTTTTGAAAGAGATTTACAGCAGCACGTGTAGTAAAGTTTCGGAGAACACGAACTTTTGCGAGTTTTATGCGATTTTTAACGATCATTCTAGTTTTGAAAACGCAGTTATAAAGTCAGTATTGGTCAGAAGAATTTATTAGTTGAACAAAATCAGATAACAAACTGCCAATTAACTTACGACCCTCCTTGTATTTATTGAAAAACAAAAGAATACGAGATATCCCAACGACCCTCGTGAAACTGAAATTAACGCTGTTCGTATTTCATTCAGTAAGTTTCACGAAATAGATTTATGATATTCATTTAATTTTGATGTAGTAATTTAATTAACGATATGTTATTTAATTTCAGTTTTATTTTATTCCAAATTTTATTCATTTTCAAATTTAAGTTAAATGTGAGAAAAGACTTTTTGATTCTCCTTTTTCAAGATATTAAAAACATTTTCTATAAATTTTGTTAAATCTTCTTGAGATAAGAAAGAGACCAAAAGTGGTCCCTCGTTTCTTTTCTTGTGGCAGATAGATTTAAAAGCTTTTACTACCGAGTTTTGCATTTTAGTTTAAAAGATCGTAAATATCTGGACCATTATGAGAGATCAGATGCCAAGAAAACCGAATACCTTGTTAGGCAAAACTTGGATGATCATGACTAGATTCTACTAAATCTTAAACTGTAAAAAAAGAGTAGTCTAGACGTTCCGAGAGCTATTAAAAGTATCCTTTTAGTTTGGAAATCAATCCTTCGACTTTTAAAATATATTTGCCGTTTGGAAAGAATTTCTCGAAGAGTTTTTTTTTGAGAAAAAAAAGGACAGAAAAAATTTACATATTCTGCAGGAGATGATTATGCTGATAATCCAAGTGAATTACAGCAGTATCGTTTTCCACATTACCTAAAGGGCATTAATTCAATAGAGATTAAAAATTGAAATTTGGTTACTTAGACGTAAACTATTATTTAAACAATTAATTTTAATAAACACTTATACAATTTATCGATATCTTATTTATTTATCCAAAATAGTCTACGTTTTGAAAAGAATTTGAATAGAATTTAAAATCAACTTTTACAAATGGCACAAAAATAATAATATTTACTATTATTATATAATATAATAAAATAAAAAATATCACAAAGGTAGTTATGTAAAACCGACATTTGTTTCTTTATATGTAGAAACGACATAAAGCAAAATGTTTCACGGAGAAAAGCTTTTTCATAGTACGACAAAAACAGGTTCGATTAACATGTAAAAGATACGATAAATCAATGCATCGACAAGACTGGTATCTCCGTGATCGATAAATATAATTGCTTCGGGAAGTTATAATCAATGCAAGGGTCTTTAGTCGTAAAGCTGTGAGAAGAAATTCTGGTTTTACATTTTTTACGACAATTCTAAGATCATATTCTATATTGCATACTTAAGCAGACATTAACATTGGTACATTGGAAAAAAACCAATGAAACAGATAAATATAAGTCAGGAAATGCGTGCAATTTTGAGAAAAAATAATTTTCTTTACAAAAACCAAAAATAGGATTACTTTGATTTGAAGAAAAAATATTCAGGTTTTAGAGATCTTTTTTCAGAAAGAAGTTTTGTATCATTCCAATAATTTAAACTAGTCATAAAAGTTTTAACGAAGTTCCAAATAATTTCGAACTAATTATAAACAATTTTGAAAAATTTCTGAATAGTTTAAAATACAGATTGAAGCAGATTTAAACAAGCTCTAAAAAATTTTAAACAAGTTCTAATCAGTTTTAAGAAAGTTCTCAATATTTTTAAGAAGTTCAAAACAATTATAAACTGACTTAATCTCTTTGTGAACAATTCGAGAAAATTTCTAATTAATTTTAAACAGTTCTAAACAAGTTCTAATCAGTTTTTTCAAAAACAGTTTTAAACAAATTATAAATGGTTTTTAATAGTTCAAAACAATTTTAAACAGTTATAAACAAGTTATAATCAGTTTCAAACAGTTTTAAACAAGTTATAACCAGTTTCAAACATATTCTAAACAAGTATAGTATAGATGTTATTTTAAGTTCTAAACAAGTCCTAAATAAATTTAAATGAGTCTTAAAAAGTCCATTTTAGTTTCAAACTAGTTAGAAATAGTTTTTAATAGTTCTATACATTTGTAAACAGTTTTCAATTATTTAGAAACTTTTGCAAACAAGTTTTAATCAGTTCAAAACAAAGCTTTAAACATTTTTTAATTAAGATTTACATATAGTTAGTTTCAAATAAGTTTTTAACTATTTTAATTAGTTCTAAATAGTGATAAACAATTTTACACAAGTTCTAATAAGTACTGGACACGTTCTAAACAGTTTTTAACTAGTTTGAGACCTTCTTTAAAATTTCCAAATATTTTCGAACATTTTTAAATAAGATCTCAACTAGTTTTAATTGTCATACAGTTATTAACATATAAAAACAAATTTATATAATTTTTAAACTGTTTTAAACAAAATCTAAAAAGTTAAAAGCATTTTAACACTAGTTGTAAACATTTTTAAGCAGTTTCAAAATTGTTTCCATTTTTTAACAAGTTTTAAACAATTTTAACAAATTCTAAACAATTGTAACAAGTTATAAACACATTTAAACAAGTTTTAATCAGTTTTAAATAAATTATACACAGTTATTTAACAAGTTTTAATCAGTTTAAAAACAAGCTTGAAAATTTTTTTAATTAAAATCTACATAATTAGTTTCGAATAAGTTTTAAACTATTTTCATTGGTTTTAAATAATATTAAAAATTTGAAACATGTTCTAATGAGTACTGAACAGGTTGAATCCCGTTTTTCACTAGTTAGAAACGTTTTTTGAAATTTCCAAATAATTTCAAACATTTTTAAATAAGACCTCAATTAGTTATAAGTTTCATACAGTTATAAACATTTAAAAACAAATTCAGATATTGTTCGAACAGTTTTAAATAAGTTCTAAACAGTTGAAAACATTTTAGAACTAGTTGTGAACATTTATAAGCATTTTCAAAAACTTTTGCAATTTTTAACAAGTTCTAAACAATTTTAACAAGTTCTAAACAATTTTTACAAGTTATAAAAACTTTTAAACAAATTTTAATCAGTTTAAAAACAAGCTTTAAAAATGTTTTAATTAAAATCTACATAGTTAGTTTCAAATAAGTTTTAAACTATTTTAATTGGTTAAAATAATAAATCTAAATAGTATTAACAATTTGAAACAAGTTCTAATGAGTACTAAATAGGTTGAATCCCGTTTTGCACTAGTTAGAAACGTTTTTTAAAATTTCCAAATATTTTCAAACTTTTTTGAATAAGATCTGAACTAGTTTTTAGTGTCATATAGTTATAAACATTTTAAAAGAAATTTATATAATTTTTAAACAGTTTTAAAAAAAAGTTTTAAATAGTTAAAAGCATTTTAGAACTATTTGTGAACATTTTTAAGCAATTTTAAAAACTTTTGCGCTTTTTAACAAATTTAAAACAATTTTAACAAGTTATAAACACTTTTAAACAAGTTTTAATCAGTTTTAAATAAATTTAAGCAATTATTTAATAAGTTTTAGTCAGTTTAAAAACAAGCTTTCAACATTTTTTAATTAAAGTCTAGATAATTATTTTTAAATAAGTTTTAAACTATTTTAATTGGTTCTAAACAGTATTAACAATTTGAAACAAATTCTAATGAGCACTGAACTGGTTCTAAACCGTTTTGAACTAGTAAGAAACATTTTTTAAAACTTTTAAATATTTTCAAACATTTTTTAATAAAAACTCAACTAGTTTTAAGTGTCATACAGTTATGAACATTTTAAAACAAATTCATATAATTTTTAAACAGTTTTAAACAAGTTCTATACAGTTAAAAGCATTTTAGAACTAGCTGTGAACATTTTTAAACAGTTTTAAAAACTTTTGCGCTTTTTAACAAGTTTAAAACAATTTTAACAAGTTATAAACAATTTTAACAAGTTATAAACACTTTTAAACAAGTTTTAATCAGTTTTAAATAAATTATATACAATTATAAATACACATTCACTAAAGAAGTATGTACAAGTACTAAAAATATAGTTTTAAACTTTTTTTAGACAGTTTCAAATCAGTTAAAATCAATTTAAAACCAGTTCCAAACAATTTTATATATTTTTACATAGAATGTTTTTTACAAATTCTTAAGTATTGAAAAAGAGTTCTAAACGGTTTGGAATATGTTCTAAGTATTTTTAACTAGTTCTTGACAGTTTTGTACTAATTCTAGTGGGTTTTGAACTAGTTTTAGACCGTTTAGAACTAATTATAAACAGATTTAAAACCAGTTCCAAGTATTTTTTAATAGTTCTCAAGACTTTGTGCCAAAAGTTCCAAGCAATTTTTAAATGATTCTAAACAATATTTACTGAAAAGTTGGTAGACTATATTGTAAATTTTTTAAATCGAATTTATTTTAAAAAAAAAACCCTTGGACTTAACTCATTCAAAGATTGACAAGCACGACATTGATAAAATTTTTTTACATTTATTTACAAATGAATAATAAAATGAATAATGAAAATAAAAAATTATATTAAGTTGCAACTCTTGACACATTTTCTGATGCAAAACGCTCGATATTGTAAACAGAATTGGGGCGTGGTTGAGAAAATTAAAGTAAAATTATATCAGAATAGAGTGTGCTAAAATAGCTCAATTATTATAACGATAGAAACGTGAAATAATTTGGGTAAAATTTTGTTGCAGTTGTATTGCAAAATGGCCAAAGAGCAAATTGATTCTGGATCCTGCGATTAAATACAGAAGTTGAATTGCAATTTGAGCAAGTGTATTGCAAACAGTGCCAACATTATATAGCGTGCCAATAATTATATGTAGGACGTCCCGCTGCCTCATGTCGTACACAAGTACGGATAAAGCTTGTTTTGTTGAGTCTCCAGCGTGTTCGCATCCGGCTCGAATGACCAATCAATGTAATTACTGTACTCATTGCACGATCGGGCACAAAACACTCCGGTTCCGCACGCTTCATCAGCCTGCGAAAATATTAACAACGGCTTCGTGTGGTGTGGTCGGATGTGTCGAATTTAGTGTCAAGAGCAATGCGGGTACCAACATTGTATCGACTCAACTCCTTACAACGGCCAACAAACACAAATTGATTTCTTTTATTTTCAAAAATTCCTCGCAATTTTAAAATAATTATTAGATGCGCGGATCACGAACAGCTTTTTCATTAAACGAGGGCAATTTATATGAACATTAAAATCTTACCAGATGACAGGGCTCATAAAAATCATGATTTTTTTTAAAAAATCAAAAAAATCGGATTTTTTTTAAGTATATAAAATTAGGATATAAAATTTTAAAATGTTTATTTGCAAGTAGTTTTTTTTTAAACTGAGAACATTTAATAAGAAATAATGAAATATAAAACATTTAATCAAAATGAAACAAATTATGTCGAATACATGAGAAGATTTAAAAAAAATATCTTTACTCTCTAAATCTAAATTATTAGTTTTCTACTACAAAATTAGTAGTTTTCTACTAAGAATTAGTCAAATTCTTACTATTTTAATAGTAGCTCACTTTTCGCTAATTTATTAGTAGAAAACCACTAATTCAGATTTAAAGAGTAAATTCATATGATCGCAAAATTAAGAAAATTAAATAAATAATAAATTAAATAGAAGAACAATGAGAATATTTAGTACAAGATGAAGTTCCCATAACAATAAAAAATAAAAGAATAAAAATCTTCAAAAAAGTAGAAACTTGAGAAATTTAAAAAATGTAGATAAAAGCATCTAATACATGCTTTCAAAAATTCGTAATTAAAAAATAAAAAATTTAAAAGAAGGAAAAATATTTCTAAGAATTAGAAAAATGATGAAAAAAATTAAAGACAGGCACTGGTAAAATTTCAACACTTCTAAAATTGCGTTGTTTAGAGGTGCCAAATTTTTTTCTACCAACATTTTGCATTTAAGATATGTCTCTCGATTAAATATAGGCCATCAGAAAAAAAATTTCAGTGCCCTTGAAAAGATTAAAAACTTTTCGGTAACCATATTTTTGAGAAGCGAAGATGTTCTTTGTTAGGAAATAAAATTTGTAATGTTAAAAATTGTTTATTTACACACATTTTTAGGCAATCGAACTTTTCCCTCACATTGATTCTTTACAAATTTTTAAAATTGATGCGATTTTGATTTATAATAGCTCATTTTCTTCAGAAATAGATTATCTACAAATTCACGGAAATGGATTTTTAAGAAAACTGCACCTTTTTACAAATAAGATTATTTGTTTTAAAAAAATTGCACTGCAAAACAAATGAGGGGCTGATAGTAAAAATGGATTATAACAATGATGGGAGCAAAAACGGTTTAAAAGTTCCAAATAATTTCTTTATTTATAAAAGATGCTATCAACTGTTTTGGAATTATTTTAATTTACGAATATTGTTTTAAAAATTTTAAATGTTGTAATGTAAAAATAGTTAACAGACAGTCGATAGGATATTTTATAAATAAAGAAATTGTTTGGAACTTTTAAACCGTTTTTGCTCCTAATGAATATAACCCACTTTTGCTCCCATCATTATTATAATCAATCTATTTCTGAAGAAAATGAGCTATTAGAAATCAAAATCGCATCAACTTTAAAAATTTAGAAAGAAGCGATGTGAGAGAAAAGTTTGATTCACTAAAAATGTGTGTAAATAAACAATTGTTAAAATTACTAATTTTTTTCCTAAAAAAGAACAGTTTTCCTTCCCAAAAATATTGTTTCACGAAAGTTTGAAATCTTTTGAAGAACACTGAGATTTTTTTTCTAATAACCTGTATTTAACAAAGAGATATATATCCTACCTTAAAATTATCCTACAGTAATAGAGTTAAACAAAATTTTGGTTTGGTTTTAGAATTTCAATTTTTTTAAATCAAAAGTTTTTTAAATCCATACGTAATTTTGTTCATTATTATAAAAAAAATTAAAAATTGTAGATGAAGATAGTTTAATTTAGGTTAAAGAGAGCAAAATTTCAACTTGTTGCTGAAGGGTGTCAATTTTTTCTGACATAATTTTGAATTTATAATTACATTATATTATTAAAAATTGATAAATAAAGCTTTTGACATTAAAAAAAAAAGAACTTTTTAATATACATGCGTAATTTTGTTCAGAATAGTAAAAAAAGCCAGTAAACAAATTGACGATAGAAAATAGTAAAAAGTGTGGAAGGAGATACCTAGATTCTTAAAAGTTTTCATATTTTAGAAAATACAAATTTTTAACATCTCCAAATTTCATTTTTTTTATTTTTGGTACCTACTTAAAGATAATTTTATATGTTCAAATTAAGTTAGAAAAAAAATTAGCACCTCTAGGTGCTAATCTTACTCTAACAAACTAAGAACATGTAAAAAGTTCAAAAAAAAAAAAATTAGTAAGAAAAAAGACATGCCACAAAAAAAGTTTAAAAATCCTTTGAAAATAAAAAAAAGTTTAGAAAAATTAAACCAAAAATATTTTTATAATATTAAATTTAAAAGAAGTATAATAATAAATTTAGAAAAATAAAGAAAATCTAAAAATGATATAAAAATAAAAAGAAAAATACAGCAACAAAAAATTATCAAAAGTAAAAGGAGATAAAATCTTAAAATTTTGTAAAAATAAGAAATTGTAAGATAAAAATTAAACAGTTTCGAAAAAGTGAAATCTTTTAGAAATTTTGCAAGAATTAAAAAAAGGATTATTGTGAATATGGATAATAATTAATATTATTTAGTTATCCATAAATTTCTGAGTTTTTAAATTGTTTGCAATTTTTACTTAGACATCCGGAGAATTGTGAAATTTTTTTTATTTAAATCATGATTTTAATGCCAATGCCCCAATGATTTAAATAAATTATAGCCCTGCACGATGATAAATAAAATAAAAAATCTATTACCTTTTGCCTTGTGTTTTTAAATAATTTAAAACTGGATAAATATTTACAAAAGGGGGAAAAACATTATGAAAAGAATTAAAAAATGTTAAATTATAAGATTCGCGTTATCAAGTAAAATCTACTTTTAGTTCTCTATGTTAAAACTTCCATTTTTCTCATAGCACTTTTATTAATAACTTGTTTCGATTCTTCTACACCTTTAATCTTGGAGAATTGCTCGCTTTATGTTAATTTTTTAAATAACAGTATACATCTTCATGATACTTGCATTTATGATCAATTTTCAAATAATTTCATACCCTTAAGTTATACAATTATTGAAAAAGTAAGCTATTACAAATGCTACAAGCTGCTACATTGTATGGTCGAAAATTGCAGGTTTCTGCCAGTTTCTCTCTTTTCTCAAGAAAGAAACGTGAACTTTCGGAAATATGTCTTGATTGTTAAATTTCACTTCTCATTCAATGCAAAACGAAGAAATTATTCAAATTGAAATTATTCGTAATTTTAACAAAATTGCATCTTAAATTGGTTCATTTAGTACCTACTTGACATCTGCTTGATTTACACTTGACGTATAATTTCAAAAATTTGTACAATCGAAAAATCTTCCACATTTACGTATACTACAGTTATGTTATTTTAAAATTAATACAATTTCCTTTCATAAAAATTTTAATAAAACTAAAATAAACATATAACCATTTGTGGATTATTTTAAAAAATGTGATATATAATATAATCGACCACTTTATGATATAAAATTATAGTTTTGGGTAAGGAAGCTCCGGACAAGTAAATGGTCCATTATAAAATGACGTTGATGCCTTCATCAATTATCTCAAAGTGGATTTGAGAGGACATCGTTCAGACTAAAAGATTGACAGTAATAATCTATATTGAAAAAAATAAATTACCTTTGTTTGTCGATTCTCGAACTGGATATTGAGTTTAATAAAAAAATTGATAATTATTATTCAACTAGAGTAATAATCAGATAATAATTTCAATTAAATATACTGTTATGACAATTAATTTTCCATCATTTATCATCTTTGAAAGTACACCTCTAAAAAACTATTGTATCATTCAATAACTCATTCTTTAAAATTAATATCTTTCTTTTCATTTATTTTCCATTATATCAGTATAAAAATAAATTTGCGGAAAATTTGTTGACATACATTACATCCTAAATTGAAAAGTATGGCCTCGGGAATCTACCACATTCCATCAGCTAATCTTAACTTTTTTACTGGTGCATTCGCAAGAAGATAACAGTCACAAATCCGACGAAAAGCTCCTAAGTGGAACAAGCGACCGATGCTAATTTGGAACGTGCTTCGCTCGTACCAAGCACTTCCGCACTGGCTCCATCCTTGTTCTCCTGGCACAAAAATCACATTGTCCAATCGACACATTTTCTCTGTCTTCTGATACCGTCTCTTTTTTATTTTTATTCACCTTCGTTCCTTCTCTTTCTTTCTCCTTCCATCTTCTTCTTCATTCTAATTCTCTGCAAGAATAATTCTTTTGCTTCCATTCATGCTCAAGATTTCCTCGACTTTATAGAGGATCTGAAATACTTTCGGATATGGTTCTAAAATCTGAACCTTTTACAGAATTCGGCAAAAGTTTTGGTTTTAGAGGTCATAGCCATTTCCATTTATATTCTGCAATTTTCTTTGTCGAATTCCCGGTGCCATTTTTTGATAATCTTTAAAGAAAAAAAGTTTGGTTGAAACGACGAGTCGTTTGGTATATGTGTCTCATGTTTCTAGAATATAGAACTGTTCCGGAAAGTTTTCTAAATATCTTCTGTCAAAGTTTCTAAATTCTTACAATTCTTCCCAAAATTCTTCACAAGATAAAATTCTTTTGCAGTATATTTAGCACACCAAGACAATATTTTTAAAATTATAAGATCATTTTTTCAAAATTCATTGATGGTTCTACAAGTTTTCGTGTAAATTTACTAAAATTGTGTTTGACAATTGTTTGCGAGATTGTTTGTGGTTTTAGCGGATTAGATCATGACAATCACTATCTTTATTCTGCAATTTTCTTTGTCAATCTACAGATAACATATTTGATTATTTTCAATAAGAAAAATTTCTGGTTAGAACAACAAGTCGATTGATTGGTATAGAAGAAATAAAACATTTTTGGTCCTATCTACAAAATGTTGGTTGCTTTAACTAAACTCGTGTAGATGCAACTAAGCTAGAAAAAAATGGGGTTTTATTGCCTTAGCCATAGTTTTAATGTTTTATTACCATAATTTTGTTAATACAGCCAAAACTGATTTGTTGCTTCCATACCATTACTAATCTTTTTTAATAATTTCGATAATTGTTTGAGATGATGATAGTTTGGTTAGAACAAAAAATCTTTTGGTTGGTACAGAACCAATAAAACATTTTTGGTCCTATCCGCAACATACTGGTTGCATTAACAAAACTTGTGTAGATGCAACTAAGCTAGAAAAAAATGGGGTTTTATTGCCTTCACCATAGTTTTGATGTTTTATTACCATAATTTTGTTAGTACAACCATAAGCATAACTACATGGGGACCAGGGTGGGCCGGCCCACCTAAAAACCTCTCTGACCCACCCTAGAAAAAATGAAGATTTAAAATGTATTTCAGATAATAAGGATATTTGTAAATATATTAAATGCAAGTTATTTTTGCGCAAACAATAAATTCTTAGCAACTTTAGTCAGTTAAAAAAAAAGATTAATTGACTTTTTGGCACTCTTTATATACATTTAAATTTAAATTTCGAAATCTCATCTTCTGATGTCAATAGTAACATCCCAAACAGTAGCATAACTTGGATTTGAGTGCCACCCCTTTTTTAGAAAATTTCAAATAAAATTTTAAGCAATCCTACAGTTGAAATTCAAGGCAACAATTTTAAATTGAAGAAAATAAGAAGTAAAAATTAAAGAAATTAATTGAGAAACAAAAAAATTAATTATAAAATAACAAGAATTTAAATTAAAAATTGAAGAAATTCTTTAAACAATAATCAAAAATTAAAGTTTATAAGTTAAAATATACGAAAATAGTAATTAACAGATGAGAAATAGACGATATTTGGAAAAATTAATTTAAAAATAACAAAAATGATTGAACTTGAATACCATACTTTAAATTTAAAAAAGGAACCAAAATTCCGGACGAAATTAAAGACAAGATTAAAAATAAAAAATTGTAATTGAAATTTGAAGAAAACAATTTCATTATGACTAAACTAACTCAAAATTGAAGAAAAAAATTTTAAAAAGAAGGTAGTTAAGTAATGACAAAAAATTAAATTAAAAAAAAATCAAAATAGAAGAAAAAATAAAGTATTGAAAAAATGCATTTGAAAATAACAAATAAAATAAAAAATTACTAATTACAAGTTAAATTTAAAAAAATAAACAAAAAATGAAAGAAAATCTTCAAAACAAACTATTTTTGAATTTAAAAATGAGAAAAACAATTAAATTATCAATAATAATTCAAAATTATAGCCTACAAGTAGAAAGTTGAAGGAAAAACCGAGAATTAAAGGAAATTATTTCAAAATGGAGAAAACAATTCGAATTGAAGACTATAATTAATTATTAACAAACATAATTGCAAAATTTAAATTTTAATTAAAAATTAAATAAATAAATAGTTGAAAGCAGAAGAAAATCACCGAAAATTGAAGATAATTAGTTTAAAAATTAAAAGTGTAATTAAAACAAAAGGTAATTTTTTTTAAATTAAACAAAGTAAATGAAGATCGATGAAAGAAAATAAAAAACATCACAATTAATTTAAAAATAAGGAAAAAATTTTAATTGAAGACAAAAATTTATAAAATGTGAAAAATAATTAGGAATTGAAGGCATTCAATAAAAAAGACGAAAATAATTGAAAGAAGAAGAATAATCGAAAATTGAAAAGTAACATTGAAAAATAAGAAAAATAATTCCAATTGTAGACAATAATTAAGAATTGTAAAAGAAATTTTTCTTTGAAGAAATTCAGTATAAAATGATCAATATAATTAAAAAATATAAGTTACGAGTTAAATTTGTAGAAAATAATTGAAGAAAGTCGTTTAAAAATAGAAAAAGTAATTGGAATTGTAGACAAAACAGATTTAAAGTAAAGAAAAATATGAGAAATAAAGAAAATAATTGAAAAACGAAGAAATTGCATTTAAAGGATTAAAATTATAAATTGATGATATTCCTGAAAATATAATTGAAAATTAAAGACTATAAGATAAAATATCCGAAAATGATAAAAATAATTGAAATTGAAGACAATAGTTTTTTTAAGAAGGAGTCAAAAATCCTGATGTAATTTGAGGCAAGAATAAAAATCAAAAATTGTATTTGGAATTTAAAGAAAACAATTTGACTATGATTAAAATACCTGAAAATGGAAGAAAAAAATTAAAAATTTATTGAGAAAATTTACTAGAAAATGACAAATATAATTCAAGATTGTTGATTGCAAATTAAATTTGAGAAAATCTTTAAAAAATTTTGTTTTGAATTAAAGATTAGGAAAAAAATTAAAATGGCAATAATATTCCTGTGGCTGAAAGGTAAAACAGCACAGGCGCCATTTTATCAAATTTGAGATAACATCAGATTCATATATATTTAGACATGCTATTTAAAGTTTGATACTTGTAAAATGAGTAAAACATTTATTTACAAAGAAAATAATGAATAATATAATGACACAAGTCCACTTTTGTCGTTGATCGAATAGTATAACGACACAACTCCATTCAGAATGAGAAAAACAATTGACGCTTTTAAAAAATTACTGATTCTATAAAATATTTTTTAAGTTATTGATTAAATTGACTTATCATTATGTATTTATATAATATACAATAATTATAATATATAATAAAAATGTATATGAACCTAAAAATGTCTTATTTAAGCAAGAGTTTAAAAGAAAGTAAATCATAACCATTTTTTGAAAATGACATTTAAAAACAAATTGAAGTTAGTTAGATATTACAATTTAAAGGTGAAACGACACAACTCCAACAAAATATAATGTTACGGTGAAAAATATTAAATTTATTTAAAATCAAAGCGTTTTATTAAATTTGATAAACGTATTTAAAAAATCAATTAAATAATAAGAAATAATGCAAAACACCAAAAACATTTGTTGATTTTTCGATTTCACAAAACTAAGAAAAAATTAAAACTCGTTTATCTCGAAACCATGAAAATGGAGTTGTGCTCTTTTACCTTTCAGCCACAGATTTGAAAATTGAAGAAATCAATTGAATCAATTCGTTAAAAATGTAAAAAATAATTTAAAATCGAAGAAGAAAAGTGAAAGTTGAAGAAATTCGTTAGAAAATGACAAAAAGTAATTGAAAATTATAGTTTCCATGTTAAAATTGATGGAAAGAATTCAATGAAGTAGAAAAACATTGTCCTCAGTTGAAAGAAATTTTATATCTCAAATCGCAAAATCGTGAATTGTTAAAAATGAGAGAAATTTTGTGAAAAATTGAATAGCGCGATCTTTAAAAATGGTTTAAAAAATTAATCAAAAATATGCGCATCTTTTTTTCTATACCAAAGATCTATATTTTTGGGTTGCGTTATAGAAAATTAAAAGTTAATCTTTGTCTGGAGCACCAAAATATATATACTATTAGACTAAAGGCTTGGACCTGGCATACCCTACAAAAATGTTAAAGTTACGCCTATGAGTACAACCAAAACTGATTTGTTGCTTCTATACCATTACGATTCTTTCTTAATAATTTTAATAATAGTTGGAGATGATAGTTTAGTTAGAACAAAAAATATTTTGGTTGGTACAGAAGCAACAAAACATTTTTGGTTGTGTTATAAACAAATTAGAAGCATTGACAAAACTCGTGTGGATACAACTAAGTAAGAAACAAATGGGGTTTCACTGCTTCATCCAAAGTTTTGAAGTTTCATTATTAAAATTTGTTAGTAGACCCAAAACTAATTTGTTGCTTCCATACCATTACGAATCTTTCTTAATCATTTCAACAATAGTTTGAGATGATGATAGTTTGGTTAGAACAAAAAATCTTTTGTTTGGTACAGAAGTAATAAAACATTTTTGGTTCTATCCACAATATATAGGTAGCATTAACAAAATTCATGTGGATACAACTAAGCAAGAAACAAATGGGGTTTGGTTGCCTCAGACAAAGTTTTGAAATTCATTAGGTACCAAAATTTTGTTAGTACAACCAAAACTGATTTGTTGCTTCAATATCATTACGAATCTTTCTGAAAAATTTCAAAAATAGTTTGAGATGATGGTAGTTTGGTTAGAACAACAAATCTTTTGGTTGGTGCAGAAACAACAAAACATCTTTGTTTGTGCTATAAACAAGTTAGAAGCATCAACAAAACCTATACTACAAACAGAACAAACGAATTCTTTGCCTCAACGAAAGTTTTGAAGATATGAACCATTAACCTTTTCTATCAATTAATGTCACGATAGGCAATACATCTATAATAATATTCTCAAAATCCATAACAATCATAAATCCCTAATCACAAATTTGACCAATTCCATTGCCAAAAATTGACTTTTTACTCTAAAGGACTAAAAATCTACACCTATTCAAAATCAAGCCTTCAAAATCCGATTCAGAAATGCTTCAAACTGTAGAAAGAAATAAAAATTTCCGATGAAAATTGAGGTCTTTTGCCGCGTGGGAGAATCTTTGTGTAAAATGCAAAGTGAAGAATGAAAAATGTTGCCGTTCACGTATAGTCTTGATTCGAGAAATCTAGGCAGAAAAGGATCCTTGGTTGTCTCGGTTCGTTGAAAGCAAGTAGTCTTCTCAGAGCACGTCGGTAGCCGAGGAGCCAGCCAACAATGTGGCCCGTGCTACACACAATGGACTCGTATTATGTGCATAAGACGGCAATGGGCTGTGCTAAGGTTACATTTTACATTACCCGTCGGTGGCCTCTCACACATAAAGAGGACACACGGCCCCGGAGGCACAATGATCCGTCTTCCTCTGTGTTGTGTTTGTAACTCTTGTCTGTAGTTTCGTGCACTTTTCTCTCCAAGCTTGTGTGCGAGTATGTAACTGCTTGTTGGGGTAGAACGGCTTCCAAGCCTGAGAATATTCCCACGTTCGGTAGCACGAGCCAAGCTAACCATGATGCATGCATTGTGTGCGATACGTTAAGTTTCATATAGCTATAAAAGAAAACTTAAATTTTCAAAAACGGGTATAGTCGTACTTACTAATCAAAAACTGTAATAATTTTAGTGATTTTATTTAGACAAGAAGTTTCTTTTTTGGATAAAGTGTATTAAATTTGTTAAAATGCGGTTCGGCTAATTTAGTCTGCTCTTTCACCCTTCTTCTTCTTTATGACTTTTTGTGCTCGCTTCCGTATTGTTAAAACGCAACCATTTTCCAAAGAAGCACGGATTCCGCGCTTGTATAAGGTTGATTATTCAAGTCCTGAGAATGCTTAGATTAAGGATGTAAAATTTCTTGCAACTCGTGCCTTCTAAAGTGTGAGAAAGTCCAAGTTGAAGGGGCACTTACTCTTGTTTCGCTGCTTACAAATTAGGAGGCCACTGAATAGTAAACTGTAAATTTGAATTTTTATTAGCGCAATGCACATAGTGTTTCTTCAACTGCATGAACATTGGTCAAACTATGATCTTTTAGTTTCTCAACAATTTTTAACTTTGTCTTTTAAAATGTTCTTTTCTAACTAATAGTTTTGGAAAAATAATATAAATTATAAATAGAATATAAAGATACTATAAAAATTTAACCTCAGAATCTCAACTTTTATTAGTAACTTAAGAAGAGTATTATTCAATGCAAACATTATTTATACTGGTCAAAGATAAATTTGCAATTTTTTACTATAGATGGATACTATTGACATTAAAATACATATTTTTAGCGGAAAGCTGAGAATTGTTAAAAAAAATTTGTCATGTACATCTTTTGTTACTTTATAATTTAAATTTTATTTTCATAGCACTCTGTACAAAAGGGCAAATATACTTCTCTTTTGTAAGACCGTTAACGAATAAATAATTAAATAAAACATAAATGTATTATATAAATATAATACAGAGAATAATTAAAATTCTTCTTGGTATATTTTTAAGCCATAATTCCAAGATTGCAAAATATACGATCGATCAATCTTGGCCTGACTCATTTCTTCTTTAGTCTAGAAGCTTTAATCAATATAATAACAAGGCCCTATTTCAAACGAATTCTTCTTGATTTTCTGCTTCTCACCGTAATTTTCTCCCCACTCACAGCCCAATTCTCACACTAAAGTGCTTCTAATTTTCCGCTTCTTCAACCCTCTCCGAGTAAATCAGCATTTATTCTAGGAACAAACATTCCAAGTTGTTCTCCTTTCTTTTATTCTGCCTTCTGGCACTTGACTTGCTTCTTCTTTTTTCCTCCTTCTGTTCAATCTTCCTCGCCATAGAGTTTGTAATAGCAACCTTCCGTTTCAGCTATTATAATCTTATTTATGGACTTCACATTTCCTGTTCCTCTCAAACTAACGCTTGTACAAATCATCTTCTAAAGATGCTCTAACCGATGACATAAGATTTTCAAATAAAAAGAAGTAATTTTGACTCGCAGTTTTATATGAAATTAAAATCAAAAATCCTGTGCAATAAATTCTACTATAATTTATTATCCTTCATGAATAATTTATATTCAATCGTTATTTAAAAAAAAAAGTATATCATATTAAGTATTACTTGTATGATGATAAATGATTTTGCGGTAAATTAATAGGGGATCAATTTAATCGACGCGAAGAAGATTTGACACAAGTCAATAACCCTTTATTATGTAATGAAGACTTTTACGCCTGGATTTAAATTCGGGTGAAAGTTTTGGTCCGTCACTAATGATAATGATGACGGTAGCTACAAGGCATTTTCTTTGTGTTTCACTGGTGTGATGGATTGTCGTCGAAACATCCTGTGATAATTATACTGCCAAACTGACGATACGAGAAACAAGTTAAACGACGCGATGTTGACGTGATTTGGGTCGCACGAATGCTTTCCGTCCCTTTTACGTAAGTCACGCATGGCTTTCTGTCAAGAACGTTAATTTGAATTTAATAATTTCTCTATCATCCATTACACCTAATCACGATTTTTGTTTCTTTATGCAATTTAATATATTCAGTTTTTTTTTAAATTGAATTTTCTATGCTACATTTTTTTTATTAAAAAAAAAAAAAAACTGCAAATGTGCCAATCAGTCATTGAAAAAAATTATTCTCGCTCGAGTTCGAAATTGTTGAAATTCTTAATTCTTAGAATGTGAATTCTTAATATTAAATTCACCTGACTTTAAAAAGGTTAAAAATAAGTCGAATACGAATTATAGCTTGAAATTGAATGTAGGGTAAATTGCCCTATGAAAACCAAGCAGGCAATTTAAAAGTAGTTAAAATTGGGTGTATTAAAATTTATTTTACTTTCTTAATGTTAAAATAAACTCACCATTTGTTCTTAAATATATGCTTCTCACAAACTAACAGACTCACCTGAAACAAAAAACACAAATATTGTTATACATTTTTTAAAAGTATTTCTAACTTTATGTTAACGTTTTAAATTACTATAAATTTAATTATATATTTTCAATTAAGTTGTAAAGAATAGATAAAAATTTTTTAATCCTAGTTTGTCCAGAATAGCAAAAACTTTTTACAATATTTTTAATCAATTGAAAATACAAATTAATTAATTACCCCTCTGCTTGATTTCAATATTATTGCGTACAATTATGCAAAATGAAACAGAATATATATTTTATTTATTTATAAGTTAATTTATTTATACGGAGAAAAATAAGAGAGAAGTGAAGACATCTTAACTAATAAAAAAGTGTTGATTCAGATAGCTTGATTCAAGTAACAAGATACGAGAATCAGTGAAGAATCTGAGTGGGTTTTATTGTCTCGCTGTCCATGACTGGACCAGATAAGGACTCTAGATCCTCTAATTAGGATTGTCCCTTTTTTTTTGTTAAGGATTATTGCGCCGAGAAGTCTTGTTTCGCGTCACGAAAACTATAAGACTCGCCACCTGCAGCCTGAGCTGTCCCAGTGAAAATTACTTTTCTCTTTATACCAATCTGCCCGAACCATAAATTTTGTCGGCGTCAAGGTCAATAATCGACCCGATATCTGGGATAACGAATCGGTATCCCAACAGCTTCTCCCAGCTCGAATCGTATATTTTAATTCCATTTAGGGTATCGTGCCTTTCAGAAGTATTCATTATGCACTTAAGTCATCAGCTTTATCATTTTCTTATCGCCCTAATCATCGGTTCCTTTACCATTAGCTGCCAGTAATCAATTTAGATTATGGTTTAACGTATTCCCAATCATGATCAATAAGATACTTTTATTTCTAATTCCCATTCTTAATGCACATTTTTAAATTAATACCTGGTCCTTTCTGTTTTATTTTGTTTTATAGTATACTTGGTACAATGTACGTATTTGACACAAATAAAAAAGCTAGTTGGCTCTCAGTTAATATATTTTTTCTCCTGAGTGTATTTAATTTTATTTTCATGCTTTTCAATATGTGTTTTCAAATTAGGATTTATGCTTTAAAAACGCTTCTGAGATTTTTAACAGCATTTGATCATGAGCATTAATAATTTTTAATAAATTCTGTAAAAAAGCTCATGCGCTTTTTTACGGCAATTGATTTATTACATGATTCACTACAGGTGCAACTACTCAAGTGCTTAATCAATATTTTTTTTAAACAAGGGATTTTTAATGCAATTTTGGCATAAATTGGATTGTATCTGTGAAATTTTTGTAGAGCTTCAATTTCCAAAGATTGAAATTTATTTAATAAGTTGGAAACACATTTATTAAAGGATTGCCTTAACTGGTTTGCTTGTCAGTTAAATTTCATCTTGCTTTTAATTAGTTAGCACATTATCGTCACTATCGCATCATCATTATTCACCTCATCTGTATGTCACCATTAATCTTCTTAATTAAAGATAAGCCACTGCATCTCAGTGATGTTTCAGAGTTATCGTCATAATGACTAAATTTCACTTTGCAGACCTGCATGATGTCCTTTATAAGTGAAGATAATTTTTCAATAAAAATCTCTAAAATCTTCACTTTAAACTGATCCTATAACGCGTCATTATTTTTAATTATCCAAGTTATTATAAAAATCAAGATATGATCAATTTTACAATTGCATTATTATTGTTTGTAATTAAACTGATTTATAATCATAATAATAATAATAATAACAATAATTACCTATATATGAAAATAAATAAAAAAGTTAATAAAAACAGAGACAGCAAAAGTATTTTTTTTTACAGAATAGAGTTCTTATATTTGCTCTTAAAATCAACAAAAGTTTAATGGAAAAACTATTTTTTATAAATAATGTTTCTATGAAGTACTTCACACACTATATAAGGCGGCCCTGTTTTAGTTATTTTGTGAATTTATATTGTAGTAATGTTTTTCACTTTTTACTTATCATTTTCATTTAAAATTTTTTCTTAGACTCAGTAGAATAGTTAAGAAACATTTTTAGCTATATAACTTACAACTATACTCTCTAAATCTGAAGTAGTTAAAAAATACTAATTTAAGGGTGAAAACTCGTTTACCATGTCAAATAGTAATTTTTTACTAACAATTTAGTAAAAAACTACTAATTTAATTAGACAAAGTAATTTTTAGGTTATGTTAAACTACTGAAAGAATTAGTAGATTTCTTTTTACTTATAACATTAGTTATTTTTTACTGTTTAATTAGTTAAATTGAACTACTGAATTAGTAGTTTACTCCTAATAATTAGTTATTTTTTACTAATTGAAAAAGAGAAAACTCGTTCATGATTTTACCCCTAAATAGTAGTTTTTTACTAACTCAGATTTAGAGAGTAAACGTTTTTCACTTGCTTGTCATTCTTTTACATTTAGTAATTTTTATAATTTTTCATGTTGACATTCAATTATTATTTTTCTTTCTTTTTTAGATATGTTTCTTTCAATTCTAGCTATTTACCTTTAATTCTAATTATTTCTTTACTTACAAGTGTGTTTTCTTCTTTTTTTTTCTGTAATTAATTTCAATTTCTATGTTTTTCACAATTTATAGTATTTCTCTCAACTTTCTAGTTATTTTTTGTAATTTTTTCACAATATAGTAACTATTTTCATCTTGTAGTTATTTTTTAACTTCCTAGTAATTTTGTTAAATTTTTAGTTACTCTTCATGATTTACGATTTATTTTTTAACTTTAAACTTTTTTAGTACTTTTTGGTTTAGTAATTTTCGTTTCTTTTAGTTCTTTCTTACATTTTCTTATGTTATTTTTCCTTCTTTTTTCTTTTTTTACATTCTATTAATTTTTTTGTTTATTTCTAGACGATTTTCTATACTTCTAGTAATCTTTTTATTTTTTGTTATTGTTTCACTTTTCAGTCAAAAACTTTCCAAACCTATTTCTATGAGGCAAAATCTTAACAGACTCGGGTCAGAAAGACCTTCTAGTTAAGATTTTAGATAATTCTACCAAGTTTAATAGAAAAATATTAAATATGTTAAGAGTCGTGTATCAAGAAATCGGGTAGGTATAAATTTTACCCATGTTAGTGACGTCATTCTTTATCAAATGCCCTAAATATCAAGACTTTTTTACTTCATAGTTACTGTTTCAAATTAACTATTTATTTTTCAACAATTTTTAGTTATTTTATTTATTTTTTAGTTCTTTGTTCTTATTTTTTTGTCATTTCTATTTAATTTCTATTTAGTTATTCATCTTTTAGAATTGTTTTTTATATACAAGTTATTTTTGGGGATTTTGTATTTATTTCTTATAAGTTTTTAGTTATGTTAATCATCATATCATCAATTTTTAGTAGTTTTTATCACGTTGCAGTAATTAGAATTCAAACCGAAACTATTGAATATCATTGAGAAAGAAAAATACATAATAAATTCTTTATATGAAATCTAAAAATTGTGCTGTTGTAAATTTATTTAAACACATTGCAGTATTCATAAATTCTAACCTATAATAATACCAAGAAATAATACCTTAAAGATTGAAATCAATTCATTAAATTTAAGGCCAAAATTCTCAAAATTGATTTTCAATTTTTTATTATTTCGCTTGAGCCGTAATTCAAACTGAAACAAAATAATTACGTTCCGAATTTCGGTTTAAGCGAAATAACAAAAAATCGAAAATCAATTTTGAAGTTTTTACACCGCACAACTATTATTGGCCTCAAATGTAATGAATTGATTTTAATCTTTAAGTAAAATCTATTGGCTATTACTAGATATTTTGAAAAAACTCCAAAAACCAAATTAATTTCGAGAAGGTCCCTGGTTATAAGTTTGTAGAGTAGTGTGGACTGAAACCAGGACAATCCTGAGTTGAGCTGTCCCAGTATTGGTCCAGCTAATTATTTTGTTAAATAAATTTTTTGGTTAAATATGTTAAAGTGAATACATAATTTAGTATCTGCTTTAGCGATAAATACAATTGTAAGTCTATTTGAAAATCATATGATCGATTTATGACCATAAAACTCACAGCTGTACACTTGTGTTAAATCACTATTTTCACACGTGAGAAGGCGTTTGACAGCACTCGGCAACTTTTTCAATTTATTGAGGTAAAATTTTAGTGTTAAAATTATAAAAATACTTATGTAAATCTAGCTCAAGATATCATAGATTATAGTAACATTATTATTATAAATAATTATATTATTTTTTTATATTATTATAAAAAAATGGACGGATACTGGGACATTCACGGTATACAGTTCAAGTTTATGAAATTCCGGACTCCACCATATCTAGAGTATTAGGTTCACACAAAACCTCAAGTGCTCAAAACGTTGCATAATAATGCCATTTTTTAGCTCAATTTGTAAAATAAATCGAAAAAACGGTATTATTATGCAACGTTTTGAGCTTCTGAGGTTTTGTGTGTTCCGACATCCCTGAATAAATCTCGAATAAATCCAATAAAAATAACCAATTTCTTTTTGTTCAAGGGTACACTAGTTTTATCCAAATAATACAGAATCCACTTTTCGACCTTGAAAAGCAACATAAATACCTATATAGCAATAATTTGAGGTAAAAACTAATCACAGCAGGAATAACAGTCGAAGGAGCAGGAACTAATTATGAGTCATAGAAGTCGTACGAATTGCGGTCCCGAGACGAAAGAGACCCGAAAAGAGTGGCCTTTTACAGGTTAACAAGTGGCCATCGAGGCGTAAAGCAATCCCGATTTTGGGCCTGAGGACAGCACACGAGCAGCACACTCCGAGAACAAGCCAGGCTCATCGACTGCTAAATACAATATTCTCATCTTTTTTTTTTGTTTGGCAATGTGTATAAAAGTATGTATGGATGTGTGTGTGTGCATTCTAAAGGGCAGCATCTCTCAATAATAAGGCCCCAAACGAGGCTCATGGCGGGGCACCTATTTACCGACACCCACTAGAATAGGGCGATTCTGGGGCCCCTGGGTGGCTGACACACTTGCATGCTTTTGCTTTGGCTTATTGGGGTGGGCCTTATTTAAGGGCCTTACATCGAACACGGGAAGATTCTGGTCGGAAGGTTCCCACGACATGGCACACCACCTGTGCTACCGGCCAACCCTAGAGGACCAGAAGAGGGGCCCCAAAACACGGATCTTCCTATATATGTATAACATATAAGGCCCAATACGATATATAGAATAAAAGGAGAGGGAAGAAAAGGGGAGCGAGGCAAGCTGCCTTTCAGAACGGACACTGGCAGGGTGTTAAAAGATGCAGGAGGGTAGAATCCCTTATAATGCAGAGAAAGAGAATACAATCCTTGGAGATGGAAAGTTGCCTGATTGCTTTCATGAGTCGAAGCGAGACACGAGATTTTCAGTGAAAAGGATGGAGAGCAAACACAAATGGGTTCAGGAAATGTGGCTAAAGCGAGACCTCAATGGAGACTACACCACACCAATTATCCTTAATTAGAGAAGCCAGAGGATCGTTCATCGAATGGTAATTGACAGGGGAGCAGGAAAATGATCCTTTCCATGGGAAAATGATTCTCTCTATAAGAAAAAATGATGAATTTCGAGGTGAAAATTATACCTTTTTAGTGATGTTTGATGGAGACAGTGATATAGTTTTAATGAGAAAATGATCCTTAGGAGAGAAAAGTGTATTGATAGCTATTTGTTTTAAAATAACCTCACTTTCCCTGAGAGGGAGAATTTTTTTCTCTGTTTTACAAGTGTTATTTTGCGATATGGTTGTAAAAGGTGGGTAACAAAACTTTGAATAAATAGAATGAAATATGAGTTTTACATTATTAATCGATGTATCTTAATCAGAGTGTTCAACTCTGATTACTTATTGTTAGTTCTTGAAATTAGATTCAGTTCATGTTCAAATTTCAGAAAAAATTCTCGAATTTGTTGGTTTAATTTAATAATCTTAAACTATATAATCTATTTAAAAATATAACGGGATTTTAATGAGATATTATTAAGAGGGATTTTAAACTCAAAATGGTTTTGCCAATAAAAGCAAAGGAGGATATTTAATAAAAAATAAGAAATTGAAAAAAATGGACAATGTTTTTAAAAATCTAACCATTTAAACTCAAAAAAAAGTAGTAGATTTGTCTGCTTTTTAACTACCCCGAGTAATTCAATAGGTCCTCAATTGAATTTAAAAAGTTATATTGACTTCGAAAAAGTAGTTAAAATAACAACAAAAGTAGTTATTACTACTTTGATAGTAGTTGGTAAAATGAGAATTTGTAGTTGTCTTTAAAATTTAACTATTTAAAGTAGTAAATTAAACTACTAATGTTTAACTACACCCAGAGAAGTGATATATTTGACTCAAAAATATGTTATTTGTGCCAAATAAAAATATATTTGACTCACAGCCTAGTAACTATTTTATTTGTTTCAAATAAAAAAATTTATTTGAATAAAATAAAAATTTGTTTGACAAAAATAAAAATTTATTTTTAACAAATAAAAAGTTACTTGGCTGTGAGACAAATATATTATTTCTCTGGGTGTACAAGAAAAGTAGTAAAATTAAAAACCCGAACACAGTTAGATTAACTAAAAAAGTTATAACTTTAACTGTTTTACACTCAACTACATAATGGTAGTAAAATTTCTGGACTAAGTTTTTTCCAGTGTATGAAAAATAGGAAAATTTTGAAAAATATTTATGACTTTATAAATGAATAAGAAAAGTCGGAAAAGCTCTTAAAAATTGAGAGAATGTAAAAATAAAATAAATTAATAATGCAATTAATTAAAAATTAACAATAAAAGTAAGTCAAAAGCTTATACAAAAGAAGTGAAAAAATTGTTTCAAAAATAAAACGATTAAAGAAATTAGGTATTCAAGAAATAAAAAAAAATTAAAATAATTTTCAACGAACGAAGAAGTAATAACGAATTTACAGAAATAAAGAGGAAATCCGAAAAATCTAGATTGAAAAAAAAAAATCAAGAAGCCATGCAATAATCTAAGCAAAATGGTAAAATTAAAAAAAAATTACAAATTAAAAAGACGCAAACTGTGGATTAATGACAAAAAATTGAAAGAAAAGAAACGTATAAAATACAACAGAATCTTTCAAAATAGTCTGACCAAATATAAATGAACACGATAAGTCAAACAGTTTATGTTTTATATTCCAAAAATCTAAAAAAGTCGGGGTCTGAAGTAAAACTAAAAGGGTTCCAAACGGAAACCTAAAAATGTGACACGAAAAATATGTAAAATCCTATGAATAAATACAAAAATAAGAAAATCGAAAGAAATCTGCTAAAAATTGAGGAAATGTAAAAAGATAAGTGAAACGTCTCCAAAAAGGAATAAAAAAAATTGTTTCAAAATATTGAAGGTAAAGAAATTATTTTTAAAATGCTACAATTAAAAAAAAAGTATTTAAAGAACTTAAAAAAAAAACATAAAAATTTTGAATCATTAGAAAATATATAAAAAAACGTTTTTAAATCTTGGAAAAATTCAGAAATTACATATGCAGTACCTAATGTATGAAAAAATGGAACAAAAAAAATTTAACTATGCAACAGTAAAAAATGAAAAGTTAGAAAACTAAAAACGTAGGTATAGCAAAAACAAGGAAGTCTTTGAGAATATTACCAAAAAAAATTTTACATTTATGAAAATAAAAATAAAAAATAGTAAAACGAGTTATAATTTTGTTTAATTGATTTAAAAAAAAAAAAAAAACAATAAAGAATTGATTTTACAACAATTGTTATAAAAACCAAAAAATCTTTGAATAAACTAAACTATTTTACGTTATAAATTAAAAAAAATCTAATAACAAAAGTAGAATTTTTTTGAGAAAACAATTAAGAAACAATGAAAAATGCACAGAAAGAAAATTAAATACAAATTTTATTAAAGTATTCTACAGTTTAGGGAAAGAGAAAAAATGAGAAAATTTCAGATTGATAATGTCAAACTTTGAAAAAATTATATTAAATTTACTGCAGACTATATTAAAGTTTAAAATAACTTAGCAATGAATCGAATGGTTTTTCTATAAAGCCTAAAATTCCTTGTATGAAAATTTCGCTTTCTGGCACTTTGTTCCCAAATTATAAAGCATTTTAATAAATTTTATAATTAATTTTCTTTGCATGTAAAGGAAAAAATGCGAAATAAATGTTTTAAAAAACAAAAAATGTTAGGAAAAATTTATTTTCGTTATAATTTTAATGTTAGCGTCGATTTCTCAAAATAACTCTTTTAACATTTTTTGAAATCTTTAGTTTTGTTCTCCGTTTTTTGATGAATTTATTTTTAGAAATTTTTTAATCATGTTTTTTAATAATATTCTAAGTTAACAGGAAGTTTACTTTACCTTAGATTTTACTTTGTAAAATTTAAATAATATTTAAATATTTTTCAATATTTTTTAAAATATTTTTTAAAATAAATTCGGAATTATTCAAAATTACTGAAGAATACAAAAATGAAATTGAAATTTCAAGATGTTTCTACGATACTTTATGTAGTCTGAAAAATTGAATTAATAAAAAATCAATAACAAATTCAATTAAGTAAAAATTTTCACTAATTTGTAGTTAAATTCCACTATTTTATCAATATTTTTAAAACTTTTAACTAAATTTTTAGTAATAAATAACTAAACATTAGTAGCAGTTTTAACTAATTTGAATTAGTAAACGATTGTCCACCAATTTAGATTTACAAAACAAATTTCTCAAATTTTAATTAATTAAATGAAAAATTTAATTAATTTTCTGTTTATATTTTCAGCATAAAATAACTAAAGGGCGTCATTTTCTAAAGTTTTAAAATCAAGGTTGATGAAATCCTCGGGCTATATAATTCCTGGAGTTGATTGTTATGAGAAAAAATCGCAGGTGCCAATATTTCCTACTCCACAAGGAAGAAATTCTGATAAAATGCGTGTTCACGAATCTCCTTTTCTCCCGAAATATAGTGCTTTAATAAATACTCGACAAATGAAAGAATTTGAGAAAATTACATGTCAGCTGTCCTCGTGTGCCTCTTATATTGTTCAAACACTTTGTATTCATTATCTCAAATTTTTCAGAATTACTTATTGCACATACCAATTTACAGTCAAATTTCTAAATAAGTAATCTTGTCTGCTAATGTATTTTTCAGAATTAGTAGAAATTCTTTGCAGTGAAAAGAAGAAGGTCCTACAAATAAATATTCTTTTTTTATATCGTATAATAATTTATAATAAATACATTAAAAAAACATGTTCAGATATTGGAAAAAAAATTGGGTATGCTAAAAAAATTGCTCTTGTTAACCGAAATTTATGGTGAAAAACAATATAACTCTACTTTTATACACTATTATGAAAAATGTAAATTTCTTAACTTTTTGGTAAGCAAAATGTCCAGAATCGCAAATTTTATATTTTGTAATATTCAATCATTTTTTTTATTCTCGTTACGTTTTTCTGTGACATTTTCTTGCGATATATAAAAAAGCTTTCAGTTTAAGGAGCTATTTTGCAAAAGTTGATAAATCCATTTTCCAAAAAAGTAGAGTTTTTAACATTTTAAGAACCTTACACTTTAAAAAGAAAGTTTTATTTTAAGATAGAAAAGCTGTCTTATTTAAAAATCAACATTTTTAAGACAGCTTTTGCTTACTTTACAAATTATTCGTTTGCTTTAAACTGTTCCAAAAAAATTTTAAAAATTAAAAATTGCATATAAATGAGAAGTAGATACTAATCCCTTTAAGAAGTTAAATTTGTAATTTTAATAAATTGAGCTCAATATTAAGATTTTACTCTCTAAATCTGAATTTGTCAAAAAATAACAAATGAAATGACGAAAATTCATCCACCAATTAAATTAGCAGAATTTTCTACTAAGAATTAGTAAAATATCACTTATTATCAGGGATGCGCCCGAGCCCATCGTGTTGTGTTGTGTTGTGTCAGCGTCACAACACTTTGGCTGGTAGTGAATCGTATCGTAGCCAGCCACAACACGCTAGCTCAAGCTGGATCGTATTGTGGCAAGCCTTGAACACGATAGACTAAGCTGAAATGTATCGTGTCCAGGCACAACACGATAGACTTTGCTCAGTCGTATCGTGGCAGGCTTCAACACAATACGATCAGAAAAATCGCATCGTGGCAATCCACAACAGTCAATCCACACATTCAATAGTATCGTGGCAGACCACGACAAAATATGTATCAAAGAATCGTAACGTGCCAAACACGTTAGAAATTAGTCAAATTTTTCAGATCGAGATGAAAGCAAGCTTCGCGTCGCCTTGACGTTTCGCCCCACCACAACAAATTCTAAGTCGTCCGACGACAAAGGCTCTCCGCGCCTTTCTTCTTCTTGTTTTCGCAGTAATGTTTGTAAGCAACCTTGAATGGGGAAATTGAAAATATGCCTCCTAATTAATAATGCCTAAATGGTTCCAAGTGTTTTATTGAATAAATACTTGCGACCTAGTGTTCTAATTAATAAATAGATATCCACAATTGTTTTATTTAACAAATAGATGCGCACTACTTTTTTAGTGCACATATAGATGCGCACTACTTTTTTAGTGCACATATAGATGCGCACTACTTTTTTAATGCACATAAAGATGCGCACAACTTTTTTAGTGCACATATAAATGCGCACTACTTTTTTAGTGCACAAATAGATGCGCACTACTTTTTTAGTGCACATATAGATGCGCACTACTTTTTTAATGCACATGAAGATGCGCACAACTTTTTTAGTCCACATATAAATGCGCACTACTTTTTTAGTGCACATATAGATGCGCACTACTTTTTTAGTGCAAAAATAGATGCGCACTAATGTTTTATTGAACAAATATATGCGCACTAGTTTTCTAACGGCAGTAGTTACCAAGCTTTTTATATTTTTACTAATAAATAATTAAGTGACATAAATAATTTGGGGAAATGCGGATTTCCAAAAAACCAATACTGGAAGTAATCAGAAGATGATTTTAGACATTAAAAATGGTTTAAAGAATAATTGGTTTAAACGAATTGTTATAAACAAATAAAAAAAAATTGTTAAAAATAAATAGTGTTTTTTCATTGCACGTGAAAAATTAATAAAGGAACATGGGAGACATTTAAAACTTTTTCACTCCATTTGTTATAAATAATCAATAAACAACAATAATGACCTTGAATCCATCTCAACCCATTTTTAGGGAAATATGGATACCAGAGAAAGCTGTACGGAAAACAGGATTGTGAATTAAATGATGATTTTTTACATTAAAAACTGTTAAAAGAAACAATTTTTTTAAACAAATTGTTTTAAACAAATAGAAACAAAATTAAAAAATATTAAAATCCAATGTCATTAATCGATTGTACGAGAAAAATTATTCAAGAAGGCATGTGTAACGTTTTCAATCTTTTTACCTTATGTGTTCTTAATACTAAATAAACAATATTTTCGCGTACAATCGAATGAAACTATTTATTTTTAATCATTTTTAGTTTTCTTCTTATATTTGTTTATAACAATGTTTTAAAACAATTTATTTTTAAACATTTCTTAATGTCAAAAATCATCATTTCAAGCACGGTCCAGTTTCCCGTAATGACTTTTTTTGATATCCATTTTTCCCTAAGCATGGATGTTAATGGATTCATTCTTTTTTACATTTCCATAGAGAAAGCTTTGTGATAGTTAAGATTTTCGATTTTCCACAAATATAGTCTAAATCAACTCAATTTCATCTAATAAGCGTAAATTTCCATTTTTAAGCAAATGTCTAAATGTCTGTGAGTGTTTTGTGCATGTATGATATGTATGTATAGCCTTTTTTGTCGCCAGGATATCTCGAGAACGCTTCAACGGATTTCAACAGAATTTGGATGAGTTATTAAGCTTATGAATTTCTAAATTTCGACACAGGGATTTTTGAAAATACCTAATCAAATTTTTTGAGCACCTTTCTTCATCGAAAGAAATCGTTTTTTTCCATGCTAAAAATACAACTTTATAAATACAAAAATCATATTCCGTATCTCAAAACGAATTAATTGACTTATATAAAGTTTATAATTGATCAAAAATTCGAAAATAATTCATGTTTCTTCATTTTTTGCATTTAAAATTCTTTTTTTTAATAACTTCTCCAATTAATTTTTACGTCATTAATTTATTGCTTCTTCTATGAGCAAGCAAATTGTTTTGCTTATACGTGGAAACGAAATGTGCAAGAATAGACATAATTTACACCTAATTTTAAGTATCTCGACATATTTGTCTACATAAAAAAAATGTAGATATAGAATAAATCGAATAAATGGTTTTAAAAATTCGTAATTATAAGATAAAAACTAAATAGTTTAAAAGAAGAAAAAATATTTCTAAGAAATAGAAAAAATAAGACAAAAATTAAAGAATTAATTAAAATTCAAAGAAACACTAAAAAAATTGTGAAACAGCAAGAAGATTAAATAAATATAGAAAGAAAATGGAAAAATGTTTTGTTTCTTAATCTAACAAACCGCAAAAAAATGTAAAAAATACAAAAATTAAAAAAATTTGATAAGAATATACTGAAAAATTAGAATTAATAAAAAATAAATAAAAAAATGTATAGGTACACTGTAAAAACAGATCTTATTTTAAGACATAAGACATTTACACTTAGAAAAAAATTTCAGTTAAATTAAACAAACCATTTAGTTAACTTATTTTATTTGATACAACAAAAAAGTTTTATTAGATTAAATAACCATTTGGTTCCTTGTAACAAATCCTTTGGTTTCCAGAAACAAAATTTTTATTTAAATGTATTTGTTTCATTCGACCAAACTCTTTCTTTGGACTAAAATAAGTATTCTTCAAATTTTTTATTTTTTACTTAATTTTTAATTAGTTTTGTCATCTTTCAATTATTTGGCGCAAATTTTTGTTCCTTTTGCTTCCTCATAGAGGAGCGTTGTGATCGTTAAGATTTTCGATTTTCCAAAAATATTGTAAATCGACTCAGTTTCATCTGAAAAGTTCAAATTTTCATTCCTGAGAAAATATCCGGATGTGTGTGTGTATGTGGTAAATTTTTTGTCGCCAGGATATCTCGAGAACGCTTTAACGGATTTTAATAAAATTTGGATGACATATGAAGCTCACAAATATCTAAATTTGGACACAGGGATTTTTGGAAATACCCAATCAAATTTTTTTGAGCACCTTTTTTCATCGAAAATATCGTTTTTCGGCAAAAAATTTTTTCATGCTAAAAATTCAGACAAATGAATGAAAAAATCATATTCCTTGTTTCAAAACGAATCGATTTACCTATATAAAGTATATAATTGACCAAAAACTCACGTAATAATTAATGATTTTTCAGTTTTTTTCATCAAAAAATCTCGTTTTTGGAAATTTTTTTTAAAAAAAAATTTTTTTCATGCTAAGAATTCAACCAAACGAATTACAAAATCATATTCCTTGTCTCAAAATGAATCGATTGACCTATATAAAGTATATAATTGACAAAAAACCCACGTAATAATTCATGATTTTTTATTTTTTTCAATAATAATTAATTTAAAATTAAATTATTATTTTTTATATTATAAATAAATTTCTTGCTTCCTCTATGAGGAAGCAAATTATCTTGCTTCCTTGGAAGCGAAGTGTCCATGAAATGGACAGAATTCACTAGTTTCACTTATTACCTTAAAATTAAAATTTTTTGTGATTTCTCAATTATTTCTTCAAATTTCTGTTATTTTGGTTATTTCTGGACTATTTTTCCTATTTTAAATTATTTTTATCATTTTTTACAAATTTCAAATTAATTTTATCAATATTTTTGATATTGATAAAATATTTTTGATATTTTTAATATCATTTTTCTGAGTGTTTAAACAAGCGTCGCGTCATGTCAATCGTGTCGTCGCGTATAAAGTGCATTATTTGTTTTATCATAACTTGTGTTTTATAAATTTAGTGAGTGTTGTTTCCTCATTTGAGAAATTGGATTACGCGAAAAGTTCCTACAAAATTTGTGACCTATTGTGTGTTTCAGGTTATTTTAGGTTATAAGTGTCAAATAGATTTTGATTACCTACAGGTTATGTTTAATTGTGCTTGTAAATATATGAGTTACTTGTGACTTTTAATTCTTTCATAAATTTTGAAGTAAAAGATTCTTTTAAGGAGAAACACTCCGTAAGAAGACGACCTTGAAGAGAAGAAAATTTTGTTTCTAATAATATGCTCAACTGTTATTCGTTTTTCTGTATAATATATGGGTGATTCTCCACGAAACCGACAATTCCATGTCCCTTCTGTTTTTTAAGAAACAAATTGCACATATGGTAATGAATCTAACTTAAAAAAGTAACTCTAGTGATCACAAACGAAAGCCTGTAGCCACTTTAATTTATAAGATTAAATATTTTTTTTCAAATGCAAATTTATAGGCCAAATCGTCATGATGAAGCCTGTCCCCAGGGTCAGTTACGACACAAAAATAAATATTTTTAGTAAACTTTAATAATAAAACAAATTAATGGTTATATTTTTTTATTGTCTAAGTGTGTAGAATTCAGAAAAAAATTAGTTGTAAAAAAAATAATTATTATTTTTATTTTTTCTAGATGTTATTTCTTGTCCCCAGTTTTGTGCGTCTTGGTAAAGCCTTTTTAAAAAATTGAAATATTTCATAAAAATCAAATCAGAATTTAGTTACACTTTAGTATAAGCAACAATTGACTCCCCTCAAGAGATTCACTACGATAGAAACAAATTTTATAATTGATTTTTTGCTTTTTTTACGTTTAAAGCGCTTAATTTTTGTAGGGAATCACAGAATCGTCATGGTGAAGCCTTTGCATATTTCGCAATAAATTAAAAAAAAAAATTTTTTTCAATAAATGATGTATAGTAGTATTATTTCGGGCCCGTATCATTTTGACACAAATTTTTTCGGGCAACTTGTTATATTGTACTCCCGAAGATGAATGTTATATTTTACTCCTTCTGAAATCAAAGATTTTTAAGTCTTATTTAATAAATAATTGATTTTAATACATTAAAATAATATTAAAAGACTTAATTAATCCAGTAAGTCCAATTATTGAATAATTAAGGGCCCGTATCATTTTGACACAAATTTTTTCAGGCAACTTGTTATATTGTACCCCCGAAGATGAATGTTATATTTTACTCCTTCTGAAATCAAAGATGTTTAAGTTTTTATTATTCAATAATTGAACACACTGGATTAATTAAGTCTTTTAATATTAATTTGATGTATTAAAATCAATTATTTAATAAGTAAGACTTAAAAATCTTTGATTTCAGAAGGAGTAAAATATAACGTTCATCTTCGGGAGTACAATATAACAAGTTGCCCGAAAACATTTGTGTAAAAATGATACGGGCCCATAATTAAAACTTATAAATCTTTGATTTTAGTTGGAGTAAAATATAACATTCTTCTTTGGGAGTACAATATAACAAGTTGCACAAAAAAATTTGTGTCAAAATGATACGGGCCCATTATTTCCGTGAATATAGATGACAGGAATGCGAAACCGATTGAAAATTGCTTACTCTCTAAAACTGAATCAGTGAAATTTTCACTGATTTGGAATCAGTGAACAACTTCTCTTTGCTGAATCAGTGAAAATGACTGATCTTCAGTGGATTTCACTGATTCAGCAACGAAAAGTTGTTCACTGATTTTAAATCAGTGAAAATTTCACTGATTCAGTTTTAGAGAGTATAATTTGTTTAAAAAAACAGTATTCATTAAGCGTCATGGTGAAGCCTCAGCGTCATGGTGAAGCCTTTTGCATCATGGTGAAGGTTTTTGGCTGTCTTTCATTGAATTTGTGGTTTAAACAAGTGTACAATTTAAAATTTTTTGTGATTGTGTTAAATAAAATTAAACAAATAGAAATTACCTAAACTGTCATAATTTTAATATAAGTTTAACATTAAATACTTTATAAATTTTCATAAATAACCGTATAAATTTCTATGAATTGCTGGCAACTGATTTGCAAAATTTAAATTATTTGTTAATAAATTAGAATAAATGTTTTTAAAATAATTTATAAAATTACAACATATATTTCTATAAATTTTAATATAATTTCCATAAATTACTACATAAATTTCCATAAATTACCGTATAAATTTCCATAAATTTCAAAAATTAGTTTTTTTAATTTTCTTTTATTAACTATAAATTGCATCGAAATTTTCATAAATTACCGTATATATTACCATAAATTTCCATAAATTACGAAATAAATTTCCTGCATTAGTTTTTTGAATCATGAATTTTATTTTGTATTAATATTATGAATTTCCTTAAAATTTTTATAAATTACCGCATAAATTACCATAAATTTCCATAAATTACTACATAAATTTCCTACATCAGTTTTTTAAATCCTGAATTTCGTTTGTATTTTTATTATAAATTACCTCAATATCTTTATAAATTACCGCATAAATTACCACCATAGATTTATTTATTTGTTTAAAGCGATTTTATTAACAAATTATGACTTAAAATAAAATATGATCATAACAAAATCTTTCTAATTTTTCTTGTAGAATCGATTGTGATCCATAATTTTAATTAAACGTGACTTTTTTTATTATTTGTTTAAACAAATATTGTTTGACAAATAGAAAATATAAAAGTTAGAATGCGAATGATTTTTATTTAACTTTTCTATAAATTCAACTATCAATTCTGTTATACTGCAACCGATTATGGTACATGGATGCGGTAACAGCTAATTTGTTTAAAAAATACAAAAATTATAAACAATTTGTCCGGCCCATCACAGATATTTCATTTTTTACTATCATACTTCAAAGTTATATCACAATTTTTATTTTAATCAGAAATTTTTTTTTCTAAAATCACAGTAACCAAATTGTTGGTTTCGTGGAGAATCACCCATATCTGAATTTCTTAATATTTTATTTGCATATTTATCAGTTAATTTCCAATTTATTATAGTGATTATTATTATTACTTTAAAATTGTAAATTAAAAATTGGAAATTAATCAATAATATACAAATAAAATATTTAATTAAGAAATTCAAGCATTAAAGAAAAATAAGTATGACATTTGATTGTGTAAACCAAAATATTTATTTGAACGAACCAAATAAATTCAATAAAATTAATTTGTTTGAATAAAACAAATTTTTTGTTTGTATGAAATAAACTTTTTGGTTGGATTAACCAAAACACTTAGTCAACTGTAATAAACCATTTGGTTGATTCAAACAAATGTGTATAATCAAATTATTTGGTTATACAAACCGAACATTTGTTTAACTGTACATCAATGCATTTTTAAAAATAAAATAAATAATATAAAAAGGTTTAAAAAAAAATAAACCAAAATAATTTTATAAATATTCTTCTTATAGACTTAAAGAGGTCCAAAAATAAATTTAGAATATATATTTTTAAAAATATAGAAATAATTAATAAAATCAACGAATTAAAAGGTTTAGTGAATGTTATAACCGAATTATGTAAAATAATATTACATAATTTGGATAAAAAGAAGAAAATTACAGACAATTCTAAAATAAAAGAACTAAAACAAAAAAATATCAAAAGTAAAAGAAAAAATTGTTTTAAAATTATGTAAGAATAAGAAATTATAACATAAAAATATAAAACAGTTTTAAAAAAGTGTTAAAAACTCTTAGAAATCTTGTAAGAATTAAAAAGAGGATTATTGTCAATATGGAAAATAATTATTATTTAATTATTATGCATTAATTTATATATATTTAAATCTGAATTAGTTGAAGTTTTAAAGTTTGAATAAACTAGAACACAAAATCTAGTAGATTTCCGATTTTTGGAAAGCATAAAAAATTTGTATTGCAGTATAGAACATAAAATGTGAAGATTCTTGATTGTTGAAAAAACTAAAAAATGAAATTAAGTTTGTATTATTTATATCATTATTATAGTTAAATATATTTGTAATAATTAATAATTTATTTTCCTATTTATGCAGTACCAGAATACCGTGGTCAATACCGTTGGATTTCTATGGGCATCCTTTCTTGTATAATTTTCTTCATTCTTTGCACTTTTCAATTATTCTTTGACACAACAAATTTATTTATCTTTTGGGTCATTCCAAAAATAATCGACTGCACTAACTCATTTGGCAAGGCCAAAATAAATCAACAACAATTGATTTAAATCATTGGGAAATTGGCATTAAAATCATGACATAATTAAAAAAACTTTACAATTCTCTAGATGTAAAATACTGCATGCAAAACATCACAAGACCATATAAACAAAACACACAAATTTGTGGATAAATCTTAAAAATTACGATTTCAATATTTTAATCTTTATCAAATTGAAAAAATTGTGCTAATACAGATTATCAAAATACCTACGATTTACAAATTTTTGGTATGAAGATAGCAAAAAATAGTATTAGAATTTTATATCTTTAAGTCATTATAATTTAAATATATTCCAAACGTCAATTAACAATTAACTATCATATTCCAATTTGTTCCAACTTTTAACTTTCAATTAATTCAAATTTCAAATGCATATTATTAATGCAAAATCATTACGTAATATTAATTATATTTCATATTCACAATAATCCTTTTTTTAATTCTTATAATATTTCTATGTGATTTTTGGGAGATTTTTTTGCAAACTTACTTATTCTTCCATAAAATTTTGAGATTTTCTTTATTTCTTTAAATTTATTGTTGGACTTGTTTTAAATGTTACATGTAATATTATAAAAATTTGTTTGGTTTAATTTGCATAAACTTTTTTGTTTTTAAGTGATTTTTAAATTTCTTTTGTGGACTTTTTATTCATCTTGATATGGCACATGCTTTTATTTTATTTTTATTAATTCTAATCTTTTAGTAGATTCTAAACAAATTTTATTATTCTTTGTACTTTACATTTATTTACAGTTTGTTAGGTTCAGGAAAAAAACTTTTCTCCATTTTCTTGACGTTTCACTATTTTTTTAGTCTTAGCGTTCTAATTAATTTTTAAATTTTTGTCATAGTCTTTCCATTTCTTAGAAATATTTTTACTTCTTTTTAATTGTTTAGTTTTTATCTTATAATTACGAATTTTTGAAAACATTTATTTGATGTCTTTATCTACGTTTTTTAAAGGTATTAATTTTCTACTTTTTTGAAAGCTTTGATTCTTTTATTTTATATTATGTAAATTTAATCTTGTACTAAATATTAAAGATTTTGAATGGATTAAAAAATATACTTGCACCATATGTTATAAAATGACTTTTAAAACGTACTTTTAAATTTTTAAGTATATTATGTAAATAATTGTGACGCGTTACGAAGGATCTAAGAAGAACCAAATTTTATGTTAAGTTTGTGGTTCTTGGAATCAAAATACACAAAGAGGATCAACTCTGAATACAACTCATTAATGTTTAAGTCTTCATTACATCAAAAATATTTAATGAAAATCGATGTTTAGTTAACATGAATAAATGTTTCTTGAATAAAACACTTGTGCGCATATATTTCTGCGCTAGAAAAGTAGTGCGCATGTATTTGTGTGCTAAAAAAGTAGTGCGCATGTATTTGTGTGCTAAAAAAGTAGTGCGCATGTATTTGTGAGCTAAAAATGTAGTGCGCATCTATTTGTGCACTAAAAAAGTAGTGCCCGTCTATTTGTGCACTAAAAAAGTAGTGCGCATCTATTTGTGCACTAAAAAAGTGGTGCGCATCTATATGTGCACTAAAAAAGTAGTGCGCATTTATATGTGCACTAAAAAAGTTGTGCGCATCTATATGTGCATTAAAAAAGTAGTGCGCATCTATATGTGCACGAAAAAAGTAGTGCACATCTATATGTGCACTAAAAAGTAGTGCGCATCTATTTGTGCACTAAAAAAGTAGTGCGCATCTATATGTGCACTAAAAAGTAGTGCGCATTTATATGTGCACTAAAAAAGTTGTGCGCATCTTTATGTGCATTAAAAAAGTAGTGCGCATCTATATGTGCACTAAAAAAGTAGTGCGCATCTATTTGTTAAATAAAACAATTGTGGATATCTATTTATTAATTAGAACACTAGGTCGCAAGTATTTATTCAATAAAACACTTGGAACCATTTAGGCATTATTAATTAGGAGGCATATTTTCAATTTCCCCATTCAAGGTTGCTTACAAACATTACTGCGAAAACAAGAAGAAGAAAGGCGCGGAGAGCCTTTGTCGTCGGAAGACTTAGAATTTGTTGTGGTGGGGCGAAACGTCAAGGCGACGCGACGCTTGCTTTCATCTCGATCTGAAAATTTGACTAATTTCTAACGTGTTTGACACGTTACGATTCTTTGATACATATTTTGTCGTGGTCTGCCACGATACTATTGAATATGTGGATTGACTGTTGTGGATTGCCACGATGCGATTTTTCTGATCGTATTGTGTTGAAGCCTGCCACGATACGACTGAGCAAAGTCTATCGTGTTGTGCCTGGACACGATACATTTCAGCTTAGTCTATCGTGTTCGAGGCTAGCCACGATACGATAAGATACAATTCTGTCGTTTCGCATCGTGGGCGTGTGCGTCCCTGCTTATTATTAGTGAAAAACTACAAATTCATAGTAGAAAACTACAAATTTCCATTATAGTAACTCTTACAAATATGATTTTGTAGTTTTTACTATCAATTTGTAGTTTTTGACTATTAATTTGTAGTTTTTTACTAAAATATAGTGATATTTCACTAATTTTTAGTAGAAATTTCCACTAATTTAATGAATAGACAACTTTTTGTCATTTCATTAGTAGTTTTTGACAAATTCAAATTTAGAGAGTAAGACAGTATTTTTCATTTATAAATATTTAATATATATCAGGGCTTGCTAAATTTAAGACCCGTCTAAATTAAGATTCTATATTTTTACAGCATTGTCTCTGAATCTTAATTAGTGGTTTTCTACTGATGAATTAGCGAAAGGTGAGCTACAATTCTATTTATTATTTAATTTAATTTTATTTAAATTAGTAGCTTACTATTTAATAATAGCTTACTTTTCGCTAATTCATTAGCAAAAAACCACTTTTTTACTCTCTAAATCTGAATTTGTCAAAAACTACTAATGGAATGATGAGAAGTCGTCTACCAATTAAATTAGTAAAAATCTCTACTAAGAATTAGTAAAATATCACTGATTGTTAGTGAAAAACTACAAATTAATAGTAAAAACTATACAAAATCACATTTGTAAGAGTTACTACTGTAAACTTGTAGTTTTTTACTATAAATTTGTAGTTTTTCACTAACAATTAGTAAAATTTTACTAATTCTTAGTAGAAATTTTCACTAATTAATTCAGTGAACGACTTTTCATCATTTCATTAGTAGTTTTTGACAAAATCTGATTTAGAGAGCAGATTTAGAGAGTTGTAAATCGATCTGTCACTGTTAAATTTAAGAAAAAATTTTCATTAACAAAGATTTTTCAATGTTAAAAAATTTGGACATGACCAAGATGATTCAAATTTTTAATTTTTTTTTCCTAGTTATAAAATTACAAAACCCTTTAATTTCCCTAATTATGACAAACTTTAAGTAAAAACAAATCGCCTTAAGTCCAAAAAATATTCTTATATAAATAATTTCATGTGTTTTTCTACTTTATAAATAACTCTCGGGATTAGGTGCTAAACTGCATTTGTTTAACTGTCTCGTAAAAACAAAATCTGTATTTATCAACTTTTAAAAGAGTGCTGCTCATTTATTTAATAAAAAATATTACACACGTGAATTCAATTTGTCTGAAATAATGTAGAAAACATAAACATGAAGTTGCCCTATAAACTGTGTCTGATAACTGGGTCCCTCTACACCCTATACCTAAAACACACTAATAAATTTAGAATGAAGCAATTTAGCAAAAATTGACTTCTATATTGCACGGATTAAGTTTTAATAATAAACCAATTTACAAGGGTTGGTTCGGTATAAAAGTTTTGCAGAATTTTGCAACAAAGTTAAGAAGATTATTATCCTTGATAAGTGAATGTCTGTTATAATAAGCTTATCTGTATAGAGGTGAGTGCTTCCGATCAAGTCGATCAGGATCACGTGCAAAAATGATCATCTCGAAACGCTTATCTGGCTCGTTATTTAGAGACGTTAAGACTGAAAAAAAGGAAGCGGGAGGAGAGACGTGGTGCTGGAGGGTTTGCGAAACGAGCATAAGAAAACGAAAAACAAGCTTCGATATCTGTGATTCGCATACAAACGATCAAGAATTCCTGTCCGTCGCTTTAATGAGAGACCATTTTGATTGCGACGAGTTCGAACTTGCCTGTAATCCTTGTAGGTTATCACAACGGGACTCCGGCTCCGGCTTTGGCTCACTGCTGCTGTACTCTCCTCCCAATGATCTTGATCATCATCCCAGAATCAAGATCCAAAGAACTTCTTTACACCTGTCACCTGCTCCTTCGAAAAACCGCAAAAAACACTTCCGACCACAAAGTGCATCGGCACCGTTATATCTTCACGGGTTGCACCCATAAATGCGACCACACTTTTAAAACTTGTAATGGCAAACATTGGCTAATGTTGCACATTAGGCTTTAGCTCGAGAAATTATAATGACAAACGTTGCTTTAATGTTTTACATTGGGCTTCGTATTCTCGGAATTATAATGGCAAACATTTAAAAAGGGTTGGGGAAATCAGTATGGAGAGTATGAAGGTACTCTAGAAATTACAGAGTATGAAATTTTATACTCTAAATTGTTAAAAACCCCTAACAAGAGAAAATCAGGTAAAACAAGTTGAACAATAAATAAATGGAAAAGAGAAAAAAACAGAAAAAGATAAAAAATGTCCGACTTTTTAAATTGGCCTAGCGGACTATAAAAAAACTAATTTCTAAATATTCAAGTTGCTATTATTGTTATTGCTCTTAACACTGTAAAAAGTATGTTTTAATTTCAGAGAAATTAAATCTCTGAAATTAAATCAGTGTTGAAAATAATACTGTCCTTCATTTAAACTGAGGCTTCTGTAAAAATAAGAGTGCTCTTTTAATTTCAACTGATATTTATGTGAAAATAAGATCTTGGTTCAGCTGAATTTCAATGCATTTCTTAAATTCAGCACACAGCTGCTGATTTTACAGATTAACTGTCTTAAACTCATCAAATTTACCTGCTGATAATCACATTCTTTGCTTCTTAAATTGAGGTACAAAAATTGTATTTGAAATTCAACAAGGGCTGTCTTAAAAATGTTGCGTCATAAAATAAGATAGGTTTTCCGTCTTAAAATAAGACTTTCTTTTTACAGTGAAAAAATAACCTAGCCAAGACCTTCATATTTCTGAAAAGGTCCAAAATGGCTAAATTTCCAAATTGGCTCATAGACTAAAAAAGGGTATTTTTGCTTTAAGAAATATTCTTGGCACCTATTTAAGAATAAAATATTCTCAAAATAGGAAGAATATTTTTAAAATAAGAAGCATATTCTTAAAGGCATAAGGAAATATTCTTAATTTAAGCGTATGCTTCGTATTTTAAGAATATTCATCTTATTTTGAGAATATTAGGTCCTTAATATAAGAATATATTATTCTTAAATAAGCGACAAGAATAAATCTTAAGGGATAAGAATATCGTTTTTTTTTAGTGATCAGAGCAATGTGGACACAGGCATTTTCTTAATTTCTAAAAACCAGTTAAAACATTTATATATAAAGAAAAAAGCCGAAAATTTTGTTTATTTCATAAGCATGTTGCTTCCATGGCAAAAAAATTGCTTCTTCATGAACGAAATAATAAGTTATACTTTACAAAACAATGAAAATTTAGGTTTCTTAAAAATTTGAAAATTGCGATTTATTCTATTAAATTTTGACAAAATATAAACTTTATATATAGGTCATGCGATTTTGTTTTGAAGCGAGGAATACGAATTTTTCATATATTAGGATCGATGCCAAGTCCAGAAAAATATACTTTGTATCACAGGATACAAAGAGTTAAGAAAAATGTCTTAGACATTTAAAAAGTAACGATATCTTTTCATTAAAAAGTGTACAAGTAAAAATGGAAATTGAAGAAAAAAAAAATAAACTAAAATTATTAATATTATTATTTGCATTGCAAAAACTAGGAATCTTAATTTAAGATACATTTGGAGTCACTTTTAAGATGCTTCCAATAAGTTAGCAAAAGTATCTTAAAATGCATTAGTTTTTAAAATTTTTTAAGGTGGAATATGAAAAGATAAGAATACTTTAAACAACTTAAAATAAGTGTCTACAATACATTTTAAGATTTTTCTTTTGACAGTCTAAAAAGTACGAAACATTTAAAAACTTAAGAAATATAATTAGAACATTTTTATAATTACTAGTAAGTCAAAAAAGTAACTATAAAATCAAGATTATAACTAAAAAGTGAAATAAATTACCACTCTCTAAATTTGAATTAGTTAAAAATAACTAATTATTAGTAAAATCGTGTCTGAGTTTTTGTTTCTGCAATTAGTTAAAAATAACTAATTATTAGTAAAATATGACTAATTATTAGTAAAAATATAACTAAAAATTAGTTAAAATTTGACTAATTGAATTAGTAAACAGAATTTTACTAAAATTTTAGTAATTTTGACATAACCTAAAAATGAATTTGACTAATAATTAGTTATTTTTTACTAAATGGTTAGTAGAAATATAACTATTTGAATTAGTGACAGGGTTTTTGCTTTTCAAATTAGTTATTTTTAACTAATTTAGATTTAGAGAGCAGGAAATTGTAAAATAACTAGGAATGTAGAGGTAAATAAATAGAAATAAAAGAAAAATTTATAATAAATAACTCTCTAAATCTGAATTAGTTAAAAATAACTAATTTGAAAGCAAAAACTCAGTCACTAATTAAAATAGTTATATTTCTACTAATCATTTAGTAAAATATAACTAATTATTAGTCAAATGCATTTTTAGTTTATGTCAAAATAACTAGTATTTTAGTAAAAATATGTTTACTAATTTAATTAGTCAAATTTTAACTATTTTTTATTAGTTATGTTTTTACTAACGATTAGTCATTTTTTTACTAATATTCAGTTATTTTTAACCAAATGCTGAAATAAAAACTCAGTCACGATTTTACTAATTAATAGTTATTTTTAACTAATTCAAATTTAGAGAGAAGAGAAAAGCCAAATATAACATTATAAATTAAAATATCTAGATATATTAGAATTATAAATGATAACTACTAAAAAGTAAGAAGTATCATATGACCATAAAAAATAACTAACTTTTGGAAATAAAAACCATAAGATGATATGACCTCTGGTAAGAAAAAAACTACCTTTAAGAAAATAAAATTACCAGAAGGTAAACAATATTTTGAAATTTAAAAACGCATCAAGAAAACTAATAAAAGTTACTAGAAGTATAAAAAACATTAAAAATAAAAATGAAATAAATAAGAAGATGTAGTTTTTAAATAGGTAATAAGAAACTAAAAGTGGGAATTAAAATTAAGAAAAATCACCAGATTGAAAGTGAGCAAATGAGTATAAAATGAAAAAATAACTTGGAAAAAAAGCTTGGATATAATGAAATAAAACTAAAAAGTGAATAACTAGAAATTTAAGAAAAACATCTGTAAAAAAGTTAAAAAATAAAAAAAACAAATAATACGTAAAAATTAATAAAAGATTAATGAAGAATAAAGTGACGATATTGATTAAAAAATTGAAGAATAAGGAATAAAATAATACAAAGTGATAAATTGTAAAAAAAAATGTAAGAGATATAAAAGATTTTTTAAATTACTACTATGTAAAAAATACCTGTAAAATAAAAATGATTACCAAAATTTGAGAAAATGGTTAGAAAATTACTAATCAACTAGAAAGTGAAGAAAATAACTGAAACACTATACAAAAGTTAAATAAATTGTTAAAACAAAATAAGTAAAAATAATTGACGCAGGCAAATAGTTAACTAGGATTGACGAAAAATAACTAAAATTTAAAGAAATCTTTTAGAATTTAAGGAAAATTAATTTATTCCTTAATTCTAAATACCTTAAAAGTACTTGGATAAAAATAATGTTTAAAAAAATGACGAAAGTATGAAAAAACTGCTAAAAAGTTTTAAAAATAACTATAAAGTAAAAATAACTAAAGTGTAGAAGAAAATAAGTAGGCAATTGCAAAATAACTAGAAACAGTGCCAGTGCAATAATTTTTTATGATAATTTTCACAATTTAGATCACGTAAAATTTCGAATTATTTAGAAAATTTTGCATTAAAAATAAATATATAATAGAATTTGTAGGATGACAAGTGATATATATACTAATAAAAAAGTGTGAATTGAATATTAAAAATGAGTTGACAAAATTGTTGGCGAATGTAGAGATATAAAATACAGTATCCAAGGAATATATTTTTTCCAAGATTTTTTTCTCCGTAAAACCCTAATCATCGAACATGACGTTTCTTTGAGGCAGAAGGAGGAAAAAAACTGGTAATCCTGGACACGAGACGGCTTAATTTTTTTTCTAGATGTTGAAGACTCAACCTTACGTAACACGTCAAACAATTTTACCCAGAATTCCAAACAAGTCCCACATCAACTTTTGACAGTTGATTTTAAGCGATCTCTTTTTTAATATTCATTTTACAAGATTTTAAAAAGATCCGGCCAACTTTTATAAAAACTCGAGATTTTTAATAAAGCTGGTATTTATTTAAAACGGCACACCGAATTCTTTTTCAAGACAATCCTCAGAGTCCATGATTTGAAAAGAATTTAAATTTTTGTCGAATTCGTAAATTGGAGTTTTGAAGAGGGTATCTAATTTTTAAGTTTGATTTTTAAGGGACTTTCTTGTATCTTTTTTTTAGGATAGAAATATACTCAGCCAAATTAGACTGAATCAAAGTGCGAACAATTTTATGGTATTTCCCTTAGATCCGTGGTTCTCAACATAAATATTTTACTTATTTTGTGATGTTTAATTAATAGCGCCAACTTCAAGATGTAGTTCTCTCTTTTGCATTTATTTGAAAAAGTAAGTAAAACTTCAAAACGTGCGAATTACAAATTACTATTTTTCGAAATTTAGTACCGCAAGCCACATTTTTAAAAAAGGAATCTTATTCTTTATACACGCAAAGAAAATTAATTATAAATTTTATTAAAATGCTTTATAATTTAGGGGGAATGTGCCTGAAAGCGAAATTTTCCTACAAGGGATTTTAAGCTTTAGAAAAATTATTCGAATCATTGCTAAGTAATTTTAAACTTTAATATAGTCTGTAGCAAATTTAATATAATTTTTTTAAAGTTTGAAATTATCAATCTGAAATTTTCTCTTTCTGATCCGTTTTTCCTAAATTGTAATACGCTTTTATAAAATTTATAATGAATTGTCTTTCCTTGTACTTTAGCAAAAAAGTATTTTTCTACATTCTACATTCATCCACGTTAAAAAGTTGAACTTCATTCTCAAATATCATATTAAGTAGCACCGCACAGTGGGACGAAACGCTAATTTTTCGTTCAAAAAAGTCTAGAGCCCACAAATCTTGACCGATTTTAGAATTTCTTTTTTTAAATTAAAGAGTATAAAATTCTTAAGAGGACCTTGTCCGTGATTTTTGTTGAAAAAATTTTTTATTGTTTAATAGCAATTAGTAACAATTAATAACAATTAGTCAATTGCAGAAGAATATAAACAATAAAAAATTTTGTTTAACAAAAATCACGGACAAGGTCCTCTTAAGAATTTTATACCCTTTAATTTAAAAAAAAAAATCTAAAATCGCTCAAGATTTGTGGGCTCTAGACTTTTTTGAACGAAAAATTAGCGTATCGTCCCACTGTGCTCCATATTGGATCAGCCATTTTGGATTTTTAAAAACCGATGTCAGATTTGTAATCAGCTACCCAAAAAACACCCGAGTAAGAAATTTCATGAAAAACAAATTGAATGTAATAATTTGCACTATATATTCAACGAATTTGTTTATAACAATTGTTCATAGTTATTAAAGAATTGTTATTAAACAATAAAAAAAATTTTTTCAAGAAAAATCACGGACAAGATCCTCTTAAGAATTTTATACTCTATAATTTAAAAAAAAATTCTAAAATCGGTCAAGATTTGTGGGCTCTAGACTTTTTTGAACGAAAAATAAGCGTTTCGTCCCACTGTGCACCGCTTCCTACCTTAAAAAAATATCATTGTATTTGTTGAATGTTCTATTATATGATATTTTAATTAGAACTATATTTAAAGAAAAACTTTTTTCGAGAGGACTACCTTAAAACTAAAAAATCTCTGATATAATGAAAAAATGGAAAATTTTTCGAAATATTACGTGACTGATTAAAATTCCAGGAAAAGGACTGCAAAGTCAATGAGAAAATCTAGTCACGCTAATCTGTCGGTAATTTTCTTTTGTGAAACGAATGTTATCAACGATGCATAACGCGACACGTCCTCCAACGGCCTCGAGAAAACAACACATGCCTTCACACCATGAATTCCCATAGCTCGTGGTGGCATCGCCCATCAAGTAACCTCGTCGCAATGTTCAGCTCGTGCCTTTCCGTTAAGGCTCCTTCCTCTTTTATCTCTCTCTTTTGCAAAATTTTTTCTCTCTCGATTCTTTTTTATTCTGTTTCCTAATGTGACATTCTGCCTCTTTCAACTCCACTCCTCTTTGCTGGTTCAAGTTAAACCGCTCCTCTCGCATACTACACACAATGTTTCCATAGACGCATTTTAATCAGCCTCATCACAAATTGTATTTTTAATAAAAGTTTCATTCTATTTCTAAATTATATTCTAAAACTATATTAAAAAATTTTCCCACAAAAAAAGATAATCTTAGCGCTCTGAACATTAAAATGAAGGAAATTATTATTTTAACATTTCTCAAATTCAAATTTAACCAAAAATAATGTTCTGCACACCAAAAAATTACTATATTTTAATATATGGATGTTAAATTTGAATATCTATTAATTCCATTTTTCTCAGTGTAGAACTTCAGGCACATCAAAATAAGTATGGATTCTTTAAGTTTAGTAAGTTATCGTTAAAAGTAAAAGAGTCAGATGAATTCTAGAAAAAAATAATAACAAAACTTAAGTTAGTTTTAGAAATATTTTTCATGTTAAAAAATCAATAACTTTTTTAAAGCAAATATAAATTAGGCCAATTTCAATTCACATGAGTGTACAGAATATGAAATGATGTTTTAATAAATTAAAAAAAAAAACAATCAGGAAATTAAATTTTTCCATAACTTGCTGTTTTATAAATGTTGATGACACTGAATAGAATAATGCTAGAAGGTTCATAAATAGGTCATTTGACTTTGAAATTTCACCTTGAAACACGCATACGCACACGTCTTTCAACTTATTATTTTTTTGTTTTGTTTAAAAGATCCAAAAAGCGTATAGAGATATTGATAACTAAAAATTAATCCAAAATTGGCCACTTATTCAAATTAGTTACATTTCTATTAATTTTCCATGATATTTCACAAAAAGTTTAGAAAAAAATACAATCTACTAAAATTGTAAGAAGTACATTGATTAGATTAGGGTTTTTTTTTAAATCTGGACCCCTCCCCCTCAAGTGAGATTTTCCATTTTTTTCGAAAATATGCGAAGTGTTAATATTTTTTATATAGAAAAATGTGTTTTGTCTAATATTAGAAAGTTGACGTGAGATTTTTATTGGTTTTTTTTTATTTGTTGAGGTTTGGTGAGATTTAGCCCCTCTCTAATTGAAAAAGTGACCAATTAGTGACCAATTTTTACTAATTCAGATTTATTAAAATGAAGGAAATTAAAAATTGAATAAAATGAATGAAAAAATTGACAGATTTATTAGAAATAGAAGATAATATTAGAAAAATGAAGAGACTAATTTAAAAAATGAAAAAAGTTTAAAATCTAAGAAACATAATTGAAAAAATTTTAAAACACAATTAAAATTGTTAGAAAATAAATAAAGTAATTGAAAAATATTTAAAATATAAAAGAACATAATAATAAAAATCCAGAAAATAATTGAAATATGCCAAAAATATGTGAATATTTAAGAAAATAAATAAAAAAATTCAAGGATATAATTGATATTTTGATGAAAATAACTAAATATTGAATAAAATAACTAATTGGAAAAATATAATAATAAAATTAAATGTTGCAGAAAATCTAAATTAATATACTAAAGAAACAATTCATAAGTATTATTAAAATTTTTAAAAATTTTTAAATTTAAAGAAATAATGTCAAAATAACTAAAAAAATAAAAATTTAAGGAAATAAATGAAAAAAATTAGAACACAATTGTTTAAAGAAAATAACTGAAAATATCATAGAAAAGATATACCTATTTTTTATTGCAAAAATATTGAGAAAATAAATAAAGTAATTGGGAAATAAAAAAAATTAATATAGATGGAGAAAGCAAATAAAATTTTAAAAAAACAAACAATTGCAAGTCAAGAAAGTAATAAAATATATAAATATAGTGGAAAACTAAAAAACCAATATTTTTAAATTCATTAATATAATTGACAGTTGTAGAAAGTAATTGGAAAATAAACTCTCTAAATCTGAATAAGTGAAAAACGTAACTATTTTAAATTAGTGAACAATTTATTTTCCGTGATCTTCAGTAAAATTTCACTATTTGAATTAGTAGATTTTACATGTTTACTGAAGTTTAAGTAAAAAGTGACTATAAATTAATAGAAACTTTCACTATTTTGAATTAGTGATCGATTTTTCACTAATTCAGATTAAGAGAGAAGAAACCATTTGAAAGAAATTGAATAATGATAATGAAATTGAAGAAACATAATCAGAAAAAATAAAAAAAAAATTGAAAATTGAAGAAAATAATTGACAAATGATGAAAATAAGTGAGAATAGAAGAATCGTTGAAAAATAACTATCAAATAAAAAAGATAAATCTCTTTAAATCTGAATTAGTGGTTTTCTACAAATGAATTTGCGAAAAATAAGCTACTATTAAATAGTAAGAATTTGACTAATTTGTTAGTAGTTATCTACTAAAAAATTAGTAAAATTCTTACTATTTAATAGCAGCTCATTTTTTGCTAAATTATTAGTAGAAAACCACTAATTCAGATTTAGAAAGATTGGAATTCTAGAAAATCAGTGAAAGTGTGTACACTGAAAAAACAGTCCGGTTAACTTAACCGGAATTCTGGTTAAGCCCTATTTAACATGATTTTCCGGTTATTGTAACCGGAAATTCTGGTAAAGCTAACCAGAATACTAGAAAATTAACCAGAATTCTGGTTAAAATAACCGGAAAATCATGTTAAATAGGGCTTAACCGGATTTCCGGTTAAGTTAACCGGACTGTTTTTTCAGTGTAGGTATAAAGACTATAATGCAGCTAAAATTACAGAAAAAAATTACAACAGTTCAATAAAATAATTGAATAAGAAAAATATAATTGGAAAATTTAAAAAATTGAATAATGTAATTGAAAATTGAAAAAAAACCATTGAGCTTTAAATTAATAAAATAACTGGAAATTAAAAAATTGCAGTTGAAATTGAAGATCATAGGGTAAATGCGGGGGTAGTCGGACACTTAAGGATTCGATCTTAAATAATGATATTTTTCTTAAAATTGAAAAGTATTTTAACATATTGCTTTGCATGAACCGTTAAATGAGTCATCCATGATTAATTTTCATATAAATTTGCCACAAACATGTCAATATTTAATAAAATATAGCTATTTTAATAAAAAATCAGAATATCAGCAGTAGTCGGACACTTGCTTGTAAAGTCGGACACAACTGTATCAGTAGTCGGACATTTTTCTTTTTTAAAATAATAAAATATTTCTTGCTTTTATGTTATAAAATCTATCAAATTCAGTTATAGAAATAATCCTCAGGCAGCACGATTTTAATTTGTAAACCCATGTGGTGAATCTTAAATAAAAAAAGAAAGTTTTTTAGTTTTAAAATTTTATACCTCACTATGGCATTTTGAAGACAATCTGTTAAGTTCTGTTGTGATCCTTCAGTGAAAAGAAGGAATTCGTGTAAAATCAAATTTTAGGTTATTTTTCTTTTGATGGAGAAAATGTTAGAAAGTTAACAAATTTATAGGTTATAAGTAGTTGTTTTCATGATATTTACTTTTTCAGCATCTAAAATAATACGAGATATAATACAAGTAATATAGTGTCCGACTATACACAAAAACTCTAAAATCTGACAGGTTAGGTCGGACACGTCAATTACGTCAATTATTTGTAAATTTAAAGTCGTTTTGATGTTATTTTTACTTTTAAACATAAAATTAAAGTTTTCATAATCACTTTGTAACATTTTCAAACATAATTACAACCTACAAAACCTTATTTCGTACTAATAAAAATCTCTACCTCCTTAACGGCTGGAATAAGAAATCAGACAAGATGTCAAAACAACGCGGTTGAGTAAATTATTGTTGCATTTTAACTAATTTACCAATCACCAGAGGGCATTGCAGGTAATTTTTATATTCTATAATTCTGACAAATTTGATAAAATAACTTTGTAAGAAGATTCCGATAGTAAATAATTATTTATTTAACTTCAAAACTGAAAGTGTCCGACTATCGGTACTGTCCGAAATTACCCGCATTTACCCTATATAAAAATTTATAAAGCGGCCAAAAGTGCAGAAAACAACTATTAAATAGTTGATAACATTTATTAAAAATTCATGAAAAAAATTGAGAACTGCGAAATAGGATTGAAACCTGGGGAAAATAATAATAGAAATTAAGGGCATGTGATGGATTATGACGTCACTGGTATAGGCAAAATTTGTCCGTAACTTTTCTCTTAAAATATTGAATATTTTTTAATGAAACTTGGTAGAATTACTTAAAATGTCATTAGGAAGGTCTCTCAGACCCGAGTTTGTTAGAATTTTGACTCAAAATTGATTTTTTAAAAAGTTTGCAATTTTTCGAAAATTTCCCAAAATTAATTTTGGGCCAAAATTTAAACAAATTCGGGTCTGAGAGACCTTCATAATGACATTTTAAGTAATTCTACCAAATTTCATGAAATAATATTCAATATTTTAAGAGAAAAGTTGCTGACAAATTTTGCCTATACCAGTGACGTCATAATCCATCACATGCCCTTAAAGAAAAAACTTAAGAGGACGCCAAAGTTACCTTAAAACAATGCAAAAAGAGTCCACTTTCGGTACAAAGTTTCTTAAATCGACCGTCATATTGTATCCGCCATTTTGAATTTTCCAAAACTGGCTTCGAATTTGAAATCAGCGACCCCGAAAACCCCAATATACCAAAATTTATGCAAATTCAGTCAATATAAAAAAATTCGTCCGCCATATTGGATCCTCCATTTTTAATTTGTGAACCATGTCAATAAATATATATTGATTTTTGATTTATTCATTTTTAATATAAAAATACGAAAATTGAATACAATCCGGTAAAAATTGTAAGACAGCACTGTAAAATTTACGAGACTGTCAATTATGACGCTTTTATAGTGAACAACACAGTAATTTTTACCAAAAATTTTTCTCAGTGCAACTATACAAATTTATTTAGGCTACTTCTACTCATCAGGAAAGGTTTTAAATAGTATTGTTTTATTCCTAAATGAGTCTAGTTTTGGATAATCAAATAAAAAGAAAATCGTTTTTTTTGGTCATTTTTCCACTTAGGCGTCCCTTTAAATAAAATTAAGAACCAAATTGAAAATTTGAAGAAAATTAAAACTCAAAATAACAATAATAATTCTAAATCGAAAGTTATGGTACAACAATAATTCTTCCTCTATGAAGAAACAAAAAAGGCAATTTTCGATTTGAGGTACAAATATTCGGTGCCAGCGACCCTGTAGTTACCACGTGACTATCTCAATTGTAAAAGCGTAGAATCAACAAACGTTTTCTTCTTCAGTCAACACTTTTTTGCTCCTAGTGGAAAACGCGCATTATTCACGGTGTAAAGTTCTCACAGCGTTCAATCTTTTGAGGCTCATGACTCGTCTGTACTCGGTGTTTGCCTTTGGTTGTCGGTAAAAGGTACACCGATTAATTCAAGACTTGGCAAAAAATTTTCTGGCTACTCGCCTCAGTCATGTTTCTGGCAAGAAATGGACCTTTTTTTAAAATAATTTTTACCTCGACATTAGCTCTGAGGCGGTCATTTCCGCAGGAAGTTAATCATCTTCAGATCAACTTTTTACCAAAATTTTGAAACATACGAGTGAATATACAACAATTCAGTTAATTATCCAAACTATATTTAAAATGAAGCCGAATTTTTATCATGAAACAAGAAAAAGGTGAAATTACGAAACTGAGCTGAGAATTGAGTTGCTGGTTATTTATAATTATGTATTATAAAAACTGATCAAGTATAAAAAGTTGACTTGTTTTTGTATCGTAAGGAGTAATATGAGCTTAAGAAGAATAAGAACAAATAATGAACAAAAAAGGATGTTGTCGGACAAAATTCATTCACATGTGCGGCAAAAAAGTTGATTCAGAAAATCGAGAAAGATGGGTGGCATATAAAATTTCTAGAATCCATTATTGTTTAGAATTTTTTATATAGAGAATTTTATTAGATATAATTTCATTTTCGCCGAATTTTAATTGATCGAAATTGTTTTCAATTTAATTTAAATAAATACGAATTTTTGCTAAAAATAGAATTTTTAGGTTACCATATTCTTCTCTCTAAATCTGAATTTGTAGTTTTTTTACTATGAATTAGCGAAAAGTGAGCCAAAAATTTTATTAATTTTTTAGTAGAAAGCTACTAATTTTTAGTAAAAAACTACTAATTTTTAGTAAAAAGCGACTAATTTTTAGTAAAAAACGCCTAATTTTTTAGTAGAAAAAAAAACTACTAATTTTTAGTAGAAAGATACTTACTGAAATAGTGAAACTTTACTTTTAAAATAAGTAGATTGTTTTACTAATTTAATTAGTAGTTTTCTACTAAGAAATAGTAAAAATTTTACTTATTTAATAGTAGCTCACTTTTCGATAATTCATTAGTAGAAAACAGAATTTCAACTTGAATTTTCGTAAAATATTTAAGAGAATTCGAATTTAACTAATCTTTCATTTAGCAGAATTTTCATTTACATGATTTTAAGTTTATATTCTATTTTTATTTGCATACAATTTTAAATGTGTTTTTTTACTTTTAATTTCATTCGATTTTTCATTTAAGAGAATTCCAATTTGATGGAATTTCCATTTAGAAGAATACAAATTTAACTGAATTTTGACTTTAAAACTACTTTAATAACATCTATGCTAAAAAAGAGTCAATAAAACAAATTTATTTAAATGAAAACAGAATTTTGTTAAATGAGAATTCTTTTAAATGAAAATTCGTTTCAACTCGAATGTTCAAATATTGAAATTCTGTCAAATGAGAATTTTGCTAAATAAAAATTCTGCTGAATTCAAATTCTGGTAAAAAAAAGTTGATTTAAATTAAACTCAATGTAACAAATTTATCCAAATAAAGACAGAATTAAAATCAAAAACCTTAAAATTATGTTAAATAAGAATTTTGCTAATTGAAAAATCTGTTATATTCGAATTCTTTACAATATTTAAAAGAACTTTTAAATGAGAATCCTGTTAAATAAAAATATGAATAAAACAAATCTATACTAATGAAAACAGTAAAATTCTAACATAAAATTCTGTTAAACGAGAATATTCGAGCCAGTATCATTTTGACACATGACTTAATTTTAGATTGTTATATTGTACAGAATGGAAATGTTATTTTGTACAACTGCTAAATGATATTTTGTACAATTTTGAATAATGAATTTGTTATTTTGTATTTTTTTTTAAAAAAGCTAAAATAGGGCCCGTATCATTTTGACACAATTTTTTTCGGGCAACTTGTTATATTGTACTCCCGAAGATAAATGTTATATTTTACTCCAGCTGAAATCAAAGATTTTTAAGTCTTATTTATTAAATAATTGATTTGAATACATTAAATTAATATTAAAAGACTTAATTAATCCAGTAAGTTCAATTATTAAATAATTAAAACTTAAAAATCTTTAATTTTAGTAGGAGTAAAATATAACATTCATCTTTGGGAGTACAATATAACAAGTTACCCGAAAAAATTTGTGTCAAAATGATACGGGCCCCTAAAATATTGTACTCCCAATGTTTTATTGCTTTTTTAAAAAATTGTACAAAATAACAAATTTATTTTTCAAAACTGTACAAAATAACATTTAACAGTTGTACAAAATAACATTTCCATTCTGTACAATATAACAATCTAAAATTAAGTCATGTGTCAAAATGATACTGGCTCGAATATTCTATTCAATGAAAAGTCAGTTAAACTCGAATCTTTTAAATGTTTAACAGAATTGTAAGTTTAAATTCTGTCAAATGAGAATTCTGCTAAATGAAAATTTGGCTGAATTAAAATTCTTGTCAATAAAAAGTTGACTTTAATTAAACTCAATGTAACAAATTTATATAAGTAAAGACAGAATTTAAACTTAAAATTATGTTAAACAAGAATTTTGCTAATTGAAAAATTGGTTATATTCGAATTTTTTGCAATATTTAAAAGAATTTTATACGTTAAATGAGAATCCTGATAAATAAAAATTTGAATAAAATAAATTTATGCAAATAAAAACAGTACAATTCTAACTTAAAATTCTGTTAAATAAAAATTCTTTTAAATGAAAATTCGATTAAACTCGAATCTTTCAAATATTTAACAGAATTGTAAGTTAGAACTCTGTCCAATAAGAATTCTGTTAAATGAAAATTCGTCTAAATTTACATTCTTGTAAATAAAAAGTTGATTTAAAATTAAACTCAATGTAACAAATTTATAAATTAAAGACATAATTTAAAATTAAAATTATGTTAACCTTCGGAGTACACTCTGGGTCTGTGCGACCCATATTTTGAGTTTAAACATAAATATCTTTAAGGAATTTTGAAAATTGGAGGGTTAGTTTAGTTTTTTTAATTAGTTTTAGGTTCTAACTACAAGTTTTGATTATCCTCTTTTATATTATTTCAATCATTTGTCATCAAGACCTCATTTAAAGTAAAAATCACGTCGAAAATTTTACAACAAAATGCGATTTTAAAAAGATACAATATGAGACTAATGTTTTACTTATTGTATTACCTTCCGAGAGCACAAAACAAAAATATTAGCAACAAAATATTTAAAATTACAAAAATTCAGTACACTAAAAAATGAACTTTTTTTTAATTGTTGGAAAAAATATCTTCTTTAAAAACTTTTTTCTATATTTTAATATTTTTAATAAGTCATTTGAATTGTAGAAACTTATATTACAATGTTAAAAGATTTTTGCTAATCGAAAAATCTGTTATATTTGAATTCTCTACAACATTTAAAATAATGAGCCAGTATCATTTTGACACAAAACTTATTTTAAGATTGTTATATTGTTCAGAATGAAAATGTTATTTTGTACAACTACTAAATGATATTTGGTACAATTTTAAAAAATACATTTGTTATTTTGTACAATTATTAAAAAATGGATTTATTGTACTCCCCAATTGTTTTTAGCTTTTTTAAACAATTGTACAAAATATCAAATTAATTTTCTAAAATTGTACCACATATCATTTAGCAGTTGTACAAAATAACATTTTCATTCTGAACAATATAACAATCTTAAAATAAGTTTTGTGTCAAAATGATACTGGCTCAAAATAATTTTAAATGTTAAATGAGAATCCTGCTAAATAAAAATATGAATAAAACAAATTTTTACGATTGAAAACAGAATTTTTACTTAAAATTCGGTTTAATTCGAATTTTTTTAAATATTGAACAAAGTTTTAAGTCAAAATTGTGTCAGATGAGAATTGCGCTTAATAAAAATTCACTTAAATTCAAATTCTTTTAAATAAAAACCAGATTAAAAATAACTTTTATAAAATGAAAATTCGTTTCCATAAAAATTCCGATTGGGAAAAAAATCGAAAAATCAAAATTTGCCAAAAAAAGAAATTATATCTAAATTCTATAAAATAAAAATTCTAAATAATGGATTTTAGAACCCAATCATGCGCTCTGGAAAGATTACAGTCTCTTACAATCACAGACTTTTATTAACCGAAATTTAATAAATATTTTTTACCCATTTTTCTTTCATATTTGCAAATATCGATTGCTTTTCAATTTTACACCTGGAAATAGAATTTGTATACAAATATATTCCAATGCGTTACATTCTGCGCGCACAAAGTGAGCAAATTGTAAAGTAACTATTTGCACAGTAACCGGCTATTATATCGGATAAGTAGAATAGGTTTATGGTATATAGTCTAGCAAAGTGGTGGCAATTTTCAATTATTCAAATGCGCACCTTAACGAAGCGTCGTTGAAAACTTTTTCTCACGCTGAGTAAGAATGCGCTGAATTACAAATGAATTCGACGTACTGTCGTTGAATGTAAAATTGGCAAATTTAAAAGACAGGATAGTATGAGAGAAGAAATCCGCTTCAGCAAGTTGCCTATTGGCCTAATAGGTATTTCAACTCGCGTGCTGCGTAATTGGCATCGTTGAGTGTAATAATACGTAGTATTGCAGTATGTATATGTGCAGAATTATGTGCACGTGGTGGTATGCCACGTGACAGTCAATCATTCTGGATTTACGGCCTCCAACGACCTTCTGCGCCAGTTTTTTTTACAACAGGTGCCCCCTGTGCGCAAATGCGAACACACTCTTTCAACGCCATTCGCTTATTTTATGGGGCCATTCACATCTTGGTTGGGTGCACGTTAGATGGTTCACACGAGCACCTCTTGTGTGACGGAAGTAGCCCATTTATTGAATCAATTCGGCAGACATGCACGAATCACTCTCGAGTCACTACGCTCAAACAAGTGCGCCCCGGCACAATTAATAGTTGGAGCTTTAAGTGGCATTTGAGTTTTTCATGCTAAAGGATTTTAAAGTAGTTTTTCAACTTTAGTTCTGTATAGGGATTGGGGTTTTTTTTTTTGTGGAAAATAGTTTAAATGGGGTTTGAAAGAGATTAAAATAAACAGGAATTATGTGAGAAATACATGAGATGTAAGTGAATTGTTTTTGTCTCTCTTTTTTGTTAAGAAACGCACATGGGTGATTTTTCTGAAAGTGGCTTTTTGGATATGCCGATTAATTTTATAAAAACTATTTTAAGGATATTTATTGTTAATACTGATTAGTTAAAATTTATCGTTTACTTTGTATTACACCGAAAAAAATTCTTAATATTAACAGATTCCTCTTGACTTGATGCAAATTTTTCTTTAATATATGGACACTAGGGTGGTCCAAAAATCCAATATTTTGGAAAAAAAATTGGACTTGCGCACTTTCATAATCTAAAAAAATCTAAGATACTTAACAATTTTTTAAAAACATTTTAAACTCAAAATTGAATGATCGATGGGCTCACAAAGATTCTTGTACTTTTATGTTATTAATTTTATTACTCACTTATCGGTTATAACCAATTTGGTGTTTTTTGATACTGAATATTAACTGTTTATATTAAATTTTGAGGTAATTTTTTTTTTTTATAACCTATTTAAATAAATGACTATTACGTTACAATTCGTCAGAATTTTGCAATAATTATAAACAAGTTTACAAAGGTTTGTAGATTTCGTTGCTCCTTTTACGTATTAATTCCCATAAGAGAAAAAAAAACGACCATCGATCATTCAATTTTGAATTTAAAAATTTTTTAAAAAGTGATTAAGTCTCGTAGATTTTTTTAGATTATGAAAGTGCGCAAGTTCAATTTTTTTCCAAAATATTGGATTTTTGGACCACTCTAAATGGACACTAAGGTGGCCCAAAAAAGAAAAAAATTCGATTTTCATAAACCTTACCACCTCTCCCCCAAATTTTGTTATTTGTCAAAAAATATGAGTTGGGTATTTTTTCAAATATTAAGCCCTTGAAAATTACCATTGAATTCCCATAGGAAAAATGCACTTTTTCGTAAATTTGGTATAAAATCGTAAAAAAAATTGACATTTTCGTTTCTGTACACGATATTTCTGTTCATGAATGTCCAAACAATAAAAATCTGTCGTATATTTATTAAATAAATTATATTAACTATTTTTTATGTGACTGTAAAAACCCCCATGAACGTAAAAAACCTAAAATTTATTTAAAAAAATATTAATTAATATTTTTTATTAATTATTATAATTCGATCTCTTTAATTTTCGAAATAAGAGTCGTTTCCGTAAACGGAAGTTTTCCGCCTGGAATAGCTAAAAATCTATTTAAAGAGGCAAAAAGAGAGATCTTAAAAAATTATTTTACTACTCAACTTAAACCACATAATTATATAAATTATTTATAATAAAGAAAATAATTAAAAATTAATTTAATTTTTTTTCATCATTCATTGATATTATTATTAAAATATATATTCTTGCTCATATTTTAACATGTTACATAATTTGTTAAAACAATTTATTGTTGATATTTACTTTCTATCTGATAAATAAATCTAGCGTTTTTGCAACTTTCTTTAACTTTCTAACTTTTGACGCTCATTAGAAACATAAATATATATTTATTATCAAATTAAAACGTTAACATTTGTTTAAACAAACTATTCTTGTTATTTATTAACTTTTTCAAAAATGGATTAAAAGAGTTGTAGTTTTTTCTCAATTTTGCAACTTTCTTTTCTTAAAACAACCGCATATCAATTAAATTATTATTTTAACAATTATGTAAACAAATTAATGTTGTTGTTTATTAACTTTTTTAAAAATGCTTAAAAAGAGGTATATTTTTTTCTTAATTTTGCAACTTGTGTTTCTTAAATCAAACACACATTAATCAAATTAATAAAATTATTATTCTAACAAGTATTTAAACACATTATTGTTGTTATTTATTAACTTTTTCATAAATGCATCAAATGAATTGTATTTTTTCTTAATTTTGCAACTTTCTTTTCTTAAATCAACCCCATATTAATGAAATTAGTAAAATTATTATTGTAATAATTATTTTAACAAATAATTGCCCTTGTCCAAGTATAAACTTGTGCGGAAAAATAATAATTAGTAAAAAAAATTTCTTTAAATAATTTTAAAAATAGCATAATTAATTATTCATCATTATTTTTGGTAGCATTAAGAAGAGAATCTTATAACATTAATAAAGAGAACAATTTTTTGGCATATTTGAGCAAAAGTTAATAAATAACAATAATAATTTGTTTAAATAATTGTTAGAATAATAATTTTATTAATATGTGGTTGTCTGAAGAAATGAAAGTTGTAAAATTGATAAAAAAACTACAGTTCTATTAATGCATTTTTGAAAAAGTTAATAAATAAGAACAATAATTTGTTTAAACAACTGATAATAATTTATTAATAATAATTTTATTAATTTTACTAATACGTGGTTAATTTAAGAAAAGCAAGTTGCAAAATTAAAAATAAACTACAACTCTTTTTAAGCATTTTTAAAAAGATATTAAATAGCAAAAATAAGTTGTTTAAATAATTGTTAAAATAATAATTTTATAATTTTATTAATATGTTGTTTTAAAAAAAGAAAGTTGCAAAATTGAGAAAAATCTACAACTCTTTTAATGCATTTTTGAAAAAGTTAATAAATAACAACAATAGTTTGTTTAAACAGTTGTTAACGTTTTAATTTAATAATAAATATATATTTATGTTTCTAATGAGCGTCAAAAGCTAGAAAGTTAAAAAAAATTGCCAAAACGCTAGATTTATTTGTCAGATAGTAGGAAAATAACAACAATAAACTGTTTAAACAAATTATGTAAAATTTTAAAACCTGAACAATAAATGTATTTTAATAATAATATCAGTGAATGAAGAAAAAAGCATTAACATAATAATTAATGATTTTTTAAATAAATTCCAGTTGTTTTTAAGTTTATGGGTTTTTTTAAAGCCACATAAAAAATAATTAATATAATTTATTTAATAAATACACGACACTAAAGTATTCCTTTTTAATAGAATGGATTTTTCTCTACTTTGGAAATGAATCCTCTCAAATAAAACGTAATTTTATCAAACTTCAGAAGAATCAAATTTATATATGTTAACTTTTTTCATTTATTATCTAAATTAAAGAGCATATTTTTGATAAATTCTTTGAATAAATATTTTAATATACAGATAATTATATTTTTGGCAGTTGATTGGAAGTCGACTTATTCAAATGAAAATAATGAAATATTGTAATTCAAAATAATGAAATAAATAAAGCAGTTTCGGAAGGAACATTATGTAGGTTATAATCTCTAAACGCTCTCGGAAATTTAAAATTTTAAATAATTATTATTATTATTTTTCGTTTTTATTTAAATTAATTAAAAATAAATGTATTGTTAAGGTTACATAATTATTTTAGAAAATAAAATAAATTTTACTAAAATTGAAATATTTTAAATTAATGTAAATACGTTGGTATCATAATCTACTAAACTAACTCCTCACTAATTTGTATTTATAAAAGAATATTATGAAATATAATTATTTATTTACATAGCTGCAGACGTTGGTATAGATCACTGAATATTTTCTTTAATTCGATTTTTAAAAAATTACACTGAATTGTAATACAGTAGGACGTCTCTTAAGTTAAACGGTGGTACAATTTTTAACTTAAGAGAACAACCAGTCAAAATCGTCATATGCCATATGATTCAGGGGCGAATAATTTAAATGTCAGTGCAAATTTTGTTATGGTTATTGTGAAAAATCTTATTTGAAATTTGTTTTCGTTTTCTTCTGCATGAAGTTAAGTGCAGTATATTTAATGACATATTTATGTTTATATTTTTGCAGTCTTGGAGATTTTCTTCTCTACTGATTTTTAAAATAAAGTTTTATACCCTGTAAATATAAAGTAAAATAGTATTAAGGAATATAATACTTTTATTCTTTTTTATTAGTTTTAAGAAAATCATTACTCTTAACAAGTGGCAAATTAAAAAATATAAGAATAACTTTTTATACTAGGTTATTATTTTTCAAATTTTTGTAAACAAAAGAAAAAAAAGACAAGTCACCCATAATTTTGTTTAAACTGACAGCCCTGAGATTTAACATAAGAGGATTTAACTTAAGAGACGTCCTTCAATGTAGAAAAATATGCTTAGGTATATTAAAAAGAAAACTTAAATTCGATTAATTAATATTTACATCTGATAATTCCAGCCTTTTTTTAATCGAAAAGTTAAATGATTCTGAGATAAGACTTAGCGAAAAGTAAGCCGAAAATTTCACTAATTTTTTAGTAGAAAGCTACTAATTTTTAGTAGAAAGCTACTAATTTTTTATAAGAAAACTACTAATTGAAAAATTAAACTTTACTTTTTAAATAAGTAGATTTTTTTATTAATTTAATTAGTAGTTTTCTACTAAAAAATAGTAAAATTCTTACTTATTTAATAGTAGCTCAATTTTCGCTAATTCATTAGTAGAAAAATACTATTTTAAGGGTGAAAACTCGTTTACCATGTCAACTAGTAATTTTTTACTAATAATTTAGTAAAAAAACTACTAATTTAATTAGTTAAAGTGATTTTTACGTTATGTTAAACTACTAAAAGAATTATGTAGATTTTTATTTACTAATTACATTAGTTATTTTTTACTATTTAGTTAGTTAAATTTAACTACTAAATTAGTAGTTTTCTACTAATAATTAGTTATAATTTACTAATTGAAAAAGTTGTTCACGATTTGAACCCCTCAGTAGTAGTTTTTTTACTAATTCAGATTTAGAGAGTAAAAAAAACACATTTATAATCAAATTCATTACTCGAGTGTGAATTTCGAGTGTGAAACTCAGCAAATACTAAAATTCCAGCAAAGTGTATACAAGGTAAGTATCATTATTATTATCACTTAAAAAATCAAAATCAGGTGCGTGCACCTGAAATCGTGGACATAAAAGGTATCGTTATCCTTGGAAGAAATCTTTCTAAAATAATTAAGGTGAGGGGAGATTAAAAAACTGCTTGGACGCATTAAAAGCGTCAGGATCGTTTGGACATGATCGACGGCGATTATAAAGGGCCCGACATTGGGTCCGGGTGCATAAAGTCGGGGCAATTATGCATTTGCAAAGTAAAGGGAGTGTCGCTTCACTCGGTATGGTGCTAATGGTCATGTGAGCTTGATCGATGGTTCTGCGAATTACAAACTTCTACCTTATAGTATATAGTATAAAGCCGACGGCTAATTGGCATTCCGCACGGTCCTCTCAAAATTCGCGAGAACAATTTAAGGCATCTTTGAATTTACGCGCCTAAGGAGGACTCCTGTAATAGCGATTACGAGGTGTCGCATTCAACAGGATTTTAAAGGAGAGTCTAATTCTTTCTTAACACGAGGCGCAGCATGCGAATAACTCTTCTCTCCCAATTTAATTCTCTCGCAGGGATAATAAAAAATTGAAAATTGCTCACGTTAAGCGATTTTAGTCAATTTTAAACGAGAGTATATTAAATGTAAATTAAGTGAATATTATCACTGGCTTAGTTATGGTGTTTTAATGGAACGCATTTTTTGATGGGGTCGATTACGTAATTTATTCCGGGCACTGGATCCAGGATTCCATATTTTTAGTGATGCATTGGAGCGAGAAATCCGAATGAGGAAATTTTGTGTTCTTTGTTTTAAATCTCATTTTATCTTGTCTCTTTCAAACGAGATTTTCAAAATATCGTTTTTGTGTGAAAACTGTATTTTAACGTGACATAAGAATTGACTGCAGTTAAAGTTTCCAAAATAACAAAATTCACAATTAATTTCAAAAAGCCAGTATTAAATTTTATGTAAAAATATTTTAATATATATTATAGAATACTAAACATTATTTAAAAGTTAAAACCGAATCGGGTCATCATCATTTTCTCTAAAACTCAATTGATACAATATCCAAAAGAACAAAATTTATGTTTCAGAATATTAAACTTCCTGAAACTCCATTTGTCGGAATTTTTAATTTCCCGAAACTCCAATTGTCAGAATTTTGAAGAAATCGAAGTATTGTTTTTGTTTATCAATATTTTTACCTTTTCTTAATAATCATTAGTATTTTGAAAGATCCAGTTGTATATTGTTCAGAAGAAATTAGGTTAAGCTAAAATTTGTTGTAAAATAATAATTATTTTACATTTTAAATTTTTTCTTTCAATCCAATTAACATTTGTAATTTTCATCCAATTTTGAAAAATATTTGCACATTTTACTCCTTGAAACATTCTCTCCAATTTTATTTGTTGGGTTTTGCTTAATAATATTTTGTTTAAAAGTTATTAAACAAATAAAATTTGTTCTTTACGTATTTTTTAATCAGAATATTATTTAACAAAAGTTAACAAATAAAATTATAGAGAATATTTCAACGATAAAAATGAGCCATTAATTGTCAGAACTGGATGAAAATTGCAGCTGTTCATTAAATCTAAACAAAAAACAAAAAATGTTAAATAATTATTAATTGACAACAAATTTTAGCTCAACCTAACTTTTTCTGAAAAATGTACAACTGGATCTTTCAAATTTTGGTAAAACTAACTTAAATAAATATTTTTATTTGAGGTGAAAAACGACTCATTCAACAACAAAAAATCAAAATATTGAAATTATCTCAATAAATGTGAAATTTGGGATATTGAATCTGGAATACGGGATAAATTACAAAATCACCCTCTAGCTATAAAAATAAACAATCTTATATTTTTAACTAAAAAACACTCCAATTAATTGGAAATGCTGATTGCGGGTAATCAGTTTGCAAATCTTGTGAATATTATTGCATTTAGTTAATAAACGATAATTACACATACTCTCAGTATAATTAGAAATTTACGTGACGAGAGGAGTTACAGGTGAGATTAAATGATAATCTAGCAGCTCGTATCGCATAATCAGTGAAATAATTTCTCTGAAATGGCATTTGGCCTTAAGGAAGCCAGGCACGGTAACGAGATGAGTCTTTTGCAGTTAGAGGAAGAGAATCATCTTCTTTCGAGCTTTACAATTCGTTCCTCGTCGCTTGACTCCTTTTACTGAGATAGAGGCCTCTACACATTTTTCAAATTGGCGCCATTGGCATTACCTCGACGCTTAAATGTATTTTGCGAGCTCATTTTATCGCTCAAGTGGTGAGCTACAACATAAAATATGCATGTATTCCTGCAAAACAGAAGCATTTGCCAGGGACTTCCACTGCGAGGACTTTGAAAATTATGATTATGAGTTTTAATTATTTCAAATGACACCTTGACGTTCCTCTCTTTACAAGGAAAGAAGTAGTCACTTCTTAGCTCTCATTGGTATTTAATTTAATGAAGCTGATTTTCCTTTTTACTTTGATTTTCAGACTAGTTTGATTTTTATGAATGAGATAATTCTATAGATTCATATCAATGTGTAACTTTTAACTTTTACAGTTTGACAATTAAAAAATCCAATTTTTTTGTTAAGGAGGTTCTACCGTAAATCGATTAATCAAACAGATTTTGATAAAACTTATTGTACTGCTAGATAAAGTTTCTACAATTTTGTAGTTAAATTTTTGAGACTTGTAGATTCTTGGGAAAAAAGTTATGATCGATTTATTTTTTCACTGTTTAACCTGTTTAACATTGATTCTTATGAGAATTCATTACTCTGTCACATATATTTTCGTACTAAAAATTATTAATTGACGAGATAGTGATCAAAATTTGTATAGTTAAACACAGATATGTAATGAACCGATATTGTATTTAAAAAAGGACAATAGGTTCCTGTGAGAGTTGCAATAAATTAATTTGTAAAAATATTTCACGTTTTACACGATACAGTTCAGACGTTCTGATATTTTAAAATGTTGATTTTGATCGCACATGAAAAATAGTCATATTTAAAAAGTAAATAAAGTTAATAAAGTTAATAAATAGAATTGTTTAATTGTATATCAGTAAAATTAAATTTAAACCTAACCATAAAATAATGGTCTCTGTTTTGACTAGTATCGTCATACGGTAGAACCTCCTTAATCGTAATACAGAATTCGGTAAAAAAAAGCAACTATTAAATAATAATAATCTCCGTAAACTCCTGAAGTTAGTTATTATTTATATTATTTATTCATTTTTTTTCTGTTCACGTTTTAAAACTTGAAGTGAAGTTGGTTAGTTTTTATATTTATTCACCTTTTTCTGTCCACGTTTTAAAATTGAATGTCAAGTTAGTCCCTGTTTTTTTTTTCATTAATTTTGATTCTTTTTATCAGAAAGATTTAAAATTGTTTTAGTTTACAGACAAAATATGCAGACGATGTTGCCTTAATGACGAGATATTGATTATGGCTAAGAATAATTTATATATTACACACTTATATGAATTTTAATAATAATTTAAATTAATTTAAAGTGTCGAATGGTCGAATTTATTAAAAATTCAAATGACGTTATTTTACTTTATTGGAAAAAAGTAAAATCAAAAATTAAATACAGTTTAAATTATTCTGTAAGTTTTTTAAACATTTTTGAAGTTCCGAAACTTTTATCAAGTTACTAACTTTTTTTAAAATTGCTCCCTATTACACACTTTTTTTAAAAAAACTCACTTTTCTCACTTTTTTAGTAAAATGTCTATTCCAACTGAGGGAGGGGTCTTCTGATATTAGGTGCTTGATTAAAATTTTACCTTATAAATCAGTTAGTTTGTTCATATTCCAATTACACCATCAATTTTTAAGGGGGGGGGGGGGGGGGCAGGAATAATGCAAAAAAAAACCTTTTTTTTGTGAATTTTTTTCAGAAAAACGGCTAAAGCGACTTTAATAAAATTAATTGCATATTGTTTTACATTGTTTAAATTATGTTTGAAAAAATTTTCATCATTAAATATTATAAACTCAGCCGCTGAGAGAGAAGTTTTCAAGACGTCTTTTTTGAAGGTAGCTGTGCGGTGCCAATCCTCATTTGGCGCAGGAACGTCTAAAATATATATCGTAAACTCGCCCCCCCCCCCCCCCCCGGAGCAGTATACTTTTTTTTTCATTTTTGTAGTTTTGGCGGCAAAAAAACGTAAAAACAGCATTTTTGGCCGGAAAAATCCGCCATTTTCTTAGTGGAAAACTACCTTAATGTAAAAAAAAAAAAAACAACGTGGGGGGGAGGTATTTTTCATAAAGAAAACGTGTGCCAATTTTCAAGACAATCGGTTTAGTAGTTTTCGAGTGAGGATTGGCACCGACTTTTAAGAATTGATTTCGAGAAAAACGCATAATAGTTTTGAGCGCTTGGGGATTAGCGTGCATTTGTCGTTTCTCTGCTATTCTAAAACGGCTATAACTTTGAGAGTTTTGCTCCCATCGACTTGAAATTTTGACACGGTATTCTTGAAATGATTTACAACGAAATAAAAAAATAAAAAATTTTTCGAATTTTATCCCTTACCCCCACCCCCTTAATTACAATTTACAAATACGTAATTTCTACACCTCTTTTCCATTATTTTTGTCATTTTTAAAGTATTTTTGTCAACTCTAAAGTATTATTGTCAATTTTCCTATATTTTTGCGATTCTAAATTTAATTTTTTCAAATATCAATTATTCTCTTCAGTCCTTAAATTATTGTCATGAATATTTAAATTGATTACACAAGTTTTCATTTACTTCTGTCATTTTTCAATTATCTTCTCAATATTATAATTATTTTTTTCTATCTTTAAATTATTGTCAGGAATATTTAAATTTTCAACACCAGTCTCTATTCTACTTTTGTTAATTTTCAATAATTTTCTTCAAATTTCAATTACTTTTGTCATTATTCAAGTACTTTTGTCATTTTACGATTATTCTCTTTATATTTTTATTATTTTTGCATTTTTAGAATTATTTTCTACAAATTTCAATTATTATTTTATTCAAATTATTGAATGTGACCTATTAACATTTAATATAGTAATTATTATTGTTATATCAAATTTTAATGTTACTGTTACTTAAAATACATTTTTAAGTGTAGAAAAGCAGTTCTAAAGTTTATCACTTATGTTAGATTAAAGAGGAAGATACTTTTTTTTTGATTTGTTATACATTTATTTAGTTTTTAAGGCCATGCGCATTAAATTTTTGATTTTGGAAATTTTGTTTTTTAAGGTCTCACTAGCCCTAGAAACTTTTGATGAATAAATAAAATAAAGAAATATATTTTATTTTGTAATAAGCTTTTGCCCGTAAATAAATAAATAAATTCAATGTTTTTTATTGTCATGGATTTTTAAATTTATTATATTAGTTTTCAATTATTTTCTACAAATTTCAATAATTTTCTTCATTATTTTTATTATTGTCATAAGTTTATTAAATTTGTACACTTTTTTCAATTAATTTCAACAAATTTCAATTATTTTCTTTAAACTTCAATTATTCTCTATAAATTGTTTATTTATACACCAGCTTTCAATTATTTATGTCATTATTCAATCAGTTTCGTAAAATTCCAATAGTTTGCCCAAGTACTGTTTTTAAATATTTAATTTTATGTACCAGTTATCAAATACTTTTTTATTGTTTGATAATTATCTTCTTGTAATTTCAGTTATTTTTGAAACTTTTTAATTATTTTTTTAAATTTTAATTATGTTCTTCAATCTTCAAATTATTGTCAGAAATATTTAAATTTTCTACACAAGTTCAATTCACTTTCATTATTTTTCAATTGTTTTCTTCAAATTCAATTACTTTTGTCATTAATCGGTTATTTATTTATTTTTGTCATTTTTCAATTATTTTTTTCATATTTCTGTTATTTTTGCCATTTTAGAATTATTTTTTACAAATTGCAATTATTTTATTTCATTCTTTTTATTGTCATGAACTTTTAAATTTTTTGCACCTGTTTTCAATTATTCTCATCATTATTTTTATTATTGTCACGAGTTTATTAATTTTTTTACACGTTTTTCAATTATTTTCTTCAAACTTAAATTTTTTTTCATATTTGAACTTTACAATTACTGTCTATAATTTTTTAATTTTCACAACAGTTTTAATTTATTTATTTCAATATTTCAATTGTTTTGTCAAATTGTCAAGTATTTTCTTCAAATGTTTATTTTTTTTAAAGTTATCAATTATTTTTATCATTTCTCAATTATTTTTTCAAATTACAACTATTTTTGTCAGTATTCAAATATTTTTGACATTTTGGAATTATTTTCTTTAAATGTCATTTTCTTCAATCTTTTTATTATTGTCATGAATTTATTAACTTTTGAAGATTAGTTTTCAATTATTTATGTCATTATTCAATTAGTTTTTTCACATTTTAATTACATCTTTAATTTTTCAATTATTTCATACAATTTTTCAATTAATGTATTAAATTATTTATTTTGTTACATCATTTTTTAATATATTTTTCATTTTCTATTAATTTTTTTTCTAAATTTTAGTTATTTTTGTCATTTTCCAACTGTTTTCTACACATAAACATTTTTTTGATATTTTTTAAATTATTTTTTTCAAGTTTTAATTATTTTCTTGAAAATTCTATTAATTTTTTTCAATTTTTCAACTATTGTCTAAAAAGTGTAATTTTGACACCAGCTTTTATATTTATTTATGTCATTATTCAATTAGTTTCTTTACATTTTACTTATTTCTTCAATATCTCAATCATTGTGCGAAAATTAAGATTTTTTTTACCAATCTCAAATTTTTGTTTCAAATTTTAATTATTTTTGTCATTCTTTAATTATTTTTTTGTAACTTCAATTATTTTTAAAACTTTTGATTTATTTTCTTCAAATTTTAATTATTTTGTTTCAATTTTTGTCATAATTTTTTGATTTTTAATCAATTCTTCAATTAGTTTTGTCATTTACAACTTGTTTTCAAATTGAATTATTTTTGTTATTATTTAATTACTTTCTACATATTTCAATTATTTTTTCGATTTAAAATTGTTTTTTTTTTCAAATTTGAATGGCTTTTCCTGCTGGCGCCCCCCAATTCAATATCAGTAATATCAAACTCTATATTGCTTATTCACTTTTTATATTTAAAAACTTACATTTAATCACTTTTTTTTATTTAAAAGCTCACTATCTTTTTTCACTTAAAAAATCATTATTTACTCACTTTTTTAAATTAAAAAGTCTTTTTTTTCACTATTTTCAATCTTCAAGTCCACTGGCAACCCCCTTTATTGGATAAATATTATTCATCGATTTGTTTTATTTATTATTATAGTTTAATTTCTAAAATTTATGGAAAACTAGTCGCGCGCTTGCGCGCATTATATTTTGCTAGTATTGTAATAAAATGAATGAGTAGCAATAAAAGTCCCTCTGTTTAGTTATACCCTTTATTTATACTTAAGTTTACTCTGATTCCCTTCTGGATAAAATAATTACACGTTCAGAGTTAATGTACACCTTAAATTGTAAAGGTGTAATTTGTGTTTAAAAATTTCATTTTAAACTCTACTCAATCCTGATCTTTGTCTTGAATATCAAGCCATAAAAAGTACCATAATTAATAAAATTGCACGGTATTGAAAGAGAGGCGAATCTTTAATAACACTTTGGAAAAATTACATATTTAATTTTTGGAAAAGCAAAAAACAAACGAGAGGATAAAAATTAATTGTTGATTCCTTGGAATTCCAGTTTATTATAAATCGATGCTCTCGTGATGTTCTCACGAAAAAAAGATTTTGAATTTTCAATCTTCGACAAATAATAGGTGCAAGATTCAAAAGAGAGTGAAAGAGACAGGAGAGATTTCGTGAGCATTTTTTAAGTGTAGTTAGGTTCGTGATGCAAGCTCGTTACAAGACGTGCCTCTTGAGTCAAACGTCCATTGCAGTTTCCAGTGTTGCACGTGTGACCAGTATATAGTAGGTATATATATAATACTTGGTGCATTGCACGTTTCGACTCTATTGCAGGAGAAAATTGCTATCGCTACAAAAACCAGTTTTCGTCGATTTATTTTATTATTTCTCAAGATTGAGACTTGAGCACGCATAAGACTACATGAAATTACGTATATCCTATTGGAATTGCAGTGGCACTTAGGTTACGCGTGCGCGATCCTCTGATGGATATCGGGGGAAAAGAAAATTACAGGAGAAGATTTGTAGCTCGAGATGTTCTTTGAAATTCTCGGAATACTTATTAAAGAATCATCTTTTTAATGTTAATACGTAATGACCGATGGAAAATAATAAAAATCGAGACTCCTTTCAATTGGGAGTACAAAGGTTTTGACAGTCAAGATCATGCGATTTGTCAAACATTCGATTCACTTTTGAAAATAAGAATATAAAAATTTTGCGGTTTCGTTAAGTATAACGTTCAACTGACAATTTTCTGCAAAATCTTGTTTGAAATCTTCAAGGAGCTTTTTCTTAAAAGTCTCTACGAGAAAAAAGAATTTAAATAAAATTTTTATAAAACTCTTGTTCAAAATCTTTACCATACAGGTATCATTTAAATATTCATGAGAAATTCTCTAAAATCTTTGTGTAACTTTTGTTCAAAGTTTCTATATATAACTATTCCTCGACATTATAAAAATTATCTTTTTAATCCTTATAAATCTTCTTCTTTAATATCGTTAGGAAATACTTATGGAACTTTTGTACAAAATCTTTAATCAAAATTAATCAAAACCTAAAAAAATGTGTTTACAGTCTTTCAGAAAATTTTGTTTTTGGTCTAAATCTTCTTGTGATCTTTATTCGATATTGTATATTTTTTTTAAAAAAGTTAATATGTAAGTACTTTATTCTTTTTATTTTTTGAAAACGCATTGATTAAGCTAGCGAACCCGAAATTTTGAAAATCGAGGATTTTAACAAAAAACACGATTGTTAATGATTTTATTTTTATATTTTCTTGCAAGTTTCAATATCTTTTTATCAACTTGTGAGTGATTAAAAAACAGATCGAATGAGCTATTTGCAAACCTTCTATAGTAATCCTGTTTAGAGTTATCAAGATTTCAAAAATGAAAAATGTTAATAAAAATTAATTTTTTTAGTTTTTTGTCATTTTATATCATTTTTATAAAAAAGACATTTTTATGAAATTTTTATTCAAAATCTTTATGACCCTTTCTTGACTTTTTTTTATGCAACATTTTAGAAATTTATTTGCTATTTTTATTTAATTTTTTGTAAAAGATTTTCAGGAACGCTCTTTTCTCTAAAATCTCCATTACAATTTTAATAAAATCTTCATGAAATTATTATTTTAAATGTCAATAAACATTTATTTCGACATCTACACGAAATATTAGTAAATTTATTTGAAATTTTTCTTTTCTTCGTAAAACTTTTGTTGAAAACTTTATGACACTGTTAACAGAATCAATGAATCATTCACTGACCTATCTCACAAGTGAGTTGAGTAACTGGAATATATTGTAGAATTTATTTATTTTAGATGTAGTACCATTTGTGACCACTTTACTTTTAGTGTCCATTTCTACGTATATTCCAATGTATTTATTATATTTTTTGGATATATTTCAATTTTTCAAGTATTTAAATTTTAATTTCCCTACAAGCAAGAAATTTTTCGTAAGAGATATTAATGAATCATAAACATTTTTAGAATTATTTTATTAATTTATTATAATAATTTAAACTACTAAAGAAAAAAAACTAAATTCATTTTATAGTTAGAGTTTTCTTTTAAAGTACTATGTTTTATAATTGATAAGATGAAAACTTTTATAATTGTTTAAAAGACAATTAATTTTGGTGTTTAAAAAAAAGTTCATACTTTGCCCGTCTAGCCTTAGGCTACCTGGTAGGATTTAAATTCCCCTAAACCCACTTACTGAACAAATTATATTGTTCAATTACAACTTTTTAAGGACATATGATTTTGATGACATGACATTTAAATAATAACTATATGAAAAAATTTTAGGACTAAAATAATTTTACATTTAATTTTAGAATTTAATTGAAGCAGTTTGTGCAGAAACCGCACAAGTCCAATTTTTTCGAAAATCACTTTTTTATGGAAAATTTATCTTTAAATGAAGCTCTACGATCTAGTAAAATATTACATATGTTACTAAACTCGAAACCCTTTAAAATAAATAAACAAATTTTCGTTTCGTGCAAAAACAGCACAAGTCCGTGATTCCAAGCTGCGCACAAAAATACGCAATGGATGAAAAAATATTTATTTGTGATATTTATAAAGTGTTTTAGACTTTGTTAAATAATTTATTTTAAACAGTTTATATTATAAATAAAATGCACTTAAATCAAGGTAGAAAACAATAATAGTGAATTATGTGATAATTGTTAAGCAAAAGTCGCAAAAGTGATTTTTAAAAAATGTTTATTATTCTCTCTAAATCTGAATTAGTTAAAAATAACTAATTTGATAGCAAAAAATCAGTCACTAATTGAAATAGTTATATTTCTACTAATCATTTAGTAAAACATAACTAATTATTAGCCAAATTTATTTTTAGATTATGTCAAAATAACTAATATTTTAGTAAAGTTCTGTTTACTAATTAAATTAGTCAAATTTGAACTATTTTTTAGTTATGTTTTTACTAACAATTAGTCATTTTTTTACTAATAATTAGTTATTTTTAACTAATTGATGAAATAAAAACTCAGCCACGATTTTACTAATTATTAGTTATTTTTAACTAATTGATGAAATAAAAACTCAGCCACGATTTTACTAAATATTAGTTATTTTTAACTAATTTAAATTTAAAGATTTTATAAAATGCTAATAAAAATTACCCAAATTAAAATTTTTTAATAAATATTACTAAAAATTTACTAAAACTGTGATACTTCACTTGATTCAATACATTTTTTGTGTTATCCATTTCATTTTGTGCAGAAACCGCATAAGTCCAAAAGTTAATTTGTTTGTTTTATACCCTATATTAATTAAAATATAAACCAAGCATATTGAATTTTTAAACTTACAGGTTAGTAGAAAATAATACAAAACGCAGAATTAAAAAAAATTTTCACATTTACAAGAAAAACAGTTTTTATTGTTTCCTGAACAATTTCGATTTATGGACTTGTGCGGTTTCTGCACAAACTGCCTCAATTGTTTCACAGCACAAAAATAGCTTTTGTTTAATATTTTGTTTATAATATAAAAGTGATTTTTGAGGTTAAAAAAGAAAGTGGCAAATTTAAATTTCTAAAATTTTCTTTGCATTATAGGTTATGATCATTGTTGACATCGTATCTTCATACTCTCTAAATTTGAATTAGTTAAAAATAACTAATTAATAGTAAAATCGTGCCTGTGTTTTTGTTTTCGCAATTAGTTAAAAATAACTAATTATTAGTAAAATATGACTAATTATTAGTAAAAATATAACTAAAAAATAGTTAAAATTTGACTAATTTAATTAGTAAACAGAATGTAACTAAAATTTTAGTAATTTTGACATAACCTAAAAATGAAATTAACTAATAATTAGTTATTTTTTACTAAATTGTTAGTAAAAATATAACTATTTTAATTAGTGACTGAGTTTTTGCTTTTAAATTAGTTACTTTTAACTAATTCAGATTTAGAGAGTATGGTGAAGAAGATTCTGGTTTAATGGAAAACTGTATAAATTCATGGGACCCGTTTTAGACAACAGGTTTGTTTTTAATATATTATTTTGTACGCGTGGCGCTATTTTGTGCACTCGAGGTTTTTAATGAATAAAATCTTTATATTCAATTGCTTAAGATTGCTACTTGGTATAAATATTTTCTGATATCTAGACTACAGAGAGTACTAAATGAATTTATTTAATTCTTTATCAAAAATCAGAAAAAAAATCGTAAAGTCGTGAAAATCAAGCTGAAAATTTTAAAAGTTCTCAAAATTCTGTTCAGTTCTCCGGAAGTTTAAAAGTATTTCTAAAGGTATTAATAATACTTGTTGACAATTTAGTTGTGATGATGTATACGTGATGCGCTAACTTTTTATTGCATATTTTAAGAAAAAAGTGTAGAAAACTGAAAAACCAGGATTTGGTGGGTTATTTTGTGCATTCTTTAAAATCAAGTTTTTTTTAATAATTTGTTTTGTAAAAATTACTTTAGAATTTCATTTTAAAACATTTTTGTCTTATATTTATTATAATAAATAAGAAATAAGCATAAAATTTCAGTTTTACACGTGGTGCCTTAAAAACCTCAAAACAGTAACATTAATAATTACATGCTTTTCAAATTAATTTTGAAACTTTTTCTCTTAAAATAACTCAAGAAGTGTAATAGAAGTTATTTTAAGTAAAATTTTGTTAAAGAAATAACTTTTTTTGTAAATCTACATTTTTTGTGAAATTTTAGTGTTTTACTTTCAAATTAATTAAACAATTCCTGGAAAGAAAATATTTTTGGCTTCGTTTTTTTTTTATTGTACTCTAGAATATCTAGAAATAATACTTCATACAGCAAAAACGTTCAAAAAAAATTTTTACATAACTTTATAAGTAAGCAAATTTTGATGCACAAAATAGCCCCACCATGGGGTTTATTTTGTGCATAACTTTGAGTTCCTATAACTCAGACAAAAATTTTTTTCGGCTAACTCAAAGGACACCTTTAGAAGGATGTCTACAACATAACTGAAAAGATACATTTTTTATTTTTTCAAATTCTGAATTTTAACAAAGCATAGAGTGGAGAAAGAGTGGTTTTGTGCACAAAATAGCCCCACTTGACGGTATTAATTAATAAATATTCGTAAAATTTTGAAACATTGGAGAATATTCTTTTAGATAAAATTAACACTTCCATTCCAAATGACATTTAATTTAGAAAATTTTCTTAAAAACTATTTTGTATTTCATATTTTGAAGTGTAAAATATTTTTTCCTCTTATTATTTATATTTTTTGAAATGTAAAAAATGCTTCTAAATTATTAGAGATACATGTCAACGAGTAAGTATCATTTTCGTACAAAACTTACCATGAAGATTGTTATATTGTACAGAAATACCCGTGTAGAAAAGTTCGGTGGGCGCCAGTTGGGCCCCATATGGGTTTCCTAGATTTAAGGTGGGCCCCAGTTGAGTCTTCCCACTGGGAGATTAGTGGGCTTGTAATGCTCAACCCTGTTAGTGCCAATTTACTAAAGAAGATCATAAAAATGTAAAATCGTTAAAAAATATTCAGTACAACTTTTTACAATATTTTCCATCAAAATTTTCTTTAATGAAATCAAAATTAGTTAATAACAATTGTTGCATGTAATTTTTAATTTTTTTAAACAAACTAATATTGTTTATTTGAAACTTTTCATCTAATAGAGCTAGAGAGTTGTAACTTTTTTCTAATTTAGCAACTATATAAAATAACTAAGCCTAATATTAGAAAAAAATAAGATATAAAATTATAAAAATTGTTTAAACAAATTAATATTGTTTATTTGCAACTTTTCATCTAATTGAGCTGGAGAGCTGAAACTTTCTCTTAATAATTTTGCAACTTTTTAAGCCTATGAAAGCTTAAAATTAATAATAAATGAAAATTCACAATTATAAAAATTGTTTAAACAAATTAATATTGATTATTTGTAACTTATCATCTAATTGAGCTACAGAGTTGAAATTTTCTCCTAATTTTGCAACTCTTCAAGCTGATGAAAGCTTAATATTAATAATAAACGAAAATCCACAATTATCAAAATTGTTTAAACAAATTAATATTGTTTATTTGCAACTTTTCATCTAATTGAGCTAGAGAGCTAAAACTTTCTCTTAAATTTGCAACTTTTCAAGCTTATGAAGGCTCAATATTAATAATAAACAAAAATCCACAATTACACTAAATGTTTAAACAAATTAATATTGTTTATTTGCAACTTTTCATCTAATTAAGCTAGAGAGCTGAAACTTTCTCTTAATAATTTTGCAACTTTTTAAGCCTATGAAGGCTTAAAATTAATAATAAACGAAAATTTACAATTATAAAAATTGTTTAAACAAATTAATATTGTTTATTTGTAACTTATTATCTAATTGAGCTACAGAGTTGAAATTTTCTCCTAATTTTGCAACTTTTCAAGCTGATGAAAGCTTAATATTAATAATAAACGAAAATCCACAATTATAAAAATTGCTTAAGCAAATTAATATTGTTTATTTGCAGCTTTTCATCTAATTGACCTAGAGAGTTGAAACTTTCTATTAATTTTGCAACTTTTCAAACCTATGAAAGCCTTATATTAATAATAAACAAAAATCCACAATTACACTAAATGTTTAAACAAATTAATATTGTTTATTTGCAACCTTTTATCTAATTGAGCTTTAGAGTTAAAACTTTCATTTAATTTTGCAACTATTCAAGAATATAAAAGCTGAATATTAATAATAAACGAAAATCAACAATTATAAAAATTGTTTAAACAAACTGTTTATTTGCAATTATTCATCGAATTGAGCTAGAGAGTTGTAACTTTCTCTTAATTTTGCAATTTTTAAGCCTTTAAACGCCCAAAACTTATAGTAAACGAAAATTCATAATTATAAAACTCTTTTAAACAAATTAATATTGTTTATTCACAACTCTAATACAGTTTGGGAACTGTATTACAATATTAATATTAACAATACTAATTTGTTTAAACAATTTTTTGTAATTGCAGATTTTACTTTACGATTAATACTGGGCTTCATTAGGATTGAAAAATTGCAAAATTAATAAAAAGTTACAACTCTGTAACTCAATTAGATAAAAAATTGCAAATAAACAATATTAATTTGTTTAAACAATTTTTGTAATTGTGGATTTTTGTTTATTATTAATATTAATCTTTTGTAGGCTTGAATAGTTGCAAATTTAAGAAAAATTTACAACTTTCTAGCTCTATTAGATTATCCGATCGAAAAATGTTAATTTTTATGGATTTTATATCAATTCCATGGAAAAGTTTTTTTTTTCATGCATTTTGCATGGGAAACTTTGAGCGCTTTGACCGAATTTCATGAATTTTTAAATTGAAATGAAGGGAATTTGCAATAAATAAAGCCAGGTTGACGATAAGTTTAGTATTAAAACTATTATTTAGTAACAATTTACTTATTTAAAAAAACTGGGAAGCCCAGGTTGGCCCCAACTGGCGCCCATTTACAAACTGGGAAATACTGGGAACTTTTCTACACGGGTAGTTAAATGTTATTTTGTATACAACTGCTAAAATTTAAAGATTTTTAGATTTTATTTATTAAATATCTGATTTTTATAAATTAATTAAAGTGTTTATAACTTACTTAATTAATTTAACTAGTTAATGTTAAAACCTTTAATTTCCGGTGTTGTACAAAATAACAGTAACCTATGATTGTACAAAATAACAATTTTTAAAGTAAGTTTTGTGTCAAAATGATATTTACTCATTCCAACTAACTCATTCAATAAAAAATTAGAAAATCACCGGTAAAATTTCATGAGAATTTTTGCTCATTACCATTCCTACATAAACCAAAAAGTTGATAAATTTGCGTAAACACAATTCTTAATTTATATAAACTTTGACTTTCAACATATAAAGTCAAGGGACTTTAGACAAAGTGCCATGACCTTTTTATTAGACCATTAGACAAGTAATGTGAGAAGGTAATGTTATTAATTAGAAGGTATAATGTGAAGGAGGATAAAAGTAGGTATACACAGTAACACACATATACAGAAAAGTACGGTTGCGCGTGTGTGGCGTGTGCGTACGGCATGCGCGAAGAGCGTGGCGGCATGTATTTTTTTTTTTGTGGACCCCACCATATAGCTAGAAAAGACTTCCCTCTCCTCTATCTGATCTAAAGCTATCATCCCTCCTCTCTCGGCATCTTCCTCCTTCGGCCGTCGGCACCATCCGCATCACCATTCACCCTTCCCCCTTGTGCTCTGAGATCACCAACGCTGACTCGGACGCACCTGCCGCCGGTTCCCACACTCGATGCCCTCGCGCCGGACGTGACGTCACTACCTACACTCGGCTACCTTGTACACTCAACGACACTCATGTCCGCACACATAGCGTTGTAACTGTGTAGTCTTTCGTGTCCGCTATATTCGCGCGTGGGTATCCGTTTAGCTTTAGATAAGTGCGTGCTGGCGCATAAAAGGCGGGGTACCACTGAGATTATCTTTCCACCGTGAAAAAATGACCTCACCCCAATCCGGCCCACTTGTGATACCATCATCACACGTTTGGGACGAAACCTTTCTTTTGCCAACTTTAGGAAATCGAAAATTGCAGTTGTCATTCAACTTGTACAATGTACATACACATTATTTGTTTATTTATTTTATTTCCAAGATAAAAGGGGACACTTTCTATTGTAACTGAGTGTCTACAATTGCAATAAGGGAGGATAATAACTGGACAAAAGAGTTTTCAGGACGAGTGACGTAAAACTCTATTGTGTCACTTTTCAATGTACCATCTTTTTTTATGCAATTTAGTGCTATGCACTTTTTTTCGGAGGTATTATCTCGGCAAGAAAGACATGTCAAGTCAATTATTAAGAAGTGTTAGGATGTTGCCCAGGATGTCGATTCACGTCAAAATTACACTTTAGGTCTATTATTTATTTTTTTAAAGAAACATATGTATAAAAGAATTTCGAGTCCATTTCAATTTCCGTTTTTGCATAAGGCTCCGTCTATCTATGTCGTCATTGATATTTTGATGACTTAATGATATTTGAGTAAAATTATATTGTAATGAAAAAATTCGAATAATTTTTCAAAATTTAAAAAAATGTCAAACTTGCTTAGTTTGAATCTGTTAAAAATAACTGATTGGCAGTTAAATCTCGGCTGACTTTTTTGCTTCAGCAATCAGTGAAAAATAGATTATTAGTCAAAAAATGAATGATATTATCAGTAAAAAATGAATTGAATGAGTTGACAAAAAATCTACTGAAGTTTTAAAGTTGTTTTAACTAACAGTTATAGTTATTTTTGACTGAATTATTATCTATTTTTTTTTAATGTTCTGTTTTATGGAATTTATGTTATTAATTCCGAAAGTTGTTAACAAAATTGACACTTTTTAAAGTAAAAGATATTTTTAAATTTCATTGATTAAAATTTTTGAATATAAATTAAAGTTTTATTCAAAAAGACGTATAATAATTTAAATTGATAAATCGACTTATCGACTGAAGTTGAAAATAGTTGAAGTTAAGATTTATTAAAACTTGAATTGATTAATATTTCAAATAAATAATGTTTTAATCCCTAAAAATTTGAAAAATTCGGAATAATTCAAATTTGGATTCACTAAACTAAAGTATCGGGATAATTAACATTTTGGAGCTTTAATTAGCAAGCTTGTATATTAATTTAAATTTGTCTATCGACAGAAGTTGCAAATAGTTAAAGTTAAGATTAATCAAAACTTTAAATGGTTAAAATTTTGAATCAATAAAGTTTGAAACCCTAAAAATTTGAAAAAAATCAAATTTGTAATAATTGAAATTCGAATTGACTGAAGTTTCAGGATAATTGACATTTTGATAAATTATAAATTTTTATCGATTGAGTTTGGAGCAAAATGAAGTGTAAAAAAATTGAATTACTATAAAGTTTGGAAAAATGTTTGATCTCATAGTTATATTAAAAGTCATTGAAATTGAAATCTCAAAACTTAATAATTAAAGTTTTAATTAGTAAACTTGTATTAATTTAAATTTGTTTATCGACAGAAGTTAGAAACAGTTAAAGTTAAGATTAATTAAAACCTTAATTAATTAAAGTTTTTAACAAAGAATTTGAATTGATTGAAGTTTTAGAATAATAGACACTTTAATAAATTATAAATTTTTACTGATTGAGTTTAAAGCACATTAAATTCGGACCAAAAATGAAATTTTTTAATTGCAGAGACTGGAATAATTTTTGATAGCATAATTAAAAATTCAAATTTAATTCGCAAAACTTTTGTTAAATTCAATCTCGGATTAATAAAGTTCGAAATAATTACAATTTGGATTGAAAATTTTTTTAATAATTGAAACAATCAAGTAAATAATAAAACTTAAATTGACGATCGTTAGTATTGTCTAGCGTATAAATGAACAAAGTTAAAAAATGTAGGGGAGAGTGGCTATCAATGTACCGGGTTTTTTTCAAGGTCATAGTACTTATTGAATTTCACCAATTTCAAGCACTTCTTTGCATCAATATAAAACTACAACACTTATCTAGGTAATGCACACATATTTTACACGATTTATTTTGATTAAATAATAAAATTTAGGATTTTTCTAAAGTAACAAGCTATTTTCATTTGCAACAACCTGGGTACACAATGAACCACCTCTATAAAAATACTAAAAATGTTCAACAATAATAATATTGCAATTTTCACTTTGTAAAAAAACTTATTTTCTATCAAATACTACAAAAAATTGTTACTTAACACTTTTTAATTGATAATGTATAACATAAATATACCTTAAATTTAAGTTAACTAGCTAAAATGGCATTTTAGTTTTGCTATGTTGAGAAAAGTACTGATAACAATCGCTGTAACATACTGTACGCATGCCTAGTTTTATAATCAAGCATACCACTCTGGAAATCGAAAATACACTGAAATTCCAGGTGGTTCATTGTTCCCCGGTACATTGAATCAACATGACATTTGCAACAAAAATGGTTTTTTATAACTTAATCCAATATTTCAAAATCTTTATCTCATTAGAATATTGTAGTTAAGGCCCAAAACAAAATAAATCGTAAGTACATTTATTTTTAAATGGCCTTATTTCAATTAAAAAACGTGTTTGTATTTTAGGTAAAATTTTTCTTCAGTACATCAAAAACAGTTTTTTCCAATTTTCTCTGTAAAGAGTAAATCCACACGTCTCAAATTTATGGACGTAGTGTGTTTACGCAAACTTCATTTATATTTAAAATTAGGAGAATTTTTATTTAATTGTTTCTGAGAAAATTGAAATGGTTCATTGAAAAAACTGGTACATTGATGGCCACTCTCCCCTAAATTTAAAAAAAATCCCACTTTAAAAAGTGGTGAAAAAAAAATTGCAAGTAATATGAATTCACTGACAGATTGGAAATTTATGTGCGGATAGTATATTCTTAGAAAATTTACAGCTTTATTATACCTACAATAATAATGCTATTCAAATAATCTATTCGTCAATTTTTCGGGTGTAAGTAGAACACCTCAATGAGCTTTCGTTTTCAGATGGAGATAGTGGGAATATTAAGCGAAAGATTGAGGGATGCGATGGCGTGTTAGAGGTGAAGTACGATCAGTGCCAAGCACGATATTTTCTAGTTCGACGTGTGAATGTAAACGTAAGTGAACCAACCAAAGTTAAATAAGTAGTTCAGAGTACGCAAGAACTGCTTTCAAGATTAATTATACGAAGGCACCACCCATCGCTCATTAAATAAACAGAAAACAATTTTTTACGAATAATAACTACCACGTCTTATTTGAGTATTCTGTTCTTATTGGAATAATTATTATTTAGTCCTTTGCCCCAAGAAATGACACTTGATTAATTTCTCTCAAGAAGATTGCTTCATATGTATGCATAATAAAATCACCAAAGTATCATTATAGTTGTAGATATCTTTTTTAATGAAATTTGTATAATGTGTGTGGATCAATAGTTAAATTTTACTAAATTTTGGTATAGAAAACAATTATTAATTTTAGTAGAAAATAGTGAATAGTAGAAATTTACTACTAAGTTGTTTATTTTGGAAAAATTAATAATTTATTTGGTAAGCCTTCACTGGAAATACGGTATTCTTCTTTTAAGAATTATTCTTAGCGCCTATTTAAGAATAAAATATTATATTTAAAGAATATAATATTCTTAGAATAAGAAGAATATTTATTAAATTAAGAATGTAGTCACTTAAATTAAGAATATTCTCTTAGATTAAGAATGTCTTCTTGAATTAAGAATATTTTCTTAAAAATGCTAAAAATATTTTATTCTTAAATAGGCGCCAAGATAAATTCTTAAAAGAAGAAAACTGTTTTTTCAGTGTACGATTACAATTTTAGTTAGTAAAAATTTCTAATACATTTATTGAGGATTATTAATGTACTCATTACGGCTTATCAATAAATTTGGTAAGTTGTGATAATCAGGTTAGTGAGGAATACTAACTTATTTTGTAAAGTTTACTAATTCATTAAGCACATATTACTAACACAATTAGTAACTGTTGCTAATCAATTTAGCAAGAATTAGTACATAAATTATTAATCACACAAATTTAACACAATTTTAATTACTTCCTAATTTATTTAGTAAATCTAAATTGATACTCTAAAAAAGAACAACTATTTCGTTTAATATGCTCTCTACATTTGAAATGGTTAAAAATAACTAATTTGGTAGGAAAAGTCAGTTTTTAACTTAAATTCACTGAAAAAACGATATTCTTTATTTCTGAATTATTCTTGACGCTTATTTAAGTATAAAATATTCTTCTATTAAAGATATAATAGTCTGAAAATAAGAAGAATATTTTTAAATTAAAAAGCATATTCTTACTTTATAGAGCATATTCTTTAATTAAGAATATTTTCTTATGGCTTAAGAAACTGCTACTTAACTTGTGAATATACTTCTGATTTTAAAAATATTCTTCTTATTTTAAGAATATTATTTCCTTAATAGAAGAATATTTTATTCTTAAATAGACGCCAAGAATAATTCAAAAATAAAGAATACCGTTTTTTTAGTGATGTACACTGATCGCCACATATGCTTTAACATATTTCCATTGGACCTACGTGTGAAAATGTTAAAGCATATCTGGCGATAGCTGTACCTAATATATACTCTCTAAATCTGAATTAGTCAAAAACTACCATTTAGGGGTTAAAATCTTAAACAAGTTTTCTCTTTTTCAATTAATAAAAAATAACTAATTAATAGTAAAAAACTACTAATTCAGCAGTTAAATTTAACTAATTAAATAGTAAAAAATAACTAATGTAATTAGTAAATGGAAATCTACTAATTCTTTTAGTAGTTTAGCATAGCCTAAAATTACTTTGACTAATTAAATTACTATTTTTTTACTAAAGTATTAGTAAATAACTACTATTTGAAATGGTAAACGAGTTTTCACTGTTATTAAGCTTTTGTTGACTAATTCAATTAATCAAATTTTAACTATTTTTTACTTATATTTTATTCAAAATTAGCCGATTTTTACTAATAATTAATTAATTTTAACTCTAATTCAGATTTAGAGAGACTATAGTGTCATTCTGGTTTGTTGTATTTTTTGGCTTTAGGGTTCCAAGATAATAAAGAAAAAGTTTCCTTCGGTTTCTTAATATATTTAGCAAAGGTTACTAATCTATCAGGAAAGAATACTAATTTATTTAGTTAAAACCTATTATAAGTTTACAGTTAAAACACGATTACTACGTCAGATAGTAATTCTGTTACTAACTAATTTCATTAATCAAAGTAATTTTTAGATTATATTAAATCACTAAAAAATAATATATTTCTGTTTACTAATTATTTGAGTAGTGTTTAACTATAAATTAGTCAAATTTGGCTACTAAATACGTGATTTCCTTTCTATAGTTAATTTTTTAAATAGACAAATTAATGAAGAGATTTCCTTCACGGTTTTACTATATTAATTAGTAATTTTCATATAGCAATGATTAGTAATTTATTTAGTAGGAATTACTAATCTATTTAGAACGGTTACTAATTTATTATATACACTGAGAAAACGGAATTCTTATATTAAGTAACTTTTACTATTTAAAAGTAAAACCTAAACTGACTGGAATTTCTGCGCAGGTCAGGCAGTTTTTACTATTTCCGGAGTAAATTTTACTATTTCTGAAGTAACTTTTAGTAAAATAATTAAAACTTACTTCGAAAATTGTAAAAATTGCCAGATATGCGCAGAAATTTTGGTCAGTTTAGGTTTTACTTTTAAATAGTAGAAGTTACTTTATCTTTTTTTTCAGTGTATCAATTACTGGTCATTTAGTGAGGATAACTAATTCATTTAGTAATAATATCAAATAAATTAGTACGCAGTTAAAAATTTTGTGTAAAATGTAACATATTTCACATGTCCCAAACGGTCCACTCAAAACATTGTGTTAATTTAACACAAGGAAATATGTTGAAAATTGTAACCTCTTATTTGACACATCATAGTGATTCTAACTGAATATGGTTGAAGTTCTTAACGTTTAAATGAACGTTATTTCTGCAAAGTTGAAAATTTTGTTTTAAATGTACTATAAATCACAGTTTCAAAACGGTCCACTTAAAACTTGTGTTGATTCTTAATATAAGAAATTTGTGTTGTTTTGTTTGTCGACTGCTCGGTACAAGACAAATATAATCGTGATAATTTTAAAGAGTATTTTACCCTTTGAAAGTTAAAATGAATTTTCAATAAGAAATTAATGCTTTACAATAAAAAAATAAACGTAAATTACAGTGTTGCAACTAAAAAAGTTGAGGTTATGTGAATCGAATGACATTTAAAAAATGTGTAAAATCAACTCACGAAAAATGTTAAATTTTAACACAAAAAATTTAAGGATTGTTTTCTACTCAAATACACAAAATTTTTAACTGTGTAGTATTCTGTTACCAATTAATAGTTTTCTAATAAAATTTAATAAAAGATAAGTGACTTTTCCTTAGTTTTTTAGATCAAACAAAGTACTAATTCGACATACTATTATTTTAAATTAAAATAAATATTGAAAAAGAAATTCTTTTTAATCAAAGTAAACTTTTTTTATATGTACATATGTATTGACATCAGATACTGAAAAAACTGTATTCTTCTTTTAAGAATTATTCTTAAATGAGAAATAAAGTTTTTCAGTGGATTAACAATGACTTACGTCCAAAAAGATTTTGAGTGTATAAAATTAATATTTACTCTAATATTACTCTGTTCTCAGAGTTAAAACCTTCCAAAAAAAAAAAGAATCTGTTTCTTTTTTTCTCGCAAAATATCCGATTTCAAATTCTTGTTTTACAAAAAAAAATCATTATAATTTAACGAAACTTCTAAAGTAAAATAAACTAATTTTTTTCTAGTTCTTTAAACTAAACTAACATTTCTCTTGTATTTTAAAACAAACTTTTTCCTAGTTAATTAATGCTAAACTTAAATGTTTTTAGGCACTTAAAACTACTACTTTGGATTATCGAAATTCGTCAATGTCTAAATATTTCATATTCTACTAATAACCTTAATGTTTCAGTTTTTTAATTTTATTTTATTACAATAAAAATGCACAAAAGTGAAAAAAGTTGAAATTTAAATAGAGTTTAATTTTTCAAGATCCAAGCAAGTTTGTATTGCAAGTAGCTATAATCCAAAAATCATGAATAAATTTGCAAACAAAACCTGCTTTTTCCATATTTGAAAAATGCATGCCCGAAAGGGTTAAAGTTATTGTTGGAATACAGACAAATTGCGAAGCAAAAGTTGCAGAAGCAATGTGAAATATTGAGCATTATTTCTCAAGATCTTTATCCGAGATAAAGAATAATAATATTTTTGAATCTTGTCTGCAAGGTAAGAAGTGTTTGTGCTGGTGCAGTAAATTAACTTTTTTTTTAATACTCAGTAGTTGCTACTTACGTGCACTCAGGATCAAGATACACTGGTATGAGAAGCTCGAGGGCAAAGGCATTATCGAGTCGAATGTACGAGAAGCGTGCACAGAAGTGCAGACTCGCTGGAGAATCGATTTTCAACAAAAAGTTCCTTCAATGTGCAAAGGTACTATAAATTCAACATCTTCTAAAACCTTCGAGGTTCAATATGAAATCAATATTCAACAAATGTTACTTTCACGATGAAAGTAAAAACTGGAAGAAATCCCGGCATACATAACTTTCGATTCTTCAACTATATAGGGGAGAGAACCGAGTAAATTGCGTTTGTGGGTAAATTGGCATTTGTCAATAACTTGGTAAAAAATAAATCATATTATTGATGAAACATATTAGGGTTTTTTATTGATTTTTTGTTTTTTAGAAACAAGTTTATATTTCAGTCTTAAAAGGTAATTCTTTTTTAAAATATTAGTAAGATCATTGGTTATGGAAAACAAATAATGATAAAATCTCATTTTACCAACTATACTTTCTTAGTTGTTTTAACTACTTTTTCAAAGTCAATATAACTTTTTAAATTCGGTTGAGGATCTATTGAATTACTCCGGGTAGTTAAAAAGTAATCAAAACTACGAAGAATTTTTGTGAGTGTACTATGGAATCTTAAAATAAATTAATACTTAAAATAACTTTATTATTTGATTCTTAAAAGTTGCTATCTTAATGTTTCTACTTTTCCAAAATACTTTTAAATGATTTTTTTACTCAAAAGCTTTTCTCAGGTAATTTAAGCTACTTTCCCTTACGAGAACTAAATTAATTTTTCGTCCAGATTAATTTCGGGCTTAAGAAACATAAGTTATGTTTCCCCCCTTTCTTTGTATATATCGCATAAAAATGAGGAACAAGTTAGGTTAAAAAATCGATTTGGAATAGAAGGATTAGAGTTGCCTACAATAATTTCCCTCAAAAAATCCGTTTCAAGCATTTAAATTAAATTTTTTATATTCTCAGATTCACTCAAGGATTAGTAAACATTAAAAAAAAATTTAGTAGATTTGACTGCTTGTCAACTACCTGGAGTAATTCAATAGATCCTCAACTGAGGTTTTTTTTCTTCCTAAATTCTTTGAAAAGTTGAGCGCATTTGATTATATATGCAAACACAAGTAGATATACTGTGGCGTTTCTGGACCAACTAGTGTGTGTCCGTGTGAGCTATGTAAGTGTGTGTCTGTGTGAGAGCCAATCAGAAGCGACCTTTACAACGAAATGGACCAATCAGGAGCCAGGATTTTGATGACGTCATAATGTATGCCTCGTTTTAAACTAGGTATGTAACGCGATGCCTAATTAGAGCCCCATCAGGTAGGTGAGGTAAGGAATTTAACCTTGAAAGGGGGGGGGGGGCAATTGCACAATTCTGCGAAATTTGAATCACCGATTTTGCATACGCGTGTTTGACCTTCCAGAACCCTCTAAGCACGTGCGTGTGACCTTGGTGGGGGACATTTACACGTGTAATTTGCATATTTGGAGGGTGGGGGGGGGTAACCTTCAGAAAGGAAGTGGGGGTAAGGAATTTAACCTTGAAAGAAGGGGGTTTGTCTCGGAGTAAAGTACATAACCTAGAATAAGGGTGGGGAGTACATAAGAATACATCGCACATTTCTGTGAAATTTGATTTACATACGTGTGTATGTGTGCCTGTGTGACCCCACAGAAGCTTCTAGAACATTCAAGGGGGCTCATTTAACCTTGAAAAAAGGAGGATTACATGAAAAATATATTGCGTAATATTGCGAAATTTGAATCACCGATTTTACATACGCGTGTGTGACCTTCCAGAACCCTGTAAACAAGTTTTAATTTTAGGTGGTAGGGGTTACTTTTTTTGCAGGTGTGACCCCTGCAGAACCCTCCAGAAGCTTCTAGAACATTCGATTTCAGTGGAGATGGTGGGGGTATTTTTCATTTATTTGATGCGTAATTTAACCTTTGAGAAACTTCTAGAACTTTTTTATGGGGGGTCAGAGAGGTGGGGGGATTATTTCAATCGCACTTTGTTCTATTCTGCGTACAATTTTTTTAGTAACCTTCGAGAACTTTCGAAAACAAATTGGTGGGGGGGGGGGGGGTAATATTAGAGTTGACATTTTAAAATTTTTTAACACATCTTAGAACATGAGTTTATATGTAGTGTAATATACTTTCAAGAAATTAAGAAATTTGCATGAGATTTGACGTATTTTAATGGTTTTTACAATTTTTGAAAAATGTTAAAATTTTGAATTTTTTGATTTTGAAAAATCTTATTGAATAGCTTTCATAAAAGTAGACTGCCCTTAGGAACACCGTAAATTTTGTTAGATTTTGCGTATCTCTCACCGTTCTCGAGATATTTTGAAAAAAGACTTTTGGAGGGGTGGGGGTAGCATTAGAGTTGATATTTTCAAATTTTTTAACACATCTTAGAACATGAGTTCATATGTAGTGTAATATACTTTCAAGAAAGTAAGAAATTTGCATGACATTTGACGTGTTTTAATAGTTTTTACAATTTTTGAAAATTTTGAAAATTTTTTAATTTTTTAATTTTGAAAAATCTTATTGTATAGCTTTCATAAAAGTAGACTGCCCTTAGAAACCCCGTTAATTTCATCAGATTTTGCGTATCTCTCACCGTTTTCGAGATATTTTGAAAAAATACTTTTGGAGGGGGTGGGGGTAGTATAAGAGTTGACGTAGGGGTACAGCTAAATGACGTTACAGTGTTGTGCAAAATTTGAATCATTGGTAAATTTAACATATGTGTACGTGTCTGTGTGACCCCCCCCCCCCAATCTTCCAGGTAATATTTTCAGTTTTTCTGAGCAGGTTCACCGATTTAAATAAAAATTAATAGTTCTCAATTTAGTATAAAGAACTTTGGTAAAATACATATTTTAAGTGAATAGAATGTAATGCAATTATTATTATTAGTTTATGAAATAAAAAATTACGCGTGTGTGACCTTCCAGAACCCTCTAAGCACGTGCGTGTGACCTTGGATGGGGACATTTACACGTGTAATTTGCATATTTGGAGGGTGGGGGGGGGTAACCTTCAGAAAGGGAGTAGGGGTAAGGAATTTAACCTTGAAAGAAGGGGGTTTGTCTCGGAGTAGAGTACATAACCTCGAATAAGGGTGGGGATTACATAAGAATACATCGCACATTTCTTTGAAATTTAATTTACATACGTGTGTGTGTGTGCCTGTGTGACCCCACAGAAGCTTCTAGAACATTCAATGGGGCTCATTTAACCTTGAAATAAAAGGGGGGGGGGGGGGATTACATGAAAAACATACTGCGTAATTCTGCGAAATTTAAATCACCGATTTTACATACGTGTGTGTGACCTTCTAGAAGCTTCTAGAACATTCAAGGGGCGGGGCTTATTTAACCTTGAAAAAAGGGGGTATTACATGAAAAATATATTGCGAAATTTGAATCACCGATTTTACATACGCGTGTGTGACCTTCCAGAACCCTCTAAAAAATTTGGATTTTAGGTGGTGGGGGTTACTTTTTTGCACGTGTGACCCCTGCAGAACCCTCCAGAAGCTTCTAGAACATTCGATTTCAGTGGAGATGGTGGGGGTATTTTTCATTTATTTGATGCGCAATTTAACCTTTGAGAAACTTCTAGAACTTTTTTATGGGTGGTCAGAGAGGTGGGGGGATTATTTTTAAACGCACTTTGTTCTATTCTGCGTACAATTTTTTTGGTAACCTTCGAGAACTTTCGTGAACAAATTGGAGGGGTGGGGGTAGTATTAGAGTTGATATTTTTAAATTTTTTAACACATCTTAGAACATGAGTTTATATGTAGTGTAATATACTTTCAAGAAATTAAGAAATTTGCATGAGATTTGACGTATTTTAATAGTTTTTACAATTTTTGAAAAATGTTAAAATTTTGAATTTTTTGATTTTGAAAAAACTTATTGAAAAGCTTTCATAAAAGTAGACTGCCCTTAGGAACCAGGTAAATTTTGTCAGATTTTGCGTATCTCTCACCGTTCTCGAGATATTTTGAAAAAAGACTTTTGGAGGGGTGGGGGTAGCATTAGAGTTGATATTTTCAAATTTTTTAACACATCTTAGAACATGAGTTCATATGTAGTGTAATATACTTTCAAGAAAGTAAGAAATTTGCATGACATTTGACGTGTTTTAATGGTTTTTACAATTTTTGAAAATTTTGAAAATTTTTGAATTTTTTGATTTTGAAAAATCTTATTGAATAACTTTCATAAAAGTAGACTGCCCTTAGGAACCCAGTAAATTTAGTCAGATTTTACGTATCTCTCACCGTTTTCGAGATATTTTGGGAAAAGACTTTACAAAGGTGAGGCTCATTTAACCTTCAAATTTACGTGAAAAATATATTGCACAATTGTGCAAAATTTGAATCATTGGTAAATTTAACATATGTGTACGTGTCTGTGTGACCCCTCTAAACCCTTTATAGTGTTGGGGATAGATATTGAGCAATGCAAGTGTTAAGACCATTTTTGCATTGGTGGGAGTATATGACGTTATCAAGGGTAATAAGACATGCAGCATATTGCACAATCCAAGTGATGGGAAAAAGTGTATTGGTGGGAGTATTCTTTAATGGTGGGTGGTATTTCTTAGTGGTAAGGGGTTGCTGTTGTGGGGGTGATAAGACACATCAGAGATCTTCTTTACCGATAGTTTAGTCTACACATGAACCAAAGTGATAAAAGAGTGGGGTTTATCTCAGACTCAAATTACATGTGAAATTGTCAACCTTGTGACGTCACCAAGATATTGCAGCATATTGCACAATCCAAATGGTGGGTAGTTTGTCTCAGTTGGTGGTGGTTGCAGAGGAGGGGGGTGTGATTTAGTAAAACTCGTATTGAAACGTGAAATTTAATGCAGTAGTGAGGAAAAATTGATATTGAACAAGGTTATTTGAAAAAGTAGACAAGGTAATAGTGAAAGATATTGAATCATATTACACAATCAGGAGGATTGAATTAGGGGTAAAGGGTGGTGTTTGCGATATTTGTTATTCAGAAGATAGTTTTAAAGAAAATTTTGTACCAGTACTTAAAACGTCGTTTGAAGAGGAACATTCTCATAATTGATAAAAGGTTTAATATAAATAGTTATAAAAATAAAAAATTTAGTGCTAAGGATATTACGAGTAATATTGTAAGGTAAGTGATGAAAGAAGTACATTTTATTTTTAAAGAGTGGTTTAATCATAATTAAATTTATTTGTAAGAAATATAAATTTAGTTTAATGTATGTAAAAATTGTTAAAAAAAGATCTAAATCTCTCAGTTAGCACTGAGAAATTTTTGTACCAGTCCAAAAATGCATTGAATCAAGTACAAATTATGCTTAATAACCGTTCCTTCGATAAAATATTATAAATTCAAGAATTTGAGGTTATGTTAAACTAAAGAATTTGAGGTTATGTTAATCTGTTATGCGCATGTCCGATGGAGACTAGAGTTTATGTCAAATATCCTTTTCCTTTTCAATTGAAATATTCTTACAACAAGCATAAGTTACAAGATATATTGGTAAGTTTTGAAAACTATTTTGTTAATAATAATAGGAAAATTAATAATAATAATAATAATTCCAATTTTTATATATAAATGTATATAATAAGAGTAATAACAATTTTAAAAATAATTTTTTAAGAAATGATGTTTATAATAATTTTTTTATTAATATTTAATTTGATTAATAAACTGTTTTGTATGTTTCAGAATTTGGAGAATTATCATAAAATACCACTAGTATTCTATGTTCCAATTTTATGGGTAGATTGCAACACAGATGAAAAGTTGAGCAAGTTTTTAGTAGTAGCTGCTGCATGTATAAAACATAATTTTTTTGGAAAAAAGAGTCATCAACCAGTTGTTTTAAGACATCACAATATTTTTGTAGAAGTTATACAGATAGAAGTTGGAGATTTTTATTGTAGAATAAGAACAGATTTGAAAGATTTTTTATAATACAGTTTGTAGCAATGAGATTGACGGATACAATGAACAAGATAACGTAAATGAAACAATAGTAGAAATTGTAGTGAATGAGGAAAGAGAAGAGGAAGAGTTTGTATTGAACATTGAGGAAGAAAAAAAATTTTCAATGGAATTAATAGTAGGAATTGAAAACTATGAAGAGCAAGATGTATTAAAAGAGAGTAAGAATGAACAAATTGTAAATTATGAGAGTGACGAAGATTTGATAGAGGTACAGGAGCGTGAGAGACAACAAGATATAAAAAAGAAGATTAAGTCTTTAGCTCCATGGCTGAGTTGTGGATTGTGTGAGGTGGAGCAATGCATAAAGAATGGAGAGGTACAAATTATCAGTAAAGGAGCGATATTTTTTATCTTATAAAACACCTACCTTTCTCTTAAAAAACCCTACCTTTTTCTTTTTACATTAATAAATATAAATGAGTTTTTAAATATGTGAACTGTTAGATGTGGATTAGTTCATTTTATATAAGGTGCAGTTTATGTATTTAAATATTTGAGATTAAATAGTGAAACAAACTAAAAAGTAAGATAAATTATTAATTCTTATTTCTGATTTTACACAAATTGTTATTACTTTTTTAATTCTTTATTCGTTTAGTGGAAGATTATATTATTGGAGAAAGGCTTTCAGCCCTTCTTAGTTTACCAACACCACCAAGGGAAATACAATTAGAACATGGATGTAATAGAGATGATGCCAGCGAAAACATTGTACTGACAGTAAGTATAAATTTTTGTTTAATGTAAAAATATTTTTTGTACATAAGTTTATTGTAAGTAATTGAAAACCGTTAAAAATAAGCAAAAGAATAAAGAAAATAATTAGAAAATGACAAAAATACTTGAATGATGACAAGAGTAATTAAAATTTGAAGAAAATAAGCAAAAATAATTAAATATCGCTGAAAATAAGCAAAAATAGTTTAAAGTAATTGTAAGTAGTTGAAAAATAGTCCAAAGTAATCGAAATCAGTTAAAAATAATAAATAGTAATTGAAAACAATTAAAATGAATTGAATATCATTGAGAATAAGCAAAAATATTTGAACATAATTGAAAAATAATTGAAAATAGATGAAAATAAGTAAAAATTATTAAAAGAAATTGAAAAACGTTAAAAATATGCAAAAATATGAAGAAAATAATTATAAAATGACTAAAATACTTGAACGATGACAAAAATAATTAAAATTTCAAGAAAATAAACAAAAATAATTGAATATCGATGAAAATAAGCAAAAATAGTTTAAAGTAATTGTAAGTAGTTGAAAAATAGTCAAAAGTAATTGAAATCAGTTAAAAATAATAAATAGTAATTGAAAACAATTAAAATTAGTTGAATATCATTGAAAAAAAGCAAAAATATTTGAATATGATTGAAAAATAATTGGAAATAGATTAAAATAAGTAAAAATTATTAAAAGTAAATAAAAACCTTTAAAAATAAGCAAAAATATGAAAGAAATAATTAGAAAATGACAAAAATACTTAAATGATGACAAGAGTAATTAAAATTTCAAGAAAATAAGCAAAAATAATTGGAAATAATTGAAAATAATTGAATATCATTGAAAATAAACAAAAATATTTGAATATAATTGAAAATAGATGAAAATAAGGAAAAATATTTAAAAGTAATTGAAATCAGTTAAAAATAAGCAAAAATATGAAGGAAATTATTCGAAAATGATAAAAATACTTGAGTGATGGCAAAAGTAATTAAATTTTGAAGAAAATAACTTTATTTCTGTACAAATTATATCAAAAAAGATCTGAAAATGTCTGGATCTGGAGATTATGGGTTTTACAGTACAACTCGAGATATGGTACATAAGATGTAACACCCAAAGAAAACTGACTTAATTATATAGAACTTAAAAATTTTGATAAATAACTTAAAATATTAGACTTGAACATTAACCAACCTAAGACTTAAATCATAAAATTTAAAAAAAAATAAGACTTAATACCTCAATTACAGGGCTTAAGAATTAAAAAACAAAAGACATAAGACTTATATCTGACAACTTAACACATACAACATAATATTTAATGCATAATGCTTAAAGCAATAAGACTTGAATAGAACTCAACCTAATACTTGAACTAAAAAAGAACTAAAAACCGATGACTCAAAACATGAAAGCAGAGTATAAAAATCCAACATGTGATAGAAGAGTTAAGACATGCAACTTAAGATATGAGATAAAATACTCAAACCATAAACCCTTAAGACATAAGATTACTAACATAAAACTCAACAATAAAACTTAAAACATAAGACACAATATATGACAATCAAGAAAAAAAAAAGACTCAATACATAGAATCTAAAAATGTTATCAAATTTTTAGAAATATAAGACTTGAAAAGCATTCCACCTAAGGTTAAAAAAAAGGACTTAAGATTCAATAGATCAAACTCAAAGCTTAAAAATCAAAGCACATTAGACTTATTCAACTTGAAATGGGAATTCCTTGAAAATCTTGGGAACTTTTAGGAAATCCCTAAGCATTCCTGAAAATTCGTAGAAAGCTCCTAATTAGGTAATGCCTTATAAATTACTGGGAGTTCTTGAGAAATTTATAGGAATTTTTGGAAAATCTTTAGTGATTTAGTATCAAACCAGGAATAATGCAAAACAATCTATCGAAATTTGGGTGAAAGTTGGAGACTCGCGAAACATTTATTTCTCAAATATTATTATTAGGTTGAGTTCTATTCAAGTCTTATTGCTTTAAGCATTATGCATTAAATATTATGTTGTATGTGTTAAGTTGTCAAATATAAGTCTTATGTCTTTTGTTTTTTAATTCTTAAGCCCTGTAATTGAGGTATTAATACTTATTTTTTTTTAAATTTTATGATTTAAGTCTTAGGTTAGTTAATTCTTAAGCCCTGTAATTGAGGTATTAAGTCTTATTTTTTTTTTTAAATTTTATGATTTAAGTCTTAGGTTGGTTAATGTTCAAGTCTAATATTTTAAGTTATTTATCAAAATTTTTAAGTTCTATATAATTAAGTCAGTTTTCTTTGGGTGTTACATCTTATGTACCATATCTCGAGTTGTACTGTAAAACCCATAATCTCCAGATCCAGACATTTTCAGATCTTTTTTGATATAATTTGTACAGAAATAAAGTTATTTTCTTCAAAATTTAATTACTTTTGCCATCACTCAAGTATTTTTATCATTTTCGAATAATTTCCTTCATATTTTTGCTTATTTTTAACTGATTTCAATTACTTTTAAATATTTTTCCTTATTTTCATCTATTTTCAATTATATTCAAATATTTTTGTTTATTTTCAATGATATTCAATTATTTTCAATTATTTCCAATTATTTTTGCTTATTTTCTTGAAATTTTAATTACTCTTGTCATCATTTAAGTATTTTTGTCATTTTCTAATTATTTCTTTCATATTTTTGCTTATTTTTAAAGGTTTTTATTTACTTTTAATAATTTTTACTTATTTTAATCTATTTCCAATTATTTTTCAATCATATTCAAATATTTTTGCTTTTTTTCAATGATATTCAACTAATTTTAATTGTTTTCAATTACTATTTATTATTTTTAACTGATTTCAATTACTTTTGACTATTTTTCAACTACTTACAATTACTTTAAACTATTTTTGCTTATTTTCATCGATATTCAATTATTTTTGTTTATTTTCTTGAAATTTTAATTATTTTTGTCATCGTTCAAGTATTTTAGTCATTTTATAATTATTTTCTTCATATTTTTGCATATTTTTAACGTTTTTCAATTTCTTTTAATAATTTTTACTTATTTTCATCTATTTTCAATTATTTTTCAATTATGTTCAAATATTTTTGCTTATTCTCAATGATATTCAATTCATTTTAATTGTTTTCAATTACTATTTATTATTTTTAACTGATTTCGATTACTTTGGACTATTTTTCAACTACTTACAATTACTTTAAACTATTTTTGCTTATTTTCAGCGATATTTAATTATTTTTGCTTATTTTCTTCAAATTTTAATTACTCTTGTCATCATTCAAGTATTTTTGTCATTTTCTAATTATTTTCTTTATTCTTTTGCTTATTTTTAACGGTTTTCAATTACTTACAATAAACTTATGTACAAAAAATATTTTTACATTAAACAAAAATTTATACTTACTGTCAGTACAATGTTTTCGCTGGCATCATCTCTATTACATCCATGTTCTAATTGTATTTCCCTTGGTGGTGTTGGTAAACTAAGAAGGGCTGAAAGCCTTTCTCCAATAATATAATCTTCCACTAAACGAATAAAGAATTAAAAAAGTAATAACAATTTGTGTAAAATCAGAAATAAGAATTAATAATTTATCTTACTTTTTAGTTTGTTTCACTATTTAATCTCAAATATTTAAATACATAAACTGCACCTTATATAAAATGAACTAATCCACATCTAACAGTTCACATATTTAAAAACTCATTTATATTTATTAATGTAAAAAGAAAAAGGTAGGGTTTTTTAAGAGAAAGGTAGGTGTTTTATAAGATAAAAAATATCGCTCCTTTACTGATAATTTGTACCTCTCCATTCTTTATGCATTGCTCCACCTCACACAATCCACAACTCAGCCATGGAGCTAAAGACTTAATCTTCTTTTTTATATCTTGTTGTCTCTCACGCTCCTGTACCTCTATCAAATCTTCGTCACTCTCATAATTTACAATTTGTTCATTCTTACTCTCTTTTAATACATCTTGCTCTTCATAGTTTTCAATTCCTACTATTAATTCCATTGAAAATTTTTTTTCTTCCTCAATGTTCAATACAAACTCTTCCTCTTCTCTTTCCTCATTCACTACAATTTCTACTATTGTTTCATCTACGTTATCTTGTTCATTGTATCCGTCAATCTCATTGCTACAAACTGTATTATAAAAAATCTTTCAAATCTGTTCTTATTCTACAATAAAAATCTCCAACTTCTATCTGTATAACTTCTACAAAAATATTGTGATGTCTTAAAACAACTGGTTGATGACTCTTTTTTCCAAAAAAATTATGTTTTATACATGCAGCAGCTACTACTAAAAACTTGCTCAACTTTTCATCTGTGTTGCAATCTACCCATAAAATTGGAACATAGAATACTAGTGGTATTTTATGATAATTCTCCAAATTCTGAAACATACAAAACAGTTTATTAATCAAATTAAATATTAATAAAAAAATTATTATAAACATCATTTCTTAAAAAATTATTTTTAAAATTGTTATTACTCTTATTATATACATTTATATATAAAAATTGGAATTATTATTATTATTATTAATTTTCCTATTATTATTAACAAAATAGTTTTCAAAACTTACCAATATATCTTGTAACTTATGCTTGTTGTAAGAATATTTCAATTGAAAAGGAAAAGGATATTTGACATAAACTCTAGTCTCCATCGGACATGCGCATAACAGATTAACATAACCTTAAATTCTTTAGTTTAACATAACCTCAAATTCTTGAATTTATAATATTTTATCGAAGGAACGGTTATTAAGCATAATTTGTACTTGATTCAATGCATTTTTGGACTGGTACAAAAATTTCTCAGTGCTAACTGAGAGATTTAGATCTTTTTTTAACAATTTTTACATACATTAAACTAAATTTATATTTCTTACAAATAAATTTAATTATGATTAAACCACTCTTTAAAAATAAAATGTACTTCTTTCATCACTTACCTTACAATATTACTCGTAATATCCTTAGCACTAAATTTTTTATTTTTATAACTATTTATATTAAACCTTTTATCAATTATGAGAATGTTCCTCTTCAAACGACGTTTTAAGTACTGGTACAAAATTTTCTTTAAAACTATCTTCTGAATAACAAATATCGCAAACACCACCCTTTACCCCTAATTCAATCCTCCTGATTGTGTAATATGATTCAATATCTTTCACTATTACCTTGTCTACTTTTTCAAATAACCTTGTTCAATATCAATTTTTCCTCACTACTGCATTAAATTTCACGTTTCAATACGAGTTTTACTAAATCACACCCCCCTCCTCTGCAACCACCACCAACTGAGACAAACTACCCACCATTTGGATTGTGCAATATGCTGCAATATCTTGGTGACGTCACAAGGTTGACAATTTCACATGTAATTTGAGTCTGAGATAAACCCCACTCTTTTATCACTTTGGTTCATGTGTAGACTAAACTATCGGTAAAGAAGATCTCTGATGTGTCTTATCACCCCCACAACAGCAACCCCTTACCACTAAGAAATACCACCCACCATTAAAGAATACTCCCACCAATACACTTTTTCCCATCACTTGGATTGTGCAATATGCTGCATGTCTTATTACCCTTGATAACGTCATATACTCCCACCAATGCAAAAATGGTCTTAACACTTGCATTGCTCAATATCTATCCCCAACACTATAAAGGGTTTAGAGGGGTCACACAGACACGTACACATATGTTAAATTTACCAATGATTCAAATTTTGCACAATTGTGCAATATATTTTTCACGTAAATTTGAAGGTTAAATGAGCCTCACCTTTGTAAAGTCTTTTCCCAAAATATCTCGAAAACGGTGAGAGATACGTAAAATCTGACTAAATTTACTGGGTTCCTAAGGGCAGTCTACTTTTATGAAAGTTATTCAATAAGATTTTTCAAAATCAAAAAATTCAAAAATTTTCAAAATTTTCAAAAATTGTAAAAACCATTAAAACACGTCAAATGTCATGCAAATTTCTTACTTTCTTGAAAGTATATTACACTACATATGAACTCATGTTCTAAGATGTGTTAAAAAATTTGAAAATATCAACTCTAATGCTACCCCCACCCCTCCAAAAGTCTTTTTTCAAAATATCTCGAGAACGGTGAGAGATACGCAAAATCTGACAAAATTTACCTGGTTCCTAAGGGCAGTCTACTTTTATGAAAGCTTTTCAATAAGTTTTTTCAAAATCAAAAAATTCAAAATTTTAACATTTTTCAAAAATTGTAAAAAACATTAAAATACGTCAAATCTCATGCAAATTTCTTAATTTCTTGAAAGTATATTACACTACATATAAACTCATGTTCTAAGATGTGTTAAAAAATTTAAAAATATCAACTCTAATACTACCCCCACCCCTCCAATTTGTTCACGAAAGTTCTCGAAGGTTACCAAAAAAATTGTACGCAGAATAGAACAAAGTGCGTTTGAAATAATCCCCCCACCTCTCTGACCCCCCATAAAAAAGTTCTAGAAGTTTCTCAAAGGTTAAATTGCGCATCAAATAAATGAAAAATACCCCCACCATCTCCACTGAAATCGAATGTTCTAGAAGCTTCTGGAGGGTTCTGCAGGGGTCACACGTGCAAAAAAAGTAACCCCCACCACCTAAAATCCAAATTTTTTAGAGGGTTCTGGAAGGTCACACACGCGTATGTAAAATCGGTGATTCAAATTTCGCAATATATTTTTCATGTAATACCCCCTTTTTTCAAGGTTAAATAAGCCCCGCCCCTTGAATGTTCTAGAAGCTTCTAGAAGGTCACACACACGTATGTAAAATCGGTGATTTAAATTTCGCAGAATTACGCAGTATGTTTTTCATGTAATCCCCCCCCCCCTTTTATTTCAAGGTTAAATGAGCCCCATTGAATGTTCTAGAAGCTTCTGTGGGGTCACACAGGCACACACACACACGTATGTAAATTAAATTTCAAAGAAATGTGCGATGTATTCTTATGTAATCCCCACCCTTATTCGAGGTTATGTACTCTACTCCGAGACAAACCCCCTTCTTTCAAGGTTAAATTCCTTACCCCTACTCCCTTTCTGAAGGTTACCCCCCCACCCTCCAAATATTCAAATTACACGTGTAAATGTCCCCATCCAAGGTCACACGCACGTGCTTAGAGGGTTCTGGAAGGTCACACACGCGTAATTTTTTATTTCATAAACTAATAATAATAATTGCATTACATTCTATTCACTTAAAATATGTATTTTACCAAAGTTCTTTATACTAAATTGAGAACTATTAATTTTTATTTAAATCGGTGAACCTGCTCAGAAAAACTGAAAATATTACCTGGAAGATTGGGGGGGGGGGGGTCACACAGACACGTACACATATGTTAAATTTACCAATGATTCAAATTTTGCACAACACTGTAACGTCATTTAGCTGTACCCCTACGTCAACTCTTATACTACCCCCACCCCCTCCAAAAGTATTTTTTCAAAATATCTCGAAAACGGTGAGAGATACGCAAAATCTGATGAAATTAACGGGGTTTCTAAGGGCAGTCTACTTTTATGAAAGCTATACAATAAGATTTTTCAAAATTAAAAAATTAAAAAATTTTCAAAATTTTCAAAAATTGTAAAAACTATTAAAACACGTCAAATGTCATGCAAATTTCTTACTTTCTTGAAAGTATATTACACTACATATGAACTCATGTTCTAAGATGTGTTAAAAAATTTGAAAATATCAACTCTAATGCTACCCCCACCCCTCCAAAAGTCTTTTTTCAAAATATCTCGAGAACGGTGAGAGATACGCAAAATCTAACAAAATTTACGGTGTTCCTAAGGGCAGTCTACTTTTATGAAAGCTATTCAATAAGATTTTTCAAAATCAAAAAATTCAAAATTTTAACATTTTTCAAAAATTGTAAAAACCATTAAAATACGTCAAATGTCATGCAAATTTCTTAATTTCTTGAAAGTATATTACACTACATATAAACTCATGTTCTAAGATGTGTTAAAAAATTTTGAAATGTCAACTCTAATATTACCCCCCCCCCCAATTTGTTTTCGAAAGTTCTCGAAGGTTACCAAAAAAATTGTACGCAGAATAGAACAAAGTGCGTTTGAAATAATCCCCCCACCTCTCTGACCACCCATAAAAAAGTTCTAGAAGTTTCTCAAAGGTTAAATTACGCATCAAATAAATGAAAAATACCCCCACCATCTCCACTGAAATCGAATGTTCTAGAAGCTTCTGGAGGGTTCTGCAGGGGTCACACCTGCAAAAAAAGTAACCCCTACCACCTAAAATTAAAACTTGTTTACAGGGTTCTGGAAGGTCACACACGCGTATGTAAAATCGGTGATTCAAATTTCGCAATATTACGCAATATATTTTTCATGTAATCCTCCTTTTTTCAAGGTTAAATGAGCCCCCTTGAATGTTCTAGAAGCTTCTGTGGGGTCACACAGGCACACATACACACGTATGTAAATCAAATTTCACAGAAATGTGCGATGTATTCTTATGTACTCCCCACCCTTATTCTAGGTTATGTACTTTACTCCGAGACAAACCCCCTTCTTTCAAGGTTAAATTCCTTACCCCCACTTCCTTTCTGAAGGTTACCCCCCCCCCCACCCTCCAAATATGCAAATTACACGTGTAAATGTCCCCCACCAAGGTCACACGCACGTGCTTAGAGGGTTCTGGAAGGTCAAACACGCGTATGCAAAATCGGTGATTCAAATTTCGCAGAATTGTGCAATTGCCCCCCCCCCCCCTTTCAAGGTTAAATTCCTTACCTCACCTACCTGATGGGGCTCTAATTAGGCATCGCGTTACATACCTAGTTTAAAACGAGGCATACATTATGACGTCATCAAAATCCTGGCTCCTGATTGGTCCATTTCGTTGTAAAGGTCGCTTCTGATTGGCTCTCACACAGACACACACTTACATAGCTCACACGGACACACACTAGTTGGTCCAGAAACGCCACAGTATATCTACTAACACAAGTCGCGTGTCAGAGCTGCTGATTTTTAATCTGTCAACTTATCACGTGTATTTAATATGGCGAGAAGATAAACTTAAGCTCAACACTGAGTTAAAAAACTAGTAATTTTGTAAGTTCCCTTTAGGCACTGTAAACAATTCGGAACGTTAAAAAAAAGTTCGCACTTATCGAGTTAAACACACATGGGGGCATTTTAAAGATTATTACCCATCTTCACAAATGTTCCTTGGAGCAACAAAATTAGCATTTTATTAAGTGCCTGCTCGTCAATTGGAAATTATAAACTATGTAGACATTTTAAAAGTGCTGGTAAAAAAAAGGCTCCTTTCGCGGAAGAGATTTCGTTTAAAATACTGCACATCGTATTTTGTGAGAATTCTCAACAAGTAGCGAGAAAAGCAACAAAAAAGAAAGCCCAGGAAAATAATATATAAGAAGACTCACAATAATTTGAGATTGATGGGGAAATAAGAAAGGGTTAAAGAAAGAAGAGGGAGGCTCGACAGGGCAGAAAAAAAAGAAACTTGAGTGGCACGAACGCTTGCTATTATTGGCAATCCAATTACACCTCGGTTCAATTACTATGTGAGTACAAACTTTTGCTGGAAGGCCGATGTGCATGAACGCGTGCGCATGCAATTGTACATACCAAAAAACAACAAACGGATAAAAAATCTAACAAAAGTATATAGAAATTATTTTACGTTGCGTCAAAAGCTATATCCGTAACATTATCTTAATTGAGGTTAGATTTTTTTTATTTAGGAAGACTGATGTATTATGAAACGCTAAAGAAATTCTCTTAAAATTTGTTACAATTTTTTAACCAAAAACAGTAAAATATTGTTTTGGAATTACATTTAGAACATTTTCCTATTTAAAAAAAGTGTTCTCGCTTTCATTGTTGTTTAACTTTTGATTGGCTGATCAATCACTTGAAGTTTTTCATACACCTAATTACTTATCTTAAAGAATATAAATAAATAATCAAATGTTAAATAAAATTTATGGTTATTATTTATTTGTATTTCATTAAGAAGGTTAATAACATAACCAAAATTCGCCTTTCTTTCAAAAAGTTACGAACGTAATAATCAAAAAATTCGTTTTAATACAAAATTTAACACACAAAACCTAAAAGCATCAAAACGTTGCATAATGATACCTTTTTTTAGATCATTTCTCATAATTGATCCCAAAAATAATATCATTATGCAATGTTTTGATGCTTTTAGGTTTTTTGTGAAATTATTAGTAAAGAACTTTTATTAAATTTAAATTTAATTTAATTGATTAAAACTTCAATTGACTTTTATTTCAATTCACAATAATTTTGATTAATGTTATAATTATTCCATAAAAATTTTATTTATTAAAAACTTTAGTAAAAATAAATTTGAATTAATATTATTATAATAAAATTAGTCAAAATGTTTAATGGCAAAAATTGTATTCAAACCTAAATTTCTGTCATCCAACTTTTACACGATCTAAATTCACGTTCGTTTTAAATTTACTCAAATAAAATTAAAACGATTCAAAGTATGAAATTCAATAATTTGAATTATTAAAATAGCCGAATATTTATTCAAAATTTAATCAATTTGAATTTAAACTGTTTTTAATTTCTATGAATTAAGAATTCGGTTCATCAAACTTTCAGTTAATTCTAACTTCAGTTTTGTAATTTTTTCAAGCTTTATCAATTCCAACTTTAAAATTTTATTATGTCACATTTTTATTGATTGAAGTTTTTACTTAATTCAAATTTAAGTCGGTTCAACTTAAATTTTAATTTTAACTTTAATTTTTAAATTTTTTTATAGAAAATACACATATATTTTCATTTTTTTGGCCTAATGGCTTTTACACGAACAATAAAGCCAAATATTTTATATATATTTTATAAATTAAAGCCATTAGGCCAAAAAAATGAAAATATATGTGTATTTTCTATAAAATAATATCACTGGCTTTAAACAAGAAGATATTTTCTTCAATAATTTAATTTTTAAAGTTGTAATCTAATATTAATTAATTTTTTTATAAATTGAAACTAATTGAAATTACAAATTCCGATTTAGAATTATTGATCGAAGAGTTACTTAATTCAAATTTAAGTCGGTACAAACGTTAATTTTTAAAGTTGTAATCTAATCTTAATTATTTTTTTTTAATTCAAACTAATCAAAATCACAAATTCCCATCTAGAAGCCGAATTTTATTTAATTTTAACAATTTTAATCAATCCTAATTTTTACAAGAAAAATTTTATAGTGATGAAAATTTGATTTGATTCTAAGTTGAATGCATTGGAATTTTATTTTCTATATAGTATTTCTTGATATTCTTCGAATCGCTCTACAAAATTCCGTACTTAGATTTTATTTTTTAACCACCAGAAGATTCAATATAAATTCCCATTTTAAATTTTGTAATGTCATTAACAGATTTTTAATCAGCGGAGCGATCTAAAGAAAAGTAAAATATATTGAATTTCATAAATGTTAAAAATTTTGTATTTTGTCTGCCATTTTAAATTCTGAAAAATTATTAACAGGTTCTTAATCAACAGTCAAAAAATTTTTAATATAACATGTTTCATTAATTTTTGTTAAATAGATAAATTTTAGTCCAATATGTATGTAGCAAATTTTCTAATCTTTTTTCAAATTCCACCAAACTGTAAATTTTTAATCTTCATATATTTTAAGCCATTCTGTGCCACTTTATTTCATGCATAATAATAACTTTGGTTAAATATTATGATTATAAAAAAAATTGTGATTTTTTGCTACTATCTTATCAGTCTCCATATTGTATTTTCTGGTGTTTAAAAATAAAATCTGCGATCACAGAATCTTTTGAGATAGTCCCAAAAGCATAAAGAAAACCTATTTCCGAATTATAAAAAAAAATTCTTTATTAAATGCTGTTCGAAATTAAGGTTTATATAATAAATTATTATGTATTATAGACTCACCCTGCAAAATTCTCATCTAAGAAAATTATAGGAATAAAATTGAATATCGGATATTTGAATGATTGAAAATTCAATAACTCGAACGAAATTCTAAAAGTGGCCACGAAAAATAAAGGTCATATTTTTTTAAATTTGTTGAAGGCGTCAAGTTAATTTCATCACGATATCGCGTGTGGGTTTAATTAAAACTTGAATAGCGTCAATTTAATTCTTATCAAGGTCACAAACATGACAACAACATCCTCTTTGCAAATTAACGTGATTCATAATTACTGGTGTTCCAATTTGTTCCTCGACAGAGTGTTGCATAAATAGCACTTTTTATACTCAGTACGTCAATATTGGTAACGAAATTTTCAAAATTAAAATATTTATAACAACAGCAATATATCGTCGAATGCTAATTGGGGTTATGATAATTTTATTCCAATAACTGAAAATAAGTGATGGATAAATAATTTTGGAAAAAATGCCACAGGAGCTTTCTTGATAAACAACATAATAAATATTTTCAGAGTAAGATAACCATGTTCAGGATTATTGAGAAAAAAATCAGAATATCAAAGTAATTTTCATAAAATACGAATAACATTATTTCTTAAAGAATCAAAATATCGAAAATAAAAGCAATTGGAACTTTTAAATTGTGGTTGTAAATATTTTCATGAACAAAAAATACATATATTGGTCCAGGTGATGTTAATTTTATGAGAATTGCAAAGAGAGAAAAACGGTGTCATTATAAAGTCTGGAGCAAACATATTATCATTGTTTGCACATTTCTGATGATTGTGAACAAAAAGGGGAAGTGGAAAAATTATGATATTTTTCTCTGGTTGTGTGGTTAGTCTCGAATAATAAACTTTTTCACATGAGTATATTGTAACAGCAGTATAATTTCACACTCCACCTGCCATTTTGATGATTTCAAATCTCCGTTATGTCTTATTATATTCCAGTACAACTGGTATTTTTGGTTGAAAATGACCCTCATGGTCGACAAGAACGTAAATTCCTTTCATTTATCGAAACGAGGTTAAGTTTTATAAGTTCGTCAATAAATGACTCAAAAGTAACCAAAACAAGAGGATAAGAATGTATATACTTAAACGAAAAACTGTTTATATTTCAATTATTGAGTTTGTGTTGCTAAAAATAATCCCCTCGAGTCTGAAAATAATAAACTGAAGAAGTTTGAAAGTGTAATAAAATTTTTATGAAAGAAAAAAATCCTTTTATGAAATTAAAAGTTATTTATTTAGAAAAAATATATATAATATACATTACATTCTATAAACAAATTTTACTAAAACTTGTGTCTGACTAGAATGAGCTTCTCTACTGAAAATGATTTTTACATTTTAATGAATATTTATTTAATAAATTTAAATCATATGTTCAACAAATTCATAAATTTTTAAATTCGTTGTTTACTTATTGATTGCATTTAAGAAACAATTTTATTTAAAAAATATGTCATCACAAATTTAAGAATAATAAATATTTAAAAACTCCTTAATTAGGCAGATTTCATGTGAAACTCAAGTCTGCCTAATTATTCTTTTTCTGAAATTTGTTTTTTAAAATGTATTGAAAAATTAATGTAACATTTAATTAACTGAAGAAATTTAAAAAAATTCGACTTGATGAAAAACGTATGTCTGACCGAAAAACATTTATCTACTGATAAATATTTTGTAAACTTATTAAAAAGTCCAATAAAAAATATTAATTCTATGAAAACATTTCCAATAACTTATTCTTCTCATAACCTTATGTCTGACCGAAACTACTTTAACTACTAGTAATTATTTTTCAAAATCTTTGAATAAACATTAATAAATAAAAAATTGTTAACATTCATATTAAAGACTTTCAAATAATTTAATTTAACGAAAAAGCGTGTCTGACCAAAAATAGATTTACCTACTGGAAATAATTTTTATTTTTAAAATACAATAAAAAAATAAACGTACTAGAAATAAAAAATGAAAAAATCTAAAGAAATTATTTTAATCAAATTTTATTAACTAAAATCCGTCTAACTATAATCTTCTACTATTGAAAGTGAATTTTAATTTATTATTATAGAGAAAAAAGATTTCATGTTTCTAACAAAGTTTTTTGTTTAGGAAATTTTATATCAAACTAGATAATTTTTTTTGCAATAATCACTAGCAGATCTGTTGATCTGTAATCACAAACTCGTTAAGTTATAAATTCAATTTTTTTTCCTTCTGATTTGCTTTTTTCTTTTCTTTACAGACGGAAGCAAACTATCCCCAATTACGCAACGCCCATTCGACGATACACTGACTGCAATATAAAAAGAAATACGACTGTAAGGGGAAGCAAAAAACTTAAAACCGAAAGCAAAGGGCAAGATTTCTCAGAGAAAAGAATCAGTAGAGTAAAAAATTACTCCCATACATTAACTGGGACTATATTTAGTTCATTTTACACGTGTTCGTTTCACATTTAATTTGTTAATTTTGTTCCTTTTGTGTTTTTGCTTTTTTTTTTATTTTTCTGTTTATCTCTTTGCATAATATTTGTTTTCTTGTTTTTATAAATATATTTTTTGTACTTGATCGGTTTGTTATTTTTGTTTGTTCTTTTTTTTATTTTCTTAATGTATTTTTCTGTTTGTTGTGTTGTTTTTTCTTCTCTTGTTTGTCTTGTTATATTTGTTTTTTTCATTGAATTGCATTTTTTTTTCATGCTCTAGTATTTTGGCTTTTGTGTCTGTATATTTCTGATCTCACTTTATTAATTTTGTGTTCGCTGTTAAGCTTTTGTTATTGTATAATTGCAAATTATTATTATTGTTATCGTTTTCATCAATATTTTTGCAAAAGAAAAACAGTTTAAAACACCATCTCTTAAAAGAAATTCTTTATTGAATGCAAAGGCAATAGTAAAAAAACGATTTTCCCTTGTAATTCCATCAATTACAAGAAACTCTCTACTCAAATTGATGAGTACTTTTCTCAAATGCACGTTTCAAAACCAGAACTTATACTCATTTTTTTCCAATTCGATCAATGATACATGTTTAATTGAAGATAACCATATAATAAGCCTACTTGAAAGAAAATGAAAGGTCAATGATAATTACAGGTCCTCCTTTAAGTTTCATGTGACCTGAATTATAATTCAGCAAAAATGTTTCTTTAACCGGGCAAAATTCTCGTTAGATACAATTTTTATCGTTCTAAAGTAACAATGTGTAAAAGTAATTATAATAAATAATAAATTATCCAAATTTAGAGATTATTGGAAATAATAATCTTAGTTTAATTTCTCGTATTTTTAATATTTTACTAATCATATAATAACGTTTTGTTTTTATAGAAAAAAATAATTCAATAAAACACAAGTTTTCAATTAGTAATTAAATGTAAAACTATTAATCATCGAACTTTTAAAAAGAAAATTCTGAAGATAATATTTTGTAGCCGGTGTTCGTTAGAAGATAGAAAAATACAAAAAAATATAATTGGAAGACTACTTTTACGGAAAGTTTGCGCTTTGAAAGAAAACTTTTATTTTTGTAAGTAGAACCCTTTCCAATTAAGGCAACGATCTGATCGTTATTCTGTCTTATAAGGAAATGCAATTGAAGATTCCTAAGTATCCCTTGAGAGTTGTAGCTCATGGTAAATAAGCATTTTTCTTTTTATGTAAAGAAATTTTAAAGGTTTTTTTTTTCTCAGCGGAGATAAATGTTATTTTGTACAACAGCTAAAATCAAAGAGAATTTTAAGTTTTAATTATTAAATAATTGATATTAATTGATTAATTGAGTCTTTTATTATTAATTTGATTATATAATTTTAAAATCTTTAATTTTTGTCATTTGTACAAAATATCATATATATTTATCTCCGTTTGAACAATGTAACAATTTTTATATTAAGTTTTCTGCCAATATACGGGCTGGTTAAAATCTTTAATTCTAGCAGTAGTACAAAAGAACATTTATCTCCGTTTGAACAATATAACAATTTTTTTACATTAAGTTTTTTGTCAATATGATACGGGCCCGTCATAATTATGCACTAACTCACAGCCATCAATAGAAAAAAGTCTTTTTACTGCATCTCGTAATTTTACTTTTTTGCTGTAAAACACAATCATTAAAATACTTTCATATTTCTTAGTTATTCGTGACAAACTAAAATTAACATCTGGAATGAAAAAAAAAATCTGAAAACACATGTGATAAATAAAATAAACCTGTCTTTTCAATCATCCATATTACTATTTATTGTAATTTTTGTTTATTGGAAGTTTTCTAAAACTCACTCTCTAAATCTGAATTAGTAGTTTTCTACTATTTATTAGTCAAATTCATGGCTCATTTTTCTCTAATTCATATAGTAGAAAACTACTAATTCTTAGTAGAAAACTACTAATTGAAATAGTGAAACTTTACTTTTAAAAAAAGTAGAGTTTTTACTAATTTATTTAGTAGTTTTCTACTACAAAATTAGTAGTTTTCTACTAATTATTAGTAGTTTTCTACTAAGAATTAGTAAAATTCTTACTATTTTAATAGTAGCTCACTTTTCGCTAATTCATTAGTATAAAACCATTAATTCAGATAGGCAATTTAGATTTTTTTAAATTAGTGTAAACTGGGGTCGAGATGCTAACCGGAGTAAAAATAATAATCAAAATACTTTCATTATTTATGAATTATTAAAACTTTTTCCTATATACGAATCTTTAATTTTATTAAAGAAACGATAATCTGAAGAAAAAATGTTTAATTTCAATGTAAATAAAGTCATTTTAGTAAAAAAAAAAAAAAAAAAAAAAAACTGGTAAATTGAATTTTTATTATATGAAGTTTATAAGAAATTTAAAGATGTTTAAGACGCAAAAATGTGATGTTTTATTTAGGGGAGGCACCAAAGAAATTTTAACGCATCCAAATTTATGACGCATACTCACTTAAATCTGAATTAATGATTTTCTACTAATGAATTAGAGAAAAATCGGTTACTATTAAATATAGTAAAAATTTTCACTAATTTTTAGTAGAAAAGTACTAATTATTATTATTAGTACAAAATGACTAGTTTAAAAGTGAAATAACTACTAATTGAAAAAGTAAACTTTTCTCTCTTTCAATTAGTACCTTGATATTTCACATTCAAATTATTAGTTTTCTACTAACAATTAATGCTTTTCTACTAAAAATTAGTAAAAGTTTCTACTATTTAATAGTAACCGATTTTTCTCTAATTCATTAGTAGAAAACCACAAATCAAGCATTTTTTAGATGTTTTTTTACAAATAAAAAATAAATATAAATAATAAATGTAATAAATATAAAATATAAAATAAAATTTTTTACAAAAGTAAAAAAATGTTGATTTTTCATGATTTTATTGCAAATCTACGAAAAATTGTTTTTTCCCATACAAAATACGTGCGAAATTTCATGATCGATGAGGCATCATTAAATATTAAAATAAATAAAAATAAACACTACGTATCTCTTCTTTCTCGATGAATAACAAAATGAGGGGGTAAGAGCTTTAACATAATTCCAAATTTTTATTTTAAGGACTACCCTAATATATTCAGGGGCGGCAACTTGTGTATTTTACGTCTGCAAATTCCATATAGCAAAAAAGTCGCCCTCTGGAATTCCGTATGGCAAAATTACAGACAAAAAATAAATTTTTTAATAAGAATGTGGATAAATGAATTTACAATTCGAAGAAAAAGATTAAAATTTAAAAAACAAAAATCATATAATTTGCAAATTTAATTGAAAAATGATGAAAGAAATTTAAAATTAATTAATAAATAATGAAACTAACTTAATATTGAAGAACATAATTAGAACTGAAAAAGTTTTATTTAAAAAAATTGAAGAAAATAATTGAAACTTGAGGAATTGAATTGAATTTAAAATTTAGGGTAAAAATTAAAAAATAATGAAAATAATTAGAAAATTTTTAAAAAATGATAAAAATTGTAGAAAATTATTAAAATAGAACAAAATTGTTATAAAATAAATATTGAAGAAATTTTTGAATAATTTCAAATTTACTATTCTCAAAGCGTGGATTAATTACATTTTTAATCAATGAAACTTAAAATTAATTAATGTTCGAAGAATTACAATATATAATTGTAATTGTAGTCTTGTTTATCTCAAATATATTCTGATTTCTTTTGTAATTATTTTTTACGAATTTTTATTATTTTCTTAAATTTTTAATTACTTCTATCAATTATTTATCAATAATTTTCATTTTTAAATTTATTTTACAAACTAAAATTATTTTCTTTAATTTTTAATTATTTTTATTACTTTGCAACTGTTTTCTCGAATTTTTAATTATTTCTATTATTCTTCAATTAATTTCCTAAATTTTACAATAAATTTCTCAAATTTTAACCATTTTTTTAAATTATTTTTATTACTTTAGAAATATTTTTTCTAATTTTCCATATTTTCATTATTCTTCAATTAATTTCAAAGATTTTAAAATATTTTTCTCAAATTTTAATAATTTTCTTCAATTTTCAATTATTGTTGTCATTATTTTACAATCAATATCTTCAATTCTTAATTATTTTCACCATTCCTTAATTAAACTCCTAAATTTTCAATTATTTATCTCAAATTTCCATTATTTTCCTGACTATAAAATTCTTGAAATAATTTTGTAATTATCCAGATAACCAGCGTACAAGTACTCAAATATATTCTGAAATTTTTACAATTATTTTTGCAAATTTTTATTGTTGTTTTTCTATTTTTAATTATTTCTATCATTTTTCAATTAGTTTTTGGCATTTTTAATTATTTTTTAATAAATTCTCTAATTTTTCTATTATTTACCTCAAATTCCAATTATTTTTCAATTTACAATTAATTTTATCATTCTGCAATTATTTTCTTTCATTTTTATTATTTTATATTACTTTGACAATATTTTCTCGAATTTTTTATTAATTTCATTTTTCTTCAATTGATTTCCTAGATTTTAAAATATTTTTCTCAAATTTTAATAATTTTCTTCAATTTTTAATTATTTTGTACTATTCCTCAATTACATTCTTAAAATTTCAACTATTTATCTCATTTTTCATACATTTTTTTCAATTTTCATTTTCTTTTATCTTTTTGCAATTATTTTCTCCACCTAATTTAATTAGATATATTAATTGTTTTTCAATAATTTCCAAAATTTTCATTTATTATCTCAAATCTAAGTTATTGTATCCACTTTTCAATGTTTAAATCATTTTTCAATTAGATTTCTCAAATTTCAGTTAAGTTCGTGAATTTTTAACTTTTTTTTTTTAATTAGCAACGATTTTCACAAATCATATATTATTTTTAATATTTGTTTATTAATTCCGAAAATTTACTCGAAATCAGTTGTCAACTTTTGCGTTCCAATAATTACGCTAATTACACTGAGAAAACTGGAGTGTTAAATTTTCATGATTTAAAATTTGTTTAAATAATCAGACATTACACGCTATACCACTTACACTATACTATATTTTTCCTTTTCTAAACATTACACATAATTTATCATTTCTTTTACACTTCGGAGAGTTAAACTAATGAGTCGGATGTTTAATTGTATAATATTCGAGTGTAACCAAATTTTTAAGAATAAATGAATCACGATAATTACAATTTGTCAGTTTGACGGGTTAACTTTCTTAACTGTTTTATTTTTGTATTCAATTTACTCTCTAAATCTGAATTAGTAGTTTTCTACTAAGAATTAGTAGTTTTCTACTATGAATTAGTCAAATTCATGGCTCATTTTTCTCTAATTCATATAGTAGAAAACTACTAATTGAAATAGTGAAACTTTACTTTTCAAAAAAGTAGATTTTTTTACTAATTTAATTAGTAGTTTTCTACTATTTCCTAGTATTTTTCTACTAAAAATTAGTAAAATTCTTACTATTTTAATAGTAGCTCACTTTTCGCTAATTCATTAGTAGAAAACCACTAATTCAGATTTAGAGAGTAATTTATACAATAAAGTTCCAAAGTTATAAACTTAATTCTTAGTGATTTCAGTGATTCTAATGTTTTTAATTGTTTCTAAAGTTTTTTTCCACCAATTTATAAAAACTGTGTAATTTAAAATTTAATGTTTTCAGTATTTCAAATTAACTCCTACAAAATAATCATTTTAAAAAAATTGTATTTTTTTTAGATTTATAAAAATGTATTTCAGGTACTGGAATACTTGTAAAGTTATAGAGAATTTTTAGAATTTGTGAGGGTTTCGTTTTTATTCAAAATTAATTTTTAATAATTAATAGACAATTAGTGTGTCTTTAATATTTGAATTTGGACGTTAAATTTGTTTGAATAGACTATTGTTTTTTAAACTAAGTGCAATTTCGCAACGTAAATTAAATATTTTTGAATGATTGAATTATTATTCTATATCAAAAATATTTTATTTTTAATAGTTTCGGCAAAGATAGTAGAAATTGTGTTCAACTTTTAGTATTAAATGAAGAATTGATACAACAATTAAAACTGTCTTGAGTAAATTATTTCAAAACATAAAAATTTTTTGAGATTTAATATTTTCATCTCACAAATGACACCTAAAAATTGTTACGTTAGACACTCTGCGAGGTAATTTTTATTATTCTTTTTTCTCAGTGTAAGAAACTCCTTAAGTTATAATTGTTTTATTTCCCCTCTCCCCTCCGCCCTGGTCAATATTAATTGTGCAGATTGCAAAAGTTTACAAGTCACCGCCCCTAAATATATTATATTTCTTATCACAAAAATATGTATTAATAAAACTGATAAAATTTTGATTTTTTATATAATATTGACACATTTTTCAAGAGTTATTCAGCTTTATATTTACTGCATTAAATTAAGGAAAAATCTAGAGTAAATAGGTGTCATTTACAAATTTACATGTTCCGATTGTTATCACAAGCACTTAAGTCAAACAAAGTGTGTTAAAAACACGTGAAACCAATTTACTATTTTGTTTTAAAAAGCTTCTAATTCTAATTTCTTATAATTTTAATAATTTTTTATCGATTTTAAGTTATTTTACAAATTTTACTACTACTGAACATTAAATACTCCATTATAATATCGAATGATTAAATTTGATAATGAACTTTGTTTCCGAGTAAAAGAGAGTCAGTACGTCTAATTATAGCAACTCGAATATATTTGGCAAGAGAATCATGAAACGCGCAGATGCGACGCTCAACCTAACAATCCCTTCATGCTTTCCCAATGAGGCGTCGCGACGCCCGCGCTTTTTCGGTGGTCATCTTGAAAGCTGCTCGTGAGCTTTAACCCTCTTGTTTGGTTCTAAATTCCTGATATCGGGGGCTGTTCGCAAGCAACCGCCGGGTGCTTTGTCTTATCGAAAGCTCCCTCCACGAACATTTGAAGCTTTTCTTTTAAGCTAAAGATAGACTTTTTGTTGGTAGCTCAGACTCTGCTGCCGAGATTTCTCACTTATTTCCGATAAATGTACATGTATAATTGTCGAGCTTTTTTGTCCAGCTCGTATCGCCCTCTGACGACTCAAACTGTCGAAACTGCAGCGCCATCCGTCGAACGGCCTCCGATACAAATAAATTGATACCGCAAGCTCTGAACTGGAGTTTTTGTAACATTTTATTATTGTTCGGTTGGGCGTACTAACGCGTGTGGCATTTATACCGTCCTGATACGGCGTCGCGACGCTTACCGGCCGACGCCCCTATAATTACACTTGACGTGCGATATTCAACCCCAGGGCTCGACCTAAAAATGCAGCTGCGCCATTTCGAGGGATCTTTTGTTGAGATTGAATGGCCTTATTGCGACATGCTCTCTCGCAAATCATGACAGGTTTGCGAAAGAAACCTTGTCGTGTCTCCCTCGGCAATTCTCCAGCACGAGATTCTGCAAGACTATTTTCTCTCTTTCTCTAATTCTCCTTCACTTACTCTCTCATATTCTCCCTCTATGCGTCTTTCTTTTTTTCATTAAATTACTCCCTCGTATTATCTCTTTTTCTTTTTCATTCACTTTCTCCCTTTTATTTTCTCTTATATTCCCTCCTTTTCATCTCTCTTTTTCTCATTCTTTTTCTCTCAATTTTCTCAATTTCATTCTTTTTTTTCAGATTTCTCTTTATTTTCTCATCGTCTTTATTTTCTCCGTATTTCTTTCTTTCTCTCAAATCTTTTCTCATTTTCTCGGGTCCGTATCATTTTGACACAAATTTTTTCGGGCAACTTGTTATATTGTACTCCTGATGATGAATGTTATATTTTACTCCTTCTAAAATCAAAGATTTTTAAGTCTTATTTATTAAATAATTGATTTTAATACATTAAATTAATATTAAAAGACTTAATTAATCCAATAAGTTCAATTATTGAATAATTAAAACTTAAAAGTCTTTGATTTTAGTAGGAGTAAAATATAACATTTATCTTTAGGAGTACAATATAACAAGTTGCCCGAAAACATTTGTGTCAAAATGATACGGGCCCATTTTCTCTCTTTTTTCTCAATTTTTTGTTTTTTTTTTCACTGTAAAAACTGCTATCTTGTTTGAAGACACTTTTATTTTCAGTTTTGAAAATGTTTATTAGTGTCTGTAAAATGCGAAGATATTTTAGGTGTCTTCATTCAAAACACTATAAATGTCATCATGGAAAATGTACATATTATGTCAGCCATGTTTCTATTGAAAGTCTTAAATTTCAGAACATTTTAGTGTTTCCGAGATAGACGATAGAAACGAGACGAGACGAGAAAAATATCACAATAGACGAGAATTCTCGACAAGAAACAAAAAATTATCCGGAAATTAAAAAATTTTTAAAATCCGTATTTTTAAAATTCTCATATTTACAAATACAAATACAATTACTTCCTCTTCAGAAACTATAAACAAATAATTATAAATACAAAAAGATATATACAAAAAAACAATTATTTAAAATAATATAACATACCATTAATTAAATATGAAAAATCTCACATAATTTTTATTATTATAACCTAAATATTAATTCACGACTTATATATATAAGGTGAAACCTTTTGTTTTTAAACTATATTAATTAATAATCGCTATTAACTAAAATACTAGCCCATCGGAGAAATACCTTAAGGAAGTTCTTTCCCTCGACATAACCTCAAACTAAATATAAATAAAAATATTAAAATTAATTGCAGCAAATTTCACATTTTTCAGAAAAAATTAGGTTGGGCGAAAATTTGGTGTCAAATATAATAATTATTTAACATTTTATGTTTTTTCTTTAAACTCTGGAAATATGTAATTTTCATCCAATATTGAAAAATAATAGCTTATATTTCTCTTTAAAACATTATTTACACTTTTATTTTTTAGCTCTCGTTAAATAATATTTTGTTTTAAAAATATATCAAAATCAAATTTTATTTAGTAACTTTTGAATAAAAGATTTTAAAAAATCCAAGAAATACAATTTTAAAAAATGTTTCAACAAGTAAGATATATCAGAATAGGTTGAAAATTTCAGATTTTTACTAGTTTAAAAAAAAAACCTAACTATTAAATAATTATTATTTTACAACAAATTTAAGATCAACCTAATTTTTCTGAAAAATGTACACTTGTATCTTTCAGAATTTGGTGAAATTAATTATTATAATACTTTTATTTGATGTGAAAACCAATTTTTTAGTTTGAGGTTATGTCAATGAAGAGAATCTTCTCAACGCCAAAAGAAATTGTAATATTTTGAAAATAAAACATTATTTTTAGATTTCGCAAGGTTAAAAAAATATTGTTACAATTGAACTATCAAGTTTATACTTCTACTATTTTAGGTCAGTTTACAAGTAATTAATAAAGTTAAAACAAATTAAAATTTGTCAGTACAACATAGAAATGAATAAAATGTCTACAAGTATTATGTGATCATTGAAGAGATTCTAAAACAGGTATCAATTAAAAAAAAATTGCAGCAAAAAAGTAAAAAAAAAATTAAAAACATTTTATGACTGACTAGTTTCTAATCATCAATATAATTATTTATGCCCTTCTGTAAACCTATAATTTCTTTTAAAAAAACAGTCATTTTCGTGAAAAAAAAAATGGAATAAATTTATATACGTCAGCAGTGAAATTCACAACGTTTACGATCAACGATTTAAAAGAAAAATAATATTCTGTCCAAATTATTACAAATTTTGGAATGGAAATTTTTTTATTTAAATTGAGCCAGTATCATTTTGACACATGACTTAATTTTAGATTGTTATATTGTACAGAATGGAAATGTTATTTTGTACAACTGCTAAATGTTATTTTGTACAGTTTTGAAAAATGAATTTGTTATTTTGTACAATTTTTTAAAAAAGCAATAAAACATTGGAAGTACAATATTTTAGCTTTTTTAAAGAATTGTACAAAATAACAAATTCATTTTTCAAAATTGTACAAAATATCATTTAGCAGTTGTACAAAATAACATTTCCATTCTGTACAATATAACAATCTAAAATTAAGTCATGTGTCAAAATGATACTGGCTCTTTAAATTAAATTAATTCAATATTTTTCTGGTGAGAAAAAAAGATTTTTAAATCGTTGATTATGAACGTTGTGAACTTCTCCGATGTATTTATATTTGAATAAGCTTGGATTTAGATCAATTGAAAATTGAATAAATTTATACTTGGATCAATTGTAAAAAAGATTTATTTACATTTTGTTCAATAGGGAATTAAATAAATGTAAATTTGCTAATTTAGATAAGTTTTAATAAAGATGAAATATAAATTGCCTAATTTTATATTTAGATCGATTGGAAATTGGGTAAAATTAAATTTGAAACAATTTGAAATTGTCCATTTTACATTCGAATCAACTAGAAGTTAAAAAATGTATATTTGGATCAATTGGAAATGAAAACAATTTTTTGTTGGATGAATTTAGAATTCGATTGATTTACATTTATATTTCAACTTAAAATTGGATAAATTGAAATTTGAAACAATTGAAAATTGGTAAAACTTACATTTTATTCAATTGGAAAGTGACTATAAATCTAAATTTAGTTCAATTTAAAATTAGAAAAATTTACATTTAGAATAATTGAAAAATGAAACAACATCGATTTAAACAATTATTTAAATTTTGAGGGCATATCGCCTCTCTTTTTTTTCACTTTCATTATTTTCTCAAATTCTATCTTATTACTTTTCTCATCTCTCCCTTTCTCATTCTTTCTCCCTTTATTTTTTTTTATTGTGCACGTGTACAAGAAAAGACAAAACGAGATACAACCGATTCAAGGACAGATGCAGGTGCTCTCAAGAAATGGAGTGAGCACGAATTAAATTTATGGGTTTACCATCCATTTTTGACTCGGGGATATTCTTACAAAAAGAATATAATAGCAAAAAGAATACATTTTTATGAGCAATGATCATTTGGGATATAAATTATACCGCAATCTTTTTGATTGTGAAGCCACATGTTTCATTTACTATAACACGTTATTTAAAGTTTTGATGGCGCAAGTGTCAGAGTATAAATTTGATTTTCAGTCAACGACCTTTCTAGATGTACTTTTCCACTTATTTATCAGTTCAGATTTTTTTTAATGTAGAAATTCGATTACAAGTTTTTTTTTATATTTATATATACTACGTCTCTAATCCATTGAAATTCGGAACAAAAGTAACTATCTGAAAATAAATATTGGATTTATTTCTTTCCCGTCTTTTTTTTGCTGCTACATTTAACTCTTATACACTCTAAATCTGAATCAGTGAAATCTTACTGATTCTCAGTGACTCTCAGTTTTTTCTTTATTTTAATCAGTTAAATTTAACTGATTAAAATAAAGAAAACCCATCCACTAAAAATCACTGAGAATCAGTAATGTTTCACTGATTCTCAGTAAAATTTCACTCATTCAGATTGACTTTGAAAAAAAAGAATTGCTATGATAGCAAACTGAATTGTTAATACACTCAAAAAAATCCTTAGTAGATTTGACTACTTTTTTAACTACCGAAGTAGTTCAAAAGGCCCTCAACTGAATTTAAAAAAAAGTATTGACTTTGAAAAAGTAGTTTAAAAAAACTACGAAAGTAGTTTAAAAAATAAAGTTTTGAACTACTAATGTTTAACTACACGAAAAATAGTAAAATTAATAACACGAACACGGTTAGATTAACTATTGCTAAAACAACAATACAAATTAATCAAACTGCTAATTGAACAAATTAGGTAAAGCTACACTGTAAAAAATTTTTGTGGTAAATTTTCCATACATGTACTGGACGTAAATTAACCCTTACATTACTGTTATTTTTCCATACAGTTGTATGGAAAAAAACCATACATTGTATGGTTATATTAGTATATTTTATTGTTATTTTTCCATACGATTGTATGGAAAAAAAAACCCATACGTTGTATGGTCAAGTCTGTTTCCACAGAAGCAGAATCTATAATTATTTAAATTGATATTTTTAGATTGTTATTTTTATAATTTAATCTTAAGTGTACATTTAAACACTTAATTATTATAGACCTAAGACTAATTAACAATTTTAATACATATAAACACTTAACCTATGAATTAAAATATCGCACGCTCAAGGGGGGATCGAACCCACGGCCCTATAGACGAATTCGCTCGCAGTGAACGCACGCTATTAGTACCACTCGGCTATGCCGGGTAGTTGAGTGTCGATAGAAATAACTTTGGGAGGTTCAGGCCTGGATTACATGCTATTTAAATTATAATAATTCTGGAACGTATTAATTATCTAAAATACATTAATAGAATTTATTTATCTTTTGTATATACTGATACACAGTTTATACAATCCAATCTCCTAACTTCTAAATATTTTATAAATAAATATTCTAATATAATAATTGCAATATATGTAAACAAAATTAACAAATAATTATTATTTATTAATTTTAATTTTAATTTAATATTATTATTTAAAAATAAAATATTATTTAAATAATTAATTTCAATAATACTTAATACAAAAGTAAATTATAAAAATTATTTACATATAATATATTGAGGGGGATTTTTATTTAAATAAATAGAATTTATTTAATTTATATGATTAAAGTTTTTTAGAAATAAATGATTTTACAAAATTACGCTATCTAGCACGTAATAATAGGTATATTTTTTTCCAATTATTTCATTAACTTTTTATTTTATTAACTATTGTAAAAATTATGCACTTATAATTACATATAATTTATCATTATTACTGTTTTAAAAAAATTGGAATTTTTCCAAACACGTATGAAAATATTTTGTAATGTATTGTAATTCTTCCATCCCCATGTATGGAATTTTGTCGTAAGGTAATTTTTCCATACTCAAATTGGGTATTTTACTATAAGAATGAATATTTTCCATAATGTCATGAAATTTTTCCATACTGATGTACTGAAAAACATATTTCCATACCAAGTATAGAAAAAATTCGTTACTTTTGTATGGAAAATTTTCCATTATTTTTTACAGTGTAACTTAGCTAATGATTGCTGTCTTAGCAAATTTTTTTATTATACACTGAAAGACTTTATTAGTAAATAATTTTTACTATAAGGTTTGTAAACTGAGATAATCGTGTGAAATGAAAATTTTTCCTAGCGAAGACAGTAAATTTTCAATGCATGACAGGAAAATTTCCTAAAAAAATGTAAATATTTCTATCCTGGATTTAAATTTTTCTAATCAAAATGTAAATAATCTTATCCTGGATTGAATCTTTACTATCTTGGCTGGGAAAAATTTTCCTTTGCACGATTATCGCAGATTAATAGCTTTTATAGTAAAAATTAGTGGATAAATTATAATACTTAATGTTTAAAGTCTTTGAGTGTAATAACAAAAAAGTTGCAAGCGCTACACTGAAAAAAAAAATTCTCAAAATAAATGGATTCCGCTTAATTTGATGCAAATTTTCCTCTTATATATATAGGCACTAAAGTATTCCTCTTTAATTGAATGGATTTTTCTTTTTTGTAAAGGAATCCTCTCAAAAAAGATGTAATCTTATCAATTTTTGACCAACTTCAAAAGTATCAAATTTATGTACATTAACCTTTTTTATTTATTATTTAAAATAAGAATTATACGTTTAATATACTTTTGTAATGAATATTTAAATAAAAATAAGCAAGAAACACTATTATTTAAGGCAATAATTTAGTGGTTAATCGATTTATTTAAATGATAAAGTATTCTTTAAAGGAGAATCATCTAGGTTAAAATCTTTAAACACTCTCTAAAATTTTTAATATACTTTGATGATTTCTAAAAAACAAAAATAATATTTTAATTAAGTATTTATTGTAAATTATTAGAGCGGTTAAAAATCAGATTTTAAATACTAATACTTTGACTATTTTAAATAAAGTCCTTAAATAATTAAATTATAAATAATTTAAAAAATTTTAATTTATCAAAAAGACTAATATGTTTAAAATGTTTCCAAGAGTTTATTATTATTTTTCGCTTTCATTTAAATTAATTAAACTTTGAAGTCTTTTAACGTTACATATATGTTTATATAATACAAAATACAAAATAAAATTACAGAATTCTCTGACAAAGAAAACAATGATCCAAATCTTATTATTTTCTATTGATATAAATTAAAATATGTACATACGTTGATTAATTTATTGAATTAACATTTTAAAGATTTAACTTCAATCCTACAAATAAAACGACAATTATGTTACAGAATATAAATTTATTAATATAGGCTGCAAATTTTGAATAGATTTCACTGGAGATTTTTTTTCATAAGTTATCTAGTTTTCAAGAATGACATTTAATAATATTTTCAACTAGTTTGAAGTTGAATGAATTCAAGCATACAAATAATTACGGGCAACTTCAAGAATCTGTTTGTTTAGAGGAATAATCTCAATTTTAAAGGGATAATCTTAAATATATAGGAATAAGTTCAATCACAAAGGAAAACTTAAAAGTCATCCTTTAGATAAAATATTCTCAGATTAATAAGAAAATTCCGCTTCGGTGTAGAAAAGTAAACTTATATTAAAACGAAAACGTAAAAGGAATTTAGAAGCGGAAAATTCCGTTCGTATTGAGAATTTATTTTTTTCGGTGTATATTAACAATTCAGTTTACTATCATAGCAAATCTTTTTTCTCAGTGTAGAGTGTACAAACTCACTTTTTTTTCTATATAAAAAAATAGTTTTTTGTTTTGTTTTATTAAATAAAAATAAATAAACTAGTTGAAAATATAAAAAAAAGGTTCAAAATGAATAGAAGGGAAGGAAAATAGAATGATCGAGTTGAGATATTTTGTAGATGATATGGAAGTAGGCAAGTTGGGTATATTGCCTGGGGCGTCGCGACGCCCAGCAGCTCTTGATAAGCGCCTGGTGCGGCGCCTGTGCGTCTCTCGACCTGAAAGTCCATATCACACAGGTGTGGCGCCGCGACGCTTTCCCGACATTCTCTCGATGTTAACAAGACATTTGGTTGACCAATTGACAACCTTGTATCAACAAATGGTGCGAAATAAAGAGGACCCAAGCAACTGTTAACGATTACTTGGATGAAGACTGCCCACCTGTCGCTCAAATGCTTGTCGCGGCTCGGTCGCAACGGGTTTCATTATCCGGCGACCAGAATGTGATAAGAGTTTTAACACACCACGCGACGTTCTAAATGTGAGATCAACTTTATCATGACGGTGTGAGCGTCGCGACGCCTGCGCCACTAACAGCGCTCTATATACGCAGCTGCCAAGCTTCAAGCTTAATTAGGCTGAACACACACCGACCGTTACTACTTCGGTGACACTTCGCGCTTACCATTAAACTGGACAATAAAATCAATAATAAAATTAAAAAAACGAAGTTATAAATAAAATAAATACCTAATAAAGAAAAATTTATTTAAATAAATTAGAAAATAAGTAACAAATTTGTTAAGGGAGATTTTGCATCAACTTATTTTCTTAATATTTAATTTATTATTTATTGTTTAACTTATAACAAAGGTTAAAGATATTCATAAATTTATTGAAATGTTATTTTCACAACCTTCTTCTAAAATTTGTCACGTCGTTTTTAGAATTTTATAAGGGAGATTAAGATATTGTAAACTCAAAAGTTATGTTTATAGTATATAGAAAGGAAAGAACTCATAAACCTATAGAATTTTGTTTGTAAAGATAGTCACGTTTCTGAAAATTCATTATAAACTCAGGGTCATTTTAACTCCATTAAGAGGGTCTTTAAGAATATCTGTGCATCATCTGTCGCCGTTACGTTCAGTCCTAATCCTTAGCATAAATGACCATTTATGGAATATTCGCCATTTTTAGGGCGTTTTCAATTTCTCCCACTTTTGTCAATTTTTCTCTACGAAGATTCACTCCCTGTATATTCGGCATTCAAAATTCAGCTTTCGGACTTGAAACTTGTAGTTACTCGCGGTTTGCAACTCATCAATGTAACTTGACACTTTAACCTTTAAATATATGTATTTTAGTAACATGAGATCTATTCATTTTTTAAACCTGTGCGAATATTATTAATTTAATATCGTGATATGAGAAGTTTTCTCATACGTATCAACAAAATTATTTAATAAAATGAACTATGCAAATAAATCATAACTTTATTTTATACTCTGTAAATCTGAAATGGTGGAAAATGACTATAATTATTTAAATTTAATTAATTTAAATAATAATAATAATCTCCGTAAACTCCTGAAGTTTGTTACTATTTATATTTATTTATTTTTTTCTGTCCACGTTTTAAAATTCAATGTGAAGTGAGTCCCTGCTCTTTTTCATTAATTTTGATTCTCTTTATCAGAAAGTTTTAAAATTGTTTTAGTTTACAGACAAAATATGCAGACGAGGTAGCCTTAATGACGAGATATTGATTATGACTAACAATAATTTATATATTACACACTTATATGAATTTTAATAATAATTTAAATTAATTTAAAGTGAAGTAATTAATTAGTAAAGATAATATTTTTTAATATTTTTTTATTAATTTTAATTAATTTTTAAAGTTCAGAAACTTTCATCAAGTTTGCTGCAAGTTTGAAAACTTCCGGAAAGATTGCGACAAAGTTTCAATGAAATAATATTTAAAATCTCTAAATACTTATTTATTTCTTTTTATTGCACGGCTGACAGTGATCCACTTTTTTCCTTTTACTGACTTTTTTCAAATTGCTCACTATTACTCACTTTAAAAAAAAACTAACTCTTCTCACTTTTTTAGTAAAATGTCTATTCCAACTTCCAACTGAGGGGGGGGTCTTCTGATATTAGGTGCCTGATTAAAAATTTACTTTATAAATCAATTAGTTTGTTCATATTCTAATTACATCGTCAATTTTTAAATTACAATTTACAAATACGTAATTTCTACACCTCTTGTCAATTATTTTTCTAATTTTTAAAGTACTTTTGTCAACTCTAAAGTATTATTGTCAATTTTCAAGTATTCACGATTCTTAAAAAAATTTAATTTAATTTAATATTTTTAAATATCAATTATTCTTTTCAGTTTTTAAACTGTTGTCATGAAAATATAAATTTATTACACAAGTTTCTATTTCCTTCTGTCATTCTTCAATTATTTTCTCAATATTGCAATCATTTTTTTCTATCTTTAAATTATTGCCGGGAATATTTAAATTTTCAACACCAGTTTCTATTCTACTTTTGTTAATTTTCAATAATTTTCTTAAAATTTCAATTCACACAAGTTCAATTCACTTTCGTTATTTTTCAATTATTTTCTTCGAACTTTGATTACTTTTCTCATATTTGAATTTTTTGCCATTTTTGAATTATTCTCTTCAAATTTCAATTTATTGTCTTCAAACTTCAATTAATTTTTTCAACTTTCAATTATTGTCCTCAAACTTATAATATTTTTTTTAACTTTACAATTATTGTCTATAATTTTTTAATTTTTACACGAATTTTGAATTATTTTTTTCAATATTCCAATTGTTTTTTAAGTTTTCAAGTATGTCCTTCTACTTTTTAATTTTTTTAAAGGTATCAATTATTTTTGTCATTATTCAATTAGTTTCTTCACATTTTAATTATATCGTTAATTTTTCAATAATTTTATACAATTTTTAAATTAATGTATTCAATTTTTTTTGTTTTACTTCATTTTTGAATATATTTCTCATTTTTCATTAATGTTTTTTCTGAATTTTAGTTATTTTTGTCATTATTCAACTATTTTCTACACATATACATTTTTTTGGTATTTAAATATAAAAAAAAGTATTTACACATAAAATTTATTTAATCAAATAAATTAATTAATGACAGTAATATTAACTGTAAAGCAATGAAAAAAATTAGTAATTAATTTTTACTTTTAATCTGGGATATTCATGTAAAATAAAAATTTTTTCCACTCTCTAAATCTGAATTAGTTAAAAATAACTAATTATTAGTAAAATCGTGGCTATTAGTTATTTTGACATAACATACTTGTTATGACAAATAATCTTGACTAATAATCAGTTATTTTTTTACTAAATGATTAGTAGAAATATGATTATTTAATTAGAGACTGAGTTTTTGTTTTCAAATTAGTTATTTTTAAGTAATTATGATTTATAGAGCAGCAAAGATAGTAAATTTTCAATGCATGAAAGGAAAATTTTCTTTAAAAAATATATATATCCCTGTCCTGAATTGGAAATTGAGTATTTTGCCAAGAAAACATTCTCGTTGTGATACTGTTATTTCCAATTAAGAGCTTTTACAGTAAAAATTAATGACTAAGTTATAATAATTATTATCTAAAGACTTTACAAATAAAATATAGTAAAAAAAATATTTTATAATACTAATAATGTATTGATTACAAATCATAATTTAAAAAAAAAGTTAATTATTACCGTAAAACAGGGTAATTTCGCTCAAATTTTCATGTTTTTTTTAAAAAAGTATACGAAAAAGTTAATAATAAATTTTGGTACTGAAAATAGATAATCTCTGACTCTTCCTCTTTAATTTCACAAAATAAAAAAATTACTATATATTGCGTAAACCTATTTAATATACCTTTTTATTGTGAGCGAAATTACACCTCAATGTGGGGTAATTTCGCTCAACTTTAATGACTTTAATTTTTAACAACAAAAATATGTTAGTTTACAAGTTATAAGCACTTTATAAAATCATTATAAATAAAATAATGTTATTTAATTAATATTTACAGTCATCAGAATAAATATTTAACCACGTTTTGTGTTTTATAATTTCGTAAAATTTTTTAATTTTGTCATGAGAAATAACTTTAGATACTTGATAAACAATTGAATGATACATTGTATTCATGAACGAAATTACCCAACAAATATGAAATTTTTTTTTAAATTGACTTTTTTCAAAATCTATTCAACTTTTCAGTAATTTTATTTTTTCTAAATCATGTCAGGGATATAGGAAATAAGATTATTAGATGATTTTAACATAAAATATTTTAAATATAGGTTTCACAAGCGACTTTTACACACTACTTGTTCAATGAGCAAAATAGACATCTTTAAATAAATATTATTTTTATTAAAACTTGACTATAATTCTACTTTAAAATACCCTTGAGACACAGTTTGATACTTTTCTTAACATTAGCAATTGCAAATTTTATATTTTTCTTCCTAGAAATAACAATAAATAATTTTTGAAAAAAAAAGTTTCCACTGAGCGAAGTTACACTACATGAGCGAAGTTAGCCTGTTTTACGGTATCTAAAGTCTTTGCAAATAAAATATAGTAAAAAAATATTTTATAGAACTAATAATGTATTGATTACAAATCATAATATATAAAAAAAAAGTTGATTCTATATGAATTCCTCTTTAGGGGCATTTGATGGAAGATTTCACACAAACAAAATTATTATTATTTCTTATTGAAGTTTATTCAATGTTGGTCTTAATTATTCTTAATAAATCGAGAAAAATGTCCAAGTAAGGCAGGATCATAACATGTCACAAAAAAACTAAATTTTTGAATACATTTTTATACACAAGAAAAGTATATAAACTTAAATTTAGAATTAATATTGTCTTTACAAAAAACGTTTCTTTTTCAATTTGATAACATATTTGTTCTGCAACAAAACGTGATTTAATTAATGAATAGTAATCATATAGTAACTGTATTTAAACAGCTTTCATAATTTTCATGTAAAAAAACAAAAATAAATTTCCGCAATTTGCTGAATATAAAAGTGGATATCAAATTTTTACAAAATCAGTATGTTTAAAATCAGTTGTAACTGAACAAACTTTTTCAAAATGAGGAGTATCTTTTTCTTTGCATTTCTCATCAGTGCAATTCAAGTAAGCTTCTTTAAATTTTTACATTTTAGAATTATTTTCTATTAAAATTGATTTTCAAAACATTTCTTACTTTACTCATTATTCTGTTTTATTTATATTATTTAAATTTATTTTTCATTTTATTTGCTGTTTATTTTATTATTTTTAATTTCATTTAGTAATTTTGCATCTATTGGTTAATTTTATTTTTAGTTCATGTTTATTATTTACTTCAATATATAATGATTATTTAGAGAAAAATAACCGGGCGAGTGCAAGTCGAAGTCGCGCACCGTGGGTTCCGTACAGGAACTTAATAAATGCGCATATTAAAGGAAAACTTTCTTTTTGTTGAAAATTTTCATTCTTTCGATAAAAATTTTATAATAATAATTTTTATAATTTTTATATAATAATAATTTTTATAATTTTTTGGGCGACGGACAACCAAGTGAAAACATAAAGGTTCCGTTTTGACAGTTCGTGTTCGGAACCCTAAAAACAAAAAATCCTAATGTTAGAAAATTATCATTTTTTTAATTATTGCAGGCATCAGTCGCTGATGAGAGAAACAAAACTGAACTATTGCGCATTTTGGAAAATTTAAATAATGACGTGAAAAACGCAGTCAATAATCTCAAAAAATTTGAAGATATTAAGTTACCTGAATTGTACAAAGAATTAGGAGAAAAAGATCTTATTTTGTCACAAAATTTCACGAACATGAAAACAACAGTTTTAAGCGATATTGAGGTAAGTAGCTTAGTTATAATTACATTGAAGTCTACGAATCACATTTAAATAAATCATACAAAAAAATTATATAAACTAACAAAATTCAACCATAATTTTTGTTAATTCTATTAAAATGTTAGTATAGTTAATAAACTCTTTATAGTTAGATCTATAAAAATTATTATTAATCGTTTATCTAACCACTGCACGCAAAGAAAACTAATTATAAATTTTATTAAAATGCTTTATAATTTAGGGAAAAAGTTTTAGAGAGCGAAATATTCATCAAGGAATTTTAAGCCATAGAAAAACCATTTGAATTAATGTTAAGTTATTTTAAACGTTAATATTTTTTATATTATATTTTCTACAGCAAATTTAATATAATTTTTTGAAAATTTAAAATTATCAATCTGAAATTTTCTCTTTTTAATCCTTTTCCCCTAAATTGTAAAATACTTTTTTACAAGTTGTAATTAATTTTCTTTCCGTGTATTATAGTTGGTTAGTTTTTACAAATTTTCTGTCAGTACAAACTACAAATTTTTTTTATGAAATTAACTAATTAATTATTATATAATCTACTTAGGCTAACTACAATCAACTGAAAATGAAGTACGGAAATTCAGAATCTTGTTATAAAACTGCTACTGAGAAAGTGAATAATATTTACAGTAATATGACAAAAAAATTAGTAAATTGTGAATTTTACTCATCTGCAGTCCCTTTCACTGCAACCCTGAAACACATTTCTTTCACTCACGTGGTATACTTACATTGTTTATTTCTTTTTATTCAAAAATCAACAATATTTTAATACCCAATAAAAATTAAATTTTTATAATATAGATATTACTCTTTAACAAAATATAATTTTTTCTCAGATGAGTGACGAATTACTTAAGAAATTTAAATTGAACAATGAAGAATTCAATTTTATTCGTTACGATCCACCACAACAAACAAACTATATTAGAAATACGTTAGCAGTAATGGAGGTTTATTCAAACAGTATGATAAACATTATTGAAGAAGTTAAAAAATTGATTATAAACGTTTCAAATACAATACGTCTTAGTGTTTCAACGTGTGCTTCAGAATCAAGAACTTTCTTCTATGAGGAGACGAAAAAATTAAAAACAGAGCTGGAACAATGTATTTCGATTGATTAAACTTCTGTTTAAATTGATAAGAATAAAAATTTTTTAATTTCTCAAAATTCTAATCTTTTAACTTGAAATTCCAAATGAGTAATGAAATATTGAGGGGAAAAACATAACGTTCATCTACAAAAAAGATTTTATAAAGTAAAAGCAAAAGAAAATAATTTTAATAAAACTTTATAAATAAATTATTATTTAACTCGAAATTCAAAACCATTAATAAAAGAGTTATTGTTATTAATAATAAAAAAGAAAGAAATTTTAAAGCTAGAATGATTTTTTTTTTATTTATTGTAGACAAGAGCCAATAATTTTAAAAAATACATATAACTGTTGCGACTTTTCGCTAATTTAGAATTTAGATAGGTAATTTTTAATCTAAATAAAGATTATTTTTGTTTTACATTGTAACCGAATCTCTACTGAGAAAACTAAATAGTTAAATATAACCAATTTTTTGTTAAAACTTACCATATGAGGCTGTTAGAGTATCATATGCAAAGTGCGAGTTTATTTGCAACCAAATGAATTCGGTTATAAGTTTCTGTTGACATTCGTTCAGTTTCTTGGTTATGGTAGCTAACAGTCACTTGGTTAAAAACATTCTTGGTTACCGTGTCAATTTAAAAAGGTTAATTTTGATCAACTACAAGTTTGTTTTTAAACATGCATAGGTCGCTTAAATTTTGTGAATCTCAACTCCATTGTTATTTTATTGTTATTTGCTATTTGTACAACTCGGTTAGATGGTAATTTGGTTTTTACTTGTCAAAAAGTTTGAATTTTGATAGTAGTTATTTTTCATTTATCAATAACTTCATTATTATTAAACCAATTTTAATAAATCCAACGCCAATTATCAGGAAATATTGTGTATTTTATGTTAATTGTAAACCGACAATTTAATTTTTTAATTTAGACCACAAAAAAGTGTAAATAAAAATTTATTTGCATTTTTGATCAATTTTGACCTTTTTTACTTTATTAAACCACAATATTATTCCTTATTCTTTCATCTTTATTTTCAAAAACGAATATGTTGGAGACTTAATTATAGATCCTGAGATAGGATCTGATGCACAAAAAGGAATATTTTTGGAAAATTACCCATATAGCAGTTTTCCATTTTGATGTTACTTATTTTTAATTTTTCAAGAACTACACTATTATTAAATCAATTTTAATAAATCCAAAGCCAAATATTAGGGAATATTGTATATTTTATGCTTATTATAGATTGTAAAGCAAATGTCTTAATTCGGAGAGAAAAAAAGTAAAAGGAAATATTTATTAACATTTTTGATCGACTTTGTCCCTGTTTAATATATTTTGTTAATTTTTGTACTTAATATAACTTCTATTACACTTCTTGAGTTATTGTAGGAGGAAAAGTTTCAAAATTAACTTGAAAAGTACATAATTATTAATTTTACTTTTTTGAGATTTTTATGGTCACCACGTGTAAAATTGAAACTTTATGCTTATTTTTCGTCTTTTATAACAAAGATAAGACAAAAATGTTTCAAAACAAAATTCTAAAGTATTTTTTTAATTTTTACTGACTACAAAACAAATTTTTGAAAAATAATTAATTTTAAAAAATGCAAAAAATAACTCACCAAATCCAGATTTTTTTAATATTATTTTTAATGTTTCATTATTACAAATAGACCGACATTGAATTCGATAAATTTAATCGGTTTTTTTATTCGTATTCATGTTTCTTCAGGCAAGATTAAATATATGACAAAAAAGTTATTTACACATGAAATTTATTCAATGTAATAAATTAATTAATGACTGTAATATTAACTGTAATGCAATGAGAAAGTTTAGTAATTAAGTTTTACTCTCAACCTGGTAAATTCTTATAAAATAAAATTTTTTTCCAATCTCAAAATCTGAATTAGTTAAAAATAACTAATTATTAGTAAACTCGTGGCTACGTTTTTACTTCAGCAATGAGTGAAAAATAACTAATTATCGGTAAAAAAAATTACTAAAAGATAGTTAAAATTTGACTAATTGAATTATTAAACATGATTTTACTAAAATATTAGTTATTTTGACATAGCCTAAAAATGAATTTGACTAATAATTAGTTATTTTTTACTAAATGATTAGTAGAAATATAACTATTCAATTAGTGACTAAGTTTTTGATTTTAAATTAGTTATTTGTAAGTAATTCAGATTTAGAGAGCAGCAAAGATAGTAAATTTTAAATACATGAAAGGAAAATTTTCTTTAAAAAAAGTATATATGCCTGTCCTGAATTGGAAAATTACTATCTTGACAATAAAACATTCTCGTTGTGATACTATTATTGCCAATTAAGAGCTTTTACAGTAAAAATTAATGGCTAAGTTATAATAATTATTATCTTAAGTCTTTACGATTAAAATACAGTAAATAAAATATTTTTTAATAGTAATAATGAATTGATTACAAATCATAATTTATAAAAACAGAAGTTGATTCTATATGAATTCCTCTTTAGAGGCATTTGATAAAAGATTTTACAGAAAACCATATTATTATTATTATTTCTTATTGAAGTTTATTCAATGTTCTTATTAATTAATTTGTAATATATCGAGAAAAAATGTCCGAGTAAGTCAGGACCATAACTTAAAAAATTAAAATTTTTGAATACATTTTCATACCTAAGAAAAGTAGAGTTATAAACTGAAGTTGAGAATTAATATTTTCTTTATAAAAAACGTTTCCTTTTCAATTTGATAACATTTTTGTTCTGCAACAAAACGTGATTTAATTCATGAATATAAATCATATTGTAACTGTATTTAAACAGCTTTTATAATTTTTATATAAAAAACAAAAATACATTTCCACAGTTTGCTGAATATAAAAGTGGATATCATATTTTTACAAAATCAGTATATTTAAAATCATTTGTAACTGAACGAACTTTTTCAAAATGAGGAATATCTTTTTCTTGGCATTTCTCATCAGTGCATTTCAAGTAAGTTCCTTTGAATTTTTACATTTTAGAATTATTTCTTACTATAATTGAGGGGCTGGATGCAATAAGGGGATACGCGCGACTTTCGTTGGCCCCGCGTACAGCGAGTCTCCGGCAGAAACGGGGGACTTCGAAAGACCTCTATATCCCTTTATTGCATCCAGCCCCTCAATTGATCTACAACACATTTCTTACTACACTCATTATTCTGTTTTATTTATTTTTTAAATTTATTTTTTTTGTTGAAAATTTTTATTTTTCCGATAAAAAATTTTTAATAATTTTTATATAACAATAATTTTTATAATTTTTTGGCGTCGGACAACCGAGTGAAAACATAAGGGTTCCGTTTTGACAGTTCGTGTTCGGAACCCTAAAAACAAAAAAGCCTAATGTTAGAAAATTACAATTATTTTATTTATTGCAGGCATCAGTCGCTGATGAAAAAAACAAAACCGAACTTTTGCGCATTTTGGAAAATTTAAATAATGACGTAAAAAATGTGGTCAATGACCTCAAAAAATTTAAAGACATTAAGTTACCTGAATTGTACAAAGAATTCGGAGAAGGTGATCTTATTTTGTCAAAAAATTTTACGAACATTAAAACAATAGTTTTAAGCGAAATCGAGGTAAGTATCTTAGTTAGAATTTCATTAAAGAAGATCTATTGTAATTACATTTAAAAAAATCTTACAAAAGAACTATGAACAAACAAAAATCAGCTTAATTTTTTTTTAATTCTATTAAAATGTCAGTAAAGTTAACAAACTTTTTATAGTTAGACCTATGAAAATTATTATTAATCCTTCTATCTAACCACTCCAGGCAATGAAAATTAATTATAAATTTTATTAAAATGCTTTATAATTAAGGGAAATAGTGCCAGAAAGCAAAATATTAATACAAGGACTTTTAAACTTTAGTAAAACTATTCGAATTATTGTTAAGTTATTTTAAACGTTAATATTTTTGACATTAAATTTTTTACAGCAAATTTAATATAATTTTTTTAAAGTTTGAAATTATCAATCTAAAATTTTCTTTTTTTGATCTATTTCCCCTAAATTGTAAAATACTTTTACACAATTTCTAATTAATTTTCTTTCCGTGTATTATAGTTGGTTAATTTTTACAAATTTTCTTTCAGTACTCTCTAAAACTGAATCAGTGAAATTTTCACTGATTTGAAATCAGTGAACAACTTCTCTTTGCTGAATCAGTGAAAATGACTGATCTTCAGTGAATTTCACTGATTCAGCAACGAGAAGTTGTTCACTGATTTCAAATCAGTGAAAATTTCACTGATTCAGTTTTAGAGAGTACAAATTACCAAAATTTTTAATGAAATTAACTAATTAATTATTATATAATCTACTTAGGCTGACTACAATCAATTGAAAATGAAGTATGGAAATTCAGAATCTTGTTATAAAACTGCTACTGAGAAAGTGAATATTACTTACAACAATGCGACCGACAAATTAGGAAGTTGTGAATTTCATTCATCTGCAGTACCTTTCATTGCAACCCTGAAACACATTTCTTTCACTCTCCGGGTATACTTACATTTTTTATTTCTTTTTATTAAAAAATCAACAATATTTTAATACCCAATAAAAATTAATTTTGTATAATATAGTCTTTAACAAAATATAACTTTTTCTCAGATGGGTGATGAATTACTTAACAAATTTAAATTGGACAATGAAGAATTTAATTTAATAAGTTTTGATCCACCACAACAAACAAACTATATCAGAAATACGTTATCAGTAATGGAGGTTTTTTCGAACAGTATAATAAACATTATTGAAGAAGTTAAGAAATTGGCTATTAACACTTCAAGTACAGTACCTCTTAGAGTTTCAAAATGTGCTTCAGAATCAAGAAGTTTCTTTTACGAGGAAACGAAAAAAATAAAAGCAGAACTGGAACAATGTATTTCGATTGATAAAACTTCTGTTTAAATTGATGCAAATAAAATTTTTTTTAATTTCTTCGAATTCTAATCATTTAACTTGAAATTCCAAATGAGTGATTAAATAGTTATTATATTATTAAAGATAAAGAAGGAAGAAATTTCAAAGCTAAAATGATTGTTTTTTATTAATTGTCGACAGGAGTTAATGATTTTAAAAAATACAAAAAATACAAGTACCCGCGTCTGAATCCGCCTTTGAAATTAACTCAAAATAGAAATTTTTATTTATTAAATTGAAGAATGAAATTTAGTGTTTACATATCCTAAAATATCAAATGTGGCGCAATATGAATGAAGGGATATAAGAAAATTTTTTCCATAAAAAGTAACCATTTAGAGTTAGTTAAGGCCTACCGTGAATATGACGTATCTCATAAATAGTTATCATATTTTACTAATATTTAAACAGCTTTTAGGTTTCATAAAATATAACCTTCATAATTTTTAAAGATTTCTTGGACGAATATAAAAATATTGGAGCACAAGGTAAAAATAAAAAAGTGAATTTCATATTTTCATAAAACCAGTATCTTTAACACCAAAACACTTTTACAAAATGATGAAAGTCTTTTATGTTTGCATTTCTCATTAGCGTTTCTCAGGTGAGTTGGTTCTGCATAAAAATTATTATTAGTTTCATTTATCTAATGTTGATTAAAGAAAAAAAAACTAAAATAATTATATTTACTTAATTAAAAAAAGAAATTATGAAATAATACGCATTTGAAAAAAAATAAAAAGAATGATTGTGAAACAAAACATAAATATTATTATAGCTATTATAATCACAGAAAATTGTTTTGGATTAAATTAATCTGCAACGCTCTTTTTTTAATACCAAATTGAATTTAAATAATCTGAAATTGGCTTAAAATTGAAAACATGGTTTCGAAAAAAACTCATTTAAACTTTCAAGCTTAGCTTACAAACCAATTACAGGACTCGACAAAATACTTGCTTACTTCCGCATTCAGTTAACCCAAAATGCATTTTAGGCTACATGCATTTTAGGTTAAATGACTTTTAGACTACATGCATTTTAGACTGAATGCATTTTAGGTTAAATGACTTTTGGGCTACATGCATTTTAGACTGAATTCATTTTAGGTTAAATGGGTTTTAGGCTATATGCATTTTAGGTAAAATGACTTTTAGGCTACATGCAATTTAGGTTAAATAACTTTTAGACTACATGCATTTTAGACTGAATACATTTTAGGTTGAATGCATTTGAGGTTAAATGGGTTTTAGGCTTCATGCATTTTAGGGTGAATGAGTTTTAGGCTACATGTATTTTAGGCTGAAGAAAATGGTTAAAAAGTATTTTTTATAAAATTTATATAAGATGACAAAAAACTAAAAAAATTAACTTTTTTCAGAATTTTACATTTTTAAAACCTTGATAACGTTAAACATATTTACGCTAGAAAGTTCGCAAATAACTCATTCGGAGTGTTTTTTAATTACTTACCAGTTAATGAAAACATTTTGAATCAATTAGTGGGAATTGTGAATTTATACAACAAACGTGTCAAATGGTTGAAAGACTTCAAATCTATGTAAAAAAATTTTCAAAATACCATACTGCAATTGAAAATATTAACTAATAAAATGTCATCTGGTATAAGTTCTAAAACTAAAAGATGCATTGCTAAGGGAATCATGTCATTTAGTCGACAATCTCTGTCCATCAAAAATAGAACCAATGATTGCGTTTTACTTAATTTGGAAAGTTAGTTTTTCATTTAACCAAATATTTGGAAATTTCAACAATAATTTATATTTGGAATTAAAAAAAGTTGATTTATAATAAAAATATGGTTATCAATATTGACATTTTTGTCGTTTTTGTAATTTCTGAAGCTGAAAATAAAGAGAAAATTAATGTAAAACTTTCAAAGTAAATAAAATTTTATTAGCATGCTTTATTATTTTATTATTACAAATATTACATTTATTCCCTTAATTAGTGAATATTTCACACAATTTTAGAAAATCAAGGTAACAAAAAAGATTTGTAAGTTTTAAATAAATTTGTAAATTTTTAAGTAATAAAAATTTGTTTTCCAGTTTTTTGTAAGAAGTTTAACGCTGTAAACTTCAATATCACGTCATGATAGCACGAATAAAAGTTTCAGATAAATATGTTTCATTTTATTATTATTCCTGCTACATATTTTTTAACCTTGATTTTCTGTATAAAAAATAGAGTTTAAAATGTTCAGAAATCAGTGTTATTCCATCTAATTCTACAGAATTGATTTTGCTGGAAACTAGAGGCAATAAAATTTCTTAAATTTTATAAATTCTGATACAAAAAGAATAAAGGATCGATAACAATTTTATAAAATAAATAATTATTAGATTTTTCAAAATGAAATGCTATAACTTTATTTTGCCTCTTTGCACTTTTCAAGTAAGTATTAAGTACGTTTTTTATTTAGATATTCATCAAGAAACTCATTTAATTATAATTTAAGTGATAAGTCCGATGTAGTTATAGCTATAAATTTGCTAACATAGCAAACTTAATTTAAATCAATATGATTACATATATCAATTATGGTGATTAAACTACATTTCAATTAATAGAGTATAAATATTTTTTTTTTTTCATAAAAGATATTTTTTGGAAAAATTCAATGTAAAACTGAAAATGGACAAAGCCTTACTGAGATACCAAAAATGATATTTAACTTTCCGGGTCTCAATGATTTTAATGAAATATTATCCAATGTAACAAGCAGTATACAAAAAAATTTTAAAACAGTTCAAAATGACATTAATTCAATAACAGGAGTTATTTTGAATAAAATTCAGGTAATATATTTTTCACGTATATCAAATATTATGAATTTTGTAATATTTCTGAAAATGTACAATACATTACATTTTCTTTGCTAACAATAAAAAGTTAATAAAAAAAATTCTAAACTGGAAAGAATGAATGAACAAATAAAATATTATTTTTATTACAGACGGTATTTGAAGGAAAAAATATAATCGAAAATAGTAAAGATTTGGAGCAAATACAACAAGTTCAGCTAGAAACTCAAAATCAAATCGATGAAATGACACAATTGATGGCTGAGAAGAAAAAAGATGTTGACAAGTTTTCTAATAAATATCAAACAAAAATTAAAGAAAGATGTAAGAAAAAAATGGAATCAAGATTAAAAAGCATTGGGGTGAGAAAATATTTTTAACGTATTTTTTTAAGTTTAAATTTGTTAGGTACTATTTTTCAAAATTTATATTTGATTTTAAGGGTCACTGAGAAAACGGTATTTTTACAAGAATAATTATTCTTGGCGCTTATTTAAGAATAAAATATTCTTCTATTAAGGATATAATATTCTGAAAATAAGAAAAATAATTTTAAATAAGGAATATTTTCTTATGTCCTTAAGAATATGCTTCATATTTTAGGAATATTATATCCTTAATATAAGAATATTTTATTTTTAAATAGACGCCAAAAATAATTTTTATAGTAAGTATACCGTTTTTTCAGTGTATGATTCTCCGCGAAGTGCACATAATCCTTCGTGTTTTAATATTTTAATACTTTCAATACATATTAATGAATAATGCAGTTGTTATCAACATTCTCTTGTTTTCTTATATCAAATATATATTAAAATATTTCTTCTGGAATTATGCTTTATGTGGAGAATCAACCTTAAATTTTTATGATTCAACAATGAAAAATTCAATCTAAAATCAGAAAAGAATAAAGAAGAAGAAACAAAAAGAAGCTGAAGTGTGCTTTGAAGATGCTAAACAGGAATTAAAAGACATTTTAAAAAATTCCAAGAACAACATGACGACGTGTCAAGAGAAAATCATTTCTTATGTTTACACTCCATTTAAGATTAACGTAAAATTAAACATCAAGGTATGTACTTTTAAAAAAATATTACCTACAAATTTGTGTATATAAATTGACATAACTTTTCGTTCAATTTTAACTAATTATTACACCTATATCATTATTATTATTATTATTATTATTATTATTAAAAATTATATAATATTAAATATTCATTTCAGATGGGCAGAACTTTTCTTGAACAACTAGAATTAATTGTTAAACGTTGTAAATATTTTGAAAAAGAAACGTGTTTTTCGTTGGAGGGGGTAAAAAGATACCTAAAAATCTTGAAACAATATACGAATCAATTGAAAATGACAGCTCATAAAGTTTCAATTGATTTATCTTCGAAAATAAAAAAGTGCTATGTTAAAGAAGACAAATCATTCGCACAACAATCAAATATAATAAAAAAAAATGCTAAAAGTTGTTTAGTCAAGTATTATTAAATTGGTCATTCATTTTACGAAATATTTGAAAATATTACAAATAATTTATATACTACTTTAAAAACAGTTTAATAGCAATAGATATATTGTTACTTCATTATCGTTAATTAAGTAGACTTGTGTAATTTCTACAAATTATGTATATTGAAAAAAAAAAATAAAATGTAAATCTCAAATTACATCAAATTACTGCCAATGAAAATAAAAAGATTTTAAAAATTTAATTCATATGAAAAAAAAAACATTAAATAATTAATCTGAACATTGTTTTAGTACTTATTTGCCACAATTTTAGTTTTAAAAAATCATTTTAATTTGTATCTAAATATTTCGAATATTTTAAAGTAGTAAAAAAATGATTTTTAGTTTTACGTCAAACAAAAAAAATTGCATTCTTTAGTATCATGTCACGATAGCACGTGTATAAAGTTCGAACATATAAATTTAATTTTATCGCTCCGACTATAAATTTTGCAACATTAATGTGTAAAAAAAACATTTTCGAAAATTTCCCAAATTCAGTGTTTTTCTATCCAATTGTTCAGTATTCATTTTACTGGAGAAATAATAAATTTCTTAACTTTCATAAATTTAAAAAAGATAGAAGATTGATAAAGATTAATTTCAAATCATTAATTATTAAAGTTTTGCAAAATGATGAAATATTCTATCCTTATTTTTCTTGTTTACGTTTTTCAAGTAAGTATAATAATAAAGTTATTTGTAAACGTTAATTTAAGTTATACAATAGTTTTTGTAATTTTTTCATCAACTGATTAAACAATAGGTAGTGATTAAATTTCAACTAATAAAGTATATTTTTTCATAAAAGATGTTTTTCGGAAATATCCAATGTTCAAACTTAAATGAAATACAAGTTCAGTCACAAACTCGAAATCTAATAAGTATATTAACAGAATTGATGAATAATACTACTGAAAAAATTAAAAAATGGTCTACAACAGATAAAAAAAAGCTTTTTGAAAATTGTACAGAGCTTAAAGAACGTACATTGCAAACAATAAAGGTAATAATATATTTATAATATATTTTTTAAACGTTGAATTTATTATTGTTTTTAAAAATATTGTATTGAGAATACATTGCATTTAATTGATTGATAATAAAATAATTCAAAATTGATTCTGAAATTAGAATATGGAATCAACTAAGATTAAAGAAGAAGCAGCTGAGTGCTATCAAAAAGCAGAAGAAAATTTAAATGACATTTTAAAAAATGTCACGGACCATGTGACGACGTGTCGACTAAAAACAATTTTTTATCTCTTTACTCCATTTCAGACCAATTTTAATTTTAATATTGAGGTATGCACTGTTAAAAAAATATTATCAATTTTTTAACGATTTTTTTTCTTTTGTTTTTATCTATTGATTTAATAATTATTTGTATTTTTAAAAACTTGTAAACCCTGTTCTTAAAAACCGTTAGATATTGTGGCCTTTTAGTCAATTGAGTAAAAACTTTTACTCAATTGACCAAAAGGCCACAATATTTCACTGTATATTATAATTTTTCTCGGTATTTATGTTTTTATACATTTTTTACTTTTTATCTATATTGTTATTGAATTACTTATCTATTTTTGAAATTAATTTCATATCACTGTAAACCAAAGTACAATTAATTATTGTATTAATTATTAATTATATTAAATATTTGTTCAGATGGCCAAAAGTCTTAATAAAAAATTAAAATCAAGTCTACAAGAATGTAAAGACTTAGAAACAGACACGTGTCTCATGATTAAAGAAGCAGAAGGATATGTCGAAATATTAGAAATTAACGCGGATGAATTAATAAAATCAGCTGATCAAGTGTCACCTGAACTAATTTCAAAAACTGAAGCATGCTCTACTGAAGGATCAGTGTCATATGAAAAACAATCGGAGGTGATCAGAAAGAATGCTAAAACTTGTTTAAAATAGATTCTCTCATCTTGCATTTTTCATTTTATTAAATATTTAAAAATGTTAAACATAATTTACATTTAGTTTTGAAAACAGTAATAAAAATAAAATCTCCAATGTGTTAATGAAATGCAATCTGTTTTTCCATAAACTGTATTCAAAATAAAAACAATTGGTAAATAAAACAATATCCTATATAATAATTGATAGCTGCCTTTCATTGTAAAAGTAGAGTAATAATTAGAGTATCTAATTGTAGTAATTAATATAATAATTAGAAAGAGAGAACTATTAATTATATCTCTCTAAATCTGAATTAGTAGTTTTCTATTAAGAATTAGTAGTTTTCTACTATAAATTAGTCAAATTCATGGCTCATTTTTCTCTAATTCATATAGTAGAAAACTATTAATTCTTAGTAGAAAACTACTAATTGAAATAGTGAAACTTTACTTTTAAAAAAGTAGATTTTTTTACTAATTTAATTAGTAGTTTTCTACTACAAAATTAGTAGTTTTCTACTAAGAATTAGTCAAATTCTTACTATTTTAATAGTAGCTCACTTTTCGCTAATTCATTAGTAGAAAACCACTAATTCAGATTTAGAGAGTAGACATGGTCGGAACTGAACATCAATTCTATCTCCAAAAAGTTGTTTTTCAAAGAATTTTAAACAACACGTATTTTTTTGTTTAGCTGAAAAAAAAATTTTCATTGAGTTATAAATATTTTGATTTTTAAAGTCGGAACTCTCGTTTATTTAAAATTTAAGAAAAAAAACCTTATAAATGTAATAACTTTTTAAGTAATTGGGATATCTTATCTTTTTTTTACAGCCCAAAAGAGTTGTTAGTTCTCTTTAAAAATCCATTGAAAAATTCAGAAAATGTTCTAAAATAACAAAATGGCGGCCATTTTACTAAGAAATTTTAAATTGCAATTACTCAAAAACCCCACCGTTTTTTTGGTTGAAATTTTTTCTGGATATTGTCGTCAGAGTAAAGATTATTTTCCATAAAAATTTAACTTATACCCGATTTTAGTAGAAAAGATAAAAAAATTATTTTTTATTTTTATAAAAGAAAATTTCATTTTTTTCAAAAAAATACACTAGATATCAAAAAATTTCCTAAATAAAAGTTGTTCCTCTTCAAAAAAAGGGCCCGTATCATTTTGACACAAATTTTTTCGGGCAACTTGTTATATTGTACTCCTGAAGATGAATGTTATATTTTACTCCTACTAAAATCGGGCCCGTATCATTTTCACACAAATTTTTTCTGGCAACTTGTTATATTGTACTCCCGAAGATGAATGTTATATTTTACTCCTTCTGAAATTAAAGATTTTTAAATTTTAATTATTCAATAATTGAACTTACTGGATTAATTAAGTCTTTTAATATTAATTTAATGTATTAAAATCAATTATTTAATAATTAAGACTTAAAAATCTTTGATTTTAGAAGGAGTAAAATATAACATTCATCTTCAGGAGTACAATATAACAAGTTGTCCGAAAAAAATTGTGTCAAAATGATACGGGCCCCTAAAATCAAAGACTTTTAAGTTTTAATTATTCAATAATTTAATTTTCTGGATTAATTAAGTCTTTTAATATTAATTTAGTGTATTAAAATCAATTATTTAATAAATAAAACTTAAAAATCTTTGATTTTAGAAGGAGTAAAATATAACATTCATCGTCGGGAGTACAATATAACAAGTTCCACGAACAAATTTGTGTCAAAATGATACGGGCCCAAAATGATATAAAAAAGTTTCTCTTGATATTTTTCTCTATTTCTCGTTTTTTCAATAAAGCTCGTCAAAATTTAATAAAAAGCTAATTTTAAATTGTTTTTTTTTAAGTGTGAACACATCCTTACTCTCTAAAACTGAATCAGTGAAATTTTCACTGATTTGGAATCAGTGAACAACTTCTCTTTGTTGAATCAGTGAAAATGACTGATCTTCAGTGAATTTCACTGATTCAGCAACGAAAAGTTGTTCACTGATTTCAAATCAGTGAAAATTTCACTGATTCAGTTTTAGAGAGTATCGCACGTAAATTATGCTAGCGGTTAAATAACAAAATAAACGTTTAATAATATAAAAAAATTATTTTAATAATTCTTTTCGATACCAGTAGTCGAATATCCATTCCGCTATTCCCAATAGAGTTTCTTTGGCGCAGAGGGAAGCGTCTAAGAGGAAATCGCGGCGCCCTGGCGTCGCGACGCCGAACCCGGTCGTTATAAGGGTGAAAATGGTGGCACATTGTGACGTCTGACGGAGCTGCCCGTCAATTGGAAGACGTCGTCTGACGTACCATGATTACAGGATAACATGCAAGCTGGTGGTTAAATCGGCGTCGCGACGCCGTCCTCAAAGCGTCGTTCCCAAAGAGCAGAGGCCGCGCTTCCACGTCCTCCAGAATCAGGAAAGCATTAAGAGACCGGGGGACGCTTGACGTCGTCGGCGTCTTGACGGAACCGACGTCAAGCGTCGTTATAACGAAGCCTCATAACAGGAGAACATCAGAAATAGTTGGTGGCAAGCGCCGCGACGCTATAGTTCTATAATTATAGATTTTCATACTCCCCCTCGAAGCCTTAACCGAGGGATGAAAATAGCAGCTGCGCAATACAAACAATCCAAATATATCGTGCACAAGTATCGAACCACGCACGCGTTTGCGCACATGTGTCTTTTCAATTAGAAAATGTCGCTGAGAAAAGTTTTTCACAAATAAATAGATCTGATAATTTTGTATTATTATACTGAAATTTAACTGTTGTTTTATTTTAAAACGAAAATACTTTAAGAAAGGAAATTTATTAAATTTAATTTAATCCAATTTGCAAGCACTTCAATTTGGAGTAAGCATAACAAATTTTCATTTAAAAAGATATTTAAAGCAGAGGATTTGAAATTTTATTTACTTTAAAACTGTTAAAGTTTGAATGTATTCAAGGTGAAGGATATAAATAAAAGGCGTCTAAGTTTGGGTAAGATTTCCAATAAAAAGCAACCAAATATAAAAGCGTTCAAATTTTAACACAATCTTAATTTTAAATACAAAAAAACTGGGAAGCGTTGAAATTATCTAATTCATCTATTTATATTTTATTTGTTTATCTAATCTGTTTATTCATCTAATAATTCATCTTTTAGTACAAAGCGAACATAATTCGCAATCTTCATTTTGTAATAAAATAAACATATATTAACAAATTGATTTGAATAAATTAACTTTCATTTCAAATTAAAATTGTTCATTTTTCGAGAAAAAAGTTACAAGTCAATGAAATGTTATTTGAATTATATTTTTCCTATTGAGCGTCATTTGAAAAGCTTTTCTATCACTTGGTTTCGTTCTATTTTCACATTCCGCCCCATGTGGATACGCAGAGAGCTTTCCGACGGTGCCTTTGTATTAGGGTAACATAAAAACAAAAGAAAAGCAAGACACCAATCTCAACATGTTGCAGGAGCTTGCGAGCTTTTCACGTCAAACATTAGAATTGAAAAATCATGTTTAAACAATCAATCATGTTGATTTTCATTTAAAAATTGCTTTAAATATATCAAGCGATCATGTTTCTTGAAAATTAAATACAAACTAAAAATTGCATTGTAAAATTATTGATAATTTAAAAAAAAATGTTAAAATTTCCTTTTTGCAAAAAAATATTACAAATTGTTTAAAAAGATAGAAATTATTGGAAAAAATTTTAGGCAGATGATATTTTATTTGGGAAGAAATCGGTTAATTATTGTTATGTCGTATTATTATTATTATTATTATTATTCTGGTTATTTATTAGAGTAATGGTCTGGTTGGATCCGTTTGTGGCTCTACTACTGAAAGTGAAAAACGTGGACACGACTCACGTGCTGCGGGTAAACAAGAAAGAATGACATAAGTAGAAGTAGTCTAAGCTTTTCGAAGCTATACAGTTAAGTCTGAAAATAAACTCGTTCATTAATACTAACATAAGCAAATCACTGAAAATTTTCACTCGACATTTTAAGAGCTTTATATAATATTATAATTATAATTTAAACAGAATAAAAATTTTTATCAGTTGGCGAAACGTTGTTATTAATTTACTTTATATTAATTATTTACCAGACGTAAAACACATTATTTTTGACATTTTATTAAATCTGTCCGCTCATAAAGTTGAAAGAATCCACATTTATAAAATTGAAAATAGAAATCATATCAATTAGCGAAAAACTACTAATGTAACAGTGGAAACTCGTTTAACATATATAAAATTGTAATTTTTTTACTAATATTTTTTGTATAAAATTGCCAGTGTTCTAACAATAAAATTTTTCACTATTTGGAATAGAGAATTCGTTCACGTTTTTACTATTAAATTAGTAATTTTTCACTAATTCAGATTTAGAAAGTAACTTAAAAAAGAACGGAATATTGAAAGGGTCAAAATTTGTAAAACTCAAAATTAGACGCATTCATAGTACAAAACAGATTTAAATAAATAAACATCTTTCTTGAATCACTTTTTTGTCTATAAAAATAATAAAATATACATAAAAACATACTGACTGATTAAATTAAAAAACCGGCTAAATTTTGTTATTTCAAACTGTGAATCATTCAGCGTGTCCAGCAGTCAAGGAAGTCAGAGAGTATCATTAAAAGTCAGGGCAGTTTTTAAAATTTATGCAAAATTCAGATTTAAAAAAAAACAGAAAAAAATGTGAAATTCTTGTAAATCAAAAGATTTTTTTAATTTGGAATAAGAACGTTAAAAGAAATTTTAAAAACATTTAGTATTCCGATGTCACTATAATATATAATTCACAAATTTAAAAACTCGCAAAGTCTTTATAAATAGTCACTTTTAAAAGAAAAATCATAAGTTAAACCATTAGAAGAAGAACAAGAGAATATAAAAAAAGATAAACATATTTTAAATAGTTTAGAAAATAGGAAACGTCAGCTTTTTGAAATACCAAAGAACCAAATATTATAGATATGAAAAGAGTCTATAAAAAAAAAAAAAAAATATTGGTTTATTCTAAAACATTACGTTAAGAAAAGCAGTATTATTTATTATACTTTATGTTTGATGTAGATAAGGAAATATTTAAAATGAGAAATAATATATAATTTTTTCGGAATTACTAACAAAAATATTGTTGTTATTTAAATGTGTATAATGTTACCGTTATATTAAAAAGAAGTTTATAATGATTTGAATCATTTTCAAATTACATTAATGCACTCTCTAATCTTTTGATATAGTTATAGAAAAGGGAAAATACTGGTCAGGGAAAGTCAGACAGTTTTTTTCAAAGCCTTGCTGGACACCACGAATTGAATTAATCAAAAAAATATAATTAAAACCTGAACAAGATTCCCAGAGGGTAAAATCGACTCAATCTCTGCCGGAAATCCCTTTTATTATTATGGTAAAAATGAAATATGCAAATATATAAAAATAAAACCAAGAGTAAATTATTTCTCAGCAAAATGGGAGTCAATGTCGATGTATTGAAACGATTTTTCCGTAGCGAATCTTTCCCACTGAATATTTAATGATCGGAGAATAGATAAACCGGAAATTAACTTTGACGGAAGTTGCTCCCTTGATATGTAGTTTATATGTTGTATACGGACATTTACATGTGTATGAAACGCGTATGCGATTTTTCCACTTGTGTATTTAACAAGGCACTCCCTTCAAACGGCTGTCTCCGGCTTTGAATACTTTATTTTACGCCTGTTGATCATTATCCATTACATTTTGCACCTGCGTGCTACGCCAATCGCTTGCACTTTTATATTAAATCATATATCGAATAGTTGCGTAAATGCTTACTACTTAAATACCGATTATTTACAACTGCTACATACAAAAATAATGATAAATTCCACTTTTGCACAAGAAATAAATTTTCGAAATTTAAGTTATTTTTATCAAACTTATTTTTCTTTTGTAATAACTAATTTTTATTCGCAATGTTTTTTGATCAAAATTATATTACATTAATTTTTTTGAAATAAAACATAATCTAAATATAGATGAATAAATAATTTGATAAACAACAAAAAATATTATGAAATTACTGAGTGATAAATTTAAAACAGTGATTAAATCATAATCATTGAATTTTTAATAAAATTATAGCATTTTTATAATTCAAACCGTAATCATAGCATTTTTTAATGTAAATCCTTCAAATTTGACATAAACGAAGGCCTATTGATATATAATAAGTAATTTGGTATTTTATACCTATATCATTACTGATTTTTTTAATGCACGAGTTCATAATGAGTCTTGTGAAACGAGGAATAATTTCTTGCGTGTCATTTATTACTGATAATAGAGGTTATAAATTCTATATCCTCTTATTATGCAAATTATTATTTTTTATTTCTCGTTCAATTTTCTCTTAAGACTAATGTCAAAAAAATCGACTGCTTAAAAATCTTTATTACTCTTAATATAGAATTTACGAAAAATTTAAATTTCAATTTGGATTTAAGAAAGATAATGATAATAATAATAATTTTATATTAATTATGATATAAGAATTCTTTATAACATTTGTATCTACATATTCAATTTATTTAAAATTGTATAACATTCAAATATCATAATTTATTGCAAAAAAGCAAAATAAGGCAGAAAGTGTATTGTGAAAGAAATTAAAGACTTATTAGGAATAATTAGTATAAAGCATAAAATCGTTAATCATCATTTTAAAAAAATGATCAATGGAATCAAATGAATAACATATTAAATTCACGAAACAATGTTATCATTATTGAAATACTTTTCCTTAATTTACATTCTCTTTTAACAGTTTTTTACAAAAATTATTTACATATAAATATGTAGCATCAGCTAGTATAGAAACTTTTTTTTCATCTAAATCTGTTGTTTAACATATAAATTACATTATATTTACTTAATTTTTCCATGATGTCTGATTATTCACTATTGTTAATTATCTGTATAAAAGAAGAGTTAAAATTTTTAAAAATCAGTCAATTTTTAAAGTATTAAAAATGAAATACTTCATCTTTTTTTTCCTTTTTTGCGCCATTCAAGTAAGTCACGTTTTTATTAAACTCGATTAAACTTTATATTTACTAATTAAATACCTACTAAATAATAAAGTTTATTCCTCATTAAAGATATCATTAGGAATTGATACAAATGAAATTGATGACAGAAATGGAAATCTGACTAATATACAGCTAATTAAGTTAAAAGCTCAAAACTTAGTCGCCGAATTAGAAGAATTTAATGATGTAAAGGCAACATATTTTAAAGAATATTTTGAAGAGGAAAAAAATATTACAAAAAAATTCCAAGACTCAAAAAGTGATATTTTAGAAAACCTTGAGGTAAAAAATTATTAAATATATTTTTCATATTTAAAATTTTTGTATAAATAATCATTTATAATATATCATATATGTATGTTTTTTGAAAAAAACTTTTAATTGCATTGAATTGTATTTATTGACAAAATTAATAATTTTGAAATTAGAGGGACGTATTGAATATTAAAGATGTAAACGACAAAAATTCGTGCTACATAAAAGCATCAAAAGATTTAGATAAAATATCAGAAAATGTCACCTACAATGTGCGATTGTGTCAATCCAATAATATTCTTTACGGCTATACTCCAATCTATAATAATATAAATTTTATTGTTGAGGTACGTACATAAAAAAATTTTCAACAATTTGGTTATCAATAATTTAAATCACGTTTTTATTCAAGATTATCTATAATTAACATAATTTAAATTTTTATTTTATTTGTTCAGGTTCAACTTTTCAGACTATTATCAATATTTAAAATAAATAATTCATCGTGACAATATGACTATTATTAAATAACTGAGTAATCATTTTATTAAATATTTTTTCAGACAAGTAAAAGATTTGTTGAGCACATAGAATCAATTAAGCGAAGCAATGAAAGTTATAATGTAGAACCAGTTTTTAAAGATGAGGGACTTAACATTTTTTTCAAAAGTTTGAAAAATACAGCGGAAAATTTAGTAACATTAGCTAAGAAAATATCATCTGACGTACTTTCTGAAACTAAAAGTTGTATTGATAAGGGAATCATTGCATTTTATGTACAATCTCTGACGGTCAAAAAGGAAGCTGTAGAATGCGTTTCATATTTATGAAATTTTTTTTTGTATTAAAAATTCTGAATTAAAAAAAAAAGTAATTAAAAAAGTCGTATATTATAGTCAATATTTATTCTTTCCGACTGAATTATTTCCATTTTCCACAATTCCATTGTTCATAAGTAGAATAGTGTTGTTAGAGGATTAACCATAATTCTAATTACCATAACCAAAATTCTAGTTAAACTAATCAGAATTAAAACCACTAAATTAGACAACCGAAATTCTGGTAATTCTTACCTAATAGAATTCTGATTACTCTTATAATAAAATCCTGGTGGCCTTAACTAGATCTTGGTCATCCTGACTACAATTCTGGTTACCCCAACTAGACTTCTGATAACCCTAAGTAGACTTCTGGTTACTCAAACTAGAATCCTGGTAACTCTAACTTGAATTATAGCTACTTTAACTACAATTCTGATTCTAATAATCAGAATTCGTTTTTTTATCCAACAAAAATTAAAACTATATAAATATATCCTAATCGAAATTTGGTCCATGGCATAATATCAAAGAAAAATAATTTTATTATCGAAATAACTTAATGTTAATCAAATTAAAAGAATCCAAATAAAGAATTTAATAATGAACATAAATTACTGAGTTTAAACAAATGCTGATAAATAGTTTTAATACATGCATGTAAATAGATTCAAACAATTGCTTAAATAATTTTAATATACGTGTAAATAAATGTAAACAAATGTTAAAATAATTTCAATGTATGTAAATATAAGCATACAAATAAAGTTAGAGGTGATTATAAATTGAATTAGAATATTTAAACAATTTGAATTCAATTTCACCAATTTGGCAAATATTTGTGTTGATATTATTATACACTTTCGTGAGTTTAAAGGGATAATAATTTGCTTGGTGCACCTGGCTTTTGAACAATGTTAGATCTTAAGATTAATGAGATGTAGAGTATCACTCACCTGTACATTTATCCAAGTGATAAATGTCTTGGCCAATGGAGGTCGATTGAATCCTAATTACAGAGCCCGCCGGATCGTTTTCTCTTTCAAGGAAAGAATCGCAGAGGGAAAGGCCTAAAAATAAATGCGACATACATTTAAAAGTGTCAGATGTCGAGCAATGATAAAATAAATATCACACAGCCTTATTAATTTTATTCACGATGACATTCAGTTTAAATAGAAAAAAAATGTGACACATCTTTATTAATTTTATTCATCATGGAATTCTATGCTAAATGGAAAATATACTCTCTAAATCTGAATTAGTGGTTTTCTACTAATGAATTAGCGAAAAGTGAGCTACTATTAAAATAGTAAGAATTTTACTAATTCTTAGTAGAAAACTACTAATTAAATTAGTAAAAAAATCTACTTTTTTGAAAAGTAAAGTTTCACTATTTCAATTAGTAGTTTTCTACTATATGAATTAGAGAAAAATGAGCCATGAATTTGACTAATTCTTAGTAGAAAACTACTAATTCATAGTAGAAAACTACTAATTCAGATTTAGAGAGTAATGAAATCACTGCTATATTTAATATCATTTGAAGTTAATCATTAATGTTAAATTTATATTATTTTCAGATGTCATTTTAACAAAACTCAGAAAAAAATTTGTTTGTGATAACCAAACTTCAGTTAAAGAAACAAATTTTTGTTGAAACAACCAAAGTTTGGTTAAATCAACAAAATTATTCTATTGTTTCAACCAAAATTTGGTTTTAACTGATAGTCAACTGATAGTAAAAAGTAAAAACTTTTTTTGTATTCCAATATTATTTCTTCTGACTTCCAACCTTGACAGTTTTATACAAATTTTAAATAAAAAAGAATCATTGTTAACATCGGGAATAATCCGATAACTATTAAAATATCTGATTGATATTTTGTCATGTAAAAAGCAAAATCTTAATGATAACATATTTGGAAACATTCTCCGACGAAAAATACAAAAGTACAAAAGTTGATAAAAGACAATAGTTGACAAATAATTGACAAATAGACAATAGTTGACAAAATTGACAAATAGTTGTCAATTTTGAAAAATATATAATGATTTACATAAGACGCGTGTTTTATTCTCGAGTAAGAAAAAATATAATGATGAACATATGCTGAAATATTCAAGGTGAATGCAAATCAACATTCAAAAATTGAGAGCGACGTGAGAAACTGCACTGAAAAGCAAAAAAGAAAAACTCAAAGGCGAAAGAAGAAGTAGAAGGATATCAAGAAGTGAAGGCTCATAAACCAGAAGAGAAGGGGAGAAAGCCAAAAAGGGAAAAAGGCACAAAATGAGAAAAAAACAAAACGTAAATGCTACAAAATAAGGAACGAACAAAACGTAAAAGATACAAAATGATAATAGAAAAAAAAATGCAAAAGTTACAAAATGAGAAAGACAAAAAATATAGAGAGTTAGAGAGTAAAAAAATTGAAAAAAAAAAGAAGAGAAGAAAAAATATAAAGGGTCGGTATAAAAGAAGCAGTGAGGAGCCAAAACTTCTTTATGATTCGTGTAAAGAGAAACAAAAATCTTGTCAGAGAGTGGCTGAAAAAAGCAAAGAAGAAGGGGAACACAATTGCTGCTAGAAAAAAGGTCGAAAAAAAGAGCAACGGAGAACCTGAAGCGTAGCAAACACTCTACCCAATAGAATCAAGTCGACGGTCTTAAAGGCGTGGTGAAAGTACAGCACGCGATCTTCTCTCGGCTCTGATCAACCAATCCTGATCCTCAAGATCCTTTGGTTACTTCTGAAATCAACCAATCGAGAAACAGCCTTCATTTTACTTAAAAAGAAATCCTACCTTACCATTAACCAAAAGTATGCCATGAATATTAAATAATGCCTCTTATTTCGTCCAAAGATATCTGATGTTAATTCCAAGAGAGCTAAGGATTAAGAGTGTTGAAATTTTTAACGCATTTTGCATTTTAAAAGCGTTTTAAACTGGACGAGTTCACAATTAAACTTCGAATATCGTCACTGAAAACTTTTAAGCATTAAAATATTCTGCAGCTCGATTGTTTTAAGCCAATTTCAGATTATTTAAATTCCATTTGGTATAAAAAAAAAGAGCGTTGCAGATTAATTTAATCCAAAACAATTTTCTGTGGTTTAAAAATTACGGGGATTTCAATTTTGAAGTGTTTTAAATTGATATTTAAATTTTGAATTTTAATCTAGCTAAAAATAGTTGAGTGAATTTAAATGCAAATTGCTCAAAGTTTGGTCGTATTTTAACTTTAATATTTTAAAAGTTTGAGAATTCAACACATTCAAAATTGGAATAAAATTGAAATTTATTCAAGCTTGAAAGCATTCTAAAGTATCCAAATTTAAAAGCTTCGAACTTTGAGAACATTTAATATAAAAAAAGCGCCTAAAAATGTTAATTTCTTGAAAATTGAATACAAACACTGTAAAAAGAAACATCTTAAAATGCATTAGCACTTTTAAAACGTTTAAAGTATTTTATATTACAGCTTCCATCTTAGAAAAGACACTTTAAGACACGCTTTAAGACACTTTTGCTAACTTTTTATATCTTAAAAGTGACTACAAATATATCTTAAATTAAGATACTTACTTTTTGCAGTGAACACATTAATAACTTTTTTTGTAATAAATATATTCCAATTTGTATTAATTTGAATTTGGAATCGTTAACATTTGCATTAGTTTATTCCGGGAAATTTTTTAATTAGACGTAATTAAAATAAAAAAAAATAATTTTATACATATCACTGAAAAAAAATTTTGTTAATTTAATATGTGATTTGGGTGAAAATTTCATTGCAGCAGAAAGTCAACCATATGTGTAATTTTAACATCAAAATAAAGAGACATTTAACAATGATCTAGAGTTAATCTTAAGAATTCCATTCACCTGAAAATCACATGCAGCAAAAATCGCAGATAGTTTTTTCTGTGATCTGAAAGAGTTAAAATTATAGTTATGTAAGCGTTTAGAGAATTTAAATTTGAATAAAGCGCTTAAATTATGAGTAGTTTAAATTTGAAATTAAAAAACGGAAAAATTGTTTGAGACTTTTTAAAATCATTAAATCTAAATTGTCAGTGCCCGTGTCGAGGATATTAAAATTAAAATGGTTAATCTTTTTTTGTACACATAAGTTCAATCTCGATTAAGATTAATTGATTAATTGGCGGCAGTATTCGATTTTCGATTAAAATCGAATAATTAATTATTATATAATTATTTTAAATCGGTAAATACTTTTTATTTCAATTTAAGAGAGCAATTGAAAAACTAATATTTTTTTACTAAAATAATAAATTAGGTGAAATAAAGTTGGTCAGTAATCATGATAAAAATTCAATAGGAGGGAAGTGAAATGATTCAATTAAATTGAATCAAAAATTGATATGATTAAATTTAACCAGTGAGAATTTCACTAATTCAATTTCAGAAAACATAAGTGTCAAAATAATAGAATTTTCTGAAACAATAAATTAAGTGAAATGAAGTTGGTCTGAATAATCATAATGATTAGAAGGCAATGAAGACAAGAAGGCGGGAAATTCATCCTTGTCACAATTGAAAGACCCGCAGGACAAAGGGTGTATCCCGTTCTTCGTTATCTCTTCCTGTGCTTGTTCAGAAGATAAGACTTTATAGAGACAACTAAGAAGAAACGCCCTGTAGACCTGGAGGGTAATTGATACCATCTCTAAGGAACTCGCTGATCATTGCTCATTCTTCTTCTGTATTCTCTAATTTCCAGTGGTCATTATAAATGATAACTTTGTACCCCATAATTGCTACATGACACAAACTTTATCATTTGAATATTTATCCAATTAAAGGCTTCTAAACTGATACACAAAAATACTTTAAACTGTTAAAATTATTATGAAATTCACGAATTTTTTATGACACAGTTGTAACAAAATTTCCTCGAAAAATTTCTAAAATGGCGATACGGAAAATAAATTCTGATATAGCAACAGAAAATTCTATAACAATCAACTTCACAAAGTGCGCAGAATCAATTTGGTTATGTGGAATTGCTGGCATGATTACAAAAATCTATGTTACATGTGACCAGAAAAAACTGCTGTCAAATATTACAGAAAAATTAAGTGGAAATTTTTAACATTATTTTAAATTTTTATATTTAACAATTTATAGTTCCTAAAGTGAAATCTAAAGTCGTATTTGAATACGGAAGCCATAGATTTACAAGTGCTTTTTTCTCAGCGTATCTTATATCTTTTTTATTTTGTAACGAAAAATCTACAAAACAACCCAATTTTTATATTTATAGAGCATAAAATAAAATAGCACTATTTAAATTACGTATCCATAAGACTCAAAGTTAAGCAATAAAAGTTTTCTCAGAATCAAGTTTACTGTATCACTTCCTCTAATAAATGTAATATGACTCAATAAGTTTTTATTACAAATAAATAATTCCATGACGCACTAAAGTAACCTGTAATATACCAAAAATATAGGTTAAAATTAGAATGATAAAAGGCGGAGAGAATTTGAATTTTCTGAATTCTGAGAGTTCTCTTAACGATTTTTGTATAAAAAGAATCTAATTTCACCCCAGGCCCTATTTTATGGGTATAGAGAGTGGACAAGTCCCGGAGTGATTTAAAATGCGTGTCCCCGATTTGAAATCCCTTCGTCCCGTGAAAAAGGATCCTAATTTTGTGACGCACCGGGGCGCGTCCACCGTAAAATACCATCACCCCCATCATTCTCATTTCTCCCCTCATATATTTATCTCTTGTTCTCTTTTCCATCAATTTCTAAATACACATGTGTGCATGCCAATGGAATCCCACAAGGTTCAACGTCATTCGTTTGTACTTGGTGCATTTCAGGGCATATACCTATATATATATATACACTTGTCCACCTGTGAAACTCAGAGGGGGGAGTTCCCCCCTTTAAAAACACACAATGCCACTTGTCCTGGGGTTGCCGTCAACAATGGACTTTGGTTACTTGAGATTTTACAACCACTGTAGATTCCAGTGTGTGGAATCTAAAATGACAAAATGACATTGGGGATTTTGTCAATTGCACGTGATCAGGTAGAAAATCATGTGGGAGGAGCGGGTGAGATTAAAAATTTTATGGGAGCCAAGCCCTCAATGCGGATAAATGTATTTAGGAAGATTTTCATTTTAATTCTGATGATCTAATACTTCATTTTTTACCAGTCGGAGAATGAGTTGCTTTTATAAAATGAAATTGAAGTTTCGGAATTGGGATTAGAAATATGGTATATAGAATGAGAAAATCAAGGTGAAGTAAATACTGTAAATTAAATGGGGTAAAGGATAATAAAAAATAGGATAACATAAAATTTAGATTAAAACGTAGTAGAAATTCATTAAATTAAAATAAAAATTAGAATAATAAGACATTTTTGTCCAATTTAAGACACCATGTTTTTGCAGTGAAATAAACTTTTATTGATTTAAATATTTAATTATTACTCAACATTTGTCTAAAATCATTGCGGATTTTAGTAAAGTCTTGATTAAATAAAAAAATAATTTATAAAAGAGTACAAATTATCATCATTACCCCAGTTAACGGGGTAAAAGTAATTAATAAGGCTATTTTTTCTGAAAGTGCAAATATTTTGGAGATTATTTTTTTATATTATAATTCCTTGTTATCTAAAGCAGTAAAAAGGTATATATAAAACATATTTTGTGGTATATTTACGGTAATTTTAATTAAAAATAGTGAAATGTGTAATTTAACATTACATTTGAAAAAAAAAATTGAAGTCTTGATTTACATTGAAATTTAACATTTTTTTCTTCATAATATCATTTTTCAGATGAAAATGAAGATTTGTGTATAGAAGAAAGTTTTGCCAATTCATAAATATTAAAGATATTTTGAATATTATCTTTACCCCGATACCTTTGCCCCAGTCTCCCCTAGAGAAATAATACAATTTTTTATAAAAAATATTAAAATATTAAAATTTTAACAATTAAACTTAGAAAACTACTCAAAGCTTGACATTATATAAAGATATTCAAGATTTTTATCTTAAGAAGATATCTAGAAAAAATTAACTTATAAAAATTCTTAACAAAACTGTGATTAATAATTTTTTAGAGGTATTTTTGTCTAGAATTTATTTCAAATTGAAAATGTTTCCGTATTTTCCAGATATGTTTCCATATTTTCTAGATAAACAGCAGATCCTTTACAACTTTATTATTTTGCATTTTTTAACAAATTCAATAAAAAAAAAATGAATAAATAATCATATCTGAAAACAGTATAATTGTTTAAAAATTAAAAATGGTAACATTGTGAAGAATCTTTTTTCTAACTTAAAAGTGCGCAATTTTTAAAAAAATTCAAAAAACGCATGAAATAACTCATTTACGTTTTAATAAATAATTAAAGTATAAATAAATAAGGAAATTATATATCACTGTGGTATAGACAATAATTATCCGTAAACTTTGTCTTAAACTAATAAATATTTTGTTACTTTGCATAATTACTAAAAATATCATTAACAACACTGCAAAAACATGGTGTCTTAAATTGGACAAAAGTGTCTTAAATTGAGATACTTTTGGTGTCTAAGACACGAAAAATGTCTTAATTTAAGACATTTTTGAACAATTTAAGACACCTGTTTTTGCAGTGAAGGTCTGTCTGACCCAAGTCTCTTTTAATTTTGCCTTAAGGATGTTCAACACATTGACATAACCTCAAACTAAAAAAAGGTTTTTTAAATAATGTAGAAACATTATTAAAATAGATGTCACTCAATTTTGAAAGATACAGTTGCACATTTTTAAAAAAAAAATTATATTAGGTTAATACAAAATTTTTTATGAAATAATTATTTTTTAACATTTTGTGTTTTTTCTTTAAAGCTTGTGAACAATTATAATTTTCATCCAATTCTGACAAATAATAGTTCATTTTAATCTTTGAAATATTCTCTTCAAGTCAGTTTGCTGGATTTTGTTAAAATTTCTTTTGTTTAAAAGTATATAACAGATAAGTTTTGTTTGTTTAATAAGTTTTTAACAAAATATTATTAACAAAATCCAACAAACAGATTTATAGATAATGTTTCAATGATTAAAATGAGCTACTATTTGTCGAAATTGGATGATAATTACAATTTTTCACAAATTAAAAAAAACCCGAAATGTTAAATAATTATTATTTTTAAACAAATTTTGTATCAACCTAAGTTTTTTTTTTAAATGTATAACTGTATCGTTTAAAAGTGGATAAAATCAATCTAAATAATATTTTTATTTTATGTGAAAAACCATTTTCGAGTTTGAGGTTATGTCAATGGGTTGAACATCCCTTAAGTTATTTGTTTAACATTTCAGAAATCAGCTAATTTCTAAAAAAATAAATTTTAAGGCAAAATGCAAACAAATTTGGGCTAGACAAACTTTCTTAATGAAATTTTAAGTATTTTTACTAAGTTTGGTGTCAAAACATTTATTAGTAAGGAGTGGCACCGCCCCTAGTTTTGACCTCCTCATTTTTTCATGCCATTAGTAAAATACATTTTTTTTCTTGCATTAATTGGATCCCAAAAAGTTTCAGGAAGGTCAAAAAATTAAAATCTGAACTTTCAAGCAGTATACAATTTATATAGTCTTAAAAAATTACAATTTTTTAAAATTGAACTTCTTCAATTTTTAGTATTTTTGATAGCCAATTTTTTACACGCTTTTTTTCAATCTCTCGCATAGGTTTTCCAAAATTTTAATTTAAAAAAAAACAAAAATTTGAAAAATTCTAAAATGGTACAATAATTTTTTTTAAATTGTTGATGATATACATACTATCATTAGATAGTAAAATTTAGGTGTAAAATTATGTAAAAAAAATTGGCACATCAGAGAAGTGTGTTAATATTTCATTAATATTTCAAGAATTTCAACTTCTTTTACAATTTTCATTATTTTTCAATGCTAATTTTTTATACGCTTTTTGAATGATTCTTTCGAATCTCTCGCATGGAATCCAACAATTTTTTATTTTTTCAAATTAAAATAAGAATTCTAAAAAAAAAATTTAGCTTACTAAGGTCATGAAAATTTAAGGGAGTCAAAACAAGGGGTAGCGTCTTCCCTTTTATGGACAAAATTTGCCAAAAAGGAAGATTCTCAAATTTTCTCAAATTCCATAATTATCTGCTTTGAAATTTAATTAAAAAATTATCAATTATAAATAAGGTCTACAATTAAATTAGCACTGTTTCCATCAATACCACTCAAGTTTTCTAAATTTGCTTTAAAAAGTTTATTTTTCCCGCCCAAAAAAAATCCTGAAAAGCCCTCTTAGAATAAATCCGTTTCCACATGAGTGTTTGCGATACTTTTAGATTCTTTCCACCATTTTAAAGAAATCGAGTGTGTCTCCCTTTTCCCCTTTATCTGAGAGTAAATACATTGAGTATACTTAAATACGGGGGAAGATGGGGGGGTAGAAGGAGGGTGAAGAGTAAAGGGATATCGGTGTGCGCAAAGATCCCAAAAATATCCGAAAATAAACAAGTGTCCGACGATATTGAACGGCACACGTGTGCGCTCACGCGCGGTGCGGGTCGAGGGGGAGGAGGCAAAATGATGGGCAAGGGGCAAGAGGTAGGAGGAAACCGGTAGGCGAGAGGAGAAAGGAGCGAGGGGAGAGGGGAGGATGAACAGAGGAAAGATGAGGCGAACGTGAGTCTCGGCGTGGGAATAAGGAGCAGGTGCGCGACGGCGCTACCGGGGAGCCACTTGAGGGGGGGCAAACGGGGCCTCAATCGGCCTCAGACCCCCCTTAGCCCCCACCCTCGCTCTCGGTACTCTTTACCGAGCTCAAGGAGCCCCACCGAGAATGCGCGTTCATAAAGTAATCAAAAAGCAACTGCACGTGCAAAATCGATCGAATGTCGATTCAACCGGTCGATAACCTCAACTCAAAGTCAAAAAGTAACGCGGATGGCCAAATTATCGCTGAGGCTCGATTCGGAGAAAGGGACCTGTCTTTGGGTGTCCTCGGGGACTCGATAATTTCCTCTACTATTTTTTTGCTTTCAAAACGGAAAAAGATCGATAATATTTCTGGGGGATGATTGCAATGCCAGAGAATACATTTAATTGGGATAATTTCAGTTGAGCTGTTCTTTGTGGGTTTTACTTGCAATTATCAACATTTCAGGAGGGATATTATGGTTCGGTTCAGAATGCGATTAAATTTGGATCAATCTCTAATGAGTACCATTGAATTGCAGTAATTAAATAATAATTATTTGAGTACGTGAGGTGTGGATGGTTTGAAATGTGTGGGAATTATACATTTTTTCTTTATTTTATTCGATAAATTTTTTAATAAAGAATTATAAATATTAAGTTTTCCCTCTTGGACAGAAAGTTGTAAGTGATAATTTTATTTTAATTAAGTAAACATTTGTTTAATTAGATCTTGTTTTAATTTATTTATTTTTATTTGTTTTGAGAAAATTGTCTTTCATTCAAATAAGTGCACTTGGATAAAATCTATAGGGGAGACCGAGGAGAAAAGTAACAGAGGTGGAAAATAACAACGTTTATAACTTCTAAACCAATCAGCGGACAGACATGGTCCTAAAGTAATTTTTAGTCAGTTTTACCCCCTCTACCTCCCCCATATCAAGCGCGAGCTGGTTCAGGAACCGTATGTCTGATAATGACATGTTGTGCAAAAATTACGACAAAAGTAAGTTTTTGCATAAATTTTCAAAATATCATATTTCTTTGATTTTATAGATATTTCAAAAATGCTTTTCATGATTTTCAAGCTTCATTATCTACCTTCAAGTCGTAGTAGTGTATAATTAAAAAATATAAAATACCTTTGTGTAATTTAAACTTGTTTTTTGAAATCCAAGGAAAAGAGGGGTGAGGTGGAAAGTAACACGTTGTTACTTTCCTCCTCATCCCATGCTTTATTTTTATAAACATCCTCCTTTTTTATAACTATGTGATTTTATATGTTTATTTCATATTTTAAAGATGAGATATTGAACTTTTGATTTGGATTTTTTTTTAAAACGATGCTTTTTAATGTCATAGCTCCGGAACGAATATTAAATAGATAAAAAAAGATTGTTTACAAAAAAGTGCAAAAATATGTGCCAATTATGTACAGAATGTAGTTAATATTACTTTGTCTTTTTTATATGTTCATAATAAAAATAATTTTAATTAATAGCAGTTTTATATTTGAAATGTTAGCCTTAATTTTTAAGTGTTACTTTCCTCCTTCGTGCTGTTACTTTCCACCTCAGGGGTGAGGAGGAAAGTAACAAACAAATAGCTGATTAAAAAGTCCTGCTGTTGTCTATCTAATTATTATTTATGTTTAATTCTAATTTTATTAATTAGGTGAAGGTCCAAGCTTTCGATTAGTATGTTTACAGAACTTATCCGACAAATAGTTTTGACGCTATCATCAAAAAACTGATTTTTGTTACTTTCCTCCTCGGTCTCCCCTATTTGATAATATTTAATCCACTGTCTATCTCAAATGTTTTTTTTTTTAGTGAAGCAATTTTAAAAATTCAAAATGACGGGTTCAAAATTCATATTTTTTAAGATAAACTAAACAATTAAATGATAATAAATTTTTGTCATGACCTAGATTTATAATTAGTAATATAAAGCAATATTTCTGTTCAATTATTAGCCAAGAAACTTGAGTGTAAACAATGTCAAATCCAACATTGTATATATTAAAAAATTATTCAAATTAATTTTTTTAAACAAAAATCTTAATATTGATCAGTTTGTAAAACTAAACTTTAGAGAATTTAAAGTTTCAGTGAATCAAGATTATCTACGGCTGATTCAACTTGAAATGTATTTTAAATTTACATTAATTGAATAATTTGGAAAATTATATTTAGAGATGCGCGTGATTATTACATAAAACTCATTAGGTAAAATTTTCATTCCATAAAATTTCTTTAGATAGAATTTTTTTTGTAGCTGTATTTTCACTTTTCGAATTTGCTTTTAATCGAATTTAAATTAACCACAATTTTTACAGAATAGGATTTTTAGATCAACGAATTTTTATTCAACAGATTTTTCATTTCATTGAATTTGACTTTAACAAACTTTATTTCAAAAAATTCTAATTGAACTGAATTTATATTTAGAAAATTTTCTTTTAACAGAATTTTAAATAAAACGAATTTTTAAATGAGAGAATTTATATTTTCCCGAATTTTTGTTTGCACGAATTGATATTTGATAGAATATTCTAAACATTTGCGGTACGAATTTTCTGAAAAGAGAAAAAACCTTTTTCCTGGCATAAACATTAACTTTATGACCCAAAAAAGTAAAAAATACCAAATTTAGAAAAACCAATAGTTTTGACATTTTCTAATTTTCATCTCGTAAACTAACAATGATAATTTCCTTCAGAATAGGTATTTGATATTGGAAATTGACTGGAGAAAATAAAAAAAAATTGTCGTTTTGACAAAATAAAGCGTACTTAAATTATACTGTATACCATACTGTAAAGGAGTAAAATAAAAGTTCATTTATTAAAAATAAAAATAGAATGCAAAATTGACTTGGAAGGTTCTAAAAACGACTGTAGACTATCCTGATTGTAAAAAAATTGATGGCCTTATTTTCATTATATTTTATTGAAAAAAGTACATATTTTGATGATTTATTATTGTTCAGTGACATTGTTTTTAAGAATTATCGATTAAAAATTTTTTTTTACGTATTTATATACTATTAGGTCTGGAAATAAGAAAAATTAAGACATTTATATAGGTTAAATCTTATACCAAAACCGCAAATGGTTAAAAAATCAAATTCTTTCAGTCGCATTTTTGTTCGGTCACTTGCAATTTTAGTCAATTAAAAACTCAGTACCTATTTTAAAAATTCTATCAAATAATCGCCAAATTTTAACTTAACAGATTCTTCATTTTATTGAATTTGCCTTTAATAAACTTTATTTTAAAAAATTCTAATTGAACTGAATTGATATATAGAGATCGAATATCTTTTAACAGAATTTTAAATAAAACGAATTTTTAAATGACTGAATTTCTATTAAACCGAATTCTTGTTTCCACAATTTTATATTTGATAGAATATTGTTAAAGTATCAAAATCATTGAGTGAGATTTTTATTCTGACATTTGCAGTTTTGGTCAATTGAAAATTCGGTGTTTCAAAAATTTTATTAAATAATCGCCAACTTTTTACTTGCAGATTTTCCATTTTATTGAATTTATACCTTTAATAAACTTTATTTTAAAAAATTCTAATTAAGCTGAATTTATATTTAGAGAATTTTCTTTTAACAGAATTTTAAATAAAACGAATTTTTAAATGACAAAATTTCTATTAACCCGAATTCTTGTTTGCACGAATGGATATTTGATCGAATTCTTCAAATATCTAAATCTTTCAGTGAAATTTTTGTTCGGCCATTTACAATTTTGTTCAGTTGAGAAAAAATTCTATTTAATTAATAGCCAAACTTTTACTCAACAGATCTTTCATTTTATTGAATTTACCTTTAATAAACTTTATTTTAAAAAATTCTAATTGAACTAAATTTATAATCAGAGAATTTTCTTTTAACTGAATTTTAAATATAACGAATTTTTAAATGACCGAATTTCCTTTTACCCGAATTTTTGTTCACACTAATGGATATTTGATAAAATTTTTCCAATATGTAAATCTTTTAATCTTTTCTTCCGTTAAATTTCTAATAAATTCGGGTAAATGAAGATTTGAGCAAATAGAAATTCTGGCATTTAAAAAATCGACAAATTTAAAATTCCGTTAAAAAGGAGTTTCGACAAATTAAAATTAGACACACTTAGAATTCTTCTAAATGAAAAGTTGGATAGAGAAAAATTCTATAATCTAAAAATTCTGCTAAATAAAAATTCAGTGATCTAAAAACTTTTTCCGGTAAAATTTATGGCTAATTTAAATTCAATTCAAAACTAATTCGAAAATGGAAAAATAAGCTATAAGGAAATTCTGACTGAATATTTAGCCAAGTGGTTTTATGGATCATTCATTAGCTCCAATTTAAAAACTATTAAAAAATTGATAAAATAGAATTTAAGATGAATTAGATTTAGGGTTGGTTAAATTGAATTTAAATTAATAGTAATTGAAACTTGCATTAAATTTAAAATAGTTGAAATTTTTTTCACCATTAAGTATCTACTATTAGAATTATAATAAACTACTAAACATTAGAATAAAATTCGTATAAATTGAAGATTAATTTTTAAAAAGTGCGAAGATTAAAAATTAACGAAAGAAGAGAGTAATTCAGAAAAAAATTCAGAAGGATTAAAATTTGGAATTATATTAGAGGAAAGGGTCCCAAGATTGACTTAGTTTCGATTTAATGTTCTAGTATTCAAACTGAATAAGATAAATTAAAATGTTTTATACCAGATGAAAGTATAATATATTAGGTAACTTATGGCCACAGAGATAAAATTTTATTTTCAACATAAACATTTTTTAAAGCATTTTTTCTAATTGTTAAAATTTTCGATCTAAAAAAAAGTGTCCCCTTGATGGACACCTTCTTAAAACTCTCTGAAAAATATGGTAACTAAAAAATGAACATGGTGTAACAATTCTTAAACTAATTTTTAATCATTTTATTGTATTTATCGGGAAATAACATTTTTAAAAACTTTAAGTTAATAGCTTATAACGAAGTCATAAGATATCGAAAAATATCGATATATCAAGTTCTCTCACGATAACATCATATTTCATGGCGGAAAATAAAAAATTTGAATTAGGTGGCTCAAAAAATTATTGAAGAAAATGTATAATCGATAATATGAAAAAATAATATACAAACACAATATTAGTAGAATCATTTTAGAATATTATTATACGATAAATAAATAATATTATAACGTTAAATACTTATTCTAAATCACAAATTTGAATAACTTTACCAATTTAAGAAAAAACTATAACAAAATTTTTTTAGACACAAAATCACGTGGTATGTGTAGATGAAAAAGAACTGGCTTTTTTTCTTTAAATGTGCATCAAAAACTTCGTCTATACAAACAATAAAAATGACAGAGAGCATAAGGCGCTGTCTCCTTAAACAAATTTATAAAAAATGTCTATCTTGGGACCTACTCCCCTAAAATTTGAGAAACCGTTAATCAATTTATTAAATATTATTTACTTAAAGTTTATCTTTTTAAATTTTTCGCTTCACTGTAAAAACAGGTGTCTTACAAGTGTCTAATTTTAAGACATAAGACGTTTAGAAAGCGTCTTACAGGCATTTTTAAGACACTATCTCAATGGTTTAAAATTAAGACACCCCAAAATGTCTTAAAAGTGAGGACAAAATAAGACACTTGTTTTTAGAGTGTTGAACTTTTGTCAGTGACTGTGCCAGGTAATCTACCTGAAAATAAAGGACAATAATTGTTTCAAAAACCAGTTATTGGCCTTAATAGCGATATATGTTTTTCACTTATGACAACAGTGTATAACAATGTAATAAAAGGCTGATTAAGTTCAATTAAAAGGTACATTAAAAGGTTCAAGAATAAAACAAAGATGAAAATTTCTGTTTATCATCACTTTTAATGCAGCTCTGTTAGAACAAAAAAGTAAAGAGTTCCCTTTCAACGCATTGAGATTGAAGGTCACGGGGGTGCTTTTAATTCTTTTGCATGAACGATAAATCATCACCTGTAGAAGGCCAAATAACAAGTGGAGGTCATGGATGTATCGCGAAAATTCGGTTTTAAAAATGGGCATCAGGTGCAGGACAAGCTCTGTTCCAAGGTTGGGATTTAATTGTTGGCATAAATTTTGCCAAGGACATGTTCAATGTTCATATATTTCCACTCGTCTCGAGCAAGGTCGACGGTTGAAAGTACATTCGAAAGCTACAGTGCTTGTTTTACTTTTAATCTGATTGAAAGAGCCAAATTTATTCGATCAGAAGAAAGACAGAAAAAGAATATGGACAACTTAGTGAACAAGTTGCAAACATGAGTAATCTGATATTAAATATTTCACTCAAGTTACCTTTTAATTACCTCGGGAAAATTTTAGATATTCAATCTGAATCAAGAGATGCGGAGATACGAGATGCAGGACAGTGACAAGTTTAATAAGATCTAAAAGACAAAATGCTCATTAATTTAGAAATACTATTGCTTCAATATGTGCTACATCATTCTCGTTGAATGCTTCAATACCCGTGTTAGCTTCCACATTTAACAAGTTAATAAAAATAATTCTTCATTTGCTTTGATTGAAATCCAATTAATCAGGATGTAGGGATTTTTACTTGGTTTGAAATTAATTACATCGTTGATTATTTTTGTACGACATAAATCAAACTTAATTGTTATTTAAAGATTGAAGCTAACATTAATTATAAATGAACTATATTGAAACAGTTCAAAAGCGGAACGAACTGTATAGAAACAAACAGTTCAAACAATTCAAATAATTACGGTCAATGCAGAAAGTTCAAAAGTCGAAGAAAAACTGTTTAAAAATAGACGCAAACAATTTAAAAATTCAAGTGAATATTTTGAAAATCAAGATTCAAAAATCGAAACAAACATTTCGAAAACCGGAACAAACAGATTAGAAATCGAAGCAAGCCGTTAAAAAAGTTTAAGAGTCAAAACAATTTAAAAATTGAAACAAACATTTTAAAAATACCATCAAACGGTATCAGATAAATAAAGAAAAAAATAGCTGAAAATGAACATTCAATTCATTTGAAAGAATACCTAAAGAAGTGAACAAGAAGTAGTACTTTTGAACAAAACAAAGAGCAGGATAAATACAGTTTACAAGATTGTAAATTGATCCAAATAAGGGTGAAAAAAAGAAAGTAATTTCCTAGTTAATGCACAAGTTATAGTGGAATTTTGTTAGAGAGCGGCAATTGATTTGAAAGAACAGCAGAGGATTATATTCACTCTTTTTGAAGCCTCTAATATTCTTTGTACTGTAATTATTATGGATTCGTCCAGATATATGTACCTCTTTAATGGATGAATAACGATAATGTTTTGAGCACATAACGAACGTGTTTCTTCACATTTTAATGCGTAACTGTTCACCGGAAGCTGCAAACACTGAACCCAACATACGGATAATGAGACTTTAATCATGTATCGTAAAAGGCTTTCGAAATAATTCTCTCCTTCTGGACATAATACTCTCAATAAAAAATTCATTATTTTTTTTTTTTAATCACGAGATCTGTATCTTTTCATGACTTTTAATATGTACAATTACTATTAATTTCTACAGTTATTCGACATGAAAGGACTTCAAAATTACTAGATATACAGGTTTTTTCACCATATTATCTTAAGAGGAGAAATAATGATATAGTGATAACAATGATGATAATAATAACAATAATAATAATTGAATTTTCGTCAATTTTGGTTAATTAATTTATTTCGTTTTCGATTTTTCAGTAAATTGTACGGGAAAGTATAATTTTAAAATAAAACAACGAGCAGAATTGAAACTAAGAAAGAAAATTGCGCATTTTATATAAAGGTATAACAGGATTCATTGTACGAAAATAATTATAACTATGTGAGTATACATGGGATTTAATTAAATCAATTTGCAGATATAAAAGTGTGTGTGGGTTATTTTTTTTAATGTCCAAGTGTCAAGAGTACAGGAAAATAATTTTACATCGACATGCGGGCCTCACACCGGTAATTATTATTGCTCGTTATTCACATTATGCACATTTGTGTAACAATATATAATACTAAATAATACGAATTGAGAAAATGGGACTTAAGATAATTTTATGGTGTCACGAGTCGATCGTCGACCGATCGTATACAGATAAGGCTCATAAAGCTTCCAAGGTTTTTTTTATTTTGCTACCAATTTGCGATTTATCGCGTACATGTAAGTGCAGCAATTAGCGTACACTTTTGACAAATAATGAAAAACAGTTTTGAGATTTACGATAAACTTTGTCTCACTTTTATCACAATTATTTCCCAGGAGTTCAAACTTAACTTTATTTTCATTATCAATAAGTTATAAGTTATTATTTATAAATATAATAAACAATGTTTTATTTAGTACACAGTTAAAAATTTTGTGTATATTTAACACAAATTAAATGTCCGAAACGGTCCACTCAAAATTTGTGTCAAAATAACACAAACTATATGTTTATTTAACAATCTTTTATGTTAAATTAACACAATTTTCATGTTAAATTAACACAATCTTTGTGTTAAATTTAACACAAAGAATATGTGGACCGTTTTTTACACAAAATTTTTAACTGTGTATGTAAAAGATTGTTTTTTAATTTTAAAAAAAGTGTATTTCAAAGGTGTTTTTCTCTTGTTATTTTTGAAAACAGGTTTGGTGTGTGTGTTTTTAAACATATTTTTTATCTGCGTCTGGCAACAGGAAGAAAAACCTATTAATTATATTTTTCCCAAGATTCCCAAGCCAGTTTCGAATCCATTTATCTCTCTAATTCAACCCTTCAGTGCAACGCGACATATTTTACTCTTCTTCAGCACATTTTTCTCATAAAATCCTCTTTTTTTCTAAATTCTGATGATGTTTAAGAAATTCACGCCATCTGTGCAGAGCAATTATCCCACGCGACTATTTTCGGAGCATAAAGTTTTTCAAGGCATAAAAATTTTGACTGCCCGGTGAGCAGAAAAAAAAGCTATTTGTATCGAAGCAATATCGGAACAAAGAAAGTAGTTTTTCTGAGAAGTTTTTCATAAAATTAGTCGGTTTTAGTGTACAAATTTATTTTTAAGCAAAAAGTAATTTTTCTTTTCAACAAAAATTTATTACTTTTAAAAATTGTTAATACTTTATTAATTTAAAAATCAGTTTATTCCTTTTTGTTTTACGAAAAAATTTATAAAATAATATTATTTTATAAACATTTCTATTCTTAAAAAATATCTTATTCTTAAAGAATCAGACGTTGGAGACATTATGACAAATGATAGGTAGGATAATAAATAAAGATTACGTCAGTTGACGACTGAGATAATAAATAAGAATTACGTTAATTGATAATCGATATAATAAATCAGGATTACGTTAATTGATAAATAATTGAAAAAGTAAATAAACAATTTTCCTACATTATTTTTATTTTAATTAATTTCCAAACATTATAAGAATAAAATTTACTTTTTAGTTGGAATGAATTAAACTACACCGAATTTTGAGGACACAACTTTCGTGGACCTCTGGAGTCAATAATAAACATTTGATAATTTCGAGTTGGAATTAATGGCATTCTTTTTTTTTTTAGGAAAAAGGTCAAATCAAAACGATCGTTGACCATTTGACATCCGCGACGTTGTCCGAAGACTGACGGAAATAAACGAAGGGTGTCAAGGGGCCTGGTGAGGCTGGGGGCAAGCGATCTCGTGGGAAAAAGGAGCAGGTGTGACTCGAACTGAAACTTTGGGAGAGACTTGGATCTTACTCGGGGACGTTCACGCTTCACGCACACGCGAATGTATTCATAACACGCTCACTTGCACGCATCCAAGTGCGCGCGTAAGAAGTGTGTGCAACACGTGGTCACGCTGCTGCCCTTATAACAATTATATATGTAAAGAGGAAAGGGCACAGGGTCTTCAAATGAGAGTACTGAGGTCTTGCAAGAAAAAAAAGTTAAAAAAAACTCATGGACAAGTATCGATGTTGGGTAATGAGTACGTTCAACATCATTATCGGAGTAAAAAAATTATTTTTAAGAATACGATTAAGTCGGTCTTAATTTCTTTCAACGGCATCATTTCAGGATATTTTAATCGACAAATTTAAGAAATGTTTAAAGTTGATTTTTAGAATGTTTTTTAACAATATATAAATTGTTTAAAAAAATATGGTATTTCTCCAGAAATATTCCTTTTTGTGCATCGGAAATGAAAAATAAATAAATAGGTACATTTTTGGATCACTAAAATTTATAAATATATTAAGCAATAAAAGATCTAACGGATCTCTCTAAATTTAAATTAGTTAAAAATAACTGATTACACTAGTTTACAAATTTTCAAAAATTTTTTGATCCACAACATTTGACTCTCATTTCCCATGTAAAATGATCCGCTGAATCCGAAAATGAAGCCCAAAGTTAAGAAAGTAGAACAGTTTTTAAGATATTCTTGTTTTTTCATATTTTTCGTTACGAAATTTTTTTTTTTTCACTAAAATGTAAATATCTTCGGTTCCAGTAGACGGATTTTTATTCATTTTTTTTTTAAATTAAAGGTTACTAAATTTTCAATCAACCATTTGTACAATATTTTTTAATCCAAACATTCCCTTAAACGCTATTGATGATTATATCGAAAATTTTACTTCAAATTTACAAAAATTTGGAATAAAGACTGGATTCTATTATTGATTGCGCTAAAATAAAATTTTTTAAGAGCTGATTCATTATTGGTCATTAAAGTCTGATCTATTACGATGAAAATTAGCGGTTATTTAACAAATTCGGTTGAAAAATACCAAAGTTATAAGCATTTCAGTAAAAATGTGTAAATTTTATTTTTTCGCCTATTTTCAGTATTTTTGCTTCTGCTTTACATTATAATCTTTGTTTTCTTTACAGTCACTTAGAAAATATTTTAGTGGATGTCACTACGAGCTAAGTAACAATTACAAAACATTTTTGTCGATCTTCGACAGACTAAACAAACGGTACATTTAACTAGAAGTTTGTGAGATGTACTTAACGATTAGTAAATCTGAGATCAATGAGTTGTGTTACTTTTGAGACGTTAAGTAAAATTCACTCAAATTCACTTAATTAATAGGGTGTTGTGCAACACCTTCGATTTCTGATCTACATTTCGATATTGGACAGAACCGAATACTGTCATCTGTTTGTGTTCACAGTAACTTGTTCTTGATGTATAACACACGAGACAGCACGCACACTGGTTTGCTGAACGTAAAGCGAATTAAATTTCTGGAGTTCAAAGTGTTTTTCGCTTTTGACATTTATAGCACTTGAGTGAATTGTTTTGAATTATTTTGTACTTAAATTTGTTTATATTGTTGGTTTTTTTAGTGTCTTTTAATATCCAAAAAGATTTTGTGATTTCCTTACATTGTGTTGCTGCCACACCAATCTGCGCAAAATGTCCTATTTGGGGTGATGTGCAATACACATTTTTACCTAGTATATCGCTATTTTATGGTTAAATATGTATATATAAAGAGGTTTTGTGCATTTTACAATGTTTTTAGTCAGTATGCTACGAAAATAAAAGAATAAATCCAAAATCAAATACAACAATTTTTTTCTCTATATTGAAATTTTCACTTTTCAGAGGTAAACTATATCGTAGTAAAAATTTTTTTTCTGGCGGATTTCGATTAATTTGCATTAAAGAAGTCTAAATGAGGCGATGATTTTGTTGGTTTCTCATTAGAGAAACTCAAACTGAGCATAAAAGGAGGTCAAAATCAAGCACAAGCCACTTTTAATATGTGAGAAAATTTTATATTAACATTACAGGCAATAAAATCAAGTTAATCATGAAAATATCTAAAAATCGTAATTTTGCATTTTTTCCCGAAAAGCTTATAACTTTGATATTTTTCAACCGAATTTGTTAAATAACCGCTCATTTTCATCGTAATAGATCAGACTTTAATGAAGAATAATGAATCAGCTCTTAAAAATTTTTATTTTAGCGCAATCAATAACAGAATCCAGCCTTTATTTCAAATTTTTGTAAATTTGAAGTAAAATTTTCGATATAATCATCAATAGCGTTTAAGGGAATGATTGGATTAAAAAATATTGTACAAATCGTTGATTGGAAATTTAATTACCTTTAATTTAAAAAAAAAGGAATTAAAATCCGTCAACTGGAACCAAAGATATTTACATTTTAGTGAAAAAAAAATTTTTTTTAACGAAAAATATGAAAAAACAAGAATATCTTAAAAACTGTTCTACTTTCTTAACTTTGGGCATCATTTCGGATTCAGCAGATCATTTTACATGGGAAATGAAAGCCAAATGTTGTGGATCAAAATCGCTGTAAACTAGTGTTATTAGTAAAATAGTGGCTGAGTTTTTGTTTCTCTAATTAGTTATAAATAACTAATTCGTAAAATGTGATTAATTATTAGTAAAAATATAACTAAAAATAGTTAAAATTTGACTAATTGAATTAATAAACAGAATTTTATTAAAATATTAGTAATTTTGACATAACCTAAAAATGAATTTGACTAATAATTAGTTGTTATTTTTTAGTAAATGGTTAGTAGAAATATAACTATTTCAGTTAGTGACTGAGTTTTTGCTTTCAAATTATAGTTATTTTTAAATAATTCGGATTCAGAGAGCTCTATAACCTGATCATGATAATTTGTAGCATTTAAAAAGATTTTTGTACATTAAATTTTATAGATAAATCTAAAGGTTAAAATGTGGAGCAGGTGTTTTTTTTTCAAAGTAAAGAAGAACTTCATGTGTTTCGAATTTATTTTGCACAATATTTTATTCTTAGAAAACTATTTAATAATATTAATTTATTGTTAATTATAATTTTAAAAATTTATAGATTTTAAAACATTTAACAAAATAAAAAATCTTTTGACCATCAATGATTACTTGTCAAGATTTTCAGGTTTATTTTTCGTTGACAGTTTATAAACAATTGATATTCATATTAATTTTTACTCTGAGCCAGATTACCTTTTCTACTTAAGATCAAGCAATTTTTCTTAAATAATTTAGCATGTATATATAAGTTAACTTTATTGTAAAAAAATTGCAAAAAAATTGTATCTATTCTCATTCTATTTTTAATTTGAAAAAGAGGAATGACGCTTCAGGTTGTAACACGTTGAAAAGGCCTTATTTTATTTTTTTTAACTTTAAATAATGATATTTTTACAAAATCCACTTGTCGAGTTATCATTAGGGATCTCAATTTATTTAATAAGTATGAAAATAAATAACTCGACCCATATAAAAAATATTAAATAATATTCGACAAGACAGAGGAATGAAGCAAAACCGGTAGACAAAATTCATTTTCCGTCTATGGTAAATCTATAAGATTTTAAAATAAATAAATTCTTTTGCAGGATTTTTAGAAAAAACAGTAAACTATTAACGTATAGAGGGCAATTGTCATAAATTATTATAATTATTGAGAAAATCTTGCGGACATTATACAAAAATAATATTTTGGGAGAATCACCCATTTATATTACTTTCATCAAAATTAAATAACAGTTCAAATCACCAGTTTTTCAAAGTTCAGTCTACCATTTTTCATCCAAATTCCATCATTTTATCATTTTTAATAAATTCCCTCAATTTTTCTCTGAAATTTTTATACCGCCTTTTGGCAAACTTCACGGAGTGTTTATCAAGCCAAGATTACAATCTTGACAAATTTCTGCGTTAACACGTTCGAGAATCTCGAGAAGAAGATCAAAAAGAACAATGCCAGGCAGCCCTTTTTTCTTTGCCGACTTTGCACCGCCTTCAATTTAACATATTACGCACGTGTGCGTGCCAAAGGATTTTATTTTTCGCTTTTGTGTACCTTGAGACTTAAAAAGCGATCGGTTCATGCTTCAATATAAGGAAAAAAAATTAATTTGAATAAACGTAATACTAAAAAGATATCTACAACAATTAGTCACAGGCAAAACTCGGTAAGATAATCAGCTCTTTCTGTGACTTTAAATCAGGCATTGCTAATCGCTGATTAATCCCCGTTACAAATTTATCAAACCGCGTTCCTTTTCAAGAGACGTTTAATCACTGTCTCTATACTCGAGGCACCGACTTCAGGTTTAAAATATTGGCACAATGTTCAATTCCCACTTCCATCAACCCTTTCGTTCATATTTTTTTAAACAGGCCCTTCTCTTCTATTTTTCGCCCTTTAGAGTCATTTCAGTTTCCAAAAAATTTTTTTTTTATTTGAGAAACAAATATTTAGTTTCTTTATTCGGAATAAAATAGGAATCTTTGTTTTATAAAATTCCATAAATTTTTACATAACTTTTCTTAACTAACAAAATTGTTTTTCTAACTTATTTATGCGTGTTATTACGCGATAAGATGTTAAAATAAATTTTAAAAAAATTCAATACTTAAATAAAATAAAATATGACTCTTACTCTATTAAGCAATGTATTTTTATCAGGGTGTGTAACGAAATTTCAAGTTCTCGACCTATTTAAAAATAATATATTCTTAAAATTTAAAAAAAAAACTTCTGAATTCAAGAATAAATTCTTACAATTTTTAAGAAAATATTCTTAATCTAAGAAAAATTCTTATTCTAAGAAAATATTCATAATTTAAGAATATATTCTTAATCTGAAAACGTTATTCTTATTCTAAGAATATTCTTCTTATTCTTACAATTATTCTCATTCTTATTATATAATATAAGAATACGAAATTTAAAAATTCAAAACATGAGGAAATAAAAAAAATAAATAAAAATAAGTTTCAAAAATGAAAAAAAAAAAAAAAAAAAAAAAATAATAAACAATCCTAGAAGGAAATCAAGAAATCAGTAGATAGTCTGAGAAGAAATGATGAAATTAAAAAAAATATAACAAAATCACACAAAAGAAAACAGAGAAAAATGTGAAAAGATTAAAAAACTAAGAAGAAAAAGTTTAAAAAGCCAAAAAAATCTTTATAACATAATATGAAATTACAAAATTACAAAAATACGAAAATCTTCCCAATGAATGCAAATATAATAATTGGGCAAAATCTACCAAAAATTGAGAAAGCTTAAAAATAAACTTGGAAAAATGTAAAAAAATTAGTAAACAGTTTACATTAGACAAAAAAATTCGGTTTATTTATTAATGAAGAAATACAAAAAATTAAAAACACGAAATGATCTTTGAAAAGCAAACAAATTTTGCTATTATAATATTTACAGAAAAATCCAAAAAACAAAAGTTTAAAAATGAAAATTAGGAAACAGTACAATAATTTATTAACAAATTATTAAATTGAAATATTAAAAACAATGAGACAAATTTAAAATGTGAAAAAATAGAAGAAATTTTTTGCACTGAAAAAACGTATGATAACTTTAAAAATTTAGAAAAAGTGGTAAAATATAAAATAAAAAGAAATATATTTAAAATGTTATAAATAAATGTAAAAATTACCTAATAGATAATGGGAAACTATAGAAACTAAAAAAATGTTAAACTATAAGTGAAACGATTACAAAAGAATTAAAGGAATTCTTTAAAAATAAACAAGGTAAGGAGATTATTTAAACAAATTTTGAAATTAAAAAAATTTCTTCATCTTAGGACAAAGAAACACGGAAATATTAGAAAATTTAAGTAGAAAAAATCGAGGTAAAAATTATAAAATCTTTTTCATATTAAAAAACCTATAAACGATAAAAATTAAAAAAATCAAGTTTTTAAATTAGGTAGCAAGAAAACTATAAAAAAAATGGATATAAAAAACAAGATCTTTAAAAAATTTTGAAAATAATTTGTTTATTCTTTTTATCTTTATTATTTTTAAATTTATAAAATTTATATAATTAAGAAAAATCAATGAAGGAACATGAAAACAATTTACTTTTTTTGAGATCATTGATTTGTTACGTTTATGGTGATTCTTTTTTGTCTTTAAATTTGCTTTCTGTTATTATTATATTATTAATATTATTATAAGTTAAAAAGACATTTATTTACTTGTTTCAATATTCTGTAAATATGAGAAATTATTTTGGGGGATAAATAAAAAATTATTTTTAATTATTGAAGAATACAATATTGAAATTAAAATTTTTTCATAATTCTAAGAACTCCCGGAACGAACTTTTTTACAAGTTCCTAAATCTTTTCGCAATTTTTCGTTTTTCTTTTTCATAAAGAATAAAATTTTCTGCAAGCTATCCATTTTCCTCGATTTTAAATGTTTCTTGCCTTTTTCAAATTCCCTAACTAACTCTCTAAATCTGAATTAGTTAAAAATAACTAATTATTAGTTAAATCGTGGCTGAGTTTTTGTTTCATCAATTAGTGAAACATAACTAAAAAGATAGTTAAAATCTGACTAGTAGAATTAGTGAACAGAATTGTGCTAAAATATTAGTTATTTTGACATAACCTAAAAATGAATTTGACTAATAATTAGTAATTGTTTACTAAATTATTAGTAGTAATATAACTATTTGAATTAGTGACTGAGTTTTTGCTTTTAAATTAGTTATTTTTGACTAATTCAGATTTAGAGAGAACATAATATTTTTAAATTCCCTGACTTTTTCTTGTTTTGTCTGGTGGACATCCTGAAAAATTTATCCAAATTATGAAAAAGTGAGCAACAGTGAACCATTCATTTTATCTGAGAAAGATATAAATGATGTTTATAAAAAGCACACTATACCTTAATATCAAGAAAATGGGGTATTTTTTCCGTCATTCTACAAAAAAAAAAAAATTGTAATGATCCACTATACCTCCAAGTCTCTCCTAAAAGCTCTTTTTAGATGAAAAATATTTTTTTGCCTGCTTTTGTAATGAATTATCCAGCTCTCGCGGCCATTAATGAAGCAGGAAACAATTACGAGAATGGAACTATTGTTAATTAGAGTTGAGAGAAAACAAATGACGTTAGAAATCCTGGTTTGTCTTTAGGGAATATGAGAGAGAACGACTTATTTTCTCAGGGCTATTTATAGCGAGCAACAGGTTAACGCCTACGTTTCAGGAATAGGCGCTTAATCGAGTAAAGGGCGTTTACACGAGATAGTCCAGTCCGATTATGCCAAAGGGGAAGTTAATTTTTATCAGAAATGAATTATACCGTGTGCGTTATAATCACTGAGTGGCTTAGAGCTGCAGGTAATGCGGCCACTCTTTTCTTGACGGAGACATTGGCGCGAGCGCAACGCTTCCAGTCATGCTATTCGCATAACTTCACGTGGCAAAAATTTAAATAGAGAGGAGAGCACGCGAGACGATTTCTCTGATAAATTACACTCAAATGCCTTAATAAATTGCTTGTTAAAAAACTACTGCCGCCCGAGGACTTTAGGAAGCACTTAATCGATATCACAATTGTCTAGATGAGCTCTTATTCTGAATTATATTTTATACTGTCATTGAGATTAAGTGACTGCTATCGCATACACGGAACAATTGTTCATTCAATTTTTTACAATCTTTAACATTTTGTACTTTGATTTATATACATTTAAAAATTGAGGGCTTTCTATATAGATATAAATCAGTTTCTGTAAAGTACGCAACTATTTTAAGACAAATTACAAAATAATTAATTACTTGTCAATATAATTCGAAATAAGTGATATAATTAGCCATACTACATGAATTTCGATGTGAAAAACACTCGTCGCCATCAATAATCTACTTAAAAAAATAATAATGCGCAGTTCTTCATTCCATGCAGACACATTTCGATGAAAATTGCCGCCTTCTTGACGATCATGCAACTTTATATTTTTTTAATATTCAAATCTTCCCTTCAAAACTCCACAGAGAATATTTTATACAAAATGATGGATCGTATAATATTGGCAGCGAGCCAATTATTCCGTCTGCGATCCTATCCATTACCTGTAATTTTATCGTAATACTCTAATTATATTAACTACCCATTCCATAAACTAAGACTTTTTACCAATTTAAAATAATAATCTTGTATGAAAAATATTTATATTTCGCTTTATAATCCCTGATTAAGAATTTTTCTCCCTTCGTTCATGTTAAAATTATACGGTTCTTGTTTCAAATTATAATGTAAATCTTCACTTTTTCGAAATTGTAATTCAAACGTAATTGTATCACTTCTTATACAATGACCAAAAATGTATATATGTTTTTTTTTCGCAAACCCCGAGAGGCAAGAGTAAAATCTATTGTTTTTTTTAACAGCCACCCCGTAGAGAGGGTTTAAAAATAGACAAAAATTACCCGCATATTCACCCTCATATTTTTTTCCTTTTATATATACGAGGGATGGCAATTATACCACAATAATCCAGAGTTTACTATAAGATTGATAATCATCTACAGAATATTCTTAATTAATAAGATAGAAGAATCTACCAAATGACCGTTATTGAACTAACCCCAATTTTTAACACCACGTGACCCCTTATTTCGTCATTCAGAAGCTGTGATTCTCCCTCGGCATTAAGTGGGGCTTAACCTTGAATGCAGAACGATTACGGGACCTGCAAATTGCATCACAGCTGCACTCGCATTGAATCCACAGAATTAAGAGCAACCTTGTAACAATTTTGTTTCTGGCGTGGTCGCCACGAAATGACTTTTGGAATGCAGTATTCCGAATTCGGTTTGGTAATTTACTCAGGATTATAAGAGTAAAAACAACGTAGTCGACAGAGTGGTGGAGAGTGATAAGAAATGCATTTAAAAAAGAAGAAAATATTTAAGGTGTCACGAGCCGGCGCTTGTTTTGACGAAGGCATAACCCTGAAGGCGTGCTGCAATTAACGCCAGGAATTCTTGTCGTTCATCCAATGACACTCTGGACATCCAAGCTCGAGATAACCTGGTCCGTAAGTGGCATTCGTTGAAAGTTATTTTAGCGACCACATAATTGAGTCGAGGAGAGCGACAAGGCGCGACGTTAACGCTCTCTCACGCAGAACCCACGACGACGACAACAGCCGCAAATTCGAGATAAATCGCCAATTTTATTATGTAGGGAGGATGGCCCAATAATCATAACTTTTAGCCTTGACAATGCGCCCTTGCACGTGTGCTTGAACACGTGCAATCTTGAAAAAAAAAATGTCTGAGTAAAGCCTTTCAATGAGCAACGTCTCTCTACCAAGTGTGCAGATGTGCAATTTTATATTCCAGCGAGCTTGAATAATCAACATCATCAATCAAACTTTACTTCAATTTCGTCTAGATGATGAAAATAATAGATATTTACAAAACTGGATTTATATACGATGTTACTTGAGTTGGGCTTCATTAGAGAAGGGTGGGATAAAAAGAAGAAGAAAAAATTGTTGATAAAATAAAAAAGTTGGGATCTTTTAAGATAAATGATTTGGATATTGTGTGATTAATTTGATATTACGTACATAAGCAAATTTATATCAAAGTGATAGATTTATTTTTATTATTGCAAGCTTTATTGAATTTTCTACATTTTATTGTCGTATACATGTTCCGGTAACATTTGAAAACAATAGCTATTCTAATTCAGATAAAAAAATTTTTGTCACTTGCTGTCCAAAAACATTGCTTTGGATCACTTTGCCAACATCCAAGACTGCTATATAAAAATTAGGGAAATTAAACAAGGTACCAAAAACAAAAATTGTTCTGTAAGTTTGAGTCAAATAATTCAAGCGAAGAAATAAGACAAAAATGTTAAAATAAAAAGAACATATTTTGTTAAGAAATTTTCCGCTCTGCAAAATTTGAATAATCATTTTTATCTCCTAAAACTCATAGTTTTCCGTAAAACAGTAGGGTGGCCCAAAAAAAGTAAAGACGGAATTTTAATGCTCTCATCCCCTATCATCTATGTCGAAAAAAATATCCTTGTTTTTTTTTTAAATCAAAAAATTTTTAGAGGTCGTTCAAAGTTTTCTTAGTATTTTCCCTCATCCCCTCATCTATGTCGAAAAAAATATCCTTGTTTTTTTTTAAATCAAAAAATATTTAGAGGTCGTTCAAAGTTTTCTTAGTATTTTACATGGGAAAAAAAAACTTTTTCGTAGAAATGTTATAGAATCCTTGGAAATCAATATTTCCCAATCAGCAAACTTTGTATCTCTTCAGGAGACTTCAAAGAATAATGCCAAATTGTTTATTTAACCATTTTTCAATGTTAAATATTTTTTATGGGTCCCCCAAAAACACCCAAAAATACAAAAACAAGCGTTAAAAAATATTTTTTACTGTTTTTTTTTTGAGAATTTTTTGCACCATTTTCAAAAAGTAACATAAATTTAGACTTTTAAGAATTGTTTTATATAATTACTAATTTGTTTAAACAAATTATTATTGTTTATTTATAACCATTTATCAAATTAAGCTAGAGATTTGCAACTTTCCCTCAATTTTGCAACTTTTGAAGCTGAATGATACCAATTACTAACAACAAACTAAAAACCAAAATTCTACCAATTTTTTAAATAAATAATTATTATTTAATTTTAACTTCTTATCAAATTAAGACACACAGTTGCAACTTTTCAAGACGAATGTAACCTGTTATTAACAACCAACTAAGAATAATAATTGTATCAATTGTTTAAACAAATTATTATTGTTTAACTTCAATAGTTGTCAAAATAAGCTACAGAGTTGGCGCTTGTTCTCAGTTTACAATATTTCTACGAATTACTAATAATAAACTAAAATTAACAATTGTATCACTTGTTGAAACAAATTCATAATGTTGAAATTAAAGAAACAGCAGTAGAAATTTCAATAATTTCGCTTCTGCTACTATATAGTAAAAATAAAAACATGTTTAGAATATTTTGATAATAATAGATTGTTAAAAGTTTTTAATCGACTTACCTCCCCAAAAATAAAATCATGTCAAATTGAGAAAAAATTTCAATTCTGTAGCTTTCATAAATTTTTTTTTTTAATTAATCAATTTTATTAATTTGATAAAAAATTTAAGTTTCGAATAAGATTAAATTAATTTTTTATGAAAAGTTTTTCTGTGTTAAAAGTTGAGATTCAAAAATAAATATTACTGGCGAGAACAGTTGATGCAAAAAAATTATAAAAGGCACTTTTTTGCTACAACTAATTTTAGAAATCATATTACACGTGTCTGAGTCGACAAAAAAGAATAGCTTTTTTTTTGGATTAAATAAAATATTGAAAAACCATTTTACATTTTACCTATTTCAAATATTCATTTTTCATTTTAAACAGAAAATAGGAAACCATTTTCAATTTTGCATTTTAAATGGTTTTTTCAAATTCATATTTCATTTCAAATAGATTAATTGGGTCAGAATTCATGAAATCAGTATAAAAAATAAAATTTTTCTTTCTTATCAAAATATTGAAAAAATTATTATGTTTGATCATAAAAATATTTCTAACAAACGAAAAAAATTTTTTACAAAAGTTATTGCAAAATTAACATTTTTAACACTTTTTAAATAAAAGCTTATATTTTATAAATAAGTTTGTCGATTCCTTGGATAGACAAAAAAGGCATAAAATAAATTTCCCATTACAGTTCAAAAATCTAAAAAAAAATTTCTTTTTGTTTATAAATTGTTTTATAAACAATTAATTTTTTTCAGGGACCGTCACGAAATTAATTTGGTTTTTGGAGTTTTTACAAAATATCTAGTAATAGTCAATAGATTTTACTCAAAGATTAAAATTAATTTATCAAATTTAAGGCAAAAAATAGTTGTACGTTATTAAAATTAGAAATTGATTTTATATATTTTTTTATTTCGCTTGAACCGTAATTAGAAACGAAACTAAATAATTATGTTTCGAATTACGGTTCAAGCAAAATAACAAAAAATTGAAAATCAATTTTGAAATTTTAACAACGTACAACTATTTTTTGCCTTAAATTTGATGAATTAATTTTAATCTTTGAGTAAAATCTATTGACTATTACTAGATATTTTGAAAAAACATCAAAAACCAAATTAATTTCGTGACGGTCCCTGATTTTTTTTAATGTTTTGAACCTTTTAAAAATCGGGGAAAGATATTAAAATACACTTAAAATTCTAAGAAATCAAAATCCATTGAGAAAATTGACGAACGATTATTTTTTCGCGGCATTCCGATTTCTTAGAGTTTTAATTGTACTTTAATTTTTTTCCCGATTTTTAAAAGGTCCAGAATATTAAAAATTAATTGTTTATAAACAATTTATAAACATATTATGAAATTTATTTTTAAATTTTTGATTCTATCCAGGGTACAGTTAAATTAGAAAAATTATTTTAAAAATATGTAAGCTTTTATTTAAGGAAGTTCTACCGTAAATCGAATAATCAAACATATTTTGATATAACTTGATGTACTGATAGATAAAGTTTCTAAAATTTTGGAGTTAAATTTTTGCGACCTGTAGGTTCTTGGGAAAAAAGTTATGATGAATATATTTTTGCACTGTTTAACCTGTTTAACATTAATTCTTATGAGAATTCATTACTCTGTCACACATATTTTCGCACTAAAAATTATTAAATAACCAGATAGTGATCAAAGTTTGTATAGTTAAACACAGATATCTAATGAGCCGATATTGTATTTGAAAAAGGACAATGGGTTCTTGTGAGAGTTGCAATAAATTAATTTGTAAAAATATTTCACGTTTTACACGATACAGTTCAGACGTTCTGACATTTTAAAATGTTGATTTTGATCGCACATGAAAAATAGTCACATTTAAAAAGTAAATAAAGTTAAAAAAGTTAATAAATACAATTATTTAATTATATATTAGTAAAATTAAATTTAAACCTAGCCTAAAAATAATGGTCTCTGTTTTGACTAGTATTGTCATACGATAGAACTTCTTTAAAAAGTGTTTAAAATTTTCATTTTGCAATAACTTTTGTAAAAGAATTTTTAAAAAATTTTTTGTTTGGTAGAAACGTTTTTAGGATCTAACATAATAATTTTTTCAATATTTCGATAAAAAAGATAAATCTTTTTTTTTCTATACAGGCTGATTGCACGAATTATGACTCTTTATAATCATTTTACCCAGCTCTGGTCTGCTTCCTATACCAAACATCTTTGCATAATGCTCTGTATAATTTGAGATCTTGCATTGCAGATTTGTGACATAAACTGTGATATTTTGGCTTAATATTTATGACTTTATTCATGTTTCAGTGATTCTTTTCAATTTTCAATTACTTCTTTAAATTTTCAAATTATTGTCGTGAATAATAATTAATCTGCTTTTTTAATTATTAATTATTGTCAATTTGTGACATAAACTGTGATATTTAGGCTTCTGTCCTTTTCTATAGCCATAATTTAAAAAAAAAAGTGTAAGATTGAAAAAAAATGTTAAGGTCCATATCTATTTATCTAGCAATTTAAAAAAAAAAATTCAGAGGTAAAGGAAAGCCATTATCTCAGGTACACAAGATAATAACATAAAAGCCGAAAGACAAATAACAACTTGAGGACTATATAAAGCAAACAACAACTTGGCTCGATGACTCTATATAAAGCAAACGATGACTTTTTTATTTGAAGAATGAAAAATTGGATCAACTCTTTATAAAGCTGGAAAGGGCAGTGTTTCAACCCGGAAGGGAATTCTCAATCTTCATATAAATAAATATAAAATGAAATTCACACAAATTGGATGGAGATAGTGCAGTTGGAAGAAGAGTATAAGGTAGACCTCGTTATGCCGGTTCTGATCAACTGGAGAGGACAAGCTGTCCAATCGCTTGACATACATGAGAAGACGTGTACACGGAGTTGTCAGTCGTAAACTGTCTTTCGTCTTGCGGTTCGTGTGTTCGAGTTGAAGCCAAAGCCCCAAGAGAAATAATAAAGCCGCTTCTCACAAGATACGACGTCTACACTCTCCGCGATGCCATTGAATATTCTCAGATGATGGGCGAACTATGCTAATAGTGATACTTGACAGGCCACCATATCCAATCCAGTAGAAGTAGACGGAGAAACCTGACATCTCGATGTTACCATTCGTCTTGTACAAAATAAATTCCAAAAGAAATTCAATGATCCGACAACGCAAAACTACTTGTTTCTGCTATATGGGGACGAGTCATGTCACGCACACGATTTTATGTGTCGATTACCAAGTTTTATCGGTCGAGATGTCAAAATGATTTACATTTTAATCTTGACAAATTTTACTAAGCGAGCATTTTATATGCAAAAAAAAAGAGTAGTGAGTTTAGAAAGTTTTGCTGAGAAATAGATCTTTTAACATTATTTAAATTTAGAATTGATCAATTTTTCAGGCACTTGAAAATATTCCTTCAATTTCGCAAAATAAATAGAATTTTAATTGTTTCTTGCAATTCATCTCAATTCAGTGCCAATTCAGACTTAGAATAATCTCTTCTAAACATTATGCAACTGAATCTTTTAAAAATTAATGAATTTAATTTTAATTAAATTTTTAATTGCTGTAAAAAATTACTATTCAGTTTGAGATTATGTTGAAAAGTAGATCATCTTTAAGGGCATTTGATAAAGAATGACGTCACTAGAATAGGCAAAATTTGTCCGTAAACTTTCTCTTAAAATAATAAATATTCTAACACCAAACTTTGTAAAATTACTAAAATATCTTGAGGAAAGTCTCTCTAACCCAAGTTTGTTTAAACTTTGACATAAAATTAGTTTTTTTTTTAATTTTGCGAAAATGAGCTAATTTTTTGTCAAAAAATACCTTTAAGGCAAAATTTAAACAAATTTGGGTCAAAGAGGCCATCTTAGCGATATTTTAAGTAATTCTACAAAGTTTGCTGTCAAAATATTTATTATTTTAAGAGAAAGTTTACGGACAAATTTCGCCTATAGCAGTGACGTCATTCTTCATCACATGCCCTTAATTCATTGTTATTTCATCAACCTGTGTAGCTGAAAAAAATTAATCACTTGAATGGTGTATTTATGGTTGATCTTTTTAGGAATTTTTTCCTTCCTTTTTTTGAGATGTACACAATTTAGAAAAATCATAAATGACAGAATCTGTGGTTATCTTGGTGAGAAAACAAGTTCATCGAAACGAACCTGACAGGTTCTTCTAATCCTGAGCTTGTATGGATGGATTAAATTCATAGAGCCGTAGGACATTTTCCAAAGACACTAATCGGGATTTATGTGTGACGGAGATTTTGAGTGGCTGAAAAATGACTTGAAAAATATTTGGGGAAAAGATATCTGAGAAATTTCTAAAGGAAAAGAAGTGAAACTTTATGATAATTGCCCAGGTGGAAAAACTATGCATAATTGATCAACTTCATAGTTATTATTTTTTATGAGTCTTTATAAGAGTCAAGTTATCAAATAGTATACATAACTTTTCCGCCTGGATAACTCTTTTTAGTTAGAAATTACTTTTTCCAACTACGCCCATTATAAAAAGTTTTAAATTAGTAACACTTTTTTAATTAAAGTTATTTCTTATCGAAAATTGCAAGTTTCAAACTACTGTTTTGCACTAGTTTGAAACCCTTCTTGACAATAATAATAAAGTAAAAAGAGTTAATTTTTTGTGTTGAAAATTGGCAATTTTAATAACATTTATTTGGATAAAAAAGAGTAATAAGTATAAGTATAAAATAAGAGTATTGAAGTAATAAGTGTTCTAGAAATATTAAATATTCTTATAAAATGATAACGATTATTGTGGTTTTATTATGACAAAATAATCTTGCGTTTGCACAATGTACCTCAATTCAATTTCTTTTGTGCATAGAAGAAATGATTCAAAATCTGGACCATATGGTGCGTGAAATTGTGCAATAAGATGTAAATTAAAACATAACAGTATCGTCTGACAAAAGCCCACTACCCTATTACTCGATATCTTCAAAAAGAACCCTCCACGCCCACGTAACTGTAATAACCTTCTCATATAAGACGATACAAAAGCTCCATCTAGACCGTTACATCTTCCAATTTCGTTATCCTTCATCGAAAAAAAATAGTCTCACAACACCCGCAAAATTTTTCATCTTGATTTACCGTATCGTCCAGTGGAAAATAAATCTTCCATTGTCAAAAATCAGAAACACTTTTAGAAATTTTAGAAATTTATCGAATTAAAATGAAATTAATAGCGTCAAGTTCCATTCCGGTGTCGAATGAAATTTATTGAGAAAAAAGTAGAGAAAAATACATTCTGATTCTTGAAATAAAATAAAATTTTAAATTAAAATATGATGTTGTATACAAAATTAAAATAAATAAATTATTTAAAAAATTATTCAAAAAATTTGTTAAATCAATAAGAAATTAAATTTTTACAATGGATTTATCATTTTTAATTGTTATTGTTGGGTTTAGTTATTATTGATTCTTCTGTACTATTCCAACAAAATTTAATTAAATCTCAGCATTTTCAAAAATGTCCTATTGTAAAGAAGCCAAGTTTAATAATTTTTTATTATATACTTTATTTATTAAAAAATGTATTTTATTTAAACAAAAAACTTAGACAATGCCCATCAGTGGAACGAAAAGCTAATTTTTCGGTCAAAAAAGTCTAGAGTACACAAATCTGGACAGATTTTAGATTTTTTTTTTAAATTAAAGAATATAAAATTCTTAAGAAGACCTTGTCCATGATTTTTGTTAAAAATTTTTTTTTATTTTTTATGTTCTTCTGCAATTAACTAAAAAAACTAAAATTTTTAATAAAGTCATTTTTTATGTTACATAAATCAAAAATGAATAATGTTAAATGCTTTAAATCATTAAAACATCTCATACACATTGAACATTTTTAGCTTTTAAAAGTTTTTAATAACTGTGAACAATTGTTATAATCAAATTCGTTGAATATACAGTGCAAAGTATAATATTCAATTTGCTTTTTATGAAACTTCTTACTCGGGGGATTTTGGGACCGCTGATTGCGAATCTGACATCAGTTTTTAAAAACAGTTTTACCAACATTAATTTTTTAAAATTATGTTCGACATATTGGATCTGACATTTAAAATTTTTAAAAATTGATATCAGATTCGTAATCAGCGACCCTAAAAACCTTTAAAAAACGAGTTTCATGCAGAACCTAGATTTTTTTATTTTTGGCCGCCATATTGGATCTGCCATTTTGGATTTATGAAAACTGATGTCAGATTCGTAATCAGCGACCCCAAAAAGTTCCGAGTAAGAAGTTTCATGAAAAACAAATTGCGAATGCTATATTTTGCACTGTATATTCAACGAATTTGTTTATAACAATTGTTCATAGTTATTAAAAACTTTTAAAAGCTAAATATGTTAAATGTGTATGAGACGTTTTAATGATTTAAAAGCATTTTACATTATTCATTTATGATTTATGTAACATAAAAAATGATTTTATTAAAAATTTCAGTTTTTTTAGTTAATTGCAGAAGAATATAAACAATAAAAAATTTTTTTTTAACAACAATCACAGGCAAAGTTCTCTTAAGAATTTTATAGTCTTTAATTAAAAAAAAAATTCTAAAATTGGTCCAGAATTGTGTTCTCTAGACTTTTTTGAACGAAAAATTAGCTTTTCGTCCCACTGTGTGCCCTAAAGAAGTTAATGGAATCGTCCATAAATCACGTGACAAGTTTTCGGATAATTTTTAACTTCCACCCCCCTTGACTGTCACGTGACTTTTTTTAATTATGAAAATTGCTAAAAATATAGAAGGCATATAAAAATGAAAGTTCACAAACTTTCTACATATATTCCAATTAAAAGGTCCTTTTTATATTTTAAAATCTTTTAATATCGGAAGTTTCAACAAGCGACTTTAAAGGATAAATAATAATTGTTATAATATTGGGCGTCAATAACATTACTTGTACATTATGTTATCAATTGTGATGTGAAATATGTCAAATAATCAAAAACCCAAATTCAACATTCAATAAAACTTTATTGTTAAAACACGACTGTAAAAAGAGAATCTTGAATAAGGAAGTGTCTTATTGTTAAAGTCAGCAGTTCCTGCTATATAAATGTTTATGTAAAAAATACTATTTTAATCAAGATGAATTTACAATAATGACAATAATTTACCTTTTTAAATATATATCACGTTTTTATGCAAATTTGAAATTTTTATTTTTTTTTTTTTGGCACAATTTAAGGCAAAAGAAAAATCTGTGAATTCAGCAAAAGCTGTCTTAAAAATGTTACATCTCAAAATAAGACAGCTTTTCTGCCTTAAAATAAGAATTTCTTTTTACAGTGAATATCAGTGACCTAAATGAAAGACCCCCTCCCCAAGTGACCAACTGTGATAATTTTCATAACCCCCCCCCCCCCACCCTACCTTTGCGTTACGTGATTTATGGACGACCCCTAATCTGAAAATTGATTTCTCCAAACCTGTAAATTTCTCCTCATTGTCAGTAGAGTCATATTTATTTAGCAAAGGCTCTCTTCAATCCCTTCGCCGCACCAAATCTAATAAATGTGAAGTAGATAAAAAAGTTTCATTTTAATATCCTCAAATTATTTCGCATAAATAAAATTTTCTGTGTCGCATATAAATTTCATATTATGCAAATAAAATCGTAAGGGGTCGTCCACATATCACGTGATATCTTCAGGGGTGGGAGGGGGGTCGGCAAAATATCACGGTCCATGGAAATTTAATTTTTTAACAATAGAAAAAGTATCACGAGGAGGGGGGAGGGGGTTCAAATTAGCTCAAATTTGTATCACGTGATATGTGAATGATCCCTAAATGAAATTTCATCTGTCGCAAATAATAATATTCAAATATACACGCGTTTAGGTAAAGTCAACAATTTTTGCAGGAATCACATTGACGCATGCAATCGTAAAAATTGTCAGAAAATGTATCACTAAAATTGTTAACGATTATTATTATTTTTCTTTTCCTATAACAGTAAACCCCCACAAGGAACCAAAGAGGCAAAAAAAAAAAAAGAAAGGAAAGAAAAAAAGAAAGAAAGAAAGATCCTGCACAATCCTCGCACACGACCCTCACGTTCCCTGCACGCTTCCTTCCTCTAAATACTATGTACTGTATATGGCGATACAGTTCTTTCAAGAAAATAACACAAAGAGTCAAAGAGAGCGACAAGAGGGAAAAGAAGAAGCGGTATTAAGGAAGTGATTCCGGGACTAGCAGCAGTAAGGGGTTGTTTTGGTCATCCGAGAGAGGGAGGAGGTTGAGGATAAAAAGAAGGGTGGGTCCATTGGATTGCACCTGAGGATTTGGGGCGCAGATCATTGAAGAAGGGAATGGGGTGGCGGGGGAGGAAGGGGAAAGGGGAAGAAGAGGGTGCCAGTCGCCTGAAGATCAGCACGAGGACAGGTGCCGACTGCCGATGGCAACCAGGGAACCTCGAAGCCACCGAGTTCTCACGCGCAGAACTCACTCCAGCTGGCCATAGATACGCATACAAAACACTCCACACGGACAGACACTTGGAATACCCATACAGAGAAATGCCAGCACACTCCCTCACATGGACTCGTCATCATCGAGAAAGCTGAACGCGTGGAAGTCTATACACTACGATTTGCTAGCGGAATTTCAATCGAAATGGTTAGGGATTGAATAAGCAGAGGCCTCATTTTTTATGGGGACAAAAAAAAAAGATTTCAATGCGTACCCGTACATGTTTCACGTTTCAAAATGAGACGTTTATATATGTGTGTAGTTTATTTTATTTTAAATTTGCAAACGAAAAATTCGTACTTTTAGAAAGTATCACTGAAAAAAAAAATAAACAAATGACTGGTCCAGTCAACTAATGATAGTATACGAGGGTCCGTCCATAAAATATGTCACACTCTTTTTCCGTTTTTTGCAGGCCCGTGCGCAGTATTTGCTTCTGGGGGGGGTTTTCAAAAAATAAATTGTGTAAACATTGTTATTTATTAAAAATAATTTTTTAATCAAAAAAGTTGAAAATTTTTAAAGCAAGTTCAGACCTCTTTGGGGGGGTCTGAACCCCCAAAACCCCCCCCTTGCGCACGGGCCTGGTTTTTTGAACCCCTCCCACCCTTTCTCATTTTATATCATGTTGAAAAAATATCATTTAAGTTTTTCTTTAATGCACTTTAAAAGTCAAAATTTTTATTTTTTGAACTCTTAAAAACTACATTTTCAAAAAATGTGATACATTATGAAAAAAGGGACCTAAGCAGCAAAAAATTGTAGGTTATGTTTGTGATTTTTGAATGAAAATACATAAAGAATCTAATCTCAATACAAACCATTGATTTTTAGTCTTCATTCTGTTCAAAATAATCAACAAAAACTGATTTTCATTTTATATAATTAAAAAATAACTTTTAATTAAGGTAAAACTATCACTGAACATAACCTAAAAGTTTTTGCTACTTAGGTCCTTTCTTCATATCGCATCACAATTTTTTCTTCTTCTTGTTAGTGTCCGAGGTGTGACCAATGGGGACGGTCACCCCCAAACTATTTCAGTAGGTAACAGCACAAATGCAAGATTTTGTGGCGCAAAATTTTAAATAATTTTTATTGAAAAATGAAAATTTTAAAAAGTTAGAAAGTACAATAAGTACATTAATACATAAATAATTATGTTATGTCATACAATTGTATAAATAATCAATCTTTTTTAATGTAGGGGAGAGTGGCCATCAATGTACCAGTTTTTTCAATGATCCATTTCAATTTTCTCAGAAACTATTAAATAAAAATTCTCCCAATTTTAAATATAAATGAAGTTTGCGTAAACACACTACGTCCATAAATTTGAGACGTGTGGATTTATTCTTTACACAGAAAACTGGAAAAAACTGTTTTTGATGTACTGAAGAAAAAATTTACCTAAAATACGAACACGTTTTTTAATTGAAATAAGGCCATTTAAAAATAAATGTACTTACGATTTATTTTGTTTTGAGCCTTAACTACAATATTCTAATGAGATAAAGATTTTGAAATATTGGATTAAGTTATAAAAAACCATTTTTGTTGCAAATGTCATGTTGATTCAATGTACCGGGGAACAATGAACCACCTGGAATTTCAGTGTATTTTCGATTTCCAGAGTGGTATGCTTGATTATAAAACTAGGCATGCATACAGCATGTTACAGCGATTGTTATCAGTACTTTTCTCAACATAGCAAAACTAAAATGCCGTTTTAGCTAGTTAACTTAAATTTGAGGTATATTTATGTTATACATTATCAATTAAAAAGTGTTAAGTAATAATTTTTTATAGTATTTGATAGAAAATCAGTTTTTTTACAAAATGAAAATTGCAATATTATTATTGTTAAACATTTTTAGTGTTTTTATAGAGGTGGTTCATTGTGTACCCAGGTTGTTGAAAATGAAAATAGCTTGTTAGTTTAGAAAGATCCTAAATTTTATTATTTAATCAAAATAAATCGTGTGTAATATGTTTGCATTACCTAGAGAAGTGTTGTAGTTTTATATTGATGCAAAGAAGTGCTTGAAATTGGTGAAGTTGAATAAGTACTATGACCTTGAAAAAAACCCGGTACATTGATGGCCACTCTCCCCTAATTATTCGTTTGCCGATTTGGACATTTTTAGGTTTTGTAAAACAAATTTTTATGACTTGAAGAAAAGATTGGAAAATTGTGGTTTACGAGTTGCAATTACATTAATCAGTTATATTTAATTAATTTATCAAATTCTACTTTTTGTTTTTATAAAATTAAAAGAATCAATTTTTCATATTCAAAATATTGAGCCAACAGAAACTTGCTATTGTGGTGCCCTCTAAGCTGAGCTTTACATATAATCATCCCCATTCAATTTCGCAAATTTTAGATCTGAAGATCTGACTCAAGTTATTAGTACAAATAATTCAAGGTTTAGGTAAATTGGATCAAATCGATTGCGTCTACAGAACGACTTGAAATTAGGACCGACTCCCCCTCCACCTTGTCAAAGATCACAAAATCTGCAACCCCTCCCCCACCCTTATCGTGCGACGTAATTTATTAACGATCCACTACCAATAGAGATGAAAATTAATTTTCTTGGAAAATAGAAAGAACAATTTTTTGATTCATAAAAAGTAGAAGAAGAAGAAGCAGTAGTATATAATTATAATTATATATAAATAGAATATAAAATAGAAATAAAATGCACTCATGTTTTTGAACTAAAATTAAACTGAGACTCTATTATTTTTTCTGTAGTTTAAAATGGAATAATGAAATAAATTATAATCGATGGAACGGATTCGATTAATTTCAATAAGTCAAAGTTGAAATTAATCAAATTGAAAGATTTTTTAAAATTGTAAATAATTGTACTTTCGATAAAACGAAGTTGTCTAATAAATTGTAAATTACATATATTTTAGTTCCAACCGTTATTGGAAAATCGATATATAGAAACTAAAATAAACTGGATTCTAGAATTTTATAGATAAATCTCAAAATACTGTTTTTATGTCACTAATAAGGATAAAAGGAACCTTTACAAATTGACACCTGACCCAATAGAAATTATAAATTCGATTTAAATGTATGTTTCTGACCCTCGTGTAATGCTATTTTTCAGACATGAGCAAGTTCAAAGGCGATTTTATAGCCACGTGACTTCCCCCTGTGGCTCTGCACATGATCACTTGTTAGGGCATAAATCTGCACGATTTCACTGGGGCATGTAGTCATTAATATGGAACTCGGACACCGTTTAATTTCAGTGTGTAGTGGTCAAATCGACAGATGCGTGTGGTGGGTCAGGAATCTAAATTCAAACCTTCATTTTATTTAAATAGAATGATGGGGAACTAGAGAAATAGTGATCCATTTGAAAGAAAGTTAATTCTCAATATTATTCACTAATATAGAGTAGTATTTTATAATCAATAAATCAATTATCGATTAGAAATAATTAATCGCACTAAGTGTAATTCAGTTAAAACTATCTGATTCAATAGCAAAAAATTCAGCACTGTTTCAAATAGTGTTATTTTTACTGATCATTCAGTAAAAAAGACTAATTATTATTATCAATTAAAATAACTTAAACTTCAGTAAATTTTATGTTGTCTGATTAAATCAGTCTTTTAGAATTATTTGAGATAAGTTTAACCAGTAACTTTTATCTGATAACCTACTTTTCTTTTTACTAATAAAATCAATTATTTTGCACAGATTGGTGAAGTAAAAAGTTAGTCAAGATTTAACTACCAATCAATTATTTTTAACTGATTCAAATTAAACAAGATACTAATAATAATTATTCGCATATAAATATATTTTTGTGGCTGAAAGGTAAAAGAGAATAACTCCATTTTCATCGTTTCGATATAAACGAGTTTTAATCTTTTCTTATTAGTAATGTAATAAAGGTTATATTTGCTTTAGAATCATGTTATAAACTTTTATTGCATTATTCTATATAAGGATCAAATAATATCAATTTCTTATTAGTTCTGTGAAATCGAAAAATCAAAAAATATGTTTCGCGTTTTTCAATAAGTCTTATTATTTAATGGATTTTTAAAATACGTTTATTAAATTTAATAAAGCGCATAGATTTTAAAGAAATTTAATATTTTCTCATCACATTATATTTTGTTGTATTTATGTCGTTTTACTGTTCAAATGGTAATTCTATTTTCACAATTGATAAATTACCAGAATTTGTAGGTCACTGAATTCATATTAAACAAAAATTCCATTTTACAGAATTTGTTTTCAACCGACTTTTTATGTAAAAGAAAAATAAATTAACTGGGTTTTAATTTTGCAAAATTCTTATTTGACATAATTCTAAGTAAATTAAATTTTGGGTTGACAGAATGTCTAGTTTATCAAATCTTCCTTTGTAATCTTCAAATTTCTATTTGAAAGAATTGATATTTGGTAGAATTTTTAAAATATGTAATTAACATTTGTCCGAAATTGCAAATGTCCGATTAAGTGACAGAAAGATGTAGCGCAAATTTTAAAATTGACCAATCACGATTTTCTTGATCATTTCTGATTGGTTAATTTTAAAATTCGCGCCAAATCTTTCTGCCGGATGCTTGTTCGGACATTTGCAATTTTGGACAAATGGGAATTCTGTGTTTTAAGAATTCTACTAAATATCAATTTGTGCAATTACAAATTTGAACAAATGAAAATTTGATAAACTGGAAATTTTGTCATTCGAAAATTTGATTTACTTAGAATAATGTCAAATGAAAATTCTGCTTAAGTAAAACTTGGTTAATTTCTTTTTATTTTACATAACAACTCGGTTGAAAAGCAATTCTGTAACATGGAATTTCTGTTCAATATGAATTCAGTGACCTAAAAATTCTGGTAATTAATAAATTGTAAAAATAAAAATTAGAATATATTAAATCCTAGTAAAATTATTTTAACGAATAAATTAGATAAATAAAAAATAATGGAGCATGCTAAAACAATTACTGTAAAATGATATTTCTGCAAAACGAAAATTAGAGCTAATGGAAAAACAGTAGGATGAAGATTGGACTAGATATTAATACTAGTAAATTAAAATTATGACAATTGCTGGTTCGATGCAATTAGATTAGATAAATTGTGCATTTTGTCAAAAATGTTCAAAATGGTGTTAAAGCACCCCAGGAAAAATAATTTAAAGAATTTTTTTTTTAAATTTCGTTCTTAATTAAAAACACACAATAATCTTATTTTTAGTTTTTTTTACACTTCTAACTTTGAATGCTTGTAATATTGTGAATTTTTCATCTAAAAGGTTCCAGACATTAAATTATTGGATATTTTCTACGAAAATAAACATTTTTATCATTTTGCGATTATAATACTTTAAAAAACATTTCTAAATGTATAGAAATCTGATATTATCTCAAAATTGAAAAAATTGAAATAATGCTCTTTTACCTTTCACACACAGATTTAATCATTACACTTGCAATCAATTGCACAAAAAAAATATTCTTCTAAAGAGAGGAACATTCCTTTTGTGAAATCCTCTCACGTTTTTACATTGTTTTGAGAGTATCCTCTACTTTTGAGAGGAAAATTCGCATCAAAACGAGAGTATCCTCTTAAAATGAGAGAATTCCTCTCAATCCAAGTATATTTTTTTTCGGTGTGAAAAAAATTAAATCAAATTTACTTGTATAAGGTTGAAACCTCAATTGGTCGAAATTTGAATTAATTAATCCGAAATTACCTAAAAATGCTATAAAATTGATAAATAGAAAGTTAAAGCGCTACTGAAGTGGATGTTAACGACCTAAATCTGAGAGTGGGTTAAAATGAGATATTTCACGGTCCTTCAATCTTGTGAAACGGATATGAACTCGAAAGATTAGACAGATAAGGCGTTAAAGATCGATACACGTCGTCGATCGAGGAGCGGCTTTAATAATCGTGGATTATTATCTTGAAACCGGTTCATCTTATAACTCACTTTGTCGATAACTGATCTGATCGCGAAATGTAATTGCTTCTGGTTACTAAATGTAATCCGAGGCTCGTGTTATGCTCTCTGAATGCCCAGGGCTCTATGAGAGGTACGTTGTTCTCGAACCGGTCCGTCATTTACGTCGATTCAATCGCTGATGTACGTCGTGGGTTGTCATCGGATATTACCATCGTTTTGCATTCAACATATTCATTATTCTTCATGTCGGACTACCCTTCAATGTCACTTTTATTTTTACTGTCAGCATCTCCACCAACGTACACTGCAAGGGAGAACACGCTTATATGACTTTCCGTTAATCATTAATCATTATTTCATATTATAATATAGTGTCGGTGCTGTATGAATATTTTTATTCGTTCCAGCTACTTTTTCTTACTCAACTGCATTTTCACCGTCTGTGTACTCAACTGGAAAAATGTATTACTTCAATTTACGATAACATTGTGGAATTCATGATTATTCATTGACCAGGTTTATTCTATTACACGAAACCGAAGAATTACAAAAAGGATAGTGAAGCATTTTTCAAAAATTATAAAACGTGTTAAAATTTAGTTATTGGTTTTCAAAAAGTTGTGTAAAATTACATTGTACTGAAATAAAGAAAGATTTGTTTTGATTTGAAGTACACAAAATTGTTTTAGATTGAATGAGGCCGCAACGCTTTTCTTTTTTTTTAATATCAAATCGAATTTGAATAATCTGAAATTGGTTTTAAATAAAAATATGGAAAATTATTTTAATCCATCACAATTTTCGAAGTTTAAATTATAAAAAATTACATTAAAACTTTGGAAGAGTCAAAATCTCAAGTATCGAATGATATTATTTTTGTTCTTCAGGAATGTTAATGAGTGTATTATTTATTCAGACTTAAACACAAAGAATCAGAAATAGCTAACCAAAGTTTCAACAACTAAATGCTTTTTAAAAAAGAAACAACTAAATGCTGAATAAAAAAATGAAAAAAAAACATTTTATCTATTTGATGTATAACTTTTTGTAGTTAAATAATCAAAATGTATATTATTTGAAAAAAGTATATACTATTTTCAGTAATTAAAAATTAATATTATAATTATAATTAACAAAAATTTATAAAATCCTGCGATTTACATTAAAATTTCTAAGCATAATTTTTTTTCATAAATTTCTTAGTTTATAAAACCTAATTTTATAACATTGCTTTTTTTTTAATTCAGTAAGTAAATTTTAGTTGAGTGAAATGAACTACAAAATGTATTCGAGTAACGCCTCCTATAGGCAACCTGCTCGACTCGAACGCATTTTGCGCTGCATTACGCAATCCAAGCCAAACAAATATCTTTCTAAATAACTACAATTTAAACTTTTGAGCCATTCATAGAAAATATAAAAAAAAAATTTAAATTACATTTCCTTTTTATTAACTTTCATTAATCGTTTATGATTATTATAATTATTGTATTAATGTGGTTAACAGTGTAAATAATCGAAAAACATTAACAAATTAGGAAAAATGTTTAATATCTCTGTATTATGCTTTAATAACTATTTTGTTAATTTATTTTGAAATCAATAATCATGGTCATATTGTTTTAATTAATTTAGCAAGAATAAATAAGCAATCTATTATTAATATCATTATAACAATATAATATTATTATATAGAAGCGTAATGGAAACGTCAAAAAGGACTTATTTTTTGAAAAATGTAAAAAAAAATTAAGAAAAATTAGTTTGGAAAGCAATTAACTATAAAATAAACAAAAATAATGGTAAAACTAAAATATAATTAATTTTGTTGTAAAAATATTATATAAACACAATAAAATATTTCTTTATTATACTCCTGAAACAATAATAATTATTTTATAATAATATTTATATTTTATAATGAAAAAGATAATAAATGTTCCAATTTATAATTAAATTATTATAAAGAGATATATAGTTAAAAATAAAAGTAAAATAACATTTTTGCGGGTAAAATGACCTGCAACGGTTTTATTTTTTTTAGTCTAATTTCAAATAATTTTTAAGTCCAATTGATAAAAAGAAGCGTTATAGTTTAACTTGATCCAAACAATTTTCTGGATATTAAAAAAAGAAGCAAACAAAATATGAAAAAAAAATATACTAATATAAAAAGTAATATAAATATAATAAAACGATATATTATATTGCTAGCATATACACGGAAATAAAATTCATTAAAAATTTTATAAAAGTTTTTTACAATTTAGGGAAAAAGGATCAAAAAGATAAAATTCCAGATTGATAATTTCAAACTTAAAAAATTATATTAAATTTGCTACAGACTATATTAAAGTTTAAAATTAGTTAGCAATGATTCAAATGATTTTTTAAGCTTAAAATTCCTTGTAGGAAAATTTTCCTTTTAGGCACTTTTTCCCTAATTTATAAAGCATTTTAATCAAATTTATAATTAATTTTTTTTGCATGTCACTGAAAACTTTTATATATTAAAATAATCTGCAGCGCGATTGTTTTAAGCCAATTTTAGATTATTTAAATTCCATTTGGTATAAAAAAAGAGCGTTGCAAATTAATTTAATCCATAACAATTTTCTGTGGTAATATGAAAAAAATAAAAAAATAATAATTTTAAAAATTAACCCAATTATATAAATTAAATGACTAAATAAAATTAGAACCCAATTGTAAAAGAACTGTGCTTTTATTATTATTACTTTTTTTTTTATTTGCAACGTTCTTACTTTACTCCTTTTCGATATTCTGGTTTCTATAGAAAGTTCTCTGTCCTTTTTTAACCAAGGATCGGCTATCATTTTCTGTTCCTTTCACTGCGCTCACGTTTTATTCTGTGGACTCGCTTCGAGCACAAGCCGAGCGTCATCTTTCTCACTCGTTCTCATTCTCGATCTTCTTTTTTTCTCCTTTAGCACGTGATCAACCACGTGTTATTGTCCCACTCTGAGATCGGCATGCGCCGCGCATGCGTCAGCTACCGTGCGCTGCTCGTGCTGCGCGCGCGCCTCACTGGAAACGACTTTTTCCACTGTTTTGTGTTCATATATGGATTTCTCTGTGAGTCAGGTTTCTGCGCATGTACGTGTGTCGTACACGTGCACCGCTGTTTCTACTTCAAGTCAGACCAGGTAGCAGGGCACGATTTCAACGCTTGCACAGAGCAGTGTGCGTGTATATGTGTTTACACAGACACACATCACCAAGAGAATCTGTGTTCCTCGAGTAAATCGAAACGTAACCGCCACAAGTTGATTTTTTTATTAAAAAAAAAAAAAAGAATACAAGAGTACAGTAATGTATCCTCGTTTAAAAAAAATAACTGGACATTTGAATTATTAGTAATTATTAACTTTAAGAGTAAAAAAAAAGGTATAAATGATTTAAACAGTATATCTAATTAATTTGTAGAAAAATAGAAATTAACAAAATTGGTAGCACTAAAAAAAAAGAATTTAAAATTTTCTTGAGTTTTAAGTAATATTTACTTTTTTAATCAATGCAAATAAATTAACAATTGCTGTGTGAAACCAGGTAATTTTTATTTTGTTTTTTAAGGGGGAAAAAAGGTCAGTTTTTGAATAAAATTTGGCATTTCGTATTTAAAGCGAATATTTGAAGCCAATTAAAAGAAAATAAATAATTGATTAATATATAAATAACTTTTATACTTACTTTTACCAATACTTCCATTATTAAATCTTCCAAAATATAATGAAAAGATTTGTGACACAAAACGTCAAAATTGCTTTAAAAGTGTCATTTATTTTTTTTCATTAGAAAACAAAGTAAAAATTACCTGGTTTTACAACAATTATTAATTTGTTGGCATTGCTCGAGTATACTCAAGTAAAATAAATAAAATAAAAAAAAAACACTAAAAAAGTCAATATTACTTAAAACTCAAGCAATTTAAATTTTTTTTCAGTGCAGTTAAATAGATGAATAATATAATTTAAAAAACCTATGCTTTGAACATTAAACGATTGATTAATGAAATAAGAAAAATTTTTTTTTTAAAGTAATACAAAATTAATAAAATAAACAAATATTCGTTAAATGTATTGATTAAAAAAACTAAATGTCAAAAATTAATTTCATTATGAATTTCGAAAAGGGCTTAACTCGGTTTTTTTTTAAATTTTACAGGAAGCACAAAGAACTGTTTATTTTAAAAACCTTTAATTAAAAGAGTTCAGCTTTTTTTCATAGTAACTGGATGCTATGTTATATGAGAAAATGATAAAATAGTTGTTCTTAATGACAGTGGACTGGAGAAAATTGATATTATAGTTGTCAGAGTTGAGCCCTTTTACAAATTCATGAAAAAAATTTAATCGTTTTAATCATAAAAGTATATTAATAAAGCGTTTTACAATGAAGAAACAATTTATTTATTTATTTAATTTTAAAATGTATTACATTCTTTTAACTCAAAAGCAATTCAACATTTTTTAAAAAAAACTTTTTTAAACAATATTTTTTTATTACAAATCTTTTTTTTCTACTAAAAATACCTTGGATGAAGTTTTCCTTCTGAGAAAACGTCAATAAGTATATAATAATGCAAAGAATGCAAAAAATGAAATTTGAAAAAAAATCCGAGTGAGTTCTTTTCGAAATTCACGATTCAATTAATGACCAAAAAAAATTTTTTAAGTGGAAGGATTTAAGTTGGAAGGATTTTATTATTATCGTCTACTTTACATTTAGGCTTTTGAAAAATTTTGAAAATCGATTACATGAAAAAAGGTTTTTAAAATATTGTTGAAATAAAGTTTAAATGATTTTAATGATTTTTTAGTAAGTTTTTTCTTATATCTAAAATTATTTGACTGAAAAAAGTATAAATTCATTTAAATGAAACAAATTTGATTTAAACAAAGTTCATTGTTTTAAATCTGAATTACTGAAAAACTATTAATAAAATGATAAAAAGACTTTCACAAAATGAATCAGTAAAAATTTCTACCAAGAACTAGTGAAATGTTACTAATTTTTAGTTAAAAAACTACAAATTGATGCATTTTGTTAATTTAAATTGGTAATTTTTTACTATCAATTTGTAATTTTTTAGTAAAAATTAGTAATATTTCTCCAATTTTTAGTAGAAATTTTTACTAATTCATTTTGTGAACGACTTTTCACAATTTCATTAGTAGTTTCTCACTAATTCAGATTTAGAGAGATTTGATTTAAACAAATTTCATGAACACACAATTTTTCTAAACAAAGTTTAATAAAGCAAAATTTATTTGACAAACAATTGTTATTAAAATAAAAGTTATTGTATAAAACCAAATCTTATTGACAAACTTTTGAAAACTGACTGAATTATATCGTTACTTTTTAAAAAGAAATTTACAACAATAATTGTAAAAAGAATATTAAATTAATTTTAAGTTCTCTCTTAATCTAAATTAGAAAAAATCAGTTACTAATTCAAATTAGTGAAAATTTCTACTAATCTTTAGTCACTTTAAAAAAAAGTAAAAATTTTAAATCTACTAATTCAAATAGTAAAAGTTGACTTAAAATTAATAAAAAATTCTACTAATTTGAATTAGTGACCGATTTTTCAGATTTAGAGTGTTATAAAAACATCATGTGTGTGTTTATAACCACATTAATAATTTTCATTTTACTAACAATGAAATTAGCGATTTAAAACACTGAAAAAATAGCAATGTAATCATAACAAAATAGTTTTGTTGATGATTTTTTGTTGGCTTTGTCAAATTTCAGAGTTAGAATTACCAAAAAACAGTTGAAATTACAAAGTAATTTTGTAGTATTTAATAAAAATTTTGTTTGAGTTTATTAAAATCTTTTGTTGGCATTACCAAATATGTGATACCGTATGCGCATTCTGTGCAATCCTGTTTGACGCATGTTATCGTCTGGTTTTCATAAAGACATCGATAGAAATTGGAATTTTTTGTTTTTTAAAACAAAAAAAAAGAATATTATATAATAGATGATAACTAAATCAAATGTCTACAAAGTTGACTTTTGAAATTAAAAAAATATAACTATAAAATATACTTTATGAAGATAATAAAAAGGGACTTACTTATGATTTTATGTTTAGTGACAAAATTGACAGAATGTATTGCTGAATGATAAATAAGTCGATAATTAGTCATATAAGTGAATAAATATTGTGGTTTTTTAAAAGAGTAAATTTATATTTCGATTCTTATGTGGCAGGTTAATATACGTTTAAGCACAATATGTTGTTTTCAAGAATCTAAACATAACCTATAAAACTATTTACTTTATATACTGTTTTTTTGTGGAAAATACTTTATTTAGCATAAGAAATAATTAAGGAATAATTCCATTTTTAATAGTACGAAACTACTTTAAAATAATATTTTAAAAATTAAAAATAAACACATATTTTTAAATAAATTTCATGCTTAGAAATATTTACGTGTATTATTATGACTACACATTATTTCACAGTGAATATTTCACAGTAAGATACAAAAAATATTAAATATTTTTTACATAAAAACATTCAGTTATTTAGCAAATTAAAACAATATTAGAATTTCCATTTGCACAATCTGTGTTTAACTTTTTTTCTTTATTATAATAGCCAACAAAATATTTGTTAAGCTCTAAAAAGTTTTGTTGGGACTACCAAATTTTTTTGTTGAAATTACCCTAAATAATTAACAAAAGAATTTTGTTGGCACAACAAAATATTTTTGTTGGCACAACAAAATATTTTTGTTGAGCGTATATCAACAAAAGAATTTGGTTGAGCCAACAAAATTTTTGTTCAGCCAAACAAACATTTTTTTCAGTGAAATTGATCAATTTGTTAAGAAATTAGTTGAAATAAATTTTTAATTAGAAAGTAACCAATTGTCTTCAAATAGGATAGATTTTATCCTTTCTTCCCTAACAAGATTAATAGATTATATTGAGAAAGGAAAAGCGTTCAGGCATAAATTTCTATAATCGAAATTTGTGTGCTGGGAAGTTGGATGTCCTCCGGCTGGCTACTAAAGTTACTAGGCTTTTTCTCCCTCGTCATGTGTGTGTGTAGGGGTTTCTTTTAAAAAAGTGCCTACTACCTGAGCATTGGAAAACGTAAGCTTGTGTCCTGCACGCTTCATAAGAAACTCGTCGCGAGCTGCGCATGCGCCACCGTCAGCTATATAAGTCAGACGCTTTCATCCCATTCCGCATTCAATCACACCCACTCGAACGTGCACCACACGTGAAAAAAGAACCAGTTTTACTCGTGCTTCGACCGCACGTGCACTTTTTTCTCCGTTTCGCACAAACACAACCAGTGTCCAGTTTTTGAATACACTGTCAGTGGTTCACTCTGCTGATATTGCCACAAGTGATTTGCATTCAACTAAAGAAGATTTCACACTTTCTCGAGAACAAAAAAGGATTTATATCCTTTTTTATTGAGAAATAATTGTCTAAAGTTCTTCATCTCTGATGTTTACTTGTTGAGTAAACAGCTACAAAAAGAACAACTCAATTGACAGACAATTCAAATTCGATTGAACGACTTGATTTCAATTGAAGATTTAACTAATTTGGAAGAAATCTGTCAAGATGGTGACACTTCGAGTGAAAACAAAACTGTCGGCGAAAAAATTCGTCAAGGATTCTCTTCTGAGAGCGCACATTTTTCTCGAGAGAAGACGAATTGAGGGAAGGAGGAGGAGGAGTAAGAAGATGATTTTTAATCTGGAGGATGTCAGAAATTTCGACAATGAAAACTTTGAGAACGAGCTGAGGGAGATGGCGATGATTCCTGGTCAACAAGTGTCATTGGTGGGAATCAACTGTTGCTGATTTGGTACCAATAATCAACTACTATGATCCTTCGTGGACCAGAGGTTTATATCAACATCTCAAGAAACATTGAAGGCGTTCAGTTGGAGAATATCAAGTTGAAATTTTCACCTGTTCCTGAAAACTTGATGATCCTGCTCGACAATACTGGATGATGACGCCGTCAACTTCAATATTTTCTAGTAAGATTCTTCGATACTCGTTTATTTATCAAATTTCATTACTTTTTCAAACTTACTGCACATTTTTGTCAAATATTAGCTTTTTAATTCTCTTGCACATTTGTCAAATTTTGACTTACAATTTAGGTAATTTTTAAAATTTTAGTTAATTTTGACTACTTTTTAAGATGCCTGACAACTTCTGGTTAGGAGCTTTAAGCTTAGGTTATAATTTTGATCTCGAATTTTAATCAAGTAGTTGATAGAAATAATGACATTTATTTCTTCGATATTAATATCAATTTTTAATATTTAAATCGAAGATATAAGTATATATCATAATTAGCTCGAGATACATAAGTTATTTAATTTAGTTACACTACGATTTTTTTAACATCACTTGCCTGTGTTTCACATTAATTTTTATATTTATAAGTGGAGAATTTGACTGAATATCGTGTGATATTAGTTAATGCGAGGAGTTATGTTTAATTTTTGTCGAACTTTGTTCGAAGAATAGGCCGCCCAGTGCATATTTTTAATATGAATTTCTGTGATCTATCAGATATTTTTATTTTACATGAAACTGTGATCTCAAAAATTTTATGATTGATTTAAATGGCAATATGAAAATGTGATCTCAAAAAATAATTTACGTTTGGTAAATTTTAAGGTTGAGTTGCATTTAAAGTTTATTCATTTTTTAAATGTGAAATACAATTTTCTTGTTGTTTATTCTTTTGTTTTTGTTTTATTTGTTTCATATTTTGTTTATCGTTTGAATTTTCTTGTTTTTTTTTCTTAATTTCTTTTTTGTTTGGTTTTTCTCTCTATAATAATATTGTTTTTTTTTCAACGTTTTATTTGAGTTTAATTTTATTAATTTTGTTAAGCAATTAAATTTGGTTTAAAAATTTTTATTCTCTTTGACACTAAGTTTGTTTTTAAAATGTTTGTTATTGTTTAAATTAAGTTTAAAAAATTTTATAAAACTTTTTTAACGTTGAATTTTATCAATAAAATTTAATAACTGTTTATAATTTGTTATTTTAGAAATGTTTATTCTCGTTGACGTTACGTTTAATAAAAAAAATATTAGGAAATGTTTCATTATGTTTAAAAAATTTTATACAATTGGTTCAACGTTGAATTTTATCATTAAAATAATTCTATAACCTGTTTTTTTATTGAATTTCATTTCGAAGATTTTAAAACGTTACTCGGCTTTAAGTTTTCATTTAAAATTTATATTGTATTACGCATTTAAATTCATGAAACAAAATTTAATTAATTGTTTTCGTTAATTTGTTATTTTCATGTTATTGTTATTTTCATGTTGTTGATATTTTCATGTTATTGTTATTTTCATATTGTTGATATTTTCATGTTATTGTTATTTTCATGTTATTGTTATTTCCATGTTATTGTTATTTTCATGTTTGTTGTTTTTTATTGTTAACTTCATGTTATTGTCAGCTTCAATGTTCTTTTTATGCTATTGTTATTTTGACTCCTTGTTATTTTTGTTACGTTTCCATACAAATTTTATGTATGTTAATTGTTACAAATTGAAAAACTGTGATCTCACAAAAAATTTGTTTTTCTGTCTGCACTGAAAAGATGATTTTCGTGTATGATCTCATTAAAACTGTGATATATTGGTAAAATATTGTTGCAGATCCGCATATTTTGTTTATATACAATTTTATTTTAAACTTTTTAAACTTCATCTTTAATTCAATTCATTGTCTTTTTATAAAAATTAAAAAGAAATAATAAATCACAAATAAGAAATTTAAAATTGATAAAATATTATCAATAATAGCTTATTTTGCTTTATTATAAATATGTAAACAATCAGTAACCTCATTTTAATATTGGTTAACAAAAACGAAAAATTAATAATCAATAAAATAAAGTCAGAAATATAAAAAAAAAATCGAAATTCCTAGAAATGTGCTGATCATTAAATGTTAAATACTGTGATAGTAAATGAAGAAACCGGTGATCGAAATGCTTTAATTTCAGAAATGTTTATATATATTTGTTAAATCGACGTCTTCCAATAGGATTAAAAATCTTTATTGCAATATTATTATAGATAATTTTGTGAAACCGGCGATAATAAAACTGATAAAAATCGTAGTGTTTAAAAGAAAGCATAGAATAATGAAATTGTAAGTTAGATTTTAGGAAATAGTAAAGCTCGAGCGATGCTTTGTGATACAAATGTAAAACATAAGGTGAACAGAATTTGATAATTACATCATTCTGCTCGACAATTATTATTCTTAAAAATTGTAATCGAAATTAGTTGTATCAAAATTACTTTTTCATGATTTTACGACACTATTATGTATAATTTCTAAGGATTGATTATTACATCATTCTTTACTTTAATTTTCATATTTTTTGCACCATGAGTAATTTTAGTTCAACGTTTTCTACATGTTTTTTTGTTCCAAATTGGACAGCATGATCCAATTTAATTGTATAAGCTTTGTGTGTACTTTATTTTATCGTCTTGATAAAGATTTTCAATAAAATGTGTGTTTTGATTAATAAAATCTTACCTTTGTCTTGAAACCCTGCCCTCTATCCTGCAACAAAAAATTAGTTCATTTTTATTAAGCCATAATAGTATTTGGGTAACATAAATTTTTTTTGATAAACAAAAAAAAAGTTTTGAATAATTTAAAATAGTTTTTTGGTGTATTAATTTTCTTAAGATCTATAAATAAATTAGTTTTATTTGCAAACGATTATTATATTGCGAAATTGAATAATATAAAAAAAACATTATGAAATAATGGAGAGAATCTATTGGTCCATGTTTCATAATATTGCATTAAATAGAAATACGTATACTAATAAATTTTATAGAATAAAAAATATAATACTATCAAATTTACCTTCATAGCATAAATTAAAATCATTTATTTTAACTTGTATTCAGAACAAATTATTTTTTAACTATATAGAATGAGATTCCTTTTGGTTAATGACTTTGACAAGCTATAATGAATTACAGTTTTAATTGTTTATTTTGTAAAAAAAATAAATTGTTTAAATTCACAATTTCGTAAATAAATGATTATGCAAATAAATTAATTGTTTTCTACATATATTTAATTAATAATTGTGTACTAAAAGTAATTGTTTTTTTTAATATATAATTGTATTATTTTGTACATCAATATTCTTCATTTTATATTTAAATATTCACATACTCCTTATCAAGTTAAAGTACTGTAAATTCACAACGTTTCTTGATAAACAAAAATTTAAGAAACATGGTTTTGCTTAATTTAAATTACTTAGAAATATTTATATCCAAATTATGATGCTGAAGTGCACAACGTTGCTGAGAAACGAACAAAATTTTGTAAATTATACTTAAAATTCTATAATTAAATATGATTAATAATTCAGTGAATTAGCTATATAATAGAACTAAAAACAATTTTACAGATTTATTTTACCAGAAAAGGTTTTTAAAATATACTTTTTAAAATGTATTCTTTTTGTTCGTTTCTCAGAAACGTTGCGCACTTCAGCGTCATTCAATATTACCAAGATTATAAATTTTCAATTATTTTCTTAAAAATTCAGTAAATATTTGTTTCTTTTGTTTATCGTTCATTCAAAAATATTGAAAACTTGACCGAAATTTGAAATAATGGCTATAAAATTGTTATTAACTGTTATATTAAAAATAAGAAAATGCACTCGCAATTAAAAATTATAATTAATAACAATAAAATCAAAACATTATATAGAAAAAAAACCTTAAAGTCACTTATTTTTTACTTTCTGATATATCTATTAAATTAGTGGCGTTTTATAATTAAATAAGTTCGAACCCTAACATAATCAAAAATAAAACATTAACACACATTAATAATTTAATTGATATTTTAATAGTACTAATTATGCGTCAAATCAGCGTCTCGTTATTTGAGCGCAGAGGCAACATCAGATTCAGATTTTTTTCTGGATTTCTACCCCATCTGGCAACCGATTTTTCAACCCTCCTAAGCAACAGCTTATGAAACTGATCCACAGATGGCGACATTCTAATTCTTTAAAGTTTAGATTTAGATTATTAGATACAATTTTTGACTTTTTTACTTTTACGATCTTTATTGTTAATCAAATTACCTTATGTGAAATAATAAATTTAAGAATTTAATTTTAACATTCATTTAAATTATAGTTATTAATTTATATACATGTATAATATTAGTTAAATTTATATAGTGAAAAAATTAATAATATTTTCTTAAAATATTTAATATTAGTTTTTAAGAACAAAATAATGACTCGATTAAATTAAACAAATAAAAGACTAGAAAATAAAAAAAAAGGTCAATAAAAAGTACAAACTATTATATTATCAAAGATTCCCAAGAAACAATTTTCTTATTTTATCGAACAATTATTTTGACTGAAAGCAGCATTTATTTTAATTAATTTTATTATTTACTAATAATAATTTTAATTGCCTTTTATGTTAATTCGCTTTTATTTTATTTCACTTTAATTAAATTTCACTGTAATTTAATTTTTTTCTAACAGGGTTGCCACAAGAATTTCATTTTCATTCTCGGGCGTTTTTTTTGTATTTTCCAATCACATTTATTTGAATTTTTAATTTTTTAAAAAAGCAAAGAAAGTAGGACGCAAAATTAAGTTCTAAAACTCATTAGTTTGTTATTTTTATTTTTCAGAATTTTATTAGTTATAATTTTCTTCTATACAAATTATTATCAATCTTCCAATTTGTTTTTAATAGAATTTAAATAGTTTTAATTTAGCAGAATTGTCTTTTAACAAAATTTTAAGTAAAACTAGTTACTAATATCACTGAGAAAAATGGATGTTTAGAATTAGATGTTTAAAACAAGATAGTAACGCCTAACCTCTAAATATTATAGGTTAATATCTAAGATATTAAATTTTAACATCTAGACATTAAAGTTTAATATGTAGATGTTAACCCTGAACATCTAGATAGCTGTCCCTATGTTAAGTGATAAATATGTTAAGCGTTAACATCCAGATGTTAAGGGTAAACATACATTTTTCTCAGTGATGACAGAATATCAATTTCACCAACTATTTATGTATCTGAATTAATATTTGGCAGAATTCTTAAAATCTCAAATTTTTGTTTTTTATTGCAAACGGACAAAAAAACATCCGGCCATTTGTGATTTCAGACAAATGTAAATTCGACGTTTTAAAATTATATTAAATAACAATTGATGCAAATAAAATGTCGGACAAATAAAGATTCTATGAAATGGATATTCTAACATATAAAAATCCGACTTACTTAATTTCGACATAATAAGAATTCTGTTAAATTTGAATTCTTTTAAACAAAAGGTAGGTTAAAAATAAATTGAATGGACATATTTTGAAATAAATTAGAAACATGTTTAAACGTTATAAGTATGAAAATGTATTTTTTTTTCTTATTTCATAAAAGCTAAAACATATTCTCAAATGAATGGGAATTTCGATTGATTGAAAATTGGATAAATTTAAGTTCTGATTATTAGTTGACTGGAATTAATTAATATTCAAAGCGATAAAATAAAATAAAATAAAAAATAAAGCAAAACATTGAAAATAGAGAAAATCTAAAAAAGAAGAAGAAATAGTCAAAAATAAACTACAAAATAAAAAACAGTACGAATAAAGTAAGTAAAAATGATATAAAAGAAATGAAAAATTCCTTAAAAAGAGAAAAAGTTTAAGAAATTATTCACAAAATGAAGAAAATTTAAAAAGAAATTGTAATTAACTTAACAAAATAAAAAAAACACAATTTTTTATCATCAGACACATTTTTAAAACAATTTTTAAAAACAAATATTGATGAAAAGTCATAGAATCTAGAAATTTTATCGAAGAGTATATAAATTTGCGAACAAATTGACAAAAATGTAAAATAACATATTTGCAAAAAAAAAACAAGCTATAACTGAAAATATTAAAATCTAATATTTTTTACTTTGTTTTTACCCAAAATTTTTAGATCGTATTCTGAACCTTTTTTCAATTACATTTTTCAAGTTACTGAAAAATATACCATATTAAAATCAAGATTAAAATTAAATCTTTCTATATAATCTACGAATTCATGGAATTTCTTAAAAAATTTCGGGATCACTGTAAAAATTTTCTAATCTTTTTATAAATTCCCAATTTTTATCTTGATGTACGAAATCTTGACAGCAATTTCTGGAATTACTAGATAAATAGATTTTTGTGGTGAAAAATAAAGAATATTAGGGGAAATTTTTTCAAATAGAAACTTTTGGGGATCAATCGCAAAATAGGGGGCTAATAGGGATAATCGGGGACGTCTGTGAACTTTTATATTTAATTAAGAAAATTTCAAATCTTAATCAATTCAATATATTAAAAGACCCAGTAATCAAAATTGTCAAATATTTTTAAAGCAAAAAATACTAGTATATTAATCAAGTTGTTAGAAAAAAATCTACGGGTAAAACACCCTCCTAAAAATTGACATTTTTAATTTGAGGGTTTATGTAAAAAACTGATGCCGTAGGATCAGATTACGAACATTAGTGATGATTATACGGGCAGCCAACTACCTGAAACTTTTTATTATGCACTACTCGATTCAATACAATTTTCCATTTAGATTAGTATCATTCTGATCTTCGCGGATCTAAACTTGTACAGTTGACTGGTCTACACTAAATTCTATCATCTCTGAACGCATCAAGCTTTTTGAATCTTAGAAAGTGCAATATGACACCACCTTAGGCACTCTATTGAAAATATATCCTGCCTCGAAAAGATCTAATGCCACACAAAAGAATTCCACTTTCAATATGTACGTATGGCTCCCCCTAATCTTCAACCAAAGTGGCGGGTATTAGGTTTCGTTTTGAAAACGTCTGAAAATATTGTCAAATATTTGACGCTCTCTAAAAAACATTCTCTAAATATCCCTTTTACGTTGGAATTTCACAAAAAAGTGGTTTTATTATTTTTCTCTTTTTTACATTTCAAACAAACTTTATTTTATTACTTTAATTTGATTACTTTTTAACTTCAATAAAATTAACTTGATTATAATATTATTACTTGATTTTGTTAATTTGTCATAAATTTAAGAATGTTTGTTATTTATTTTTAAATTTCAGAAAGTCTAAATTACTTTTATTGATTCTGAAGCACTTGACGGGTAATATTGGAGTAAAAATTTCTCACAGGTGTTAAATAGGATTGGCCGACTTAATAGCCAATTAAGCAAGTTTTAATGTTTCTCATTCAATGTTTTAAAATGACTCCCTGTTTACTGTAAAACTTAATTCCTGGTATCATAAAAGTCCAATATCTTTAAAAGCTGCAAATAATACGCCGTGGATTCAATTAGTGTTCGTTTGGCTTAAATTGTTTGTGTATCACACTATGATTAAATAACTTTCTTGTCGATTATTATACTTTCCATAAAAATAAAAAATAATGTACTTTAATCGTAATGCGAGATAAGATCTGATTCCGTGACGAGTTTGGAACCGAAAATTAAAAAATATCTTAAACTGCCACTGATGATCGATCCACAACGCGACTCGCATATAGTAATAATTTGTAGCTCGAGGAGAATTCTTTTTATTTTAATGTTACAGCTGAGGTTTAAGAAAGTGTGATACTTTCAAAAAGTGATCTTCAGAGTAAAAATATTTTTACATATCGTATGGGAATTTGCTGAATTTTTCAAGTTGTCAAAATTGATCAATTTGACAAGTTTATTTTATTAAGTTGGATAAATTTTATCATTATATTTAAAATTAAAACAACATTTTTAGAAATAAAAATATCAAATTAGCGGTTAGAAATTTTAGAGCATATGAGCGTCAAATTTTGAATGTGATCCTTTTCACTTTTGACACTCGAATGAATGCATTTAGACTATTTTAAACACTCTTGATGGCATTGGTCGAGTTTTTAAAGAACCGCTCCTTTGTCACCTAATGCAGTATTATGGAGTGATTTTCGAGTTATTTCGACTTATTTTCTATACAATAGGGCAATAGACAGACCTCATCTTTTGTGTGAGATGTCTCGTAACATTGGCGCAGCTACATTTCAAAATTCTTTAATAAAACAGATCGTTAATTTTATTGCCTTATTACAAGTCTTATTTTATTGCCTTCAAACGTTAAAAAATTAAAAAAAAACTAATAAAAATCGACAGTTTTCTGTCTCGCAAATAAATAAAATATAATAATAATAATAATGGTAATAACAAAATGTAACAATTATGTAAGCAATTAGGTAACCAAACTGCAATAAATAATAATATAACTAAAAATGATTTTCAAGAAAAACAAGAAATTTATTAACTTTTTCAACTCAATTTTAAAAAGTAAATTAATTTACACATGTTCTCTGATTTAGATAAAAAGGATGAAGAAAATTGTTATAAATTATTAATTGTTTTGGGGAAAAAATTCATTACACTAGGTAAAAATTTTACACTGCACAAATGTGAATTACGAATATTTTTAAACGAAAAAAAAACCACGTCTTGTTTGAAATCCTGAAATAGTTTTAGAAAATTCGAAAAAAAGTTCTACGCCAATGCAAAGCTTTGAGACCACTTTGGGAGTCGTTTTAGTCCTTCGTCAAGACACATAAGGACAATAACATACGAGGGACAAATTTCTGAAAAATGTACCTTTTCGACTCCTAAAAGGGACAATTATTGTATTATTTGACGCCATTTAAGCTTTAAGAAGGCAATTTTAAGAACGCGCCATCACACCTCAAATAACAAATAGAAAGAAGCTCGCGACCGCGCGGGCGGAATGATTTGGAAAAAAAGGTTTTTTTATTATCTGACTTGACGATTTCGCCAAGATGAGTGTTATTCTTGACCGTGGCAAAGAAAAATATTTTTCGAAATAAAGGATCCTATGAGCTACGAATAAAGTCGGTTCTACCAGGTGTCATGACTATCTATTGACTTCCATAATAGACATATTAAGTCAATCTTGCACGTCCAAATTTGAGTTGTTGTTGCTCAGTCAAGTGCCAGGTGAGAAAACTTTGCGGGTTTTTCAAATTTAGCACTGATTCGATTCAATTAGAATCGTAAAGTATCTACTTGACTAAGTCACAATGACAACAAAAGCGCGAGAAGAAAATTCTTCTTCAATTTAGTGGAGTCACTTTAGAGCTGATGAGTTACAGATATTTTTTCAATCGGACGAATTTTTGGAAATGGAGAAAAAAAACTTTTCAAGTGAATGAAATCTTTTTGAAAATATGGAAGAGTCTGAGAGCATTGAGTTAGAAAAATATTAGGAAAATGTATTGTTAATTTTCCTCTCTGACTGATGCACAAAATTTGGTTATATATTTATATTTTGTAAGGGCTTCTGTTATTTTAAGGATAAAAATTTTGATGCTTTAAAATTGAATTGTGATTGTGATTTGTGACTTAAAATGATTGAAATTTGGATCAATGTAAGTATTTTAGATTGGATGCTTTGAAATTGAATTTGGCATTCGTTAATAACTATTTGCAATAGACCGAAATTTATTTATCCGAATATTTAAATTACCAAAACGTCATATGTCGGAATATTTATAACTTCCTGTATATGCACTTTCTATAAATTTTATTTATCAGACATACTTTTTGTCTGTTTATTTAAGAAACTTAAAATTCCCGAATACAAAAATTCTAGAATGTACATTTGCCCGACACATGGAATGTAGAGCTCCTAAAGGAGCTAACTGATTGACTGGTAATCTTTCAGGAAACATTACCGGTCACTCAGCGAACTCTTTTAAAAATTATTAAAATTCCGAGTGTCTGACTAATGGAGATTCTGGAATTTTTGTATTCGAAAAGTTTAAGTTTTTTAAATATTCAGACAAAAAGTAAGTCTGATGAATAAAATTTCTGGAAAATGCATATTCAGGAAGTTAAATATTCCGATAAATGAAGTTTCGGGAATTTAAATATTTAAATAAAAAAATTTCGGATGATAATAAATAAATAAATAATAAATAATAATAATAATAAATCATTAAAAGCAAGTATAACAATTTGTAATTGAAGAAACTCAATATCAAGTTCATTTTGTTACTGTAGAAACTGTAGTATTTATACGAATAATAATTATAATAATTTTTCATAAAAGGATTATTTTAACCCATTAACGCCCATGCTTAGGGAAATTTAATATCAAAAAAGTGAATACGGGAAAGAGGACCATAGACCAAGTAATGATTTTTGACATTAAAAGTTGTTTAAAAAAAAATTTGTTTAAACAATTTGTTATAAACAAATAGAAAAAAACTAAAAATTATTAAAAACAAATAGCGCCATTTGATTGTACGCGAAAAATTGCTAAAGAAACATGTGTGACCTTTAAACAATTTATTATTTGTTTTTTTCTATTTGTTTATAACAAATTGTTTAAAGAAATTATATTTTAAACAATTTTTAATGTCAAAAAGCATTATTTGGTCCACGGTCCTCTTTCTCGTATTCACATTTTTGATATCAACATTTCCCTAAACATGGACTAAGAAGTGCTCAAGATCATTGTTATTGTTTCTTGATTATTTTATAACAAATAGTTGGTGAAAAATTAAAAAATGTCACACATGTTCCTTTAGTAATTTTTCGCGTACAATCGAATGGCGCTGTTTATTTTGAATACTTTTTAGATTTTTTCTATTTGTTTATAACAAATTGTTTATACAAATTATTTTTTAAACAATTTTTAATGACAAAAATCATTAGTTAGTCAATGGTCCTCTTTGCCGTATTCACTTTTTTGATAAAAATTTTTCCCTACTCTCTAAATTTAAATAAGTGAAAATTCACTTATTAGATGAAAGAGTGTCTTGAAAGAGAGTCTTTTGAAAGAGTGGAAGACTTTTGACATCTAATAAGTGAATTTTCACTTATTTAAATTTAGAGAGTAAGCATGGGCGTTAATGGGTTATAATATTTTGAAAAAATTTATAAATAAACGTGCAAATAACTAAAACGCATGCGTTTGATCAAACACAAAAGCTTAAATTACGTGGTTACGTCAAAGGGTTTTTTTAAAAAATAATATTAATAAGATTATTAATTATAAAAACAAATAAAAGAAATTTCTTTACTTTGGCTTGTATTTTTGATTGTTTTGAACATTATTTTGGTATTTTCAATGTACCAAAAATTGCGAATTTTACGACAAATACTTTAAAAATAATTTATTCTATATTTTCTTAAATAAATACTTCATATAACTATCTTCTTTAATCCTTAAAGATTTTTCTTTTAATGTATGGTTTATATATTTTAAAAGTATCATTGCGAAATGTTTTTTAACTTAAAACTTTTGCATATGGGAATTCATCCAATTTTTTCCTAATAATTTACTAAAACTAAAATGCGAATATATTGCAATTTAATTCACAATAATTATAATACATCTCGATAATTTTTTAAATTACTTGTAATTTTAAATTATTTGATTAAAGTTTAATCACTATTTAAATTACATACAATAAATTGGAAATTTATTTTTTTTAAATATTATAAAAAATAATCTCTAAAAAGATTCCCACTACTGTTAGGCTATTAATTTATATTTGATATGCAATCTTGTGTTGAAAACGAATTCCCGTAGGGTCTTCAAATGCAATATAAGTTATAAGTCAAGATTATTTGAAGGCTTTTAAAAGAGATTCCATTTTCGAATCTCGCTTCTTAAATATCTAGTGATTCTAGTGTGAAAAGGGGCGTCTCACAATCGTGCGTCCTTCCCACTTACGTATCGATTTTTCTTGCTTTTTTTCGGCGATAGAGTGAATGTAACATCCTCGGTCTAGCCTTTTATTAACAATCACCCTCCCACGTATATTCCAGCCAATTCGTATTGTACAAACATCCCTGCACTCGGACACTTGGAAGAACATGAACGAATGCCTCGGGTCGCCTTTGATGCGTACTGATCCTTTGTGAACACGTGCACGAAGAAATCGTAAATCTAACCGAAGAAAAAAAGCGCACAGAAGAAACCAGCCCATTGGGTTCTTACGGTTCTTACGATTCTTATGGTTCTACCCATGATCTACCATACACATTGAACGAGGGCTCAGAAACCTATACTATAAGTATAAGTGGATAATGGTGCAATGGCGGCGAGTTCAACTTGTCAAGAAAAGTCAAATGATGAAAAACAGTTACGATACCAATGATTATGGCTTTTGGTAGCTGCGCCTATGGCTCAACAGAATACATCTCGAGAAACTCAGCCAATGAAGAAGCCTATTGTTCGTTCCTGGTATTGTGATGCTGTGAATGATAGAAATATTTGTATCATAGTGCTACCACTCTTCACGCTCACTACCTCTCCACTCAAACTTTGAGAGTACTTCGAAAAATTCTCAGAAGATATCTAAGAAACGAGCTAACAATATTTTATGAATAGATTCAGAATGATGGGGAGGAGAAAGATTAATTGAGAAATTGCCTTTTTGTCTAGGTGGCTTTTTACTATGAAAAAAATCGATTTAACCAATCCAAATTGATAATAAAATTAATCGAATAGTCTCAACCAATCCAATAATGCTGCAATTAAATGTATTTTTTATTTCAATAAAATATACAATTTCCACTTTGTTACAAAAATTACCCTATCGAAAAACCTTTGGTGAAACTTGACACTAATTGGACGACTGGTATAAAGAGAGAGAGAGACAGATCAATAGATCAGATTATAGATTGATGGTGTGATTTTTGAAACTGATTTTCATCAAAAAGTATCATTTTGGGTAACGTTTTTATTTGTCATCCCCTTTCTTCAGATTAAAGATTACGGTTTTTTAAGTGCCAATTAAGAAAAATCAGATAAGCATGAGAAAAAACAACAAAGATCGTTTCCTTATTTTCTCCATCATTTTCTCGTTTTCTCCTAAATAATGAGATGTATTTCAAGATGAACATAAATTCTAGTATACCTGAAAGAACATATAAAATGAAACTTTTAGGAATAAAGTTGGAATTAGTTTTAGAATTAAAACTGAATTACTGATTATCAGTAAAAAAAACTGAACAAATTGTCAAATTTGACTGATTGAATGAGTTAACAAAAAATTTACTGAAGTTTGAGTTATTTTAACAATTTTAATTGACAATTAGTTATTTTTAACTGAACGCAGAAATATGATTGTATTTCATTATCAATGACTGATTTCTCGCTATTGAATCAGTAACTTTTAACTGCTTCAAATTTAGAGATCAATTATAATATAATTACATTTATAATTTACTTTTTGAATTGAGTATTATAAATAAGGGGAATTGTTTATTTTTACTGACAAATCCCATTCACGGCTAAAAGAATCATTAACAGGAAAAATTTTCTAGCAGGTATTTTTTAGAAGGAGGAACAACCTGTCCCAAAATAGGTTCTGTTTACCTACGCCTAAAACTCCACCCATGGGAATAATAAACCATAGAATAAATCACCACGGAATGATATGCGATTCACAATTTTCATTTTTTATTCTCATAACAAGATAATTAATAATTAGGAATAGAAAATTAAATTAATTAAATTTTCTAGAAATATTGTTGGTTTATACAATAAGGTATCACAGCAAAAATCTTTAATCGAAATCAGTTATCTGGATCTGGATTTTTGAACCATAGTTTATGCGAAAAAATTAAATCCATATAAGGGTTGTCCCAAAATGTACAGTAAAAAAAATTTTTGAAACGTTTTGCTCTTATCTAAAAATTTTCCAAATCGAAAAAAATACCCATACTTCTTTTCTTAACTCGGACAATATTTAAGGGTGGCGCAAACCCCTTGAAATTGTCCATTGATTTTACATGGGAAAAACACACTTTTTCGAAAATGTGCTACAGAATCCTCAAAAATCATTGAAAACATGAATACAGCGAGTCACATTTTGAAAGATTGTCAAACAACAATATTCCATAATTTAATTAATAATTTATCAATATTTACTATTTTTTATAAGGTTATAAACGACCCCCATAAATGCCACAAAAATGATAATTTTTTTTAAATTACAAATTAATAATTTTTTTAGGATTTTTCAACAAAATTGTTACATAACTATAACAATTTACGAATGTTTATCGATATTTTTATGTCTTTTTCATTTGTTTAAATAATTTATTATCGTTAATTTACAGCTATTATTCAAATAAATCTAGCGAGCTGTAGTTTTTTCTGACTTAAATATTTTTTACATTTAAAATTTAAAAAAGTATTCAGTAAAATTAACCAGAACAACAATTTGCAATTGTTTAAACAAATTCTTGATAATAATAATTAATTCTTTACAAATGCACCTAGAAAGACACAACTTTTTCCTAATTTTACAAATTAATGGATTCTGGTTAGAGTAAGAAAAATTATTGACTGTAAGTTATTATTTTTATTTTGTTTAAACATTTCATTGTTGTTAATTTATAACTTTTATCCTAAAACACCTAGCGAGTTGTAATTTTTTTAACCTTTTAATTGTTTATTTTTAAGACCATAAGATATTCACAAAAATTAACTGCGATTTTCGTTTGTAAATGTTTAAACAAATTATTGTTAATAATAATTAACTATTTAAAAAAAACAAAAAATTTTGAAAAATATCTTTCTGCTTTCAAAATAAAAGGTTAACAAAAAGTTAACAAAAATTGAGAAAACTACAACTCGCTTGGTGTTTTAGGATAAAAGATATTGATGAACAATAATAAATTGTTAAAACAAAGTAAAAATAATAAATTATAGTTAATAATTTGTCTTATTCTAACCAGAGCCTATTAATTTCTAAAATTAAGAAAAAGTTCTGTCTTTCTAGGTGCATTTGTAAACAATTAATCATTATCAACAGTAGTTTGTTTAAACAATTGCAAATTATTGTTGTTGTTGATTTTACTGAATCTTCTTTTTAATTTTAAATATAGAAAATAGTTAAGTAAAAAAAAACTACAACTCGCTAGAATTATTTGAATAATAGTGAAACATTTACAATAATAAATTGTTTAGACAAAATAAAAATAACTTATAGTCTATAATTTTTCTTATTCTAACTAGAGCCCATTATTCTGTAAAATTAGGAAAAAATTATGTCTTTGTATGTGCATTTGTAAAGAATTAATAATTCTTAACAATAGTTTGTTTAAACAATTACAAACGGAAGTTGTAGTTAATTTTACTGAATCTTTTTTTCAAACTTTAAATGTAGAAAATAGTTAAGTGAGAAAAAAACTACAACTCGCTACGATTATTTGAATGTAGTAGTTAAAAACTAACAATAATAAACTGTTGAATTTGTTCTAACAAGAGCCCATTAATCTGTAAAATTAGGAAAAAGTTGTGTCTTTTTAGGTGCATTTGTAAAGAATTAATTATTATTACAAATATTTGTTTCAACAATTGCAAACTGTTGTTCTGGTTAATTTTACTGAATACTTTTTTCATTTTAAACCTAAAAAATTAGTAAGTCAGAAAAAACTACAACTCGATAGGTTTATTTGAATAATAGCTGTAAATTAACAATAATAAATTGTTTAAACAAATGAAAAATACATAAAAATATCTATAAATATTCGTAAATTGATAATATGTAACAATTTTGTTGAAAAATCCTAAAGAAAATTTTACAAATCCTAATTTGTAATTTAAAAAAAAATTATCATTTTTTTTTTACATTTATGGGGGTTGTTTATAACCCTATAAAAAATAGTTAATATTAATCGAGATATTAATAAATTATTATGTAAATTGTGGAATATTGTTGGTTGAGGACTTTTCGAGATGTGATTCGTTGTATTCATGTTTTCAGTGATTTTTTAGAAATTTTTAGCGAATTTTCGAAAAATTGTGTTTTTTCCCATGTAAAATCAATGCAAAATTTCAAGGGGTTTACTTGAAGGGGTATTCCTTAATATTATCCGAATTTTAAAAAAAAGTAGGGGTATTTGCTTTGGATTTGGAAATTTTTTGGGGGGTAGGAGCAAAACATTTTAGACTACCTAAAACTCATTTGCCATAATACCCATTTGGCATAAAACTCATTTCACATAAAACTCATTTGGCATAAAACTCAATTGGCATAAACTAATTTGTCATAAAACCCATTTGGCATAAACTCATTTGGCATAAGACCCATTGAGCATAATACCATTTGACATAGATCCCATTTGGCATAAATTTTACATTATAATTTATGCCAAATGAGATTTATGTCAAATATTCATGTGCCTCCATTTTTTTTAGTTTAGAACGGGTTTTAAAATACATGGTAAAACTATTTTTCAAATATAAATACCATTTAAATCCAAAAACGTTAAATTAAGTTCAACCTGTAAAATTGTTACATTTAGATGGTTGTTTTGTAACCCAAAGATGAAAACAAATGTTAACAATATTACAACCATTCCTTTTTTCCGCCATATCCATTATCGGTCGTAATACCCTATTTTAAAAATGAGTCATTAATAAAATTAAAACCGAAGAAAAATTCCCAGTCATTAATTAATCACCGGTTGATTTTGGGTTATGTAGTACGACAAAGACGAATAGTCTAGTCGAAGAATAATGGTGGTGACGAAATTTGAGCTTCCGCTAAAGCTTGTCTGAATGTTTTCAACGGCCTCTCTAAATATATCCCCTTAACCTTAAACGAAACAAGCTTCAGGGGGATAATAATATATGCTATATACTAGATCCTCTTAAATCCGACGTCTTAAGAAATCTTTCCATTTCGCACAAGTGTCTGGTGTAGGGCAATGGTGTGTGGCTATACAAATGATACAACTCTACCCTCCTTTACATTGCCCAGTATATTTGTCGAGGGCGAGGTCGTTTCAGTTTACAACCACGTGTGGTTCGCATTACCAACATGCGGGGGATCTTTTTTTCGTCTCGTCTCGCCTCGCTTGGCCTTTTCGAACTTGAATATTTAGCGCACATGCCACTGACCATTCGGACTACTTGTCACGAGTTACAAAAAAAAGGGAATTATTTATCTCCTCCAATTTTAAATGTTTCCGTTTAAGAATCACCATCTGCCACATCAAATCTCCAACTTATGTTGGCTCACGCATTTCTTTAATATTAGCTGCAATCAAATTTATACCACTCAGTCAAATAATTTGCATATTTATTAGCAGAGAGTATTTTCAATGTTACTATCCTTGTAAACAGAGATTTATTTTATGTGTATAATTTTGCTCCTGGTAGAGATGAAAACGGATGAGGATAAATCCAGTTGTTGAGAATAATCTCGTCTCGCAAAAAATTATTATATGTATTCCATAAGTTTTCATCTCTTTATAAAGAGATCACTGGGGCTGTTTGAGTTAATGATTATTCAAATATTTACATATACGGGCTTACTAATTTTACAAAAATCCATTCACACCGCAGATAAAGTGCTGAATGAATTTGCATTTTTAAAATTGTATCCATGAAATATTATCTCAATTAAAAATAAAACAGAAAAGAGTGTAAAAATCTCATGAAAATTTGAATTAATTGATGTGTATTGCTAATCTTTTATAATTTAAAACCAAGTGTCAATTTTCAGGCTTTGTGAGTCTTGAAAATGGGTATTGTGTTTCGAGATTTTGAAATTGACCATTACCTGTAATAATCGTTTGAATATGATACGATATTCCGGAAGAAGGGACTTATTTTATTAAATTATTATATGAAGTTAACGACCTCCAATGCATCGAAATTCGAATGCAATCATCTCAACATTAAATTCATCCACGGTATTAAATTTCATCGTTTAAAAAGTGTCATGGAAAGAGAAATCCTTTTCTTCTCCAATTCCAATAGGTGTGTAAATATCACGTTTCGACCCCTACTGAGCCATAATTAATCGAGCCAAAATCCCATTTAAAATTCAGTCCTCCTTTGTTGGAAAAGAATTAAATAATGAAAAACATGGAAACAAAGAAAACTCATAAATAATTTAATGAAATATTTTGAACATATTTTAAGAACATAAATTTCTGTAAATCTCAAGGATTATAGTTCGTGAAATAATATTCAAATGTCAAAAGACCAGATTTTTAATGCTAATTAGTTCTATTTTTTTTCAAAATTGGGATTAAATTTCTTTTCTTGTGTCACGAAGGGTACAAGTTTGAAAAATTCAACAAAAAAGAGAAAAATAGTTTTGTCAAATTTTAAATTTTATGTGTAACAAAAATCAGATTTTGAATTTTTTGAAAAATTTGTGGAATTCAGGGGAAAAATACTTAATCGTTTTTTGGTCGTTTAAGGACGACTTAAATCAAATTATCGTGTCAGTATAAAGAAAACGAGAAACAGTTTCATTAAATATGACCCGATATTCGATGGAAGGAGGCGGGCAACTTAAACCATAAAACGAAGTGACAAGTTGGTAAGGGGGCGTGGTAAAAAAATGATCCAAGATTTAGGAAAATCGTTTTCACTCCCAATATTTATGTGCTTCGTTACTTCGTTAAAAATATTCAAAACTCGTTTCAAGCAGCCAACTATATGTAAATCACATGCTTTTCTGTAAATCAAACTTCACAATTTTTCAAGGAAAAGAAATTAACGATCTCTCGTAAAATCATTATCGAAAACAATAATTAACTTTTCCTAAAATTATTTATGAGCTGTTTCAGTAATTAATTGTGTGTTATTTGAATAATTAATTCTTACAATTTGATTAAGCTCTGAAATTACTAAATGTTAATTATATTCAAAAACACATTTTAACGAGTAATTATTAAATTTATCACTGTAATAAACACAATTGATTCTTTATATCCTTATATAAAAAAAAAAGTTGCTTTATATTAAACTAGGGAAAAAAGCCAAACAATAAAAGCCGCATTTAAACAACCTGATCACTTGAAAAAAGAAACTTACCTGAAAAATCGGGAAAAAAAACTTTATATCAGATTTACACCTGTAATCAGGTGCTCAACTCTCTTGTGTACTAAAGCCCTAAAAACTCAGTAAAAAAATGCTTGAGGCGTTCTATTTCAATTCAATGATGCCTTAACAATCTTGTCACGACAACCCTAATCTGCCACAGGCGTTTTTTACCAGTTTTTTACCGGTTTTTTTTTTGAAAATTTTTTAAAATCAAATTCTCACATTTCCCACGATATCACGTGTGCCGCTGCACGTGGTCAGCCTTTTTTGCTGGCTCTTTTTCTAAAGAGGTTTTTTTTCTTAAGCCATAGAAGGGAAAGATTAGCTATTAATAGTCCTAAGCGTGCTCAGGACGAAATGAACGATCCCCTAATATAAAAAAGTCTCCCAATGGCATCTTTCCTCGACTTTTTTTCCCTAAGAAGAAAAGCGCATTAGTCGGCAAGGACGCAAGATTAGTAAGCAATCGTCGAGGACCAAAATTTGGGTTTAGGGGAATTAGAGAGGGAAAAAAAAAAGAAACGAGGAAATGAGCTAATAGTTATGCTCGTTTAGTTTTTAGGAGTCTAAAGTGTCAATATGTTTTCAAAGCAGGGTCAAATTGAAAGTTATGAACCATTTTTGAAATGGGTTTTTTTAAAATCTAAATTCTTTTTTAACTAGATTTTTTTAAAGATACACGTGACAAAATGTTATGGTTGCAAGTTAGAGGCGATTAAAATTTGAATAAATTGGAGAATATAAACTTTAGATAGGATTGAAATTTTTATAGATAAAATTTGAATTACTTGAAGTAATTGAATTTAATAAACATCTTATTTTTATTTAAACTAATAAAATTGAAATTCATATAATTTAGTAATTTACAAGATTTCATAAAAAGAAAATAAATTTTTAAATTGCCTGCAATAAAAATACAATACAAAAAATCAACAAGATTTAAGGTGCAAAAATAAACGGCCATACTGATAAGTAAACAAACTCATGAAATTTTGATGAATCATTATTGCAAATGGTGAGTCTTGAAATGAGAATTATTATTTTTAAATGTAAAAATTGATCTGATCAAATGCGCCCAGATACTTGAGATTGAGGAAGAGGTTTAAAAAATAAAAGTAAAAGTCAAGTCTGACAGGAGCAAACCTGTTGAACATTCTGCACCTTCTTTCTACTAACCTCCTTAATTCCCAATAAAGTGATCCTCCTTCTTGCCGACTCGACTGCCGTCGTTACTCTCGTTCCGAGATTATTTTGCGAAATATTATCCTCGCGCACCTGCCGCCGCGAGGTGTCTTTTTTTCCGAGATATAAGTGGTGCACGCAAAACGTAAAGGACTAAAAGAGGGATACAGAAAAGAGAAAAGAAGGGCAATGACGAGAAAACAGATACAGTTAAACAAGTTGCAAAAAAGGGACAATATAAATAGCTAAATTAAATTTATGTAAACTTAAACTCCCAACAAGTCTTAAAATACTAATAACTAAATTATACCTAATATAGCAAAAGCATAAATTAAGAATGATTTATTAAATTATTACTTGGAAATATTAAGGATATACTGTATTAAATATTATTAAATATTATCGTTAAATATTATATTACATAACTAAAGATTTGAATCAACGTTTTTTATAACCACCATTATTCTTTCACTTGACATCTTTCTACTAAATCTCAAATTTTCAATTCCATACGCTTTGCCGGACAGGAAGCGTTTTTTTTTCTTTGACAATAATACAGAAATGTGCTTTATTTTTCAGATTTTTTTTTACGCTTACGGTTTTATTTTTTTTTTCTTTTTACTTTTACACGTATTTCATTGGGCAGCGCAAGATCCCCTTGAAAATCTCGGACAAATCTGTAATCCCTCATCGCATCCGGTTTCATATTTCCTGTCCGATGGACCCATACCGATTTCTCCCATTGTTACGTCCTTGCGTCCTCCACGAGAGACGCGATTACGATTTTTTTTTTACTTTTTTGACAAATGACTCCGTCGACCCACGCTACTGCCCCGGGGCCAACAGGAAACTCGAAGGGACGTCATTTAAAATTCGCCTCGGTCGAAAGCAACCGATCTTGAATTTCACGGAATCCATAAGAAATATGATTTTATAGGAGCTCCACGCAAGAACGGAAAACCCGTCATTTTGTACGATTTGTAGAAATTCACAAAATCGTTGATGCTCACCAGAGTTCTTTAAAATCAGGGTCATAAAATAAATCACTTTGATTGATTGCCCTTGGTTCCTGGACGGAATTTTTTTTTACTTATTGAAGAATAATGTTAGCTGATATTATTATTTCAGATTATTATTATTATTACTGTAGCGAAAAAAACACTCGGTTAGTTCTTACTCTAAATCTCAATTAGTAAAACTATTATAATTTATTATCTTTTTATTCAGCCTCAACTTCAGATGATGTAAAATTCAGTTTCTTAAATTTTGTATAGTTTCTACATTATTTAATAATAATACCTAAAAGTAAATTAGTAGATTTATACTCTATACTAATTTAATTAGTTATTTTTACTATTAATTAGTCAAAGTTGACTACTGTAGTACATTTCTACTATTAATTAGTTAATTGTTTCTAATTCAAATAGAGAAAACTTGTTTCATGTTTTACTAATTTTTAGACTAATTCTGATTTTGAGACCTCAACCACCTTGCTAAATTTTCATACAGCTAATTTTAATACTTTTATTTCTTAACACCTGCAGTGATTACTATTTTAGTAGACTCTACCTAGGTTATTAATTTATCTGTTTATCAAACTTTTAATAATTTTTTAATTTATTTTATTTATAATTGACCTCAAATTTAATCATCTAAATTTCAATTGCAAAATAAAAGCAATAATTATTGATTAAAATTTGAATAGGCTCTACAGTTAATTTATCCAAATTCTAATAAACCGTTTAAATTAAATTGCTTGAATCCATACAAATTTTGAAAGATTTGAATTTCAATTCATCTTGTGTTTAATAAGTTTCTAATTCAACCGAAATAAATTACAATAATATTAATTTTAAATAGCAATAAAGCATTTATTCATTAACATTTTTATTGATTTTGAAGTTAATTTATCCAAATTTTAAGGATGAATCGGACAAACAATCGGAACAAAAGTTAGTCCAAATGAATAATTTTCATTTTTGATATAGAAGACACATAAGTTCATGTAATTTTTTTTAGTAAAAGTCTGGACCGAGGTCTGGACACTTGTATTTTTTACAAAATGAGCTGTTAATTTTCATCAAATTGCAATTTTTAACAGCTCATTTTGTAAAAAATACAAGTGTCCACACTTTCACTAAAAAAAATTACATGAACTTATGTATCTTCTATATCAAAAATCAAAATTATTCATTTGGACTAACTTTTGTTTCAATTGTTTGTCCGATTCCTTCTTAAACGGTTTTAATTTAATTTATTCAAGTTTGGAATAATCCAAATTTTAATTTCTTCAACAGCCTCAGCTTCAGTTAATCTAAATTTTAAATTCTTAAATTTTCCATAGTTTTTACATTTAATACATCAAAAGTTTAAATTATTAACAATTTAAGATTATTCTAACTTTAATCAACCTTACTCTCTAAATCTGAATTAGTAGTTTTCTACTATGAATTAGCGAAAAGTGAGCCAAAAATTTTACTAATTTTTTAGTAGAAAGCTACTAATGTTTAGTAGAAAACTACTAATTGAAATAGTGAAACTTTACTTTTAAAATAAGTAGAATTTTTTACTAATTTAATTAATAGTTTTCTACTAAAAAATTAGTAGAATTTTAGTAAAAATAGTAAAATTGTTACTTATTTAATAGTAGCTCACTTTTCGCTAATTCATTAGTAGAAAACTACTAATTCAGATTTAAAAATTTAAATTCAATTATTCCAAATATTACTTTATTCTACCTTTAATCGATTTAAATTTAAATTAAGATACATTTTAATAAATTCAATTTTATTAATTGCTCTAAATTTTCAATGATAAAACATTTTCGATGAATTCTACTGCATTTAAAATAATGTCAATTTCTCGAAATTTTAATTGTTTTTACATTTTATTCATCAAAGCTGTAAATGATAAAATTTCCGACAGTTATAATTTTAATCAACTACAAATTTAATCCTTCTAAACTTCACTTTATCCAATTTTTTATACATTTAAATTACATTTTAATTAATTAAAATAATTTTAAAAAGATTTTCAAGGGAAATTAAGCATAGATCCTAGCACAGTTCTATTTTTAAAAATGTTTTATTTTCATTTTAAGCTGCGTGATTAATGATAATTATTCAATAACTTAGATTCAATTATTGTCAAAATATTATAATTTTTCTAAAAACGAAAGAAAGTAAACAAACTATTTTCAAATTGTAAAGAAAAGAACGAATGAATATGGATGAAAGAATACATTGATTACTACTATTTATTATTATTATTCTTAATTTAGCGGCGATATAAATTGAAAAAATAAATGTCACCATACATAAATGTCTATTCTTTACAAACTGGAATACATAAATTTTAAGATCTTTAGAATTTCTCGAAATTCATTTTAGCCAGGGGAATTTGAAATGCAGAATTCTTTTCATCTATTGATCAGCTTTTTTTATAGAAATTGGCTTTGCAAGAAAGTTCACTTGAATACAAATCGACATTAAAAATAGTTATCTACAGGGGGTAGCATCAATTGACTGTGGTATTATATTCAAGATCACTTTGCTCCCACTAAAATGGTTAAATAGATTTTGGATCTTACACATGTTCGCGAACGAAATAGTTGTCAGTCTCGCTGGGACTCATAATAGACTGCTCCCTCATCACAATGAAAACGCCAAATTTTACAATGCCTCGTGCTGTCGTTCTACGTCAATTCTTGTAAAACCGAGAAAACCCTCTGACCCCAAAGGCGTCGCAATTATTAAATCTTCAAATCAAAATTGAATTTTCATTTTTATATTTTACACATCTTGAAAATTTTGTTTGTTTGTTAATTCTAAATTAATTCCATATATAAGTTTAAAAAAAACTCAATTTAACTCGAAATTAACAAAATATCGTTTTTAATCAAGTATACCAAAAAATAATTTGAAAAAACTAAAATAGAATTAATCACAACAAACGTAAAGAATACAGAACTCTTAATTGACCCTCTACACTGCAAAAACATGGTGTCTTAAATTGGACAAAAATGTCTTAATTTAAGACACCTGTTTTTGCAGTGTAATGGTTTTTGCAGTGTAATGGTTAAATAAAATTATCAAAAATTAACATAAAAATTCTAAAATAAATCTTATGAATTTCGTGTCTGAATTGAGCAGAAACACTGACAACTTTTATGTATTAAAATAATCTGCAGCTCGATTGTTCTAAGCCAATTTCAGATTATTTAAATTCCATTTGGTAGAAAAAAAGAGCGTTGCAGATTAATGTAATCTAAAACAATTTTCTGTGAAAATAAAAATTAAATAAACTGAAAATGAAGATGTTACTATAAAGGAAAAGTAAACGAGTATAATTTGTTTAGCCAGAAATAAAATAAACACAAGGGGGAGAATTTGGTGAGAGATTATTAATGAAGATTTACGCCAATGGGATCTTCTCGAGGGCGAGAAAAAGGGCTCGACAAAACGTGTTTAGGTGTGTTTGCTCCAGTCCGCGGAAAATCTATTGAGATGATGGCTCAACAGCGTCCCTTGGGGTACATTGTGGGCCAGCAGTGCGTTGTTATGGTTACCCAAAAGATCGGGGCCTGTTTGGGGCAGAAAGAGGGTGTAAAGGGGGCTTTAAATAAACGCAGTCAAATCCTTAACATTCACGACCCTCATCCACATTCGTGCATATACACCAACAACGACTCTAAATCCTTTGTCATTTACAATTTAAGACCTGACCCCATGTCGAGATGCGATCATTCGTTTCATTATCTCACTTCCAAACTGTCACGTGGCTTTACGTAAAAACGAATGGTCTTGTTAACAAAATCGAGCAGCTCATAATAGGAAAATTTATTGCCTAATCGGTTTCATATAATTTCCTGTCTTCGTACTTTTTCAAATCATTTTTTACAATTTTACACTGACAGAAATGTTTTTTTTGTGTAAATGCATTTTTACATTGAATCAAGTATGAATTATCCTTACAATCGGAACTAATAAAAATTATTATTGATTCAGGGCTCGAACCAGTAAAAGTACTTAAATATACGGACTTTACGGACCAAAAATTAACGGACCAATTATACGGATATAAATTTTATATTTAGAAACACTATTTTCAGTCGAATACAATAAAAATACAGTAAAAAAGTAAAAAGGAATTGTATTTTTTCTATTGAAAATAGTTTATTTCATGAAAAATAGAAAACACTTAATTAAAATTAGATACAAAAATATTAATTAGTCCGAGTCAAATAAAAGAAAATTATTTTTACTTATCACTAGCTAAATTCTTTTCGACTATTGTAATAGAAATCTAAATACTATTCAGCATTTAAAAAATTAAACAATTTTTAAAAGCTAAATTTATGTAGAATCTTAAAAAAGTTGAACTTCAAAATTCTTTTTTTTTTTAAAGCATTAAGTAAATATAAATATTTTAATTAAAATAAAGATAATGATTTTAATTACAATAAATAAAATAAATATTTAAATTGAAATATATATAAATATATATTTTAAGAAATCAATTTCTTAAAAAAAAAGATTTGTTTTTACTATCATAACGCTTATCAATAAATATGCCATAAGGTATGTTTTTTATAAATTAATTTTTTCGAAAACTCAACATTAATTTTAATTTAATTCGATTTTATTTCATCTGATCTTAAAAAAGAAAGTAATTGAATCTAAATCAGTTTCTGCAAAAAATTGGAAAACATCACTTCCGGAGTCATCACTTATCCTAAGTAACAATATTTTTTAGTTTTTATACAATTAATTTACAAAAAAAAAATAATTTACGGACTTATTTATTGTCCCAGTATCCATTCTTGGGTCAAGAATTCGTACTTGGAACAAAGAAAATTATTCTTGGTCCAAAAATAATTATTCTTGATTCAAGTATTTAGTCCAAGCAAATTGTTCTTCATTGTAAATGAATTCTTTTCTATTAGTGTAACTGTAACTACACGAAAATTGCATTTTTGAAAATAGATAGGTATTACATTACAAATTAAATTATTAAATAATTTATAAATACTTTAAATAAGTTTCAACTAATTTGTTAAGTAGTTTTCGATGTAGTTTTACTTATACAAGATCCACATTATCAATCGATTGATATACTAAAACAAAAATAAAACCTCCATAATCTAATTGGCGAGTTCAAGTAAAATTAATCGAATGGCAATAAAATCAAAATAAAACAAATCGATTGATAATAAAAGAAAAAATTTGTAATCTAATTTGTGAATTCGAGTAGTGACTACTTTTTTAATGCTCGCTTTTGATTGTGTGGAAAAGAAAAATTGATATCATTTAAAGTACTAATTTTCAGGGAACTTAAGTGCTGCCGATCAGTAGCGACAATTATTGAAATTGCAGTCTTTTACTAAAGATAAATTCGGAAGCTGTGACGTGCAAATCACAAGTTCTGTTAATTGGCTCGATGTTAGGCTTTAATAGTGTCCAGAACGTGACATTAAACGTACGCAGCACGAATCGAGCCGAGGAAATCAGTAATAAGATCGTGCAATTTTAAACGTTTGAATATTTATGACTTTGAAATTCTGCTTGTAATTTACTTACTCGACAAAACAAGGTCTTGTCTTGTGTATTGGAAATAATTACAAAATCGACTGATGATACCTTTTTTCACTCTCGACAATCTACAAGAGAATTTGACAGGCTTTAATAGTGATTCGAAAGCAAAATTAATGGAAAATAAATATAATTTTTGCAAATAGTAATTTGCATAAATAGTAATTAATATGTGCAAATATGGCAATTTTCATTAACGGCGGCAAAATTGAAAAGCTTATCGATCGGCTTTAATGATTTATGTCCTCCGAGACCTCCTATATAGAGTACATCAGAAAGCGCAGGAATGTAAACTTTTGTGCAAATACGTACCTATATAGGTGGCTTGGTATAATTATACATATATGACTCAAAAGTAATAAAAGAATCGAGATAATGCAAAAAAGTAAAATATTTTCAGGACATGATACTTTCAAAATAAATTTCTTTTGCGGTTTGTATTTCTCGCAACCGCAAGATCCAAAAAATTATTGCTCGCGTGCAATCGGACAAAACTTGAAAGAAGGACCAGGAGATTTTATATTTTTTTGTCAAACCGCAACTGAAATTGAAGATGGATCGCGAATGAATCAAGAAGAAAGTTTATGGTTTTATGGCACCCTGTGATGGAATCACCTGATCACCTCAGGCTCAAAAGACACGCTGATTCTACATTCACTGCAAATTTGTTTACAATTTTCACATTTATGACTTTCGAGAATCAGTGAAAAAAATTTTATTAAAAAAAAAGTATTGCAAATGTAAAAACGTCATTATGCAGTGTGTCTAAAAGTACATTTTGACAAAAATATTGTGTACTGTTAAAAAATATTCAAAACCAATTATTAAAAAATAACCATACAAAAAAGTGACAGTACATTTAAAAATATTGTATAGTCTATGGAAGAATGAAAACAATTTATCGAAAAGTAAGGAAATTACTCTCTAAATCTGAATTAGTTAAAAATAACTACTTTAAAAGCAAAAACTCAGTCACTAATTAAAATATTTAGATTTCTACTAATACACGGGGAAAACGTTTGAGGTAATCTTTCCCATATTATATGCAGGACCTCGGATCAAAGTTACAATTGAGATATTGTGTTCAAAATTCTGATAGTTATTTTCAAAAAATAAGAAAAATTTTCCCATATACGTGGTACTTGAGAGTCAAAAGTAGACTGAAAAAGACTACTCGCTTAAAGCTGTAAAATGTGCATTAAAGTTGAAAAGAGTTTGCCGAGAAATGTGCAGAAGTTTACCATGCTACGGGTAATCGGAGTTCGGGCTCAGCGTCAAGTCCAATGACTCTCCAGCATGGTAAACTCTCCTCAAAACTCGCAATTTATTCCTATCGCATGATAAATCAAACTTTCTCCCTCTTTTTCCATTTTTAATTTGCAGATGCGATCACATATTATTTGTCTGTTAATTCCACAAGAACTCTTTCTATTAAAAGGAAAAAAGATGATCTTTAAATTATTAATTTTAATACTTATATTAGAGGCTAGCCTAGCTTACGTTGAATTATATAACATGCAACTATGACAAACAAATTTTAAACGAAAACTTGTTAGATATTTCATATTTTACTGACTACTCTTTCAATTAGTTTATTTTTTAAATTCTTATAATATTTTGATTCTTTAATTGTGTATTTCTGTAAATAGTTTAATTCTTAATATTTATTTACATTTAATACTAAAATAATAAATTTTATAATAAATTAAACAATATTTATATTTTACATTAATTAAAAAGAAAATTACCTAAAATATTTCAGATATGATGCTTTTCTTGGTTTTTTTATCATTGTAAAATTAAACTATCAAACATATATTTTACAACTTCTAAACTTCTATGTTTGTAAATTTTTTTAAATAAAAATTTCTTGTAATTTAAAGGCAGATTTTTTATATTTTAAAGTTTCTTTCTTGCTTTGAAAATTTTCAATTATGGTAATTTTTACTCTTTACTATTTTTAAATAGCTAAATGTCATTTTTTAAAATTATTATTTTTCTTACTTTTCATTTATTATACCTTTATAAGATCTACTTAATTCATTACTTTCAATTTTTAGTTGTAATAACTTTTATTTATTCAAATTCTTATTCAAAATAATATTTATTTTCGTAAATAACGTTTAACAAATTCTCTAAATCTGAGTTAGTTAAAAATAACTATAGCTTGAAATCAAAAAGTTAGCTATTAATTCAAATAGCTACACTGTAAAAAATTTTTCGGAAATTTTTCCGAAAAAATTCGGACAGCACGGAACCCCAGACGGTGGAAATTTTTCCGAAAAAAAAATTGGTTTTATTTCCAACTTTTTCGGAAACTTTTCCTACTGATGAAGAGGAATTTTTTCCGAAATTATGGGAAATTTTTCCGCATATGAAGTTGGACATTTTTCCGAATACGTCGGAAAATATGTTTATCCTGATAAAAAAATCCCATTGATTATTCAATAATAAAAATCAAATCAACAGATTTAAAACATTAAGGAAATTTATATTTTACAGTATGGGATTTGGGTTTGTTTTTACATACTTATTTAATACAATTGTTGTGTTGTGCTGAAATTACATTTGATTATTAATTAACATTTTATTTATACCTTAAACGCAACTAAACGCATACATACGAAATTTTTGAAAAATCCTAGCGACACTGAGATTCGAACGCACTAACCCTAACGCTAAACGCAAATACGCATATTACGATACGAGCACCTAACCATTGAGCCATCTTGGCTATGAAATTCTCTTTTCAAAGAACTTGGTGATCTCAAGTTTCGTTTGGTCGCCACGTGCAGATGAACCCCCGCAATGGCATCGCCCGTCAACAATAGACTCTCATAAATTTTGGTCCTATGGTTTAGTTAGCATTACTGGCATGTGACACTCACACATATTTTCACCAAAAGGAGAATGGCAATAACTTCCTTTCGACAAATTTTTTGTGAATCCATTATTTTAAAGATTAAGACATTTTTTTGGAGAAGATTTTTAAGAATCTTATCCAAATAACATTTAAAAATATTTATTTGAAATAAGATAATTTATATTCTGAGAAATTTTCATTTTTTGTATAATCTGTATATCTGTTTATATTATTAAGAAACATTCAAAGATAGAAAACATTTCTAATATTAAAATTTTATTACAATCATTACTAACAATGTTTACTTTTTTCTGATTGAAATTAACATAAGATTAAATTTATTTGGTAAAAAAATTATTTATCGTTACTAAATTACCAATAAATTAAATAAGTAAATATTCTTAACAATATTAACTGGTTCAAACAAAATAGTTTATAATTAAATTATATGTATTAGGAAAAATAATTGAGAACAATAATTAAACGATATTTAAAAATGATAAAAGAATACAGGCTCGGATACAGATTATCAATAAAATGAATACAAACAAATTGATTAACGTTTTAAACAATTTCATTTATTTATATTAATAAAAGTAATATTTTTAAAATGCAAACATTGCCCAAAACAATTTTTTTTTATAAATCAAACAGAAGAATTAAATATTAAAATATAATAGTAATAAATATGTAAAACAAAATTTTTATAACAAAAACATGTTAGATCTATTAGTTCTGTATCAACAATCTTTTAGTAAAATTTTTGTTCTTCACATAAATAAATTTTTCATAATTATAATAAATAAAATAATTAGAAGAAACTAATTAAGTCATTTGTATTTTTTAAAAAATGAAACTAGGAGTTCCTTTTAGTAGGAGTACAAAATAACATTTGTTCTTCACATAAATAAATTTTTCATAATTATAATAAATAAAATAATTATGAGAAACTAATTAAGTGATTTTTATTTTTAAAAAAATAAACCTAGGAGTTTCTTTTAGTAGGAGTACAAAATAAAATTTTCTTAGATTGAGCAATATAATATGCACAAGTTAAAAATCCGTTTAGTTTGGAAATTTTTCTGAAGTTTGAGAAATAATTTCCGGTTTTTTGTGGAAAATGTATTTTTCCGACTGCATTCGGAAATATTTCCTTTTACTATAGGTTAAAAACCCGTTTTTTTGGGAAATTTTTCCGAAGTTTGAGGAATAATTTCCGGTTTTTTGTGGAAAATGTATTTTTCCGACTGCATTCGGAAATATTTCCTTTTACTATAGGTTAAAAACCCGTTTTTTTTTGGAAATTTTTCCGAAGTTTGAGGAATAATTTCCGGTTTTATGTGAGAAAAGTATTATTCCGACTCCATTCGGAAATATTTCCTTTTACTATAGGTTAAAAATCCGTTTCGTTTAGAAATTTTTCCGAAGTTTGTGGAAGAATTTCCGGTTTTATGTGAGAAAAGTATTATTCCGACTCCATTCGGAAATATTTCCTACTACCATAGGATAAAAATCCCATTTGATTGGAAATTTTCCCGAAGTATAAGGAATAAATTCCGGTTTTTTGTGGAAAATGTATTTTTCCCATTCCTTTCGGAAATATTTCCTACTACTGTAGGTTAAAAATCCGTTTTGCTTGGAAATTTTTCCAAAGTTTGTGGAATAATTTCCGGTTGTATGGGAAAAAAGTATTTTTCCGACTCCATCCGGAAATATTTCCTACTACTATAGGCTAAAAATCCGTTTTGATTGGAAATTTTTCCGAAGTTTGTGGAATAATTTCCGTTTTTCTGTGGATAATGTATTTTTCCTCCTCTTTTCGGAAATTTTTCCTACAAAATATTCGGAAACATGTGTTACCTACCAGTTTCGGAATAATTTCCTACTAATTCATCGGAGAAAATTCCGAAATTTTTTACAGTGTATATTTCTACTAATCATTTAGTAAAAAATAAATAATTATTAGTTTAGTTTATTTTTAAGTTATATCAAAATAGATAATATTTTAGTAAAATTCTTATTATTATTAATAATTAATTATTTTTAACTAATTCTGATTAAAAGAACAGATAGGATTTTCTAGGTTATTAAACTTTTAATGCAGAAAATACAAATTTGTTTCTATAAAAATTATTATATTAAATAACATTTATATTAATATTTTTATATATAATACATATAATATATTTTTAATAAATAAATATTTGGTTTTTTAAACATTGTAAGAATTAAAATTTTAATAAATAAGAATTTTCTGTCTAATTATTAAATTACTTTATTTAAAAATTATATAATACAGGAGTCTCGGAAATCGAAATTAACACAAGTAAAATTGATCTAAAGTGAATAAAAGATAAAGTCAAAGATTTTGTTAATTACACCTATTTTTAATATTTAGATAATTGTTAAATTTGTACACATTATAAAAAATATTTTTTAAAATATCTACAAGTTATTTTTATAACAAGACCTTTAAGTTTTATTTAATTAATGAACTGCATAATTATAACTTTATACATTAAATAAAACTTTTTTTTAAATTAAAAAACTATTTGACATTAATATAATATTTTGGTCGTACTTTTTAGAATTTAAAATACAAAATAAGTTCTAAATTAACATTTTGAATTTGATTCACAGATTATTGCAAGACAAAAAAGAAAGATTTAATAGAAATTACCAAAATTTTGAAACTTGATTTATATAAAAAATTGATCAAGGAAGGAAGCAATAATTAACACATAATTGTTTTAAATTTAAATTATTCAGTCTAAAGATATAAGAATTAAAACCGTTTCTCATAAAGGGATACAATTCTACTCAGTTAGTATATAAGGAAAGTTTGAATCTCTAATTCCAAATGTATTCGAGCGTGTTCGGTGTGCGTGAATGTGTATTTAGATATTTGTATATTGCGGCGTAAGTTTAGTTTAGGTAAATCGCGTCTTGTATATAGTTCAAAAGAATATTAAATTAATCTTAAGGTTAAAACTATGATCGTGATTGTATCGTTAAATGTAATTATAATTAGCGAAATAAGTAATCTCTATAGGAAATAAATCTGTAATTAATATGAAGGAAATCTTTTTATTTTTTGGTTGAATAGAAAAGATCATCTAGTTGGCAAAACTTTACCATGCTGGTGAGCAGGAGCCTTGACAAGAACATTGTCGAGGCGCGCTGAGCTTAAGAATTCGAGCTCAGCGCCTTGTCATCCAGCATGGTAAAGTTTTCCCACGTGCTGTGTATAATACTACTCAACTTTCTGGCAATCGAGGAATCGCCCTCCGACCATCAAATTACCATGCTGGAGAGCGATGTGTATCCATATTTTTGTATAAAACATTTCTAATTCTTGAATAATTTCTATTATAAATTGAATGGTAAAGTTTTCTAAAAATCACTTTGATCCGAGGTGTATCATGCTAACATGGTAAACTTTATCTGAAACATTTTCTCCGTGTAATTTAGTAAAAAATAACTAGCTATTAGTCAAATTCATTTTTAGGTTATGTCAAAATAACTAATATTTTAGTCAAATTCTGTTTACTAATTCAATTAGTCAAACTTTAACTATTTTTTAGTTATGTTTTTACTAAAAATTAGTCATTTTTTTACTAATAATTAGTTATTTTTAACTAATTGCTGAAATAAAAACTCAGGCAAGATTTGACTAATTATTAGTTATTTTTAACTAATTTAGATTTAGAGAGTATAGAAAGAATAAGAATATTTAAATGAATAAAAAAAAATTTTAAAAATGTAACAATTTTTTACAAAACGAGAATTTAACAAAACAGAAACATAAAACTGCTTTCTAAATAATAACAAAATTTTAAAATAGTAGACAATTTGCAGAACAAAAAACTAAGAATTTAAGATTTTTTAAATCGATATACTTTAAGAAGTTTATAAAAAAATATTGATACATTTTTCACAAAAAAATTGCCAAAACTCTGCAGAAGGATTAGTGAGTCTCGAGGTGAGTCTAAAATAAATCAAATATAGTTAAAACATTTTTAAAAACTAAAAATAATAATAAAAAACTATCAAAAAATGAAAAATCTATTAAAAGTTATATAGAAATTCAAAAAGAATTAAAAAATTCGCGAAGAATAAAGAAAAGCGAGAATATGGATTGAAAAATAATAACAAAAATTGAAAAGCTCTTTAAACAATGAAACAAATATTTGAAAATTGGAGAAAATCTTGAAAAAATTTAACAGATTTTTTGTTGTTAAAAATGAAAAATTTACAAAAAAAAATATTTAGATACTTGGAATAAGAGAAAAAAAAAAATAGTCAATAAGAAAATGTAATAAATTAAGTAAAAAAACCTACACAAGGAATGATAAAAGTTTCAAAAAATGAAAAATTTAAGGGAATTATAAAAATTAAGAAATTATGAATAAATGTAGGGGGGCAATATAAAATAGTTAGTAGGAAATTATAAGAAAAAAGTTTAAGTTTTGAAAATGTGGAAATATTTCTAAGGAATAGAGAAATAGTTATAAAATTAAAAAAATCAATAAGAGATTCAGGAATAATTAAAATTTATTTTTAAAAATTCAAAAAAGGAGAATAAAAGTCAAAAAATTAAAGAAAGAAATCGTAAATTTGTAAATTAAGTCCTAAAAAGGTTTACACTTAATAATGGCAAAATTTACATAAAAAATATTAATATTTAAAATAACTAATTTTTTAGTATAAAAACTGAAATTAATTGAAATCACAAATTAATATAATTATTCATTAAAAATAGCCCCCTGATAGTTCCACGTGTTGTAGACAGCGTGTTTAAGTTTATACACTGAAACTTCTGAGGAGTCCATTCTAGAAAAGTTCTAATACGATTTATTTATATTTATTTTATTTGTTGGTGAAGAAGCTAAGAAAAAAGACGCAGACACTTGGCATGTAAACAAATAAAAAGCGTACAAATTTTATGTGCAAGACCAGCCCTCAAGGGTCTACTTTTTCCCCAATTTGTGGATTCCTCAAGAGTTACAGTGTACCTTCTTCTAAAAACTTTTTTGGGTCGCATGCATTTCCTCCAAAACCCAATTGTCCGAACTTGTAATTGCCCGAAATATGATTGTCAGAATTTGTAATTCTATGAACTTACATTTGTCAGAATTTGTAATCCCCCGAACTTGCATTTGTCCGAACTTATTGGGCCCGTATTATTTTGACACAAAAGATTTCATTGCTTATGTTATATTGTTCAAGCTAAGTAAGATTTATTTTGTACTCCTACTAAAATCAAAAGATTTTTAAGTTTTAATTATTGAATAATTGAATTAACTGGATTAATGAGATTTTAATATTAATTTATTGTATTAAAATCAATTATTTAATTAATAAGAGTTAAAAATCTTTGTTTTTACTATAGGAGTAGGTACAAAATAACATTTTCTTAGGTTGAACAATATAACATTGTACTACGAAAAACTTTTTACGTATGGGACACGAACTTTTAACTTTCGAAACTCACATTTGACTGAACTTTTAAATCACCGAACTCGCATTAGTCAAAACTTGCATTTTCTCGACCCACAGATTGTAGAATTTCTAAACAAGTCTTATGATTGTCTGATAAATTTCCAGGGAACATTACCCGTCACCCAATGGGAAAAATACGATTGGCGCAACATTGGTCCAATATTGTACAATATTGGGCCAATATTGGGAGTGTAGAAACCAATGCCAAGACTGCCAAGCCTCGGAATACAAAATTGGACATTGCAGATATCAGTTTCTGTCAAAAAATAAAATTGGATCACGACATATTTTAATGTTTTAGGGGTCACTAACAATAAATCTAAAACCTGATTTTCAAAATTCAAAATGGCGGACCCAATATGGCGGAGGAATTTTTTAAAATCCATGAAAATCGCTTAAAACTTGTTACTCGGGGGTTTTTGGGGTCACTGATAACGAATATAAACTCAGATTTCCAAAATTCAAAATGGCTGACTCAATATGGCGGACGAATTTTTAAAAAAATGATGGAAATCGCTTGAAACTTGTTACTCGCAAGTTTTTGGGGTCACTGATAACGAATCTAAACTCAGATTTTCAAAATTCAAAATGGCGGACTCAATATGGCGGACAATTTTTTAAAAAAATGATGAAAATTGCTTGAAACTTGTTACTCGGGGGTTTTTAGGGTCACTGATAACGAATCTAAACTCAGATTTTCAAAATTCAAAATGGCGGACTCAATATGGCGGACGAATTTTTAAAAAAAATGATGGAAATCGCTTGAAACTTGTTACTCGGGGGTTTTGGGGGTCACTATAATGAATGATTTTCAAAATTCAAAATGGCGTAACCACCATGGCTGACAAATTTTTAAAAGTTCTTTGAAATTATTAGAAACTTAGTAATTATGCTATGTTGATCCTGCACCACTTACCGACTGTCGGTAATGCAGATTTCTAGCATACCGACCACCAAATATCGCATTTTTGCAAGACAGTGTGTTACCATCAGTCGGTAATGCAGATTTCTACTTGATCTCCAGGAAGAAATTAGTGTTTCTGTAGAGTGTTCTGTTTTACTAATCTAACACCATGAAAACACTAATGTTTACTGCCTGCAAAGCAGAAATCTGTATTACCGACTGATGGTAACATGATAACCCCGGTAGAAACACGACTTTTCGCGGTCGGTAAAGTATAAATATGCATTACCGATAGTCGGTAACTGGCCCAGGCCCAGCATGGCATAACTAGATTCGTTATCAGTGACCCAAAAATCCTCGAGTAACAAGTTTCAAGCGATTTCAATGAATTTTTAACATTTTGTCCGCCATATTGGATTCGTCATTTTGAATTTTGAAAATCAAATTTTAGATTTGTTATCAGTGACCCCAAAAACCCCCGAGAAACAAGTTTCAAGCGAATTTTATCATTTTTTAAAAAATTTGTCCGCTATATTGGGTCTACCATTTTGAATTTTTGAAATCGGATTTTAGATTCATAATCAGTGACCCCAAAAACCCCCGAGTGACAAGTTTTTAGCGATTTTTATCGTTTTTTTTTTAAATTCGTCCGCCATATTGAGTCAGCCATTTTGAATTTTGGAAATTGGACTTTAGATTCGTAATCAGCAACCCCTAAAACCGTAATATATGTCGTAACCAAATTTTTTTTCGAAAGAAACTGATATCTGCAATATTGGTTCAATATTGGTTGAATATTGTATTCCGAGGCTTGGCATTAGTTTCTACACTCCCAGCCTTGGCCCAATATAAATGCCAATATTGGACCAATATTTAGCCAATCGTGAGCCTTGGCAATTTCCCATTGGGCAATGTCAATCTGAGGGCTCTTTTAGAAATTCTACTTTCCGAGATTCAGGCAAATTCAATTTCGGTGATTTCAAAGCTCGGACAAATGCAAGTTCAGGGATTTGGAAGTTCCGACAATCGCAAATTTGATGATTTAAATATTCTGCTAAACGCGAGTTCAGTGATTTCAAAGTTCGGAAAAATACAAGTTCGAGGGATTATAAATTCTAACAAATGTAAGTTCGGCGAATTACAAATTCGGACAATTAAATTTCGGGCAATTGCACACTGAAAAAAAAAGAATAATTACATTTACTTGGAGGAGTGTCAAACGTGACAATATTTCAATGTCAACTATAGGACAGCACTCTATTGTATGAAGGTTATTATCTTCAGAGTGTCAAATCTGTTTTATACTCCTGGAGAATTAACTTTGCACTCCAGAAGGGTAAACTACAATGTTTTACAGGATTAACTTATTTTTTAAAAAAGGATGCTGTATTTAAAAAATATTTATTTAAAAATTTAAAAATATTTAATTTAAGTGAAAAAAATAATTATTTACAAGTTTTTAAATTTTAAAATGATTAACTCATGATTGTCTTACTTTTTGTATCAACTTTTTCCAAATAATTTAAAAAGTTTAACAAAATTTATACTATTTTTGCAGCAAAGATCAACAATTGAGTCCTTTTTGGATAGAAAAAATAATTCAAATATTCCAAAACATTGTATTTACGTGATACAATGTTATTCAGTTTTAGGAACGATAGTTTAACAATTATTTGAATTGGTTTTTAATACAAAATTTACCCTTATAGTTACCATCTATAAATTTTGTGTGCATATCTGTATTTCAGGACTTAAAATCAAATTTAATATATCTAAAAATAAAATAATATAAAAAGTTTGAAAAAAATAGAACTCTCTTAAATTACAGAAAGCATAATGTAATTAAAAGCATCAGGATCTTTGAGATCAACGAGAATCCTGTTGATATAATTTTATCACCTAGGAGGATAATAATATCCAAGTTATTTATTTACTCATTAATGAACATATTAGGAAAAAATTTTAACCCTTCAAACTGACAAATTGTATTTATCGTTATTCATTTATTATTGAAAACTCGGTTACATTCGCATATCATATAATTGAACATCCAACTCGTCAGCTTGACTGTCTGGAGTGTAAAAGAAATTATGAACTCTGAGTCATTTTTACAAAAAAGAAAATATAGTAGAGTGTAAGTGCTACTATATGCAATGTCTGATTGATAAAATAACTTGTTAACTACGAGAATTTAACACTCCAGTTTTCTCAGTGCAAGTTTGGTCAATTGGATTTTGGAGGAAATACAGGCGACCCCTTTTTTTCATATAAGATATAATAGAAATGTTAGATACATTATTATCTTCTCTAATCACCCTATTAAGTAGCACGAAAATTCAATCGAGAATTTTTCTTTATTACGTGCTAATCGTATATAACTCATAGTCTATTCAGAATGAAGATAAATTGAGCTAAATTTAAAGTCTCACTCTCATTCTGAGGAACACGTCTCAGCCATTTTCGCGATTCCCTGTCAGATTCGAACAATGGTCTAATTCCAAGGAGACTTCTTCACAGCTCTCAAAAGAAATGTTTCCATCCTTCCACCTAGTACAATGGCGATTGTTGTTAAATATTTTTGTCAGGGGAGACATCTTTGTGACAGTGGCCACGTCGAGGTTCTTTCATGGTTATTCTTTGCTGTTCTTTGCCCACCAAGCAACGGGGTTCCCTCGATTGAAAGATATACATCGCGAGCAGACACCCCATTGTCACTTTTTTTCCAGATGAACGACAAGAATGGCTAGTCTTGATTTTGACTTTTGCAGAGCATCCGGAGCTGTATTGGCTTCTGGAAGTCCTCCCCCTGAGGCAAACTGATGAATATCAGCGCTAATGCACATGATGGCACGATTTTTCTTTTGTCGCGACACGTTTCTCGATATTTGTTGCGTGCTGCGGAAAAAGGTGTGTCGCCGTTTTGTGCTGGGCACCATGGGGGCGAGCACATGTATTGCCGTTGATTCTTTTGGCCTGATTCGTGACCAGCCCAATAATAAGACGCTCTTATTCTATATAAAAGTTAAGCAATTGCTTTCCCCTGCACTAAGACATTTTTCTTAACAAGGCAACTTCCTCCCTGCATGCTTTCAAAAAGTCGCAATATGTTTCCTGTTTGTCACAGCACGTATAACAGTCGGTAGTTGATCGTTATTTAGAATTAGTAAAAAGAACATTGTTATTTGTCGTTTGAACACAGAAAATTCTGTTGTACTCAAATAACGTGTTTTATTTTAATTCAATTTTATATTATTAATAATTACAATTTTAAACTATTTCACTGTAAAAAGAGAATCTTAATTTAAAACGTGTCTTAAATTCAGCCGAGAATTCAGCAAGCTCTGCTATATAATGTTTATGTAAAAAATACTATCTAAATCAAGATTAATTTACAATAATTACAAATTTATCCTTTTAAAAAAATGTTTGTCTTTAATTTTAAGATACTTTTTGCGTAATAAGACATTTCTTCTGTCTTGAATTCTATAAGATATTAAACGTAGGCGGAAAAAGTATCTTATATCAGTATACTAAATTTCATTCAGGATCGCTTATATATAGTGTTTTAAGCGATTAGACACTCAAAAATGTCTTAAAATAAGCAAACACTGTCTTAAAATAAGAACAAGACAGCTTTCTGCCTTAAAATAAGACTTTCTTAACGGTAGTCTATTTCTATTCAAAAATTTTCCAGTGCAATTTAAAAATATTATATAGTAGTAAATCGCCAATATAGAAATATTCATAATTTAACAAAATTTACTTTTCAAGAAATCCACCCTATTTGAATTATTTCACTGAAAAAACAGGTGTCTTAAGGTTGTCTTATTTTAAGACATAAGACATTTAAAAAAAATCTTACAGTAATTTCAAGTTATTTTGTAAGATGCTCGCTCATTGGTTAAAATTAAGACACCCAAAAATGTCTTAAAATAAGGCACCTGTTTTTGCAGTGTAGACCAATAATAATATTATTTTTCGATTAAGATTAATTATTCTTGGATCAAGAGTAATAATTATAATTCTGAATTAGTCAAAAATAACTAATAATTAGTAAAATCGTGCCTGAGTATTTATTTCAGCAATTAGTTAAAAATAACTAATTATTAGTAAAAAAATAACTAATTGGTAGTAAAAACGTAACTAAAAAATAGTTAAAATTCGACTAATTGAATTAGTAAACAGAATTTTGCTAAAATATTAGTTATTTTGACATAACCTAAAAATGAATTTGACTAATAATTAGTTATTTTTTACTAATTCAAATTTAGAGAGTTGATCCAAGAATGCAGCTTGGGTTAATAATAAGTTATTCTTAATCCTAGAATATTCATACTAGGTTCTTATCCTAAAGATAATTTGCATTTGATCCAATATGCAAAAATGCATTGGTACAAAAAAACATTTTCTCTTTGCAGAATTCACATTTAAAAGGATAGTCAGTGATTAGAATAATTCTTAAATGACAGAATCCATATATCAGAATCGTAAATCAGCCGAATATGTATTTGCACAAATTGATATTTAATGGAATAAAAATTAATTGTGAAAATTTTGAGAATTCTATTAAATTTTAAAAAATTCAAAATTCAAGAAATTAAATAGAAAATATTCGGAAAAGTGAACATTTGGTCAAATAGATAATGTGCTATTGAAAAATTTTACTCACTTAAAATTCGGTATATAAGAATTCTTTTAAATAAAAAGTCGGTTAATTAAAAACGGTTAAATTGAATTCTGTAAAAATAAAAATTCTGTAGTATATGAATTTGATAACCTAAAAATTCTGATAAGTAATAATTTGTCTCTATTTAAATTTCATTGAGAAAAACTTTGTAAAAGTAAAATTCGGTAAAATGGAAATTATATTTAATGATATTCTACACAATGAATAGTGAATTTTAGAATTTAATCGTGCGCTTCTTGAGTCTTTAAACAAAAATATCAAAAACACTGCCATAGAAATTGTATTTTACTATAAAAAATAGTGAATATATTTACTACTCTCAATATTAGTAACACGCTTTTTCTCTAATTTAGCCAAATCCAGATTTAAAAAGAAACTTCAGAGTACTTCGAGGAGTACTTTTAAAGTGTCGGTTTGAAAACAACTTTTCACTTTTCCTGGAAGTGAAATGTTTTACAACTCAATGCCACGAAAATCAAAAGATGTCACACTGTGTATCCAAATTTTAGTTACAGGAAGAAATCTCGTGCTGGTTTCTTGAGTTAAGTTTACTCCCCTGTGGGTACCCTTTTATGGAGAAAATGTTCAATGACATGGTCATTTGGTGTATACGAAGATGTTACGTATTATTTACAAGTTGTACGACACCGATTTAGAGTCATTGTTAAAAGTGCACCAACAGAGTCTGCTGCCACCCACAACGAGCAGATGCATCAATTGGAACTTTTTCAGATCTTCAAATTGGTTTGTCAAAGATCTCTGGTTTCAAAAGATTATCTATTCACGATTTTTGCCTCGACAAATGTTACCTACAAAGTGGTGGTTTGACGTGTTTGCAAAGTCGCGGACTTCATGGTGGGAAGAGAGAGAAAGATAATTTATTTACGACTTTGCTGGCCTTTTTTCAGAGAATTCTGTATACAAGATAGAAACATCTGCGGATCTTTCAAAATCTTTGTTTTCAAAATAGTAGAAAAAATGTCTGTTCCCAGAATTAAAGGAGACAATATATCTCTTTATTTTTAATTGGTCTTTATTTTTTTTAATTAATGGAAAAATCTTCTGTTCTATAAAGTGAAAATTCAATACAAAATAGGTAGCTATTTGAATAAGTATAATTTCGATTATTGGAAATTCGGCATTATGATTTTAGGGAATTCTCGAGGGAATTCGTACGTCTAAGAATTTATAAGTTATTATTATAAAATGTTAAGTTAAGTTTAAATATAAAAAAACAATTATCCATAATTCTTGAGGCAGGTGAGGTGTAAATAAATAAAATAGACGATAATTCGAAAAGACTTACTGCTGAATGCAGAAAATTCGTCCTAAGTAAACATTCTCAGTTATTCATTCAAACAATCTTTAGCATTTCAAATGCAATGCTAATTTTCATTCAATACTGCTCTTTTGTTGAATCTTCTTTTCATTTGTAATTTTTAGTTTCAACAACTTCACTTTTTTGACAACATAACTTCTCTAAACATAATTTTATAAAACCTTGGAATAACAAACTTTTAAATACTAAAATGGTATACAGCATTCCAATACGAAAATATTTCTGAGGGGTTGATACTTGGATACTTTCCATTTTGGAAAGTTCCTTTTTGTATGTTTTTTAAAAATATCAAACCAGTAACTTTGTTAAAATGACAATTTTTTCACTAATAGCAATTGATTAATAAAAAATGAATAATTTGAACTTATATAAACAAAGTTCTTGCAAAAAAACCTAAGCTTTTTCTTCATAATTTATTTTAGTGAAAAGGAAAAAGGAAAACGAATTTTCATGACCAATTTCTTATACTTTTCGGCTCTTCCTATAATTTTCCATTTTGAGCTATAATTCGAACTAATTTAGATTTAGTAAGTCATTTAAAAATTAGAACGATCTTTTAAATGGGAAGGAAACTTATTCAAATGAAGTTTAAAGCAACACCCAAGCGTTTCTTAATTATTGGAAAAATAAATTAAAGGCTATTCTCGGAGAAGAAATGGGATTTTGAGAGAAATCGCTTCTGTAATTTTTCGGGGTCATTAAGTGACGCCTTCTTTTTGCCAAAAACGTTAGAATTCTTTTGAGGGGCGTTAAAAGTGACACTTCGCTAAGGTGGGACGATTGAACGGCAAATCCTTTTTAAGTCCTCTTTTCGCAGGTGCAAGAACACCGAATTACAGACTCCAAGAAATGAGGATGCGGCATCAAAGAACTGAGACGACGGCTCCCTTAGACAAAGTTCCGTGTTAACTACCAAGTAGATTTATTTTTTCTCTGTCCTTCTCCCTCAAATAATTTTTTCTCCTCTTGTTCTTTCTCTTGAATGTCATATTAGTTACAAGCTTCCATTAGATCATTTTGTAGGATCATTTCCTTTACAGTCTTTATACCATTTCGCTTTCACAATTGGTTCTCAATTAAGGTGGAGCAAAGTTAGACTCTAAAGGGATAGAAGATGGTTAATTTAGAGGGATGACTTGGTCTCCTTTACTCTACAATTTCCTACACCGCGGGAATATAATTACAGGCCTCGCAATTTTGATTAAAAATCATTTTCGTTCTATTTTTTAACGGTGCTGTTGTAATACATAAAACTAATTTAGTTTACTTCAAGTTGGATTGTGGATTTTTCAAAACTGAATTACTTGCCGTTAATAGAAATTTAAGAATTAATAAATGCGTGTAACAAAATTAGGTTGAATTTTTTATTTAAGATATTTTACTCTCTAAATCTGAATTAGTAAAAAACTACTATTTAGGGGTTAAAATCGTAAACGAGTTTTCTCTTTTTTTAATTAGTAAAAAATAACTAATTATTAGTAGAAAACTACTAGTTCAGTAGTTAAATTTAATTAATTAAATGGTAATAAATAACTAATGTAAAAATAAATAAATAATGTTAAAATAAATAGAAATCTACTAATTATTTTAGTAGTTTAACGTAACCTAACAATTACTTTGACTAATTAAATTAGTAGGTTTTTACTAAATTATAAGTAAAAAATTACTATTTGACATGGTAAACGAGTTTTCACCCTTAAAATAGTTAGTTTTTACCAAATTCAGATTTAGAGAGTAATTTTCGAAAAAAAAAAAACGATTTCTAAATCTGAATTAGTGAAAAGTCGGTCACTATTAAAGAGAAATAATTTGAATGTACTAATTTAATTAAGTTTTAGCTAAAAGTGACTAAAAATTAGTAGAAGTTTTTGCTAATTTGAATTAGTAACCGATTCTTCGCTGATTTTGATTAAGAGAGCGATCGATTCGAATTTTATTTAATCTTATACTTTCTGTTTATTAAAAATTCAATTTAGGGAAATTTTAATTGACTATGAATCAGTAACTTCCATTGTTGCAAACTTTCATTAATTCATTAAATTCTAAAGAAAAATTAATTAATACCAAATAAAAAATCTGTTGAATGGACATTTAATTAATAAAAAATGTGATTAAATATAAATTGAGCTGTAAATAAAATTTCGGATAAATAAAAGTTCGCCAAAACAGTAATTAAATTAAATTGTAATAAAAATTTTAGTTTAGAAATTAGGCTAACAATAAGTGGAAATTCTTTTAAATGGAAATTGGATGAAATAAATGTTGTACTCGATATTGTATCTCTTTAAATCTGAATTAGTCAAAAATAACTAATTTGGAAGCAAAAACTCAGTCACTATAATTTAAATAGTTATATTCCTACTAATCATTTAGTAAAAAGTAACTAATTATTAGTCAAATTCATTTTTAGGTTACGTCAAAATTACTAATATCTTAGAAAAATTCTGTTTACTAATTCAATTATTCAAATTTTAACAATTTTTTTAGTTACTCTTTTACTAATAATAAGTCATATTTTACTAATCATTAGTTATATTTCACTAATTGGTGAAATAAAACACAGCCACGATTTTACTAATAATTAGTTATTTTTAACTAATTCAGATTTAGAAAGATAGCTTCTCAAAACTCAACTTAATAAAAACATTTTTAATTAAATACTTAGATAATTAAAAATTCTGTCAAATATTAATTCTCTTATAAATGGAAATCATATGTAATATAAATTCAGTTAAATAAAAATTGGTTTAATAGAAAAACGGCAAAATATTGTGTTACTTGAAAAATAAGTATATCGTAAAATTTTTATTTATTATAAAATTTCCAGCGTGTCGATTAAACCAGGAATTTTTCGAAACGTATAAAATAGCAACAAAAAAAAATAGACAAGATGTGAAAATAAATTGATAAAAAAAGAAGCGTATTTATTTTTAAAAATATGGAAATAATTATGAAAATCAACGAAATAAAAAGTTTGGTAAAGTTATAACAACGAAATTGTGTAAAATAATATTAAATAATTTACATAAAAAGAGGAAAATTAAACAAAATCCTAAAATAAAAAGACAAATAAAAAAAAGAATTATCAAAAATTAAAGTAGAAAAAATCTTAAAATTTTGTAAAAATAAGAAATTATAAGATATACATTAAACAGTTTCGAAAAAGTGAAATTTCGTAGAAATATTGTAAGAAATAAAAAAAGAATTATTGTGAATATGGAAAGTAATTAATATTATTTAATATTTAATTATTTTGTATTAATTAGTAAGCATTTTAATTTGAAATAATTAAAATTTAAAAACTGGAACAAATTGGAATATGACTTAATTGACGTTTGGAATTTATAGTATAATTATAATGAATTAAAGATATAAAAATGTGATACTATTTTTTGCTATCTTTATACCAAAATAATTCATACGATTTGTAAATCGTAGGCTTTTTGATCATCTATATGGGCGAATCCACAGAACCGGTCGATTTCATGTTACTCGCAGATTTTTCTATTTTAGAAGTATCATATTAATCTTTTTCAAATTTCTACCAATTTATAGTATCCCTGATAACCAATTAAATTAAGAAAATTGAGTAAATGCAAACCTTTTCGTCTTATATAAAAAATAAAATAGAGTTAAGTTACTTAAAAATTCAAATTTGTCGTGTTATTCTAGGTATCAATTTTAATTCTTATGGGTATAACTTGTTCGGCATAGATCGAAACAATTCCAAATGATGGTGAATTATACTTTACTTAGTGTAGAATTTATTGAAGGCAGAAAAAAATATGTGCCCTTAATTAAAAAGAAATGGTAGTCGCTGAAAGTAGCGTTACTCATTATTTTAAAATAATAAAATACCTATAAATTTTTATAAATATTTTTTACGGCGTTTAATCGATTTGAATTTTTCAAATTGGTACTTGTTTTTTAGCAGATGAACAAATCTAGGTATAATAAAACAGTGTGCGATTAGAATTAAAGAAAATATTACAAAAATTAACACTCTATGTTTGATCGTGAACGATTCAAAACTTAGCCTTTTTTCAGGAGCACAACTACAAATTAAAATATAATGGATTGAAAACATGTGTGATTATTGAAAGACATTATTATAATTTTTATATACAAACGCCAAATTCTATTTTCAGTTTATAAAGTCTAAAAGTTAAGAATAAAACTAAAATTAAAAGAGATTTAACTGAATGAAGGTATTTATAAATATGGAAAATGAAATAACCATTCATTTGTTTTATTTTCAAACTTGTATCAAAATCAATCTCAATAATGTCTCTTTATTGATTCAGATAATTTAATTTGCAAAATAAAAAAATAAATGCTAAAATGAAATTATAATTTATTAATTATTATGTTAATTGTAAATATGAATTGTATATAAATAATTGTATTTTATCATATTTTATTATTAAAAATGTTTTGTAAATATTACAAATATATATATGCAAAAAACAAAAGAAAGAAGTACACATTTTTCATTAAGATTTTCTGAACAAAGATTACATAGATATTTTCGTTTTTGGCTTTTAACTCGAACGGCATTAAAATAAAATGGATCACGCAAGAAGGTAATTGTTCTTAAATACTTTTCAAATAAAATAAAACATAAATGAAAGGTGTGCTCGTAATTTGAAAATTTTTATTTCTATAAGTGAAAATCGACCGGTTCTGTGGATTTTCCCATATTAGCACAATTTTTTAAATTTTATAAAATTTTGTAGATTTATCCACAAATATATCAATAACAGCCCTGATTCGGCTAATTAGAAATTTTGTTACCTGATGATCCAATCAGATAGAAATTCTGTTAATTTACATGTAAATAAAAGTTCAAAATTATAAATTTCGATTAACAGGAAAATTGTCATTTTTCAATAACTCAAGCCGAAAAAATTCTATCTATAATTTAACTTAAATTTTACAATCTTCTCACCTATTTACAAAACTTTCAAAATGTCTTCCAGACTTCTTTTGCAGGCAAGTTCTTTTATTTGAAGACTTTTGGGTAAATTCAGAAGTTCCCTGCCGCGATAAACGTTCCACGAAGTGTCAAATGGCGAGTTTCCATTGACACGTCGTTTGACACGTGCTTTGCGTCGGCCACTTCTGAAGAGATCCTCTGAACCAGAAGGATGGGAGGATTTCTTTGAAGGTGCGAGCCGCAAAACAGGCCGCCTCTTCCACTTGGATTGGAGGATCGGGCGTCAGAATCTCATCTCACTATAAATTCACCAGGCGTTAAGAATAATCTTAGGTTAAAATAATCCAGCGTGATGTAATGTGCCACAGGATTGGCGAAATTTCCAACAAAAAAGAAAAAAGCGATCCTACATTAATAAGGACGCTCTATGTCGATGAGCGGATGAAAGGCGGCGAGGCGTCATTCAAGACCCAATTATTTGGATAGTGAGACTGAGACGTTTGAATCAAGCTCCTGTGTCTGTGGCTTCGCATCTCGGCTTAAATTAAAGGAAGCGTGAAAGGGCTTGCAGCACTATAAGTGTTTAGGGAGTTTCAGGTTTATGGGCATTAAGAATAAATAAAAATAGACCGTGCCAAGATTTTACACGCATGGCGTGAAAATCGATGCGCCTTTCGTCATTTCAAGACGCATTTTCTCCATCACAATGGACCTCTATCGATATCTAAACTCTGTATAATAACAAAAACATGATTTTCAGTATCTTCGAGTTGTACTGAAATTTTTAAACACACCTATTCAATAGGTATCTGAAGTTCTAAAAATAATGTTTTAATAATTCCTTTTTTCTTCGTTTGTGTGTATTTAAAATTTTAAATTAGAAAAGAAAGTTATTTTGCTAGGGTCAAAAATTATAAAATATACCAAAGAAACGCGAAAAAGTAAAATAAAACAAAATTAATAATAAAAGAATTAATTTTTACATAGATCTCAGCGGTTACTTTTTTCAATTTTAGGTAAAAAAAAGAGGGAATTTTGTTTCATAAAAAAGGGATTTTTAAAATTAGTAAAAAATAATTATATTAATATTTCAAGGTTTGTTTACGAAATTTTATAGTATCTTTAGAAGTTTAGGACACAGGAGAGGCTTTCAAAAGTCCTATATCACTAAAAGTTTCTTCGCATATATCAGTTTACTAATTAATTTAGAAGATTGTAATCCTAAAATGAAATAAATATAAAGAACTTAAAAAAAAACAACTTGTTTTTCAAAAATTTATTGTTAATCAATTAACAATGTTCTTCTCGTTCTGACATTTTTAAAAAATTTATGCATTAAAGGATTGTTCTTGAGTTTTCTTCCTTACGATCTAGTAGAGAATTTACCACAAATATAGAAATTTGTTTTTGTTGTTAATATACATTAATTTTAAAAAATGCCAAAAGAAGTGTTTTATGTTAATGTCTCATGTTGAAGTAAAATGGTATTATAACACAAAGTATTCCCAATCACCTCTGTTTTTACAAAAACAAATCTTTTTAATTAATTTTTAAAAATTATGACATTTTTAATTAAAAGAAAAATAATTGAGGGAAAAAATTGAGTAAGTATTATTTTGACAAAAAACTTACTTTAGAAATTGTTATTTTGTGCAACACCCAAAATATTGTGTTGAGAAGAATAAGTATGTATAATATTACTTTAATACACTTGAAGTTAACTCTAATGTTTTGTTTTATTTGAGACATTCGTCAAATTTTAAGCAAAATAAAACAAATCTTTTAAAAATCTGACACGAAATCAATAATATTTAAAAATTAAGTTGGATCTCTGTATATTCGCAAATTGTTAAATCTGTACATTTTAATATTCAATATCTATGGCAAAATATAAGGTTCAGAAAAATTATAATTATGAAAAACAATTTCACATTGAATTTTCGTTTTGAATATAACATACTTGTTATTAAAATTTATAATTATATAAAATCCAAAACGTCAATTAAGTCATTACAATTTGTTGCAACTTTTAAATTCCAATTAATTCAAATTTAAATGCATATTAATTAATGCAAAATAATTAAAATTAATTATTACCATATTTTTAAAAATTAATACTCTCATTTTCTTTGTAAATTTATTCAATTTTTTCCACATTTTGTTTATTTTTTGTGAGATTTTTTGTTCTTCCATGAAAGTTTTAGATTTTCTTTATTTTTATAAATTTATTGTTGGACTTATTTTAAATGTAATAATATAAAAATAAGTTTAGTTTAATTAGATTAAACTTTTTTATTTTTAAAGGATTTTTAAAGTTTCTTTTGTGAATTTTTTATTTATCCTGATACCAATATTTTTTAATTTTATTTTTTGTATTTTTTCCATTTTTTTAGTTTGTTAGATTAAGGAAACAGACATTTCTCTATTTTCTTCCAATTTATTTAATTTTCTTGACGTTTCACTATTTATTTAGTTATTCTTTGCGTTTTAATTAATTCTTTAATTTTTGTCATCATTTTTCCATTTCTGAAGAGCATTTTTCCTTCCTTTCAATTGTTTAGTTTTTATTTTCTAATTACCAATTTTTGAAAACATTTATTTGGTGCTTTTATCTATATTTTTTAAATTTCCCAATTTTCTACTTTTTTGAAGGCTTTTATTCTTTTATTTTATATTATGTGAATTTAATCTTGCACTAAACATTCTCATTTGAACATCGTTCTTGTATTTCAAAGAAAATTTCTTTTCTTTTAAATTTTTTTTTTAAATTTTACAAAATTTTATTCATTCTTTTTTTATTCAATTTGTAAAATAATTCTCTAATTTTAATAATTTTAAAATTCTATTCTGTTTAGAAATATATTTTAACGTTTTTTAAATTATCTTTTTATTTATTATTTTAATTTAAAAAAATGCCCGTAAATAGTTTAATTTTTTGCAAAGAGTTTCTACTTGTTTGTATATAATTATGTCACTGTTTCGTTCTTGTGTTGTTTTTTTTTTAATTTTTTCTTCATTTCTTTAATAAACTGCTGACAACTAAACATTTGGAGATTTTTTAAACTGATTATTATTTTAAAAAAACAATTTTTGATTTAAATCAAAAAAATATGATTTAAATCAAATAAACCGGATTTTTTAAAAAAAAATCATGATTTTTATCAGTCCTGTTAAAATGTAATAAATAAAATATGAAAATTGGAAAAAAAAGACACATGTTGAAAAATAAAGGTCAAATAGGAGAAAAAGCTTGATTTTATAGGTGAAATTTTTTTTTAAAAAAGGGGAACTGTGATCCCTGCTTTTATTTCATTAATCGTTCATTTTAATTAAATTAATGAATAAAATAATTTATAAAAAGCAAAAGTATAATGCACAAATTAAAAGTGACAAATGTGCAATTAAAATTACCGAATTCAAAAGAGTGAGAACCTGTCCAATGGAATAATTGCGATGCGGTGGATTTCAAAGAAAAGGTTTCGTACTTCCGTCGAGGGTAGTTTGCGGCAAATTAGTTCATAGCATTTCCTGGATGATCCCCGTTACGTGTCGATAAAGGGCTTTGTAAATTGGGACCTTTGGTGATTTTCTAAAGGGCCCCACGGGTTTGTGGGCGGAGATGTGCCGAAGCGAAGAGAAAGACGAGAGAATTACTTACACATGCAAGTTCTATCTCAAAATTCTAAATGTGGGGGACTCAAGCTAACTATGGTTGAGTTGCAGGTGTTCGTATTTCACAAAACGAATGAAAGGGTCCCCCCTCTCAACCAAAAAAAAAAAAAAAAAAAAATATTGCATTTCTTCTGAATGCCAAGGTGAATTGCTTAGAATAGAATTTGTTACACAGTGTTAAATTATAGAATCTTGATCCTCGAAATTAATATACTAGTGCTTTCCAATAAACAAGCTTCGTAAAAATGAACAAAATCATTCAATTCATCAGAAACGTACAATTTCGAAGTTTAGGAAATTTTTTTTTAACTTTTCATTTTTTGGAACTATTATTATATACCTATATGAATTCTTCTTATTATTTATTTATTTTATTATATTTCATTATTTTCCGTATTATGTTGGGACGTACTCTCTAAAACTGAATCAGTCAAATTTTGACTGATTTGAAATCAGTGAACTACTTCTGGTTTCTGAATTAGTCAAAAATGACTTATTTTTAGTGAATTTGACTGATTCAGTTTTAGAGAGTGTGATTAAGTTGTAAAATTAATTATTTAGAATATTTATTTCATAAAATTTCATTAGGAAGAATCTTTTCTTACAGTAAAAATTTCAAATTTCCGAATGTTTTCAATCGAACATAAATTAATCCTAATTTTGATTAATAGAAATTTAGGTCACCGAATTCATATTTAACAAAATTTTCATTTTAAAAAATTCTTTTTAACTAACTTTTCATTTAAAAGAATTCCAATCTAAACGAATTTTACTTTAGAAGAATTTTTATTTTACAAAATTTTAGGTTAATTGAATGTTTAAATACCAGAATATTCATTTGACAGAATCTTCAATTGTCCGAAATTGTATTAGTACGAATTGACATTTGATAGAAAACTTAAAATGCAGAATGTTCATTTGTCCGAAATTGTAAATGGTCGAAAAAATATCTAACAGAAATATTTTGGCACGAATTTTTAAATTCATCAATAAAAAATTACGAAGAAAATTGCAATTGGTCAATTTTAAAATTCGCGCCAAAATATTTCTGTCGGATACTTTTTCGGCCATTTTCAATTTCGGACAAATGAACATTCTGCATTTTAAGTTTTCTATCAAATGTCAATTCGTACTAATACAATTTCGGACAAATAAAGATTCTGTCAAATGAATATTCTGGTATTTAAAAATTCAATTAATCTAAAATTATGTAAAATAAAAATTCTTCTAAAGTAAAATTCGTTTAGATTGGAATTCTTTTAAATGATTAATCAAAATTAGGATTAATTTATGTTCGATTGAAAACATTCGGAAACGTGAAATGTCGACTAAAAGAAGATTATTTTTAATGAAATTTTATGAAATAAAAATTTTAAATAATTGATATTAGAACTTAATCATACGTCCTATTATATTATATGAAAATAAATAAAAAAATTTCAACTTTACTTAAATGAACAATTACTGAACTGCATGATAAACTAAAGAAAATTAATAAAATAATAAGAACCCAAATGCAGAAACCAGAAGAATTGAAAATTTGACACCAGTTTCATTATCCTCTTTATGCAGCTTCAAGATCTATTATATCTCAATGCTCTATTATATTTGGTACATGTTTTTTTTTAAACACCGGTACAGCTGGATTTTATAGTGTTAGACATTTGGACAGCAAATCCGTGCAAAAGTATATTCACATCACACGCTCGTTAAATCTCTCAAACGATGCGTAAAGCGCGTGTTTCACAAATAAATGTCGTATCCTTTTCTCTTGTTGGCGAAAGGCTCAATCCCCGTTTACAAAACTCGAGGAAGGTTAATCGGGAGCGATCTAAATTCGCGATAGGAAATCCAAGTCTAATGCAAGTATAGCAGAAAAAAGAAGATGAAGAAAAAAAAAAGAATAAAGTCTGGTGATTCGTCTTTAGGGGGTTAAAACTGCACGCATCAGCGAATCCTGTAGCGATCTTTTCTTTTCCTATGGCTTCTATCTTTTATTCTTCACGGCCGAATACCTTGTACGACCTACAAACGCGCAAGGGTCCTGGTGGATTAAATAGAAGCATATTCTAGCTTCAATGGAGCTTAGAGGCTTTTTAAAGCACCTTTTTTCGAGCCGAGCTTCACTTAGATTTGGATGTGTACTCTTATAATGTATAAATACTAACAAGCAAGAGGTGGGATATGCGCAATCATGCGATTAAATTTCTTGTGAATTTGACCATGCCCTTTTCCAAAGAGAGATTTTAAGAATCTCATCGATTCTACCGAGTGCCAAAAATGGATTCAGTTCCATTGATCTCGAGCATTTTTTATTTCAGATAGAAAAAAGAAAGAATCAATAAAGAATTTTTACCACAATCGATTTAGATCGGGAGGGTCTTTATATTGTGTCGGTTAAAAATGAGTAAAAGGAGGTTTTAAGATTGTTAAAATAAACATTATAAAGGAGAGAAGAAAAAAATTTCGTTTTTTTATATTTTTGGACAAAGCAGTTAATAGTTATGATGGTAAAATTTGCAGCGTTTTTTAAAAACTAAAACAAAAGAAGCAAACGTTTTTCTATTTAAACATAGGTTTTACTTATTGCTTTTTTTAAAGAGTTGATGGGAAATAAAATTTATGCAATTTTGAGATAAATATATAAACGATTTAAGCTAAAAGATGGTTCGTTTCTTAGATTTTTATTACTCAAAAACGTTATGAAATTCAGTACCAAAATTATCAGGTCTGATAAAAATCATGATTTTTTTAAAAAAATAAAAAAAATCCGAATTTTTTTATTTAAATCAAAAGTTGATTTTTTTTAAATAAAATCAGTACACCGAAAAAAATCGGGCAAGTACGAGTTACACCCGTACCAAAATCTAGGGTTCCGTACATTTACGAAACAAAGATATACCTTATTAACAAACAGAGAGCTCTAATTTGGTACACATATGTATTTTCACGTGTAGATTACAGGAAAATTATAGGGAACATTATCTGGATTGACAGTCAAAACGTTGTCAAAAAAAGAAAAACTGCAAATTTTCGAAAAAAAAGTTTTTTCCCCATAACTTTAACTAGGATTAACTAGGATCCTGGATATCTTAACCAGGATCCCTAGTTAAAGTAACTCTGAATTCCTAATGGGCTCCTCTCGTAACTAGGAGCATAGTCAAATCGCCTATTCATTTTTTTCGGTGTATATAAAATCTCCAAATGTTTATTTGTAAGTAGTTTATTAAAGAAATGAAGAAAAAATTAAAAAAAACAACACAAAAAAAACAGTGACATAATCCTATATAAAAAAGTTCGAAAAAAGTAGAAACTCTATTCAAAAAATTAAACTATTTACAGACATTATCTTAAATTAAAATAATAAATAAGATGATAATTAACAAAACGTTTAAATATATTACTAAAGAGAAGAAAATTTTAAAATTAGAAAAATTAGAGAATTATTTTACAAATTGAATAAAAAAAGAATGAAGAAAATTTAAAACAAATTTCAGAGAAATCAACTTTTATAAAATACAAGAACGATGTTCAAATCTTCTTAGAAATGGTAAAAATATGACAAAAATTAAAGAATTAATTAAAATGCAAGGAAGAAGTAAAAAAATAATGAAACATAAAGAAAATTAAATAAATTGGAAGGAAATAGAGAAATGTTTTCTCCTTAATCTAACAAACTAAAAAAATGTAAAAAGTACAACAAAAAATGCTTATTATCAGGATAAATAAAAAATTCACAAAAGAAACTTAAAAATCCTTTAAAAATAAAAAAGTTTAAGCCAATTATATCAAACACATTTCTATAATATTACATTTAAAATAAGTCCAACAATTTATAAATTTATAAAAATAAAGAAAATCTAAAACTTTTATGGAAGAATAAGTATGTTTGCAAATAATCTTGCAAAAATAGGCAATATGTGAATTAATATTGTGTAAAATAATATTAAATAATTTACATAAAAACAGGAAAATTAAACAAAATCCTAAAATAAAAAGACAAATAAAAAAAAAGAAATATCAAAAGTTAAAGTAGAAAAAATCTTAAAATTTTGTAAAAATAAGAAATTATAAGATAAACATTAAACAGTTTCGAAAAAGTGAAATTTCGTAGAAATATTGTAAGAAATAAAAAAAGGATTATTGTGAATATGGAAAATAATTCATATGCATTTAAATATGAATTAATTGAAATTTAAAAGATGGAACAAAAGTGAAATATGAGTTAATTGACGTTTGGGCTTAATTTATTAAATTAGAATGACTTAAAGATATAATTATTTAATACTATTTTTTGGTATAAACATGCAAAAAAATTGGTGTTCATACACTGAGAAAATAAGCCTCTAGCCAAGCAGCCTTATTTCTAGGTTAGGGTTCCTCGGGACAAAACAAACAAAACACCGGCGATGACAATCAAACTTCTAGGATACCGGAGCATATGCTCTGCTAAAATCAATTAAGTGCTTTGCAGGTGCTATATCAACAACCTCTCTCTGCTAAATTTAATCAAAAATTGGTTGTATTTAGTCAACTTATTTTCTCAGTGTAGGTTTTTGGTCATCTATATTAGCACAATTTTTAAAATTTTATGAAGATTAAAATATTAAAATTGAAATGTTAAAGATTTATCCACAAATTTGTGGGTTTCGTTTATGGTTTGAGATGTTTTACATGCAGTATTAGACTTCTGGAGAATTGTACAGTTTTTTTTATTGAAATCATTATTTTAATGCAAATCCTACAATGATTTAAATCCATAACAGCCCTGCAAAAAATTGAAATCTTTAGAAATATTGGATTAAAAAAAAACAATTATTGTGAATATGGAAAATAATTAATATTATTTAATTATTTTGCATCAATTGATAGACATTTAAATTTGAATTAATTGGAATTTAAAAGTTGGAACAAATTGGAATATGAGCAAATTGACATTTGGAATTTATTCAAATTATAAAAACTTAAATATATAAAAATTTTAGACTATTTTTGGTATCCAGAGCAGATTTATTTTGTCTTGGTAGACATCTGGAGAATTGTAAAGTTTTTTTTATTAAAATCACAATTTTAATGCAAATGCCCCATTGGTACATACAAATAGGTGAAAATATAAGAAAATTACTGAAAGATAAATAAAAACAATATTTTTATTTCATCATTTTAACATTTTAAAATACATCTATAATTTTTTTTTTAAATAACAAGAAATTAATTTAGATATTGTATTTTTAATTTTGAATAATTATAAATATGTTTTTTGAAAATATTTCCATGGAAATGAAAATAAATGTCCAAAAGAACGCTCAGAACTTCGAATATGAAAAATGAAGACAAAATAAAATAAAGAATACAACAGAAAATTCAAAATTACACTAAAAAGTTTCTTAAAAATCAAAATTAAAATTGAGTGTGGAAGAAAATTAATAAATGTATAACAAATTTTAAAAATGATTGAGAGATTTAAGGTACAATAAAAGTAGAGTTTGAAAATATAATACTGATTTTCAAACTTTTATACCGATTTTCTAATTGAATACTGAATCTAAGCAGTTTCGAAATCATTCTTGAATGAAAATAATTAAATATAAAATAAAAAATAAATAAAGGCAGGAAATGGGTAAAAAAAATTATTATTACTATAGAAATTGTTTAAAAATTATTAAATTACAGAAAACAAATTACGTAAAAAAAATAGAAGAATACTAAAAATGAGTGAAAAAAGTCTAGAAAATAAAAAATAAATCAAATTGAAAACATAACTAGAAAATGGATTGAAAACCCATTTTCAATGATAAAAAATATTGCAGATGTGATAAAATCATTAAAAATATTTTTAATATTGTTTCAAAATAAAAAAAAAACATCTGAAACCAATTGAAATTGTAACACAAATTTCTTAACATATAATACAATCATTACCACTACATATGAATGATTGTCGAAAAATAAAAAATAAAATAAAATCTTAGATTTTATAAAATCCTTTTAAAATAAATTATTAAATATCATTTTAATTAAAAACATAGGTATCAAGAAAATGAAAAACTAAGATACTTTATAGTATTTGTTGCAAAAACTTTAATCTGTAAAAATATGACTGAATAATCTGCTTTTTTTTAAACAACTAATTTATTTACCCATACCTAAAATCAAAAAATTTATCGGTAGATTTACAAAACATTATCCATTAAACCAAAAAATGCATCTCATAAAACCCTCGGCTAAACAGAAAAAAAAGAAATTATATTCTCAATAATCCATAAAATATTTCTAGGAACTAATAACGCAGATATTTCTCTATATAAAATCATTGGTCATGGAGCATCCCAAAATGATAACCTTGACTTCGCATTGGTGCCTAAAAACTCTATCTCCAATCGAACACAACTATCAATTCGTGAAGAATAAATTATCAAATAGCGTGACGATCTAACGACCCCTTAAATCCGCATAAAGTGCCGTTTCATTGGACTCTCAAAATTTCAACAGCATCACGATAGTCCTCGAAAATCTTTTTAACCAGAAATTACGCGGGAGTTTCGTTCTAGATCGAACCAGATTTTTCACGCGAGTCGCAGTCGATTTCCGCGCCGATTTTCCGCGGCCAATCTCCTCAGCTTAGAACTTTCAAAATTTCATCTATTGTGCCTGATTTTATACGGTTAACCCTCAACAAGATTTATCCCAATCTTTCTCTCTGCATTCAGAATCATTTTATTGTTGCCGAGGCAAGGTGCTGGCTCTAAACGGCATATTCGAGGGGAAATCGACTTTTATAGCGCGAAATCCGCGCTATTTTGAAAAGACGACCGCGTCACGCCGATTTTCTACTGCAAGGAATATGAAGAAAAATTTTTCAACACAGAAAGAAAAAAGTTAAAAGAAGAAGAGGGAGAAAAGTGTTTGGAAATTTTTGGAGTAAAAGACCACCCGTTCCGGCGATTAAGCGGGTGTTCCATTCGGTTTCTTTCATTCCTTTGAGCTGACGAGCCGATACGCTGATTTCGAGTTGCTCCCACCTTCTCTCTCTTGTTCTCTATTCTTTTGGTGCCAAAAAGCATCTTGTGAAGCTATATCACTTCTTGTATTATAAATGCGTATTCGGAGGCGGCAAAAGTCCTTTTACGTCCGGCAAGAGCACGGATACTCTAATATTCCGTGACGACAGGTCACCGCCAACTTCTTATACATATTACGAACCGCTCGCTTTAAAACTCGACAAAATCACCATTCATCCTGTTTTATTTTGTCTTCCCTTGTCCATTTAAATTTTCAACTTGTCATTGTAAACGAGGGTTTTATTCTTCTTTCGCGCAAGCTGTGTTACTTTTAGCTAACTATAATTCTCTTGGAGAAATCAGTCTTTAATGGTGTCAAATGTGTCAACAAAATTGACAAAAATTTATAATTAACGACTATTGTTATAAAAAAAATTTACTAACTTTCTCAGTAAATAATGAAGTTTGTGAATTTTTATTCCAAACTTCTTCTAAAGATCCTTTTTATCTAATTATATATTTGCTAACTATATAAAACTAAAAAGTGATTTTCAACAGCAAATGAAACCATCATTAAAATGGTTTCACCAAATTTTGAAAGATTTAGTTGTACAATTATCAGAAAAAATTAGTTTGAACTAAAATTTGTTGTAAAATAATAATTATTAACCATTTTGTGTTTTTTCTTTAAGGGTCAGTAACCAATTACAATTTTTATCCAATTTTGACAAATAACAGCTCATTTTGCTGTTTGAAATATTCTCTACAATTTCACTCGTTGAATTTTGTTTAAAATATTTTGTTCAAAAGTTATTAAACAAATAAAATTTGTTTTTAACATATTTTTTTAACAGAACATTTTAAACAAAATTCAACGAGTGGAATAGTAAAAAATTGTTAAAAGAGTAAAATGAGCTACTATTTGTCAAAATTAGTTGTAAATTTCAATTGGTTACTGACCCTTAAAGAAAAAACACAAAATGTTTAATAATTATATATTATTTCACAACACATCGGGTAAAATTTTTAAAAATCTTTTACATGATTTTAAAAGAACATAAACTGGAAAAGAAATGAATACCTCAAACACTTTAATCGATTGGATTTTCAATGTAAAATATTTTTCACTAGAAACTAACTCTCTAAATCAAAATTAGTGGTTTTCTACTAATGAATTATCGAAAAGTGAGCTACTATTAAATAGTAAGAATTTCACTAATTTTTTAGTAAAAAATTATTAAATTTCAATAAAAAACGACTAAGATCAATATTAAAGTTTCACTATTTGAATTAGTAGTTTTCTACTATTTAAATTAGTAGCTTTCTACTAAAAAATTAGTAAAATTCTTACTATTTAATAATAACTCACTTTTCTTTATTTCATTAGTAGAAAACCACTAATTCAGATTTAGAGAGTAAGTTACATTCTCAACATCAAGAAGTTGGTGGTCAAAAGACGTATTTTTTTAAAGCGAAAAACAGGATCAAACTAATTAGGAATTTCCAAAAAAAACCTGTAACCAGTTTTAAATATTAAAAAAAATTATAAGGCTAAGCAAATGTTATAAGAATTTTTGTTTTCAAAACTTATCTCCTTCGATAAAAAACATGACACACACCACTCAAACAACTATAGGCTTTTGTTTGATAATAAAAATGTAGGTAAGTATTTTAAATGAAAATGAGTCAATATTTTTTGCCTTTTTTTTTAGTATAATTCTCTTGATAATTCTAATTGTTTGCACTTTCTTTAATATTTCTTTTTATTTATATCCTTTATTTCTTCTTTTATCTTTATCCTTTTATTCCCATTTTTTATTTTCTTTTTTCTTCTTTTTTATAATTTAAATACAATCTTTATTTTCTTTTTTTAACGTAAAATAACAACATTTGTAACAGTTTAATAAGACTAATTTTTATCCTAATAATAAGACAATTCTTGTATACGATCCAGAAAATGACTCCCTTTTGTACAATCGCACGTGCGTCAAAAATTTGCGGATAATACTGTTTTGTCTGACAACAAAGCGAGATTACTGCTTCAGTATTATAGCAATCGCGTAACGAAAGAGGGTTGAAGGACAACCTCTAGAATCAAAAAAAATATTTCTTAAGTTGCTAGCAAGTTAGAGGAATTGTGTCGAGAAGCGGAAACAACGCGTGAAAAATCAAATTCGTCAGGTAAGATATCACCCTCATTGTGTTAATATAAAACCAAAAATAAATAATATATTAAGAATTTTTATTTTCTGAAAAATAGTAAAACCGTGAAAAATGTACATTTTTAGAACTAAGAGTTTTTAAATTATCTAATTTTATGATCATTTTAATCTCATTGTGTTAATAGTTTAATTTTATTTTCAGATATTTTCCTTGGTATTTGAAAAAAAGAATTCAAATTATTTGTAAACTGAAGTAAATTTACTTAATAAAATTAATTAATTGCAGTTTTTTTTAAACCATTTAAAAATTTTGACATTGATATCTCTTTAAATCTGAATTAGTTAAAAATAACTAATTTGAAAGCAAAAAGTCAGTCACTAAATCGACTAAATCAAATAGTTATATTTCTACTAATTATTTAGTAAAAGTCACTAACTATAAGTCAAATTAATTTTTAGGTTATGTCAAAATAACTAATATTTTAGTAAAATTCTGTTTTATAATCCAATTAGTCAAATTATTTTTCACTAATTGCTGAAACAAAAACTCAGCCACGATTTTACTAATAATTAGTTGTTTTTAACTAATTCAGATTTAGAGAGTTGATTAACTATTTATTTATCTTTAAGTCTGAATTAGTAAAAAAAACTAGTAATTTAATTAGCCAAAGTAATTTTAGGTTATGTTAAACTACTAAAAGAATTAGTAGATTTCTATTTACTAATTACATTAGTTATTTTTTACTATTTCATTAGTTAAATTTAACTACTGAATTAGTAGTTTTGTACTAATAATTAGTTATTTTTTACTATTTGAAAAAGAGAAAACTCGTTCACGATTTCAACCCCTAAATAGTAGTTTTTAACTAATTTAAATCTAAAGACTTGTTTTGCGGTGAAGACAAGAAATTTGTTTATTTATTCTATGACTTGAAATCAATAATGTGCAGATTTAAGGTTTTGAAATCATCAGTGCATTATATGACAAGGTAAAAGTATATAACAGGTTCAACCAACCAATAAATACACCCAAGCCTTGGATCTCACGTCGAGCGGAAATTACCGCATTTTGAGAAGAAAAAAAAAGAAAGCTCTCTTCGAATAAAAGCGTAATACAGAAGCGGAACGTAAAAATTAAGATGGGATTAGTGACGTTAACTTGGGTAAATCAGCAGAAATCTGCCTGGAAGAGACTCATTGACCCATGAAATTAGCTATTTGAAATTCGACGTTCATTTTTACTTCCAAATATCCCGAAGGAATTCTAATCCTAGATTGATTTTCGATAAAAAGCTTCAAAATGTGCAACAAATGAGCAATTTATTTACAGTATAATACACAAATATATATCTAATCAATGTTTATAGGTTTTAAGAAAGAAGGAATTTTTTATAATTAAAATAAATAAATAATAATGAATAATTGAATAGTGAATAAGTAATGAATAACAAATAATATTTTCATAAATTAAAGTTATATCAAAAACAAAAAAGACAAATAAATAAGATAAAAAAAATTTAAACAAGAAAAAATAAAGAAATTAAAAAAAGGAACGAATGATAAAATAGTAAAGAAATTGATAAAAAAAAAGGTAGTAATTATCAATCAAGAAATTACCTGAAATAATTGGTATAATGAAACCCTGAGAGAAAAGACTTCATTAAGATTCTTTTGAGATCATCAAGGGTGATAATTTCGAACGCAAAAAAAAAACTTGGAAAATACTAATTTCAGGGATACTCATCTTGCTATGACAAGCAACATTTTCGTCCCCTGAAATCTTGAAATTCCTATTCTTAAAGTCAAGGTAGAGAAGTAAAACTCAGAAAAGAAATTAATTCTAAAAGTTTTGAGGAAGTTCTAGTAGAAATCATTAGAGGCGTGGCTATTATATTTCGTGGGCACAGGTTTTTACGGTGCTGAAGATAAATTCGAGGAGATAGAAAGGATGGCCTATGATATTTTGTGGCCTAGACAAGGGGGTTTATGGCGTTGATGGGGCACTTGTTAAGGCGATGGATGCACGTGTTCTAATGGCGTGTCGAGGACCAGTCTGAGTGGAAGATACCGAAAAAAAGCCAACAAAAACGAGATACTTGTCTAGGAAAGGTCAGACTCTAGTCTAGTCACTAAGATTCACTTCTTGATGAGTTAGATGATGAGCCTAAAATTTTTCAGGGTCGGAGCAAATTTTACAGCAAATTCTTTTAACTTTACTGTTTTTATTTAACTGCTTTAGTTTGCAAACTTATTCATTGCAACAGTACACTGCAAAAAGAAACATCTTAAAATGCATTTTAGTCACTTTTAAGAGGTTTAAGGTATCTTCTATTTCACCTTCCATCTTAGAACACTAATGCATTTTAAGATACTTTTGATAACTTTTCGGAAACGAAGGGACTACAAATATGTCTCTTATAATAAGATGCCAACTTTTGGCAGTGTAATTATAAACGAGCATAAATACTGTTAAGCTTAAATTGGAAAAGATTATAAATGTTCAATACATAATTATAGTGTAATTCAAAATGCTACTATAATGCTCTGAAATAGTAATTGTATCATCATTTCAAAAAAATGTTATTTATTGTTTCTTAATGTAGCAGTAGACATAAAGTAAGAAAGAAATTGGTCAAAAGTAGTAAACTAAAATAAATAGATAATATAATATAAAAATGAGAGAAATTAATGTTGGATTCATTAAGGGGCATTTTGTGTGAAATTGACAGAAATACGAGGCTTTCAAATGAGGCATTAAAAGCTTTAAAAAGTGGGACTTATGAGCTGCAGCCCTGAAAGAGAATGGTTATCTGAAACAGTAATCTTGGAGACCCTTATTTCCAGGTTCTCGATCCTTGTTGCTCTCCCTAAGATGAGAGAAGAATCACTCATTCTGAATCACCCTCGGCGTGCACGTGTTCAATTCCAGCCCCCTGGACCCGTTCTTTTCCTCCGGCAGGAACCCGGTTCCGACTCTGCTGATTTTGCTGGACCTTCTTTTGGATCTTTTGGCTCACCGCTCCGCCCACAGGGTCCAGCAAGCCAAGAAAGGAAGAGAGATGCGAGAATGAAAAAAGGCGCATTTCGACATTTCGTCCTGGCTCCTTAAAAAGCTTGGACATAAGGTTCGAGTTATTATTGTTGGCCCGTTATTGTCGTGCCACTCGCAGCGGACATTATTATGCTCGTATAAGCATACGCGGTACACCAAAAAGGATATTGTAAGTTGTAGGAAGTCGATTCGACGCCCAAAATTATTATGTATTGTTGGTGTATAGAATTATAGTTGCTTCCAAAGTGATTCAACTTTTTGAAAGTGGGATGACGGAGGAGGATTGTAGGGTAAAAGAAAAATAACGATGGGGCAGTATCGGGCGTTTTGGAGGCATGGCATTTTTTGAGTATGGACTTTGATGACTTTGAAAAGTCACCTCTTATTGGCTATTTGATGCTTAACAAAGAGATGAATTAATTTGTAGGAAAAATGTTTATTGCAACTCAATAGAATTGTGAAAATACGTTCATAGGGAAAAGAAAAAAGATATTTTTTATTCTTAATTGTAGGTAATTTTTACCTGTATCGGTTTTTGTCTTTCAACGGCATACTTCAAACAATTTAAGTTTATGCAGAATTTATACCCATGTATACCGATATTGATAATTTAAGTAATATTTATATTTCACTAATAGCAAATTCAAGAATATAATGATTTATAGAATGATTTATTGTTATCGTAATATATATTGTTTCCTAAAAAACAATTGTAATATGATATAATATCGTATAATATAAATCTTATAAGTTTTTTTTTAATATTGACGCTAGTATAGATACCTACATTATCAATCAAATCAATTTAAAAAAATTTTAAATACTAAATTTAATAAATTGTAATTCTTCAACGCCTTTTCACCTTTCAGTTTCTTGGTTTATAGTTAGCAGATTATGTAGTTTTCCCTTTAAAAACTATCAATGTTTATGTAATTTTTTCAAAAAAAAAAAAAAAAAAAAAGCTATTAAATTGACAACCTAGTTACATGGATTTGACTAATTAATAACATAGTTGCAAAAATTAGACAAAAAAATTTGACAGAATGAAATTTATACAAAGAAAATACTATATTAAGTATCTTCAGGAATAAGGGAGACCGGGGCTACTTGGCGCACTTTTCACTCTTTGTTGATTGGTTCTGCCAATTTTGTGTACATGAAAACTATATTGTACAGAAACTTTGCTTAACATCTCAGCTTTGATTTCAAAAAATAAAAGTTCCAAAAAAAGTTGTACTTTTTTTTTTAGAACAGACTTTTTGGAGAAAACCAAAGTGCGACAAACAGCCCCGGCTCGGGGCTGCCTGGCGCACTACCCGGGGTTACTTGGCGCATAAATTAAAATGTGTGATTAATAATCAAGCAATATGTTTCATTGTTAAAATAAGTCTTCTAAGGAAATATTATCTTGAAAAAATGTGAATTAATTCAAAATGGAAGGTTCATTTTGTTCAAAAAGTGAAGTTCACGAACCTAAAAACTACAAATATCTGGAAACGTAAAATTATGAGATTATAATAATAATAATAATATATATTAAACACTTTTTTATCTTAAAGGGTTATTCTTGGTACTGATAATAAAATAAAAGTGTTACCACATTGAATTTAATAAATTTTTATTAGTCAGTAGATGTAGCTTATAAACTTCTAGCGTTCCGAGCGCGCCAACCAGCCCCGACCCTACTGCGCCAAGTAGCCCCGGAGAGACTATTTATACATTTTCTTCGTTTTTATGAAAACTGTAAATATGAATCAAAAATTTTTAATTGTTTCTTAAAAGCAACTGTTCAGAACACAAAACCTTAATTTTGTTTTTTTTTCTGATTGCATTTTGTAAAAAGATATAACAGAAAAATGAAGGCGTTAAAATTTACTTTTGAGTACCAAAATTGGTTTTTTGAATTTATAGTCCAGAATAATCAATCAATAATAATGAAATTATAAACGTGAAGTTACAGTTTATCAAGTACATTAATTTGACCGAAGAGAAAAATTAATTCGACTTTTCACTTTTGAATAACCTCAAGTGCGTCAACCAGCCCCTGCGCCAAACAGCCCCGGTCTCCCCTATCATTATTATTTGAAAAATTAATGTTTAAATATATTATTGTTAAATTTATATCATTTCAGAAACCTAATTTTATCGAAAATTGATTTTACTATTTTAAAAAGAAACATATAAATTACGGTGGTGGGTGTTGATGTAATTTGAGAAAAATATATATGTAAGACCTGAAGAGGACTTTATAAGCAAAAATATGTAGTCTTAAATATTAAATAAAATACATCAAAACTGTTAAAAAATCAGGAAAATAAAAAAATATAAAAAATAATAATTTATTAACATAGTCAAAAATCAATTATCTGATTATTATATAATTATGTCACTTGAAAATTTTGTTCTAATTTTAAAAAAAGGATTTATTACAATACCTGTGTTATATTATTACTAATAACTGAAATTAAACCACAAAAATTCAAAAATTTGATTATTTTCCAAATTTAAACAAAACGCACAAAACGTTAACTAATTATTTTTTACCAACAAATTTAGACTTAGAATAATTTCTTCTAAACATTATGCAACTTTATCTTGTAAACATTAATAAATTCAATTTTAATTCCATTTTTAATTGCTGTAAAAAATCACTATTCAGTTTAAGATTATGTTGAAAAGTTGATCATTCTTTAGGGTATGTGATGTAGAGAGTGACGTCACTGGTTTAGGCAAAATTTGTCCGTAAACATTTTCTTAAAATACTAATTATTTTTTCATCAAACTCTGTCAAATTACTTAAAATATTGTTAGAAAGGCCTGTCTGGCCTAAATTTGTTTCAGTTTTAACATGCAATTAATTTGTTGAAATTTCCAAATATTAGTGATTTTTTTTAAAAAGTAATTTTGTAGCAAAATTCAAACAAATTTGAGTCAGACAGACTTTCTTGAGTCTTCTTCATATTTGACGTAATTCTAGAAAGTTTGGTGTCAAAATATTGATTACTTTTAGAGAACATTTACGGACAAAATTTGCTTAAACCGCAGTGACGTCATTATCTACCTCATACCCTTAAATTTAGAATAAAACTAATTTTAATTTGCATTACATGACATTTTAATTGACTTACATTTAGATAAATTTTAGTTTCGTTTGATTTAACTTGAGGTTTTAAGATTCAGAATAATTGAAATTTATATCGTTTGAAATTTTGGTTAATAAAATGTAAAATGAAATAACAAATGAGTTCAATGAAATGAAATTCAAGTTAAGTAGATCGAAATTAAAAACAAAGAAATAACATTTTTAATAATAATAGAAATTTAAAACAATTGAAACTCGAATCGATTATAATATAGCTCAACAGAATTTTAAATAAATTGAAGTTCGAAATAAATGTTTGATTAAATTAAATTAAATTTTAAACCGCGGTCCAAATTACGAGAAATTGAACTTTCAAATAATGATATTAAAGTTTGAATCAAGCAATTTAAAAATTGAAATTTGAATCGATTAACTATTAGATCAATAAATTGAAATAAAAATCAACCGTTCTGACTACATGACAAAACACATATATAGAAAAATAAAATAATTTTTTAAACGCAGAAATGAAAAAATAAAGTATCTAAAAATAATCTTGGAATCATTTTGAAACACCCACTCTAAAAATAGCAAAATTTACACATTTTCTTTTATTTCTCAGAATCAACATAATCATATTTCACACACCTTTTGCAAATCGTTTCAAATGCTTCTTAACAAACGAAAATCGTGACTTTTAAACGCTCCTTAAAAAAATTCATAAACATTCAATTTATACCAAGGTTCTCTAATCCGAATTTTATTCTATTTAAATCCTAAATATATCATATGCTTGAAAAGATCGTAAAAATTTAGAATCACTGGATGTGATATTCCGTGTCATAAATATAATTTGAAATCCCCGAGACTCGAAATTTGCATGATTAAAAAAATCGTCAATTCGCGGCAATTGTCCTCTGAGATTTTTTATTATGTCTCCACCTCTATCCCACCCGTGTATTTTAAAGGTGAGGTCGAATAGGCAGGAAACCACGATGACACGGTCCAACTAATCCGATGATACAAATCTCCAGACTGCTACTGGTCACCGATTTATACTACGTGTTGTTGTAGGGTCATGAAAAGAAAAAAAAGGAAGAAATTCAAGAAAAGGGATGAGTGAAAAAAACGAGCGTGTAGAGACGAAGGGAGGAAGATCCCGAAAACGAAGACGGGAAATGTATAATTTATAACTATAATCCTTTAAGAATAGATGTATGAGCAGAGGAGGCGAGATTCACGGGTCTGCGAGCTTCAATAAAAAGGTCCACCCTCCCATTTTTTTTACCTTCTCTTCATCTTGCATCCGAGAACGAATGAATTTTGGATTCATCACGACAGGACCAATGCTAAAAACCAGTGAAGCTGTACATTTTTGTTTACATAGGTGCATAGACTCATATAGGAAAGAAACTCCCCGTGTTTATTTAGGATCGAATAATGGAATTTTCGTAAAATGAAACGGATCTTCGGTCCACACACGCATTTACGATAAACGCTCACGTCTTTTTTCCTCGAGATTTATATTTGGCAATTGAGTTCCTCAGCTAACAAGAAAGTTAAACTTGCACAGAACTCGAAAGAGTTTACTTTGATTCTTGAGATTAAAGTAGTTGGAGATTAAATGTGTTTGATATTAGGATTCGGTATTGACGTGATCAATGTGCTCGTGCTCGTGTGTTGACAGTGGTTTCACGAAATTGAGTTTATTTCCGCGGTATTGGGAAATCGGGGACGATAAATGGTGTGACAGATTATGATTATAAAAGTAGTATAAATATGTACTTTTTGAGCATCATTTTCAAAAATTATAAGATCACGATAACTGTCATTGAATTCAAGATCATTGACACTGCTCAAATATTGTCAAGTGGAAAGTCGTGTAATTTATAATTTTTTAAAGAATTTTTTCCTAAATAAATAGAAAATTTTACTGAAGCACAGAGCTGATAAAAATCATAATTTTTTAAAATTATAATCAGTATATAAAATCTCAAAATGTTTATTTGTAGGTACTTTATTAAAAAAAAAAGAAAAAACAACACAAGAAATAGAACAGTGACATAAAAATATATAAAAAAGTAGAAACTCTTTTCAAAAAATAAAACTATTGACTATTTATTTATTTTAAATTAAAAGAATAAATAAGATGATAATTAACAAAATCTTAAAATATATTACTAAAGAGAAGCAATGTTTGAAATTAAAAAAAATTAGAGAATTATTTTACAAATTGAATAAAAAGAAAAATTAATAAAATTTTGGAAAATTTAAAACAAATTTAAACAAAAGAAATTCTGTGAAATAGAAGAACAATGTTCAAATGAAAATATTTAGTTTAAATTTACATAATGTAAAATAAAAGAAAAAAGCTTAAAAAAAAGTAGAAAATTGATAAATTTAAAAAATGAAGATAAAAGCATCAAATAAATGTTTTAAAAATTCGTAATTAAAACGAGATAAAAACTAAACAGTTAAAAAGGAAAAATGTTTCTATAAGAAATGGAAAAATCATGACAAAAATTAAAGAATTAATTAAAATGCAAGGAAGGATTAAAAAAATAGTGAAACATCAAAAAAAAAAAGTAAATAAATAGGAAGCAAATGGGGAAATGATTTTTCCTTAATCTAACAAACAGTAAAAAATGTAAAAAATACAAAAAATAACAAAATTTGGTTAAAATCTGTTAAAAAATTAGAATTGATAAAAATAAAAGAAAAAAATGTATATATCAAGATAAATAAAAAGTCTACAAAAGAAATCTAAAAATCTTTTAAAAATAAAAGAGTTTAAGCAAATTTAACCAAAAACAAGTCCAACATCAAATTTAGAAAAATAAAGAGAATCTAAAAATTTTATAAACGAATAATTAAGTTTGCAAAAATAGACAAGATGTGAAAATAAATTGACAAAAAAAGAAGCGTATTTATTTTTAAAAATATGGAAATAACTTTTATGAAAATCAATGAAATAAAAAAATAAAAAGACAAATACAAAAAAAAAAATATATCAAAAGTAAAAGGAGAAAAATTCTTAAAATTTTGTAAAAATAAGAAATTATAAGTTACAAATTAAACAGTTTCGAAAAAGTAAAATTTCTTAGAATTCTTGTAAGAATGAAAAAAAAAGAATGTTATTTAATATTTAATTAATATGCATTTAAATTTGAATTAATTGAAATTTAAAAGTTGGAAGAAATTGGAATATGAGTTAATTGACGTTTGGAGTTTATTTAAATTATAATGACTTAAAGATATAAAAAATAAGTAGGTACTATTTTTTTGATATATTTTTACCAAAAATTTGTAAATCGTAGGTATTATCGTATCCGGGGAATTGTAAAGTTTTTTTTTATTTAAATCACGATTTTAATGCAAATTACCCAATGATTTAAGTCAAAGTGATTTAAATCAATAACAGCCCTGATAAAGCATTTTGTAATTCAGGAAAATACTATCAAAAAGCGTAGTTTTCAGATAATAAATAAATTTTTTTTTTAATTTATAAATGAAGCCTTATTAAATAAAATTTTTAAACTTCAATATAACGTCGAATACAATTTATAGAAAATGTATATTAAATTTTCTATAAACATTCTATAATAATTGTATTTCTTTCGAATAGTTGTAAAAAAATTTATGTAATAAGGCTTCATATATTTTTATAAAGTTCTACAATGAATTCTAAAGTTCTAAATTTTTTTTATATATTATGAAAATTTCACTTCTTGGTCTTTTTTTCCGAAAGTTACGTTAACTATTTTCTCTCAGTGTGTTTCTTGAAGAATATATAGCAAATAATGTTGTACACCAGGATAATAAAATATCGCGGTATTTTCTATTCTATAAGTAATTATTTTAGAGTCAGAGAATTTCCCTGGTAAACAATTTTCTCTAATAACTTACAAAATTGTTGTCAAATTTTTCTAGGAAATAAATAAATAGTAATTTTTATTATTTTTTAAAATAAATTCTCAGATCTTATAAAAGGTCTTTGAAAATGTTCACAGTTTGAAAAGAAGTTTCCTTCTGCACAATTAATTTTCTTTCCCTAAATGTCTATAGATATTTAGTAACAAATTAAAAATATTAATTTAATGTTATAAATAATATAAATGGTAACATATCTCTAATTAGACATTATACTCTTAAATAAATTCAATTAATTAATTAATTTTCATAAAATAATTCATTTAAAGATAATCATAAACTGATAAACTTTAAAAACAAATCCATAAATAATAAATACATAAATCCATAAATAATAAATTGAAAATAAAATAAATAAAAATTATTTCTTTTTTATTAATTAATACTTTAATCCACTGCGAATTCTATCAGCTGTATTTGAAAAATATTCAAACAAATTGAAACGAAAACAAAACCATCAATCAGTCAATTTTCTCAAAGCAACCAAAATAAACAAAAATAAATAAAAATAAGCAAAAGTACAATCTGTCGAAACCATATTATTATAACCCTTTGTAAAGATCGATTTTGTTATTTTACGCACGAGAAGCAGCAACCCTTTAACTTCACGCACCACGAGTATTGTTTACCAAGAAAATAATCTGTTTATTTCATTCAGAGCCCCGAGACACTTTGCGTTTCCTGTTCTTTGCAAAATCACTTCCTTTTGCCGAAACTGCTCATTTAAATTTCCTCAGAAATTATTGACTTTGAAAAAAGCGTCTACGTGTCTCTGCATCGAAATTTTGAATTAAGACACGATTCGTCCCGACCTCTGAATTATTTTTTTCACACCTCGTAGTATAACACTCTTTAGAAATATCGCACCAGGTCTAGACGGTATTGCTCAATAGCAAGGATCTCGTCCTTTTATAAGAAAGTTACGGATGAATCCTGAGTATATATATGAATCCTGCACAGCCACCCACTACCTGATATAAACTTGGTGCAAGTTTGAACGTGTTTCGAGCATTGAATGCTGAGGTAAAAAATCTAGAGCAAACGACATGGAAAGTGTATATCATGCAGGTTCGAACCTGCAACTCGACTCAAAGGGATCTTTCGTTATGTCAACTGTACGTAATCCCTCAAAAAAAAGAACTCCAAGATATATGTACACAAAAAAAGCGTGCCCAGACTTGCATAATTCTCTTTTAAAGAACTATTCTAAAGGTTGAGTTGCATCAGCTTTTCTTAAAGAAATCATTTGAAGAATTATTAGGAGTTTTCTTCGTCAGGAACAAGGATTTATGCTGGTATATTTGACTTCAAAGCAGTCAAGATGTTAACTTTTAGTTTAATTGAAGAAAAACTGACAAAAGACGAACTTGTTTCTTTTGTTTAAAAAAACTATTCCTTCGATTATTATTATTTATATCAAAATAACTATTATCGTTATTTAAAAAGTGAATTAGAAAAATTTTTTAAGAATACCAAAACACGGTGTGAACATTTTTTTCATACAAAGTATTTATTTGCTCGAAATCTTACATACGATATTTTAAATTAAAAATGGCGTTTAAAATATGGCGACCTAATTTCACCAATAATTAATTCACCTAAGACACCCGCCATATTGGATCCGACATTTTGGATTTTCATAATCAGATTTCAGATACCTAATTAATATTACTTATTCAAATTTTTATGGTATCAAAATTTTTATAACATTCCAAAAATTAGTTCAAAATGTTCAAAATTAAAATTAGTTGGAATTTATAAATTTTATATAGTTTATTAAAATTCTTCTTACTTTCGAGAAATTTTGTTACAATGAAATAAACTTCCTTGTTACAATTTTGTTAATTTACATTTCCAATAATTAAAATAATTTTAAAATTTTTACAACCCTTTTTTTAAACAAAATGTGTTTTTTATAGGTAACAGTTTAAAGGTTGTTTTAGAGTAAGGAAGTTCAAAAAAATTGATACATAAATGTAAATTTCAGAAGTCGCTCAAACAATATTTTAAGACTTATTATTATTATAATAATTTTTTTAAATTTGTTTTTAAATTAAGAATTACTTGTATCTACTGTTCATTTTACTTAGTTTACTTTTAGGCGGCAATCTAGGGGTGGTTTTTAAATTAGGAGCTGTAATCCAAAAATTTATTTTATATAAGAAGGCCGAGAAAATAGAAATACCGCAAGAAAATAAAATAAAAAATATTGGTTCCTATAACTTATTTCTATTTTAAGAGTTAGAGTAGGAATAGTTTTGAAATTAAAAGATAGAATCCAAAAATCTTTGGAAGTTTTTTTGAAAACCCCGAGAAGTGAAAAACATCATAAGAAAAAAATCAACCAGAATAAGTTAGAAAATAATGTTTTTTAATTAATTTATTTTTTTGGTGTTAGAGTAGGGGTGGTGTTGGAATTAAGGTATAATGTCAAGAAATTTTTAAAGATTAATTTGAAAAGCCCAATAAGCGAAATCTGCCATCGCAGCAGATATTTTTCATATAATGGATTAGTCCACAAATACCTAAAGGTTTATTTAAAAAGCTCAAAACACAAAAACATTTTTTAAAAAAAAATTCTACCAGAATAAGATATAAAATTTTCATTTTTAATTTATTTGTTTTCATCGTGGTTCAAAAGGGATGATTTTTAAATAAAAAGATTAAGTCCAAAAATCCTTAAAGATTTATTTGAAAAAATCTTCAGATAATATTCTACCAGAAAGAGTTATAAAATGTTCATTTTTAATTTATTTCTTTTTTGGGTATTAATGTGGGCGTTGTTTTTGGTTAAAAATTGATAATATTTCTTTTTTTTTTACAATTTGAAATTCTTTTTTTGAAATAACTAAGCTGCATTAATACCATAACGTAAACCTTCTACTTTTATTTTCAGCAACCACATATTATCCCTGATCTGGAACTGTAAAAACATAATTCAAAAAAACACGATTTGCAATCGGAGAACCTTTTCATCAAAAGATCGTATCCCCTTCTAAATTTGCGGATTTATAAATGTCTGACGAACTATATAAGATGCCTGTACGCTTATTTAAGATTATAAAAGCTCTAGAGCGTCCATCTCTTCTTGTCAGAGAATATTCTTTTGTCAAGGACTGGTCGCCAGTCCAAAAAGATTATCGATGAATAAAGAAATCTCTATTCATAGACCTGGACCCTTTCCATCCTTTGACGGACCCAAAGGGATGCAATATTATTCAAAATCATGAAAATCTTTTCTGGAATTTCGTTATTTTGTTCCTATTGAAAATCCTAGATGCATATCTTATGTGTAAGTCCCGCTGTAAGCACCAGACCAAGGGGAATGATTGAATAGAATCCAGTGCAAGGGGAGAATATAACCCTCTGATCATACACCTACACGGCGTGTCGACCCCGTGGATTTTACGTTAAAGGGGGGACGAGCCAGTCAAGAAATTTCAGGTAAAAAGGGTCAAGGATCCGCATAAAAGAGTTTCTGCGTCGGATCACTGAATTCTCCAATGCGAAAGGACGCAATCATAAAGGGACGTTAGTTTTTCGATGTCTCGATCTGAAAAAGAAAAAAAAACCGAATCCAGATTGCATTCAGAGATGAGAAAATACTTTAAGGGTTGCCCTAAAAGCGTGAAACCTCACAAGATATATTTTTCTGCGTTTTCTCAAAAATAAGATTCTTGCATCTGCCTGATCAAGGCAGAAAATACCTTTATAAATTTTTCAATCTAGAAAGCCAGGTGTGTCAGATTTTATTCGGTTAGATTTATTATTACAATCGTTATTTTTTAAATTCAGTTTATTTTCAACAGTCGCTCGATTTAATTCTGTTTTAAATACAAATTTTCCTTCTTTTGTAATAAGAATTTGAATTTCAAAGTAGGACACTTGTCGTGAGTAACGTTTTCGATGGACTATTGTTAAAAATGGTAGCTTAACCCTTTCACAGGTGAGTCTGGTCCACAACTACGGCATCTTTCGGGATTTTCATTGTTGTCGGTTTCCGCTAACCCTTTCTGAAGGGGAACAGGTAAAGGGTTGGATTCTGGGTTAGCGGATCGACAGTAACACTGTGGTCCAGAAAGAACCGTTGTTATTTGGTGGTCAGGTTCAACCTCAAACTTATTGACAACTCCAACAAAACGTCTATTAAACTTAATTTTGGTCAATCTAATAAGTTCTATCGATTTGTAAAATAAAATCGTATTCGTAAACTAAATGGAAAGACGAGTTATCGATACAAAAGTATTTCCTAGAATTATCCTGCGCATCATCTTATCCATCAATCCAATATCCAAAGAACATAAAATACGTTGGAACAGTGAAATGCTCGTTAAAAAGTCAGTCCAGTAATTCGAGAAGTAATTCAGAACGATTACACGCGGGTCCGCCCTAATAACCGAAATTCGAAAGGACTTGGGGTAAAAAAATAATTACATGAAGCCTTGGAGTGAAGGGAAAAAGTTACGGGGTAAAGAATAAGAAAAGTATATTAGAGCCTAAAATATATATAAATTCATCCCGTTCCCCTTTGTCGAACTCTCGACACGTCAAAAAGAGACGATATGAAATTCCAATTATAAAGATCCTTATCCCGAAAACCGGTGCTCCTGAAGCCGTCCGAAAACGATTACTGGCGTCATATATAGTCTAATGCCATGGCGATGAGAAATAAAAAAAAGCTACAGGGGGAAAACGGTAGTCGTTGGACTATTTTTATCTGGAAGCTAAAGGCCAATCCTTTTTTTTTATTTTATCCCTTCTACTTTTTTACTTTATGTCGTTTTTTTTATCTTCTCATCGTCTTCGGCTAAAATCTCTCATTCGAAATACGATGTGAATGTGTCTTCTAAAAGATAAAGAAAAGTTTTATCGCGGTTGACTCTCGTTTATCAACTATTTTGCCTGATAATGAAACTACTTTTTGTCAATAATGTCAAGATAGCTTAGTTTTTGGGAAAAATGTTCGGTTGATTTAATGCTTCCTGTATAAGATATAGGCTTTAAGAAACAAATTGTTTCCCTGCAAGTTTAGGAGAAAAATATTTTGTTATGCTTTCACTGAAAAAAATATTCTGGTTAAAAATAATGAATTTGTTTATTTAAATAAATTCCGATTGAATTAGAACATACGGTTATAATTTCTAGTTAAAATTTTCTGGTTAAAATATTGTTAAATAATTTTTCACTTGAAATTACTAGAAATTCCAGTTTAATTTATCTGAATAATATTTTTAGGTTTTATAAAAAAACAGAATTAGATAACCCGTGAATATTTCGTTATTTTAACTGAAAGTTACAGTAAAATTTACCAGAATGATTTGTAATTAATTTCCAGTTATTTTTACCAAACACTTTTTCGAGTGTTTGACGGCCAATTAGCAAGAAGTCGTTTTTAAAACGAATTAAACAATTTTTGTTTCTTTTTCGTAGCATTTTTTTTAAGTTGGTATTCCAGTTTCAGGATTTTTTGATGATAAGGTTATCACATAATATTTATAGACTTTTTACACACGTCTATGCTGTTTTGACAAATTTTAATTTCTTATGTGACTTTTTGCCAATCTTACTGTATGATATTAAAATTCGATTCTAGATGAAAATTTTGTTTAAAAGAAAGAACAATGAGCATTTTTTTAGCAAATAAAAATTTGTATTTCCATTGTATACAATTTTTATTGGCTAAAAATTGTGATCCTTGATATTTTTTGTTAAATGTAATTTTTATTGAGTTAAAATTATGCGTTAAGAGCATGTGATAGATAATTACACTGAGAAAAAGAAACTGTTAAATCAATAGTGCCGATGCTATTGTTTTTACTCAATAATATCTGTAATCAATTATACTAATATATATTAAAATATAACAATTCATACTTTTAAATTAAAAGCATGATGTTTTTAAAAGAATTATTTAAAGTAGTTATAACATATAGAGAAATAGTTAATTTAAAGTTATTTTATATGGTTTAAAATAAATATAACTTGTTATATCAATAAATATTATTTACAGTTTGTACAAATATATATTTCAGATGATGCAATATGCTTTTGAATCAATAGCATCTGCTTTTGTTATTATAAACGGCATATTCACGTACGTTCAAATGCAGATGCTATAAAATTGAAAGTACATTTAATAGATCGGTAAAACTATTTATTGAATTGTATTATATAAAAAATAGAAATAATAAAATGCATTTTTGCATTTTTTAATTTAAAACCTAGGAACTTTATAAATAAATAAATAAAAAATAAATAAAATAAAATAAAACAAAGTACATTATGTGACCGCGTCTGAGAAAATGGTACTTATGACCAAAAAAATCGATTTTTGGTTTTTGACGGTTTCGTGTACTTCTAGGTCTTAAAAATGTAATGCGATCAATCATGATCAAAAACAAATTTTTTTTTTACTTTTTCAAGCAAATTTAAAAAAAAATGATTACTCCGACAAAATTTTTAACTTTTACTACTCAACTCTGACAAAATTCTTTTATGAAAATATAGGTCTTTTTAAAAGAAAAATGATTCTTGGTATTTTTGATTAAAATCAATAGTTAAAAGGTTATGAATTTTTTAAAATTGTAAAATTGTTATTTTTTTGGAAATTTTTGATACAATTATTCCTGCTTTAAACAAATAATTATTAAATAAATTTATAAATATTAAATAAATATTAAATAAATTTGATTATTTGTTTAGCAAATGAAGTGCAATTTTTTTAAAAACAAATAATCATATTTGAAAAACGATCCAGTTTTTTGAAAATTTGCTTCCGTGAATTTTTAGATATAATCTATTTCTGAAGAAAATGAGCTATTTCACTGTATTTCAAAAAATGAGAATAATAATTACTTTTCATCGGACGGAGAATCGGACCTAGCTTAAATTGTTCGTTATGAAAGACTAAAAAATTGAATTTATTAAATCCCCCCCCCCCCCCCCCAATTTCATTTTAGAGCTAAAAAACAGTTTTTCTGTATTTTTTGTATAAAATATACTGATACTTTGTCATTTTTGGTCCGATTTAAAAGAAATTTTTTTTTACATTTAACGTTGAAAAATAAGGATTTCTAGACCTAATAGAGGTTACATGTTTTAAGTAAAATTTACTGTAGGAAAAAAGTAAAAAAAAGTTTGAAAATTGTGTATTCTTTTGAATTTTTTCAACTTTAGCAATGATTTACGGTTCAATTTTATTTAGAATGTTTTTTCTGTGCTAAGTTATTTAAAATGTATTTAATTTTGCGTTGAATAAGCTTTTCTTCAATTAAATTGGTGAAAAAATGGCTGAATTATTGCATTTTTTGTCTTTATAATCACAGTATTTTATTTAAGTAAAAAACAGTAGGTACTTTCTTTTTTTGCTTTCTTTAATTGTTGCTAGTGGTACTTATTATCTTTTAACAACTGTTTTATATTTATTTTAGTAAATTTCGGTAAAATAAAATAATAAAAGCTCATTCGACGCAGAATTAAATACACTTTAAATAATTGAGAACAGAAAAAACATTCTATGTATATAAAATTGAACCGTAAATCATTGCCTAGTTGAAAAATTTCATAAAATTGCCAATTTCCAAAGTTTTTTTACTTCTTTTCTACCATAAATTTTATTTAAAACATAAAACCTTTATTAGATATAGAAAGCCTTGTTTTTCAGTTTTAAATTAAAATAAAAATTTTGAAATTGGATCAAAAATGGCAAAGTAACAGTATATTTTATACAAAAACAGCAGAAAAACTGTTTTTTTTAGCTCTTAAATGCAATTTTGAGGCTGGGAGGGAGAGGGGAATTTAATACACATTTTTTTTTAGTTTTTTATGACGAACAACTCAGGCTAGGTCCGATTCAAAGTAATTTTTCTCTGTTATACAGTGTTATAAATAAAAATCGCATCAATTTTAGAAATTTGTAAAGAAGCAATATGAGAGAAAAGTTCCTAAAAAATGACGTTTTTCGTTCCCAAAATCATAGTTTCCAAAAAGTTTTGAATCCTTTGAAAAAGGACACGGGAATTTTTGAGCCAGTATCATTTTGACACATGACTTAATTTTAGATTGTTATATTGTACAGAATGGAAATGTTATTTTGTACAACTGCTAAATGTTATTTTGTACAGTTTTGAAAAATGAATTTGTTATTTTGTACAATTTTTTAAAAAAGCAATAAAACATTGGAAGTACAATATTTTAGCTTTTTTAAAGAATTGTACAAAATAACAAATTCATTTTTCAAAATTGTACAAAATATCATTTAGCAGTTGTACAAAATAACATTTCCATTCTGTACAATATAACAATCTAAAATTAAGTCATGTGTCAAAATGATACTGGCTCGAATTTTTTTTCTGATAGCTTGGATTTAACCTAGTGATATACCTTAAATTCAATTTTAATTACCACCATTTTTACCCGTGTATAGACACATTAACAATTCAGTTTGATGTGAAATAGCAATTCCTTTTTCTCCGTGAACAATATCAATACCTAAACAATCAACCAAATCAATGTCAACATTTTCCTAATAGGAAAATAAATACCGATTTAACGTCTATATGTAAAATAGAATAATAGCAGAAAGGTTTTAGAACAAAAAATACAACCACAATGAGCTATTTTGTTCTATACTCAATGTAAAAAAATAATACCTGGTATAATCTAAATGAAACCTGTCATAATCCATTTCTCACCGCGTATATTGCAACATAGCGTAAGCGCATCTCTGAAGGAGAGATTTTTTCCCGTGTAAATTAGCCCTTCAAATCTTTTTCTTCCTCTTTGCAATTCAAGTCTTTTTGCACAACTCCTCCGCCCTCTTTGGACTTTCTCGGGAGCTCTGGCGTTCATTAGCATATAAATATAATATTCGCACAACAGGAGCATACATATAGTGCGATGTAACCGATCGAATGCACACTGGTTTGCTCAAGAAGGGGAGGATGTGCTGGATATGGGCTTGGACAAGCATAAAGTGAGGGGCAGAAAAGAAGACAAGAAAGAAAAGCAAAAGGGAATCTCAACTTAAAACAGTAGTGGTGACCCCCGGGGCTGAACAGGTCTGAACAAGAAGTCCTCTCTGACGTCACCGGCAGGTGCAACATTATCTCTATCCTCTTATTCCTTTCTCTCTTTCTCCCTCTTCCTTCGAGAGCCACCATATACCAATTTTTTTTTCATCTCCTTTCTTTCTCCACCCTCTCTTCTCGCGCACACGTGTAATCATACCGATTTCAAGATCCGAGATACCCCGACACCAAGGTTAGATTCAGTTTCGCTCGGTTAAGTATTCCTTAAGTGTTCCACAACGTCGAGCACCGGCACCGCAACTAATCGTTCACGTGATATCTTTGAGATTAGAAATACTTTTGAGAGCCCTTGGTGTTACGTTTCTGTCTGAAGAACGGTACTATCACTCTCATCACCTCAGCCTTTGTATTTCGAATAGATTAAGACAAACTGTACCGTTTGCCTTTTTTAAATTCTAATGCAATGTCCAATTTTAGAATATCATTCCCGTTTCACTGACCTCGTCGACTCAAATATTTAAAAAGCAGGTCTCGTATTTGTTTTTTTCTCTATTCCCTATTTATTTTTCTCTTTAGAGAAAATATTTTTCAAGAAAAAAAAGTTGGAAAGATATTTTGTATGCAGCCTCGTGTAAGACTTGGTTTAGTAAAACAAGTTTGAGCACGTAAGATGCTAAATAGAAAATATGTATACAAAACTGGGGTGAAATGGATGAAAAGAGTGTTATTTTGTTAGTTTTTTTTTCTTTCGATTACTTTTTAAAAGTTTCTTTTCTTAAATCTTTTTCATTTTTTTCTGGATAATCTTATTCCGACAGTTTCACACATCGTAACAAATAATGAGATCTTATACAATTTTCATTTTTCAAAATAATCAATCTTTGCAAAAGTAACTATTCGTTTGTCAATTTTGACATTTTTAATGATTTTAAGAAAAGATTTCAAAGTTGTGGTATATGATTTTCGTTTATATTAATAACCTTATACTTAATTAATTTCATCATTAGACACATAAACACCCTTGTTTTTTTTATATAATCAAAAGTGTAAAATTTGTTAATTGTATATAATGCGCCAAAAGAAACCAACTATTGTACTGTTCTCTGGGCATAACTTTACATATCAGGAAGAAATAGTACACTGCTTTAGAATTTATTTAAATACTCATAAATGAAACAATTGACATACATAGGAACTGTTTATTTGAGTAAAATATATAATCAAATTTTGAGGTTGTGATATGATTCTCTAGTAAAAAATAAATATATATAAAACTAAAAATTAATATGAAAATTAATACATAGTATATAAATACCTTTTGTCGAGACTGTGATACCAATCGCTCGATTTCTGCACCCAAATGTCGTCTTCACTTTATAAATATTCTATTAATTGAAACTTAGGAATTAAAAAATTATTATTTATTTAAGTTTTTAATTCAAGCATAAATAGAATCACATATATTATCAAGAAAATGAACATTCTTTTAAAATTAAAATTTCTTACCAATTTTTTTTTACATTTATAAACACAAGGGATACTCCATAAAAACAATAGAGAATGTTTTCCCAAAAACATAACTCGACAATAATTGGAGATCGATCAAAATAAAGCTCTATTTGCCGAGTTATAATTTTATTTAAACTATTAAATACTTTTATAAAACTAATGTTACAATTTTCAAAAACTTTATTCTTTTCTACGTATGATGACATATTGTAAATTTATTTTGAAATATAAAAATATACGACTTATGGAACTTAAATGATGGTAGTCGTCTTGAGAATGGAAATAAGGGGCTATCCATAAATTACGTAAGACTTTTAGGGGGGTGGGGGGTCCAGGAAATCTTACGACCAATAGAAAAAATGGCGCTAATGTATGTAAAAAATCTTACGTGGGGGAGGGGGGGGGGGTTCAAATTACCGAAAAAACGTCTTACGTAATTTATGGATGGCCCCTAACAAATGGCGACCATCAGCTTTTATTGTTGGTAATATTCAAATATTTAATTCTAGAAAAATAGTCTTTAGTCATATAAAAAAATCTATTTGTATACATACAAAAATTATTCATTGATATTGAAATGTTATTAAATTTTAAATTTATAATTTAGTTCACTTTTTATAAGCAAAAATAGTCAGCGCGACTCGACAACTGGTGCCGACTTGGTAATAATTCCCTTCACCCTAGTTATTAAAATCCATTAAAATTTGGATAAATTGAAGTTTGGATGGACTGAGTTTGCCATTGCCAAACTTATAAAACCTACAAATCATGGAAAAAGCCTTGAATTTTTAAAGTTTCAACATTTTTCAAATTTTTCGTAATCTTTTTCTTCAAATTTTTTTGAATGTTTTGCTTTTGTCATTTATTCGAGCATTTATTGTTGTAGGATTACCCTTGTATTACAATATTTGTAATAAACCAGTATTCAAAAAGTTTTTTTTCACGTACACGGAAACAAATAATTTTTCGAATTTTACAAAACTTTTTTGTACTATTGGATACAGATATTTACAAAACTCAGTTTTGAGTGCAGAACAGGTTTTGTAAAATATTTTAAACTTTTAGCACAAGTTACGGAATTCTTTACAGTAACTATGCAAATAATTTTGCACTTTCTGCTGGAATTTTAGGATATTTTACGAAACTGTTCTGCACATCACTCAAAACTGAGTTTTGTGAATGGCTTTATCCAAGAGTTCAAAACAGTTTTGTAAAATTGAAGAAATTATTTTTCCGTGTAAATAAAAACAAATTAAACAGGAATTTTCTTTAACTTGACCTGGAAGAAATGGAAAAGTGAAAATTGAAATTGAAAATATTGAAATTTATGTAGGAATATTGCATTGACTAAAATTGCATTAAATTCAGAGGAAAATCAACTCAAATTTAAGCTAATTAAATTTAGGATCCAACTAAATAATTCTTTTTGGTTGATGTTTATACAAAAAAGAAATTAGGATTATGATAGGAAGTTAAATGGATTCAAGATCGATTGAATTCGAGGTTGATCAAAAATAAAATCAAAATTGAAATTAAAATCATTCGAATGAATTAAGTTCAAAAGCAACTAAATTTAGAATCGATTAGATTAAAATTATTAAATTTAAAATAGATTTAACTTAAAACCGATTAGATTATAAAAGTGAATTAAAATTACCATTAATAACAATTTTTACCATAATTCAAAACTAAGATAATCAATTGTAATTTGTATTCAATAAATTTGAAAGTGATTAAAATTTTGATAAAATTAAAGCTTTTAAACAATTAAATTAATTTCTAAAAAGTCGAATGAGGTGAAAAATTAACAAAGTATAAATGTAATAGGTGACAAAATTTGAAAAAAAAAGTGATAAGATGACAATAATATTAGTCATTTATGTTTTTAACTATTTGTTTGATCCATTGATGTTCAAACTAAACAAATCTACATCTCCGAATCAAACAAAAGTTTATTACAGTGGATAAAAGTGATTAAAGAAATAAATTATTCTAATCCTTCAATTTTCGAGAACTGCAAATCTTCTCAAGTTCCAATAATTTTTATCTGAAATCCTCGCTGAAATCTTAAGTTGTCAGCAAGGTCAAGTTATTATATAATTGCAATTTCTATGAAAAAAATTAGAACTAGCGATATAATACAGGTAGATTGATGTTTAGATCAATTGAATTCTAGGTTGATTAAAATTCCAATAAATTGAAATTGTTTCAAAATCGATTAAATTTAAAATGAATTACAATTTTAATTAATAAAAATGTTTACCATTTAAAACTAAGATCAATGGTAATTTAAATTTAATAAATTTTAAACTGTCTAAAATTTTTGATGAAATTATAAAGCTGTGATCAATCAAATTAATACTTTGTTACAATTGGCGACTTTTTGTTTGCTCCATTGATGTGCAAATTAAACAAATCTACATCTTGGAATCAAACGAGAGTTTGCCTCAGTGCATAAAGTTGAATAAACAAATAAATTATCCTAATCCGTCAATTTCCGAGAAACGCAAATCTCTCTACTCGGGGATATTCTAATTTGAAGTCTTAAGTTGTCAGCCAAATAAGTTATTCTACTCAACAGGTAGCCTGAGAGTTTGGAAGGAGCCACGCAATAAATTCGAGTCTATTTGCGAATGACCCTTCGACTCGAATGTTGCCGGAAAGATGAAAATGTCACGAAGCACGAGATTTTTGAATGGAGGAAATTATTCGACGTCACGATCAGTTCTTAGCAGGTTGTTGTTAAAGCACGTACTAAAGTACACCTGCAGAGACCTTACCTTGCAGCAAGTGAAAACAAATAAGTTCAATGTACCTGTCCGTTTAGGGCCGTCATTTACCTTTATAGTAAAGACTCAGGAGGGGAAGGCAGAAAAAGAAAGAGGGATCATGAAGTACCCCTGTTAGTGCTTCGAGGGCCCACCCCAATCAGGGAACGATCAGGAATCCTAACAACAACGGTTTCTCTTTCGACCCCAGCAGGTTTCTCGGGCTCAGGTGTTCTACTCAAATATTCCGAGGTGGATTTACTTTACCTTCCCATTACAGGTTTAAATTTTACGGGACAGGACTCTCACAATTTACCATTTCAAATATTTAGTAAATCTAATTCCAAGCTAAATCCATTTCAGAAGTAATCAAATTGTAATTTACATACATTATAATCGATCTGTAATGCAATTTAATAATTTCAAAGGGATTCATTTAATAAATAATTAATGTTTATTACATAATCTAATTCCGTCAAACTAAATCTGTTGAATCAAGCTTTATTTGAAGATTAAGGTGTACTGAGAAACATGGATATTAGCGAGGATATTAGTAGATATTAAAATTTAACATCTAGATAATATATTAAAACTTTTTATTTAGATATTCAAACTTAATATCCAGATATTAAAATTAATATTTTTTAATATCTAGGATAGTAAGTTTTAATATCTATTTCTTAATTATTTAATTGAATCACATGTGATTCAATTAAATAGTTAAGCCATAATTGAATTAAATAATTACCGCCCCTCTTTTTTCACTCTATGCTTTATTACAATTTAGAATTTGAAATTGTCTAGAGAACAATAAAGAAAAGAAAAGCTAGAAATATATTTTTTTTTTAAGGAATTGTTCAACTAATTTGCAAGTTGAAAATTTAAATTTCACAAAAATGTAGATTTACAAAAAAAAGGTATTTCTGAAAGAAAATATTACTTATATAACTTCTACTACACTTCTTGAGTTGCTTAGGAAAAAAAGTTTCAAAATAAATTTGAAAACATGTAATTATTAATGTCACTTTTTTGAGGTTATATGGCACCGCGTATAAAATTTAAATTTAGTACATATTTTTCATCTTTTATAATAAACATAAAACAAATATGTTTTAAAGCAAAACACTGGAGTTTTTTTTTTACTAATTACGAAACAAATTTTTGGAAAATAATTGATTTTAAAGAATGCATAAAATAACCCCAAAAATCCTGGTTTGTTAATTTTTTACACTTTCTTCTTAAAATATGCAATAAAAAATAACGCTTCACGTGTACATCATCACAAGTAGATTGTCAGCAATTATAAATAATGCTTTTAGAAATACTTTTTAAGTTCCGGAAAACTGAACAGAAGTTGGAGAACTTTGAAAATTTTTAGCTTGATTTTTCACGACTTTACGGATTTTTTCTGATTTCTAATAAGAAATTAAGTAATTTCATGTAGTTCGTGTAGTTCTGTCTGTAGTCTAGATATCGGAAAACATTTATACCAAATAGCAAACTTAAACAATCTCAATATAAAGATTTTATTCATTACAAAAACTCGCGTGCACAAAATAGTTCAGCTTGACTGTACTAATAGATTAAAAAAATTTTAATCCGATCCTCGAACTGATCTATAACAATAAGGATCAATTCAAGTTTGAATTAATATTGAAAATTGCAATGATTAACATTTTTATAAAATTATAATCCAATACTTGAATCAACATAAATATAGTTGAATTAAAATTTAGGGCACTTAAAATTGAGATAAAGTATAGTTAAGATTGATTGAATTAAGATTCGCAAAAATTTTATTTTTGATTTTTATTCGACGAATCGGTAAAGTCGAAGGTTTACGAGCAACGATTGGAAGAAAACTTTTTCTCCATTACGCGGGAAATAATCAAAATCTTTGTCCAAAAATTTTATTTGAAAAATTGTTCATCGATAAACATTAAAAACAATTTTCAGATAAAAATTTGTAATAATTTTTACATCTAAATACATTTAATTTTTTAGTCGTTAAGCGTAAACTTTGTGAACTTCATCGACGTAATTTACTAAAGTTCGGATCAAAACTAGTATCAACTAAAAATATTGACTGAAATTAATTAATTAATTGTAATGAAAAAAATAAATAATTAGAATTTGCTATCATTTTAATTACCAATTATTGAAATTTTTAACCGTAATTTTTGTAATTCACAATTATTAATTTGCATATATTGACATAGACAGTCATTAAATGATTTTCAAACAACCGCAATTAGAATTTCATTTTACTACATCATCTTGAAATTCATTCCAAACATCTATCTCCATTATTAAAAAATTATTTCCCCCTAAATTAGCATCTTTTTCCTAATGATATGCTAATTAGTAATTTCAAAGTTTTGTTCCACCTCTAAAAGCAATGCAATTAAGTCCGAACTACTTTGGAAAAAAAAACCAATTTAAAAAAAAGAAATGAAGGGAAAAAAACTATAGGCAGAAAACAGGTAAGGGATTCATTCCTTTTGATTAGATCAAACGAAAAAAGGATTGAGTAGAAAAATAATGAGGGAGAAGCTTCTAACGATGCAAGAAGTGACTTACGGTAAAAGTTTTTTATATGCGTCTCTAAAATTCTGATGGAGGGATAATATTTAAAGAAAACCAGTGGTGTGTAGGCACATGGTAAAAATCGGTCCGAGGACCCCATGGGGTATAGTCAAACAATCTTGACTCGAGAAAAAACAGTTCTAGACACTTAATGACTTTTAGGGATGTTGGACAAAATCTTCGAATTACTCTACTCAAACCTCCCTTTTTCTTCAGCTTTCAAAATCGACCCCACAAAGATTTCCAGACGTCGACAACGTGGAAACAAAATGTGCCTGGCATCCAATTTCAAACTCCGAATTAACGCATTTATTTTCATAAAAAAACATTGCTTGAATGTGTTCTATTTTTCTTAAATTTTAAAATTTCAGGGTGGCCGCAAAATTTTATTTTAAAAATTCTCTGATTTGTCCCTAACTTTCCTGACTAATTTTTCATTTTACCTGACCACCAATTTTACAAATTGTTTAAATGTTGCTTTGTTTATTAGGAATTTAAAGTAATAAAATCATGGATTTTTAATTTTGTTTTCTTTAAAAAAAAAACAATCCTTTGACTTTTTTTCTGACCTACGGCCACCCTGAATTTTTTAAATCAATTTTTCTAAATGTGGTTTATTTAGATAAAAATGAATGTTAACAGTTATTTAAATATAGAGGAATATTGAGCTATAACTAATAAATCATATTAAAAAGATATTGTCAAATTAGACAAATTTGAGTAAATATTTAGAAACTCACCTTTATTAGTTTCTAGTAAAAAGTATGGAAAGTACCTACGTGAAAGAATTTGGCGAACTTACCTGAAACAGAAAAAAATTATTATAAATCAATATACAAAATGCATTGTAAAACAATTGTTCAAATCTTATTTAAGCAATAAAGGATTTTATTAAAGAAACAATAACAAAAAGTTTAATTGCTGAAGCTAAACTTTGTTTTGAAAAATGACTTCGTACAATATGTTTTTTTCAGTCGTGTTGAATTTAATTTTCCACTAAAACTGAAAATTGTGTTGTTACTTTAGCATAATTTTCTTTGTCCATTAAAAATAATTCTATTGTGTAAAAATTAACAAAATAGTTTAATACATTTTATTCAAACTACAGGAAATTAAATTTCAAAAATACCAGCAAGACTGAAAAAGCTAGTTGTTATGTTTACAGTTTATAGCATGTGATTTTTGTTTGTTTTTGAATCAAGAATAAAATTGCAGGAATCTCAACAAGATGCTTTTTAAACGAAGAATTAAATTGCTACAGTTCCAACAAGTCTTTGAATATTTGCTAAAAATAAAATTGCAAAAATACCAACAAAAATATTTCAAATGTTTATTCGAACCAAAAATGAAATTTCAAAAGTGCCAAGAACATGTTCAAACAAATTTTGCCCAAGCAATAAAAAATTCAGTGTCAAAAACATTATCAAAATTAAATTTTAATTGTCAAAAAAATGTGAAGATTGAAAAAAATTGCCTTTTGTGTAAAGGCGTGACTATTCTAAAGGGTCACAACACACAGGAACAACCAAAACTGCACAATCCCATTGATAAAGGACACATTTCAATTTACCAACATCTCCCTTAAAAAACCTTGGCCTCATCAGCCCTAACCCTTCAATGAAAAATCAAGCGCCATATGGTCTAGCAAACTTTTTTCTCCATTTACAAGTGCCCCATTGATGGCCATACCCATCTACTTTTTCAACTGGCGAGACTCAAAACCACATCGCGTGATGTAACCTCTTTTTTTAAAAAAAAAAAGAATCCCTTAAGGTACTCAATTGCGCCACTGCTCTGCTTTTATTATTGCATCGATGATCTGCAATCGTGTCGCAACAGGTCTGGACCTGTTCCAACAGGAAAACGATCTCGGAACCACCCCTATGATTCTTCATCTTCTTAAAGAAGAAGAGAAGGCTAAAAAAAGAGGATCTAAAACATGAGTTGGTTTCAAGACGTTTTGGAAATAGGAGCCATCCTAGACTCAATCTATTGTCAACCACGTGAATGAGAGTGATAGAGAAATGAAATAAGAGTGAGCGAGAGGGAAAGTAAGAATGAGAAAGAGAGAGAGAAGTAAGAAAGAGGAAGCGAGAGGGATGGTTATTCAGAACAGGGATTTCTTCGAGTGGGGGAGTATTGGGGTGTTCGAAGGTGGTCGGGGTGTAAATGGGTTGGGTAGGGCATCAAGGAGAACGGCAGATGGTCGGCGTGGACCCCGACGTGGGAAGCTCCGAATTCTCCAAGTTCCCACAGCCAGAGTGCACCTGCCTTCCCCACTCTCGCACCCCGTCGTGGTGGCTGCGTCTATATAAGCATCGGGGTTGCACGTACAAACCATCATTCGCTCACTAGCGCTTCAAGCAAAAGCATTTGAAAAATCCAAGCAAAGTGTTTACTTGAAAATCAATTTGAGTTTTTTTTCGCAATTGATAACCGAGTATAGTCTGCCGGTTCGGAGAACATAGTTCATAGTTATCGAGTTCAGTGTCTTTGATTGTGTGACGCAAGTTCAAGATGGCCGCCACCACAATGAGCATCAGCCACGTGCTTGACTGCGAGAACGAGTTGAACGACAACCTGTACAACTTGAAAATGATGGGAGACAAGAAGAACTCGACAACAAGAAAGGTGAGGAAGATTCTCAAACCACTGATGAAACTTCTCAAGAAGAGGACCAAGTCTTGCAAGAATTTTCTTGCCAAGCATAAGCAAGTGATTGAGCCCCAGATGGAGGTGTTCACTGAGGAGGTCGACAACCAGAACAACTGCAACGAGGCTTTGGAGCAGAGACTTTTGGCTGATCTTAGCAGTGCTGAGGAAGGAGCTGCCATCACTGTGTGTCTGGATGGAAAGATGACAGTTTTGCCGGTTGTTGCTGGACAAGTTTATGTGCCGGTTCACTTTCTCCCCACACTGGCCGGTGACTTCTTCTGGACGACAACCTTGCCTGAGAGTAATCGCTGCTGCAACGAGACCAACTTCTGGCAACATCATCAGCTTCAGATGCAAGTGGCCTGATTTTTTTTGACGCAGTGGAAAATCATCGCCTGACTTGATGGGAATTCAAACTCTGAGTGATTCGTCTTGACTGACAGCTGTCATGGGTGACAGCAATTCAATGGACAATCAACTGTCAACTGGCCAGTTGACAATTTTAACGCCCTGTGGATGACTCCTAGTGATTTCCAAGGTATGTCAATACTGCGAGGATGCTGGGAAGATGACATCGAAAACAGAATATATTGTACTTGATAGGGCACTTTTAAACTGTGATCGATAGTTCGATAAGTAGAGATTTTTTAATTGTATTCTTGAAATTGTTGCTCAATTTGAGCGGAGAACAGGGCATACAGGGTGTAAAGACTTTTAAATTTGAGTGATTAGTTTTTTCTAATCACTCTTGTGATATTTGTAATAAGGAAAATTATTATTTAATGCATTGTGATACTGGCTTTAATCCAATCGACTTTTGTCGTGAGGAAAATCACGTCTTCCAATTTTTGTGAAAATAAATTTTTATTAATTACCATAATTCCATGCTTTTTTCTGAGTTGTACCTCATCCTTTAGAATAAGTTGTCAATTTACTTTTCAGATGATTTTCGTTCAATTTCTAATTGTTTCAAATTTAATTTATAAACAATTTAATTCAATTTTAATTATATTTGAATTCAAATTTACATAATTTAAAATTCATTTTAATTTATTTCAACTTTTTGCAATATTTTGATTGTTTCTCTGAAATTAAAAAAAAAACAACAACAACATCGAGGAGAGAACGAGACCAAGGGAAACAGTAAGTATAAAATTAACATATTTACAAAAGCAATTTTTAACTTTCTTGAAATTTATTTTTGCAACTTGAAACATAAGTGCTTTATTTTCTTTAAATATAACTTCATTCATTTTTTATTCTAACTTAATTAAACTATTTTAATTTAAATAACAACAAATAGAGTTATAATAAAAGAAAATAAATTTTAAACAAATATACAATAACTTAAAAAAAAACAAACATAATTTAACACTAAAGAAAAATAAGTAAATAAATGCAAAAAATAAATAGTACACAAAGAACAAAACTAAATTATAGCAAAAAATATTAACAAGACACAAATAAGTAAAATAATAGAATGCAAATCTTTCCTTTTTTAGAAATAATTAATAGTAAAAATAGAATATTAAAATTGTTAAATAATTTGCGAAACTATTTCATTAAAAATTTGTTTACAAATGTAATACTTAATAAATAGAAACGAAAAAAACCGTAAATTTGGAGTAAATCTTTAGAAACTAAAATCACAATTAATTATACACCTGCAAAAGACTCGTAAAATCGGTTTCGCTTTGAACCAAAGCAAAAGTCCGTCAAAGGTTCAATTTCAAAAGGTTCCCTATTCATGCTAAAAGTTTGCTTTGAAAACGTTCCAGAGTCTTTCAATTCTCTTGAGCTCACTCTTGAGTATTTATAGAAGAGCCTAGAAATCTCCTCTCGAGAATTCCGGCGCCAAAATCATCAAGGAAAATTTGGTCCAGGTACCTGTCGACATTCCAGAGGAAGAATAGACATTTTCTTCTCAATTTTACCAGGAAAAACATTCATCACTTAAAAGGCCATGAAAAATTACAAACGTGAGAAGTTACAATTTTACGACTTTGGAATGTTATTCACGAAAAACAGGTTTATAATTTACTTCTTAAATAATTATTTAACATACCTTTCAAGGTATTTTAAAATAAACTGTATGCACAATTCTTTTTCAATATAAAAAAAAATAGTGAAAACAATTTTCTTTACTATTTTAACAATTCAATTGTCTCCGAATTTTATTTTAAGAAAAAAAACTTATTATTTATATTATGAATATAAACCGTGTTATAAATTCAATAAATTGACAATTTTATTAATTTTGAGCAAATAATATAAAATAGAATACAATTTTTTTAAAAAATCAGAACTGTTATAATTAATTTTGAAAATTTTGTCTAACGGATATTAAATTGTTATGGAGAAGTAACATAACAGTTCTAAAAACAAAAATAAAACAAATATACATACATGAGATGCATTAAAAAATAGATAAAAATCTTTAATAGACAATGTTCCAGGTTCCAGTTTATTTAGTAGAACATACTTAAGTATGTACACGTGCTGCCCATATGTGACAAGCACATGTGCAATCTGGAAAAGAGGGGTGTTAGTGAATTCACATGATTTTCCATGGGGTGCAGGGGTAAATGGCTCTTGTATGCAGAAAAGATAGTTACAATTGTCGAATATATATTAGATAAACTAGAATAGAAGAAAGGGCACTCAGGATGAATATATTTAAATTTTACTGCAGGGGTTAAAATTCATTGAAAACCACTATCGCTAAAATGACCCTAACACCTGAGATAATTTTATAATATATTCATAAAAGAAAAAAAAACATAGTCCGGGGGTGTTCTATTTATTTTCTAAAAATGCCTTTTAACACTCTCAATTATCCAATAAAATTGTTTGCAACCCTTTTGTGTATTATTTTATTGCTTAAGAAAGTATTTATATTATTATATAAATTTATTATTATATTTTTTTATATTATTTTAATCTTTTGCTATTAGGAACTTTTAACATTATTGCAGTTAATTCCTTTGTGAATTTTTTTATTTCATTCTTTAATTTAAACATAGAATATAATTCCTTACTTAAAATCTTAAATATTAATCCTAATCCTTCAATTAAAGTTATAATAATTTACTTATTTATTTAGAATTACAATTCTGTAAAAATATAATTCAGAAAATATAATTTTTTCTTTGTAAATTTTGAATAATTTAAAAATAACGTATTTAATAGCAAAAAATCAGACGCTGATGAAAGCAGTAAAATTTCCACTATAATTATTTAATAAAAAAACTAATTATAATTAGTTTTTTTAATTTAATTGGAAGTACATTAAATTCTCTGTAAACTAGTTGAACTTTTAAGTGACAATTTTTTTAGCTGATTTTTACTACTCATTAATTTTTTTTACCAATAACCAGTTATTTTCAACTAATGATTAAAATTAAGCAAGTTAATTGAATCTTTCATTTCTTCTTATTTTATTTATATTTTTTTAAAACAATTGTTTTTGTTAAACAGAAATTATTTAATTAAAAATAAATTATTTCAATAATTTTTCATTCATTGGTTTTAATGATTTTATTTATTATTTTTTTAATTCTTTAATTATTTCCATTCTTGTTTATTTTTATTTTATATATTTCTTTCAAACACATTTTTCAGTTAAATAAACATTTTTCCAATATGAGCAAATACTATTAATTCATTTTTTTAAAATTCTTTAATTCGCAAACTTTTTAAATTTCGTAAATTATTTAAATTATTACTTTAAATATTTTTTTCAAACAATTGTCTTCGTTAAATAAAAATGGTGCATTTAAAAAACAATTTTTCGAATGATAATCTTTTAATTCTTTAGATTACAAGCGTTTTAATTCTTCAGTTCTCGAAATTACTTTTTATATGTAAATTCCTTAAATAAAAAATACTTTTTTATCGAGCAAAATATAAATTTAAAATAACTGCAGTTTAAAAATCGAAGAAACTAATATTTGAGTGTTAAAAACCAACTATAGTGGAAACTACAACTACTTTTGATAAAAAAATTAAATGTAATTACTGTATTGTTCTTAAATTTGTTCAATTGGTGAAAAACTTCACGTAATGCATTCAAATATTTCAAAGTTGCATCAAATAGTTCAAGCTTCTTCCGCCAGGAGTGAAGGTTTAGAAAGGAAAAGCTTAGAAAGGAATAACCACCCTTACAGTATGCAACCCCTCGTACTCTCCTGTATTAGAAGAAACACGTGGATTCAAAAAATTAAAGTTTCAAACTAGAATTTCTAACTCTAGAAAAATTATAATTTTTCAGTGAACATTTAAATTAAAAACAAAAAAAAATTAATATTACAATTTCAAAAAATTATTAATTTCCAATTAACATTAAAATAAAAAAACAAAGCAATTAACATTCAACTCCAAAAAAATTCTTAATTAATTAACACTGAAAGAAAAAACTGAAGTAATTATTAATTCTCAATCAATATAAAATAATTAGCACCGAAATTTTCCTTTGCTCTGAAATAATTATTTTTTACATTCCATAAAAATAAATGAAATGCCAAATATTCGTGGAATTTAATTAAAGACGAATTACATAAACTCGTCTGTAGTTAATATATTTAAAAGACAAGACGATACTTATACAAGTGTATTTGTTTATTGAAAAATAAAAAAGTAAGAAAACGAAAATTTATCTCAAGATCATGAAGAATTCACTTTCCTTATTTTGTCTTGGATAAAAATCATAAATTCAGGATGATCGTAAGTGATCTTGTGACATTTTAAAACGATTCATTGCCATTAACGAATTCGACAGACATTGGCAAATTGATTCATTACACTTTTTACCCCATTCATTTTATCGTTGTGTCTTACCCGCGTTACAACTTTCGGAATGTTTGATGAGGTAAATGAACATGGAGAGTATCACCAATTATAAACTGACGATTCTCGTAATATAACAACTATAATTAAGTGAATTCGTTGGAAGAAATTTTGCTCTGACGTTGATTCACTTTTGAATTATGACTTATTGGTAAAACTGTGAAATATCTCCTCTCATTATAAATGAAGGATCACATATAATTGCCACAAAAATTGGAAAGTGTTGAATTGAAAAAAGCCTCGAGGACGTAAATTGAAATTAATAAAATTGTGCAATGTTAATTTAGTATCAATATGAGAATAATAGACATCAACAGGGCTGATAAAAATCATGATTTTTTTTTTAATATAATCAGAATATAAAATCTCCAAATGTTTATTTGTAAGAAGTTTATTAAAAAAACAAAGAAAAAATTTAATAGAAATATTTTATATCTTAATCTAACAAACTAAAAAAATGTAAAAAGTACAAAAAATAAAATTAAAAAATGTATATACCAAGGAAAATAAAAAAAGTCCACAAATGAAACTTAAAGAGCCTTTAAAAATAAAACAGTTTAAGAAAATTAAACCAAAAATATTTTTATAATATTACACTTAAAATAAGTCCAACAATAAAATTAGAAAAATAAAGAAAATCTAAAAACTTTATGGAAGAATAAGTAAATTTGCAATAAATCTTGCAAAAAATAGACAAGATGTGAAAAAAATTAAATAAACTTACAAAAAAAATGAGAGTATTTATTTTTAAAAATATGGAAATAATTATGAAAATCAACGAAATAAATAGTTTGTTGAATGTTATAATAACGAAATTGTGTAGAATTATATTAAATAATTTGCATAAAAAGAAGAAAATTAAAGAAAATCCTAAAATAAAAAGCCAAATTCAAAAAAAAGTAAAAGGAGAAAAAATCTTAAAATTTTGTAAAAATAAGAAGTTATAAGATAAAAATTAAACAATTTCAGAAAAATTAAAATCTCTTAAAAATGTTGTCAAAATATTTAAAAAAAGGGTAATTGTGAACATGGAAAATAATTAATATTGTTTAATTATTTTTCATTAATTAATGTGCATTTAAATTTAAATTAATTGGAATTTAAAAGTAGGAACAAATTGGAATTTGACTTAATTGACGTTTGGAACTTATATAATTATAATGACTAAAAGATATAAAAATGCAATACTATTTTTTGCTATCTTCATACCAAAAATTCGTAAATTGATCATCTGTATTAGCACAATTTTCTAAATTTTCTTAAGATTAAAATATTGAAATTGAAAATTTTTAAATTTATCGACACATTTGTGGCTTTTGTTTATGATTTGCGATGTTTTACATCAGTATTAGACATCTGGAGAATTTTAAAGTTTTTTTGATTTAAATCATGATTTTAATGTCAATTTTCCAATGATTTAAATCATGATTTAAATAATAAATCTAATAAAACTATTATTTTATAATAATAAATATAATATTTTTAAAAAACACTGAGAAAATAAGCCTCTAGCCAATTTCTAGGTTAAGAGACTCTGAACAAAACACACAAGATACCGGCGATCACAACCAAACTTCAAGGTTAACAGTAGCATTTAATCTGCTAATAATAAACAAAGAGCTTTGCAGGTGCTATACCAACAACCTCTCTCTGCTAAATTTAATCAAAAATTGGTTATATTTAGTCAACTTATTTTCTCAGTGAACAAGAATATCTCGACCATGTTGTAAAGCACTTTTTCAAAAGCAGATAAATTTATTTTCCAAAAAAATAGAGATAATCACAAATTTAACATATTAAGAACCTTAAAAATAGATCTGACACTGTTAAATTTAAGAAACAAAATATATAAATAATTTCGTATACATTTTCTACTTTTTATACTTAATATCATGTTATGAATTTTTCAAGTATTGTAAAAGAAATTGCGTCGTCGGAAAAAGTTGAAAGATATTTTATAAAATTTCGTCCGTGCGGACGTCCAGAACTTCACATGTTCACATTCGTGGAATTTAATTGAAGACAAATTACATAAACTTTTCTGTAATTAATCTATTTAAAAAACACGACGATATTTATACAAGTCTGTTGGTTAATTGAAAAATAAAAATATAAATTTAGGTTATAATAAATAACACATCTAAAAAATAGCTCTTAGGTTAGGTGCAAAACTGCATTTGTTTATACTGAAAGAAAATTTAAAATAAAACTTAATATAAGATTTATTGAAAGGAGACTATTCAAGACCTACAGGTAATAACTAATAATTTACTTTTAAACTGTCATAGAGAAGAAAAGAAAATTTAATAGTGACTATATTAATGTTTAAAATTTAGTTTTAATTTTTAATATACTTACTATTAAATTCTCTTTTCTTCACTGCAACAGTTTAAAAGTAAACCAATTACTTTTTTCTCCGGTAGGACTTGAATAGTCTCCTTTCAATAATCTTATATTAAATTTTATTTTAAAATTTCTTTCAGTTTAATGGATGTATCAACTTTTGAAACAGTCCCCCTCAGTTATTCCCTTTCATAAAAACTGTACGACAAATTCATCTAATCAATAAAAGGCAAGTATTTTGAAAAAAAAAAGTTGAGTGAATTGTGGGAAATAAATATATTTTAAAGACGAAAGAAAGTAAGAGTCGATAATTGATAAAGTGTAAAAAAGTGGTTTACACAGAGTTGAGTGTAAGATGTAAGACCTGTTGCAAATAGAAAAGGCCAAAGGAATGTTTACTGTCGCTTTCACTCTTTATGCAAAGCGAATAACGTCATCCTTATCTTTCAGCTCGTGCCGAGGCTCGCGACATCGCGCCACTCATTCCCACGGTCTCGATTCTTTGTATATACATAAACACTCCGGATACTTGGTACTGCGTACATGAGTACTTGTGCACTTTATAATGCATACTTGAACACGTTGTGTAGTGTGTACATAGAATAAGAAATCATTATACTTTATAGGCATGCGAACTGGACACGCGTGCACGCGCTCACACGATAAGTGAACGCTACTTCACAACACTTGAATGACTTTTTCGAACTCAAAATTTATCTTCAGGGTGTATTGCAATTTAGAAAAAAAAAACCACGAAATAATAATACACTAAACAATAAGATATCAAAAAAAGAAAATAATTAAAAAAGTTCATTTTTAATGTTTCATATTTAATAGTCCGTTTCGTTTCACTGAGTAAAATGCAATTAAAAGTATATTGTAATTATTAATATATAAAATAATATTAATTTAAAAAAAAACTATAATAATAATTTGTCAAAAAAAAGTTCTCTCTAATTATTAAATAAACACGATTTCGAAATTGGTAAAATTTTCCATTAATATATTTAAAACAAATTATTGTAATAAAAGAATAATATTTTTAATACACAAAAAATAATAAAACAAAGAATCTCATACTTTTTAAACAAATTACAGTGAAATTGGTACAACAATAGGTAACCGGTATATAAAAACTAGCAATATGGCTCGTGGTTGTGCGCTCGTGCCTAACGCGCGCCTATAAAATATACTCTCACAGAAATAAAATCACACAGCTCAGTACAGTCGCGAACATAATCTAAGTCTATATAAATGTACAGCATATTCGTGACTACTTATGAATGGATCAGAGAACTTACTACATCGCGATTACGTGCAAGAAAATTTAATTAGCCGTTAAATAATTCTTTTATTTCTTCTTCAAGCCAAATACGTCTTTAGTACGATATTAATCGTAAATTGTGAAAGGAAAATTATTCTTCGCACAAAAAACTAAATGATAACTAACACAATAAAACTAATGATCAAATAAACTAAAAGTATAATTCAATCACTTGAAATTTAATTATTCAATTAAGGGCATGTGATGAAGAATGACGTTACTGTTATATAAGAAAAATTTGTCCTTAAAATTTCTCTTAAAATACGGAATATTTTTTTGCACGAAACTTTGTTGATTTATCTAAAGTACGATTAAGAAGATCTGTTTGACTTAAGTTTATTTAAATTCTGAAGCAAAATTAGTTTTAAGGCAAAATCGAAACAAACCCAAATCAGAGAAACTTTCTTGATGATAGTTTAGATAAATCTACAAAGTTTCGGGGAAAAATATTCAATATTTTAAGAAAATGTATACAGACAAATTTTTCTTATACACGGAAAGTAAATTAATTACAAATTGTATAAAAATTTTACAATTTAGGGAAAAAGGATCAAAAAGAGAAAATTTCAGATTGACAATTTCAAACTTTAAGAAAATTATATTAAATTTGCTACAGACTATAATAAAGTTTAAAATGACTTAGCAATGATTCGAATGGTTTTTCTAAAGTTTAAAATTCCTTGTATGAATATTTTGCTTTCCGACACTTTTCCCCTAAATTATCAAGCATTTTAATAAAATTTATTAATTAATTTTTTTGCGTGTATCAGTGACGTTATTCTCCATCACATGCCCTTAACAGCAAAATTTTTAACATAAACATCTTTGATATTATAGCTAAAAATGAATAAATAATAAAATAATAATATAGCGAATTATCAATTAATTTACTTTGTTAAATAAAAGAATTTTACATTAAAATCAACAATTTGAGAGTGCATAATTTGTGGGTATATGTCAAGCCATACTAGACAATCGAACTACACGTTTTTATTCAGTCAGATTGCAAAATTAGACCAGTTTAGTAAAAGTGCTTGTACACAAACTTTCTACAAAGACTGTCTTAGGGTTTTAACATTGCTCTCTACATTCTAAACTATTTTTTAAGCATTTTTTATTTCACAAGTTACTTTCAGCTCCATCTTTATACACCGGAAATCGTGCTACCGATTCAATGCAAGACGAACGTTAAAATACCTTTTAAACGACTAGGGAGTTGCGGTATCTTCGAGTTTTTCCACGACGTGTTTCCTGCGATTTGCGATCGTGGACCATTTTCTATCCTTAATGGGAAACTTGTGGTGAAGACGAAGCCAATAAAGATTCGCGGAATTCTCGGCATACGAATAAGGTTTGAGAAACAAGATTGCGCTCAGGTGTTGAACTGTTTTGTTCTTCATTTTTTTTTGTCATGAAACTTGCAACTTTCAAAGCTTCTCGCAGTTGTGTGTTTCAACGCGAAATATTATTGATTTTTTTTCTAGGAAATCAATTAAATTTACTCTTATTTTAATTTTCTAATTTTGGATTAATTTATTTAAATAATTTACTCTTCTGTTCCTTTCTTTTATATTCTTTATTTTATTTTATAAAATAGAAAATACTTTAAGACAAACTCACGAAAAATTCTGTTGAATTAAAATAACCGACAGTAATTTTATTTTAAACTAATTTCAGATTATTTTTTGATTGGGTATTAGAAAAAGAATGGAGTTTAATTCAACCCATAACAATTTTCTGCACTTTCAAAGTATTTAGAAATATTTAAATTTGCAAAATTTAAAAAATTAAAAAATCTAAAAAATTTAACTTGATGAGTTTTTAAAAGAAAAATGTTTTGAAAAAGACCAGAAATTATTTCTTCTACTGAATTTATTTATAATATTTAAAAATGAATATATTAAATAGCCGGTATGGTGATTTTCTTATACATAAACTGATATAAATTTAACAATATTTCATTGTCGGTAAAAAGCCTTATCTTTCAAAAATAAAAATGTGTACAATGCAAAAATAGTGAAACTTCTGGAAGGTAATTTAAACCCGAGTTGGAGTATGTACATGGAAGATATGAGAAAAATCGTTTTAAACGCAATACCTATTTTAATTCCAAGGAAGATAAGATCCAGAATCTCAAGAAATTTGTAACTTGTAATTTACACTTTTGCAGTACTACCTTGAGCTTGCCGACAAAATTTACAATAAAATAGAAAATAACACCATTCGCGTTCATTTAAGAAATGTATAAAATTACTCATATGTCGCATGTAATCGCGATAGATAAAAAGAAATTTTTTTCGCTTTATCATAAAAAAAGTGAAAAATCCTTTACATAGTTGACAACATAATAAATATTCAGCAGTATAATAATTATTTTCCTTTAATAAAATTCAATTTGCCAAATGTCTACTAATTTTACTATTTACAAAAAAGAAAATTCATGTCGAATTGAATTTTACAAACTTGGAGCAAATAAAGTAAAATTTTAATTTTGTTAAGTTGACATTTTTAAAACACAAATTAAAAACGTCACGCATTATTTTTTGGTAATTTCATCAACTCCTCTGTGAAAATTAAACCTCAATACACATGGAAAAAATGTTAAAGACGTTAAAATAATTCTGCACCAAATCTTTTATTTATAAGAGCCGTAATCCTTGTAAACTGCGAATCCTTTATTTAGAAAACGGAATAAAGATTTGCTTTTTATCGGTGTGCGACACGTGCAGCACACAGAATAAGTATAGGAGAGATCGAATTTTGAAATTCCAAGGTGCATGAAAAACACATCGTGACATACATACATATAGTACAATTGCGGATACGAAATTCGCAATATAAACGAGTGTACATACGGTTTGAACGCAAATTTGGGCCTTACAAAATTAGCATGTACCAACGTAACCCGGTACCCAAGTGCCGTTTGAAATTCAAAATTTAAGGCAGAATCCTTCGCGTGATGGCACGTGGAATAGTCCGAGTTGAATGCCTCGTTGGATAATAGTTCGTCCTGAACGAATCTCAAGAATTATCCACTAGAGTAAACCCTTTCGAAGCGTATCGCCCGAGGGGGGTCATTGAAAAACAATCTAAATTCAAGTTATTCTTTCTTATTTCGACGAAGACAGACTATATATAATGCACGAACGAGATGTATTATACTTTCGATATCGAAATCTCTCGACAAGCTTCTAACATTCTCCCAATGAAATAATTAACCTGTTCCTCCTGAATGGGAAGAAAAAAATAAATCGAAAAACCCTTCGCAGGTAGCGAGAAGCAAAATGGATTTTATAACATTTCATAAAAGATAAAAAGCTCCGGGCTTGGAATTTGAGGAATCATTTTTTTTTTTGGAATACCAATTATCGAAGAGGTTGGTGAGTTTTAATTAAAGATCTAAATAACGGGCAAGGAAGCAAAATACTAAACGTAAATGTAGGAAAAAGGAGTTTAAAAAATTCCGTAATTAATAGAATAGATTTTTTATGGTAATATATTAATGGGATAAAAACTTGTAGAATAAAAGCTAACATAAGATTATTTAAAAAAAAAAGTGAAATTGAAACTTTTCTCGATTTAAATTTGTAAATTAATTGAAAGTTGAACTAAAAAAGGGCGTGAAAATACGCACGTATACTTTATAAGAAATAATATTAAAAGCTCGAAACTACGATAAATTGAAAGTGGAACTTGGTGTAAAGTTAAATGGATTCACTTTATTCAAATTCCACTGGAATCTAAGGATCTTTATATTCTGAAAAGAACCTGTAAGCAGGAGTTTTTAAGATCAAGAAAAAGAAGGTTTGAGTGTTAAATCATCTGCTGAGAAGCTAAGGGTTATTAAAAATCTGAGTGGAGTCATAAATCGTGTTTAGAAGAAGAAAAAGAAAAATGGAAAGTACTCTTTTAAAATAGCACCTGCACAGCTACCTACGTTTAGGTCCACTGTCCAATGTTCCATAAAAATAATCAACCCTTTAAGATGAACGATAATGGTTCTTTTTTGAAGCATTCAAAAGTCATTCTTTGCATGAAAATTCTTGGACCACCATAAAAACCAAATTCCAAACGATCTTACATTAGAAGAAATACGAGAAATACTCAAACGAGACGTGAATAGAAAAATACATCGTAGATTTCGAGATTAAAGGTATATTACGGTTTTGAGTTTTAAGATCTTCCGAGATAGAGAGATTGCATCGGAAATTCTTTAATTGAGCCTGTAAACGGAATAATACAAAACAAAATTGAACATTTTTTAATAAAAGATCAATGCAACCAAATTTTGTTATTCAAAACATTTTTTTATCCTAACAAGATTAATTTCTTAGTGTAATATTATTATTTCTAAATTGTTAAACAATTATTTAAAGTCCTAATTGTTGAAACAACAAAGCCACTTATTTAAATAACAATTGCTCGGTTAATAATCTCAAATGTTTAAACAACATTCCTAATTATTTAAACAAGAATCCGTAATTGTTTAAATAACAATCCTAATAAATTAAATAAGAAAATAAACAATCCTCTTGTTTTAAACAAACCCAATTATTAAAACAACAAAATTCTATGGTTTATGCAACAATACAAATTGATTAAACAACAATATGTATTTTGAAACAATAAACCCAATAGTGGATACTACAAACACAATTGTTTAAACAATAAATGTTAATTTTTTACGCAACTACCCCAATTGTTTAACCAAAAAATCGTATTTTTATACAATAATCCCAAGTGTTGACAAAACAAACACATTTGTTTATATAATATGTAAATATTATCTTTGAGTCAAAAAACTTAATTATGAAGACAACAAAACTGCTTTTTCGGAAGCAACCCTAATAGTTTTAACAAACTTAATTGTTTAGACAACTAACCCAATTGTGGATACAACAAACACCATTGTTAAAAGAATAAATTTTGATTTTTTACGCAACTACCCCAATTGTTTAACCAAAAAATATTGTATTTTTAAACAATTAACCTAATTGTTGACATAACAAGTACAACTGTTTGAACAATGAACATTATCATAAAGTCAAAATTAAAGTCAACCCTAATTGTTTTAACAAACTCAATTGTTTAAACAACTAACCCTATGTGGATACAACAAACACAATTGTTAAAACAATACATTTTAATTTTTTATGCAACAACCCCAATTGTTTAACATATTGTTTTTATAAACAATTAACCTAATTGTTGACATTACAAGTACAACTGTTTGAACAATAAATATTATTGTAAAGTCAAAATCTTAATTATGAAGATAACAAAGCTGCTTTTCGGAAGCAACCCTAGTTGTTTTATCAAACTCAATTATTTAAACAACAAATTCAATTGTTTAAAACACTAAAACCAATTGACTAAACAACAAATCCAATTGTTAGGACAATCCAAATTGTTAAAATTAATAAAAATCCAATTAGCAAATTACAATAAATCAGATTAATTATAAATACTTAAGTAAATATAACAATACTTTTTTCGTGTTACAATATAATCTAAAAATGATAAATCATCCTTGGAAAATGTTCCCATTTTGTCCAATTTGAAGAAATTATAGGCTGAAATTGATTGACTGTAATAAAAGAAAATGATGTTGAAGGAATGAGAATCCGCTGAAAAGCGGAACATCCCAATGGGCATAAACCGCCAATAGAAAAGAGCTCAATATTATCGAACTATTCCACTCGATTTGAGGATTCCTTTGAGTAAGAATATAGAGAAAAAGGGCAAAGAATAGAATAGAGGAGGCAGAAGGTGGCGTGGCAAAATAAATTGACGATCCAAATATCTCTGCAGAGGCGACAGTCTCAACCCCAGTGTTACTAGATCCGACGAAAACTGGACAAAACGAAAACTTGCTCGATCGATGAGCCGAGAAATTATTGACACTTTGAGTGGGACAATTTTGGTCAAGAATTGGACAACCCGAGTTCGATCGATGCCAGTTTTAAAATTGTCCATCGATGAGCAACAAGAGGGCCAAGGAGGCGGACAAAACTTTTTCAGCGGCCAAGTTATCTTCTTCTGCGTGGGAACTTGAGACAGATGCGTCGCGGCGTGAGAATCTCGGGCAGATGTGGTCTTACGCACCTTATTCTGAAGGACTACTCACCGGTGTGTTATGTATATATTATGTGTATAATTGTATATTCGTATTCGTAAATGTATACATAAATACTGGTTCAACATGTGACATATCTTTAGTGACTGAGTCACGAGTTTACTCCCCTTGGCCAGTGTCACACTTCCTTCCGACTCGATTTCGATCCTTAACCGCGATGTGATTATAAATAAGCATACCTCTATGGACGTGTGCATGGAACGTGCAACAAGCGTGGCATTTTTTCCTCCTGATCCTTATTATCTTCCTTTCAAAGTTTTTTCTTCCGGTTTAGAATAGGAACGCGAGTCATTAAGTCAAACTAAAAAAAATGAAAGATGGACAATAATAATTGGAGATGAACAAATTTCGATAATGAACAAATAAATTTATTGTTGGTTTTTTTAGATCTTACACTCAAAGACTTTAGATAGTAATTATTATAGTTTAGACATTTATTTTTACAATAAAATCTTTTAATCTGGGATAATCGTGAGTGACGAAAAATATCCCTAACGAAGCTAAACACTGAAAGATTGGTCTTCTTTATTTGAGAATTTTTTTTGGCGCCTATTAATTAAGAACAAAAAATTTTCCCTTAAGGGTATTATATTCTTAAAATAAGAAGATTATTCATAAAAATAAGAATCATTCCTAAATTAAAAATATTATCCTATGGATTAAGAATATGCTTCCAGACTTCGAAGCGTAGTAGGAGACTGAAAAAAGTGTAAAAAGTGTCCTCAAAATTAAAAAAAAAAAATTGTCAAAAAAGTGTCAGAAAAATATCATACTTAAAATAAAAGAACATTAGCTTTCAAGACAGAAATGTAAAACTAATTTTTGGAATTTAAAAAATTGAAGAATATTTTATGGGAAAAAAGGGACTGAATAGATAAAAATAGGGGACTTTTAGGGTACTTTAAAAAGTTAATAAATAAAGATAAATAAATTGTATATCTTAAAATTTGCAAAATATTCTAATTTTCTAGTCATTTCTAGTCCAAATTTTAAAAGTGTTACAAACATTTTTCTAATATTATTAAATTAGTAACATTTATGATAAAAAATAATATATTTATAAATACATACGTGAAACAATAAGATTGCATAGTGCTACATGGTCAGAATTGTGAGACTGTTTATTATGAAATGAATAAAAACTTCTTTAAACGTAAGAAGTATAAAAACTAATTTTTAAAATTTTTTTCTAATTTCTTAAGAGCTAAACAGTTTTCAAAAGAATGAAAATTTGAATTGACTGAAATTTGAATGCAATAAAAATTGAATAGACTGAAATTCTGATAAATTTACTACTGAATTATTAGTAAATTTGAAACAAATAATAATATTTAAAGAGATAAAATAAAAAAAGAGACAAATCAATATATTAATATATATAATTAAATTATATATATTAATTATATATATAAATTAAATTATCAAATTAAATAATAAAATCTATAAAAAATGTATTTTTTTCGAAATAACAAAATAACAAAAAAAATATTAGAAGTAAATAAAATAATAATCTTCAAAAAGTTATCAGCATTAAGAAATTGTATAAAAATACAAAAGAAATAATAATAATAAAATACTAACATTTTTTTAAGAACAAGAAATTATAAAAAAAAATTTAATTTTTTGATAAAATGATATATTATACCTAATTTAAATTTTAAAGAATTAGAAACAGGATTATTAAATTAAAAAATTAATTATTAATAATATCAAGGAAGGAAAGAATTTAAAATAAGTTAGAAAATTTTTAAAATATCGGAAAGATTTATATTTAGAATAAGGTTCTCTCCATTTACATAACCTCAAACTAGAAAATCGTTTTTCACCCCAAATTATAATAATATTTAAATTAATTTCACCAAATTTTAAAAGATCCAGTTGTACATTTTTAGGAAAAAAGTAGGTTGAGCTAAAATTTCTTTTCAAATAATAGGTACTTATTTAACATTTTATATTTTTTCTTTAAATTTTATGAATTTATGAACTGCAATTTTCATCCAATTATTGGGTTTTGTTAAATAATATTTTGTTTAAAATTATTAAATAAATTTATTTATTTGGCGTGAAAAACGACTTTCTAGTTTGAAGTTATATAAATGGGGAGAACCTTCTTAAGTTAAAATGAATCACAAAAGAATTAATTTTTGAATTTTAATTGTTCATTTTTTGAAATAATTGTATTTTAAATTATTGAATAAATTAAAGTTTAGGATCAAAAATTTTTTAAAATTCTTTTTGACAAATTCTCAGTTTTCGTTAAAAATTTTCAAATTCAACATATTGCTTTAAAAATACATAAATTTTTTATCATTCTCAGATAAAGAATACCGTTTTTTCAGTGAATCTGAATTAGTGAAAAATTACTAATGAAATGATGAAAAGTCTTCCTCAAAATGAATTAGTAAAAATATCTACTAAAAGTAATGCTACCCAAGTGTAAATCAGAGATCATCTTTTGCTTTGAACTGTTCTGTAGGGTAGGGAATCGAAAAATATTTGACATGTTAATTTTTTTGTCAGACATGTTGTTTTAGGGGTTGAAAATGGGGATTGAAGATTATGATTTCTTAATCACGTGTAAGGTTTATATAGAAAACCAGTAGTAGTTATATTAAGAAAATGAATGCTGAAATGAAGAAATTTTGACAAGACGAGATTATTACAACAAAAAGAATAATTTTTAAAAGTGTTCAAACAATAATTAAATAAACAATTTTAAAAATAAAATTTCCTACGTTTATAATAATATTTGTATATTACGTGAGTATCCCAGATTAAAATCTGTTTAAAAAGAACAGTAAAAAATTAATTCCTAAAATTTGTCAGTGTATGAGCTGCCGATAAATTATGTAACGCTCTAGGAAGATAGAAGAAGGGGGAGGTGGTATCGGAAGAGTTATGAAAATAATTTAACCTTATAATTTAAACCGCAATGTTGTTAAATAAACCAGAGAAAGTAGTTCTTTGATTTCAAGAGTGTTAAATTTTCAATAATTATTCATTCTATCTGGACGAAATCTGCAGATTCAAAAGTGAACGGGAGCAGGCGTCTTTAATAAAACACCGGGCCTGTAAATCCGCGGTAATATTTTTTTATAATGCCTTATTAAATTTGCAGTTGCCACTTATTGCCTACCGAATAACGAGAGAAAGTTTCGTCGCTATAATTAATCTCCTCAATGGATTTATCGCGCCTTTAACAAGCACCACGGATGTGACCGATATCGTTGCCATTAAATTTAAATATCAACATGGATCAAACTTCATTTCGAATTATTATATCTTCAAAATTAAATGAAGTGTGGTCAATGTCTTTTCAATGCACAAAAAAAAAGAAAAGCTCGATTACTTTTACATACCAGTTTCTATATATATATACACATTGATTATATTCTGTCAAAATAACACTGCAATAAATCTTCAAATGTCAAATATGCACGATTATAAAATCTTCCAAATTTGCATTGCCCCAAGGCCTCCTGGCAAAATCTTCAGTTTTAAGATTGGATTTCAACACTAAAGTATTAACGTATTACAATTTTTTATTCAGTTTTTATCTGATTAAAGTTGAAAATTAATAACATTAAAATTTAAAGAAATCAAAAATAGTAGATATTTGTTTTTTATTTTTACAAAATAAAACAAAATTTTTAAGTTTTTAGTTCCTAAACTTATTAGGATGAAATTAAGGTCCGGATCTCGTTAAATCAAAGTATAGATACTGAGGATGTGGAGTTGAAAATAATATAGAGTTTCAAGACACATAATATCCTAAGAAGAGATTCTGAGAAAGCTTGTGTACGCACAAACAGCGTGTTTTTGACAAAAAATACTCATTCTCAGTCGAGAGTTGAATGATGCTACACAATCCGCAAATTTTTGTAAGGCTAATGTTACATGCCTGTTTGCCAGTCAGGTGCTAAATGCAACGTAGCTCAGGAAGAAAAAAAAACACATCGATCCACTCGAGTAAAGATAATACAATGAATGGACACAGGATAGTACATTGTTTACTTTTAATTTTTAAACTTGCTACACAAACAACTTTTCATCCCTGCTGCTAAGTCTAAATTTAATAAATATATTATAGACAAATTTAGAACAAAATGTTTACTTTAAAGATTTATCCTTTAATCAAAAATTAAGAAATTAAGTTTTATAATAATATTCTCAATTTGGTGATTTTTAAGTGAACCATCTTCAATTTATTTGATGGATTTTATAAATACAAATTAAAAAAGTGTATAAATACGCATAAAATAAATGGACCCTTATTATCGAGAGTTTGCATTGAGAAGATGATGAAGCCATTTTTTTGCACGTGAAAAGGGACACTGATGAGGCGAGCTTGTTTGTCTTTAGCACTGGGTCGAATCTCGTAAACATTCGGAAGAGTGATATCGGGTGAAGCGTAAAACTGCACGATACCTAATAACCGTACATCCGTGCTTTTGGGCACAGATTGCCCCCCTTTGCAGGTGGCCCAAGAGTCCGTAATGTCAGTCCTTTTTGGCCCTGGAGCGACGACGTTTTCGACATTGCAAATTATGTGACTGATGAAGGAAGCGGTCAGCTCGTATAATTGAAGCTTTCGCAAAAAAATTGCAGCCACAAAGGACATGTGCTACCGATATCTTTTCAAAGAAAAAATATTATCTGTAACGAACCACTTTCGCGTCATTATCGTAATACTGAAAATCTGCAAAATTCTCCTTTATATAGGTATAAAAAAAAAAGTATACAAAGTATTCAATTCATGAATTCTTGGTATATATAGAGTATTTATGAACGACAATCGTCAAATTAAGACATTACAGTTTGGTAAAAAAAAATTAGGGCATTTTATCCCGAGTTATTTTGATGAGTTTATTTGGATATTGTACCATCCAAAAAGGGACATATCGATGGATACTATTGAAAATAAAAACCAAATTTATTCAAACAATTTCAATAGAATAGGATGTTTATATTTTACCACCTTACAATATACTAATTACTATTTTCTTCCTCTTGGTCAATCAAATAAATCAAAATTAGCAGCCTCTAAAGATATAGAAGACGAAACAAATTGATTCAATTATCCGAAAATTTCGGCCGAAATAGCGAAAATTCTTTGTTAATGGTTCTTGCATTGTTCGACACATACTTAACTCCCAGTTCGGCATCAGGAGATGGTACCAATTATCAAATTAGCAGTGCCATCCTAATAAGATACAAAATTACTCTTTCCACGTAAAGTATTTTGAAAAACGAGATGAGAATCTGAAGCCAATTTCTCAGGCCTATAATCTAATAAATCTTAGATACCAGATGCTGGAGGAAACAAGCGAGATCATCAAAATCGTCATTTTTATATGGGGTCCACCCTGAGATATGACGGATTTATGTAAGAGGATTCGCTATGAAGAAAAAGGAAGAAAAAGAAAAAAGAAAAAAAAATTGAAAAGAAAGTGCTCTGAGATTAGATTTTCTTCTTAAAGTAACAATGTGCATTGAGTGTCCAGATCGACCCTAATTCGAGACGCGATCTGCACTTGCGATATATAGAATGGGTATAGGAGGATAGGTCTGAAATGCGTCAGCTCACGGAAGCCCATAACGACCCCCCTAACTCGTGCAGCACACGAGCCCAGTCCCCGAAGGATGCACATGCTCGATATTCCCATGGATTCCTCATGCCTTATGGTATGTCGACGTGCCGCAGGCGAATATAGTGTAAAGGTCCGGTCTCCCCTCTTCCACCCCTGTTTTTTTCTTCTTTCCAAACACCACAAGATTTCCCCTTCGTTCGTGTGCGGACCACGAGTACGACGTGTGTAGAAACGCACATGTCCCGAATTCCCACAGTCCTGGCTCTGCCACCACCTTGTGAGAGAGATTCTTACGGAGCACCCGGATTCCCCTCTCACCCTCAACCCCACGATAACCCATCTTTCTTGAGTGAGTGGACCACGTGCATTCACTCATTGCCGCGCTTTTCATACGCACGCGCAATTTTCAAATCTTATAATCCCTCATCAATTGTCAATTAATTATTTATTTCTAATCATTATTATTAATTAGCAGGGCTGATAAAATTCATTATTTTTTTTAAAAAAATTTAAAAAATCAGATTTATTTAATTTAAATCAGATTTTTTTTATTTAAATCAAGAATTGATTTTTTTTAAATATAATCATTATTTAAAATCTCCAAATGTTTATTTCTAAGTAGTTTATTAAAGAAATGAAGAAAAAATTTATAAAAAACAACCCAAGAAGGAAACAGTGACATAATTATATATTTAAAATATCGGGCAAGTACGAGTTACACTCGTACTAAGTCGAAGGGTTCCGTAACGCTCTAATTTTTTTCAAATATATGAGTCAGAGATTATTTGAATAATAATTTAAATAATGATAAATTAAAATATTTTTTTTTATTTTTAAAGAACTTTAAGTATAAACTTAATGATTTTTATAAGATTAAAAATTTCCAATTAAATAGACTAAGCTTTTTTATATAATTTTAAATTTTAAAGCCAAAAAAATTTTTTTTTTAATTTTTTTTTATTTTTTAACTTTTAAAGTAATTTAAACATAAACATTTTGTACAAAAAAATAATCTGAAACTATAAAATATTGTAGCTGTTAAGAAGCAAAAATTTTTTTTTTTGGTAAAATTTCAGTTTCTTGGAAAAAATGTTATGATAATAAATTTAAACCACAATTTTTATGGTTTTATAAAAAATTCTGCATAAAATTACACATTTTTAACCAATTCCCAACCTTTTAGGATAAATACGCTGAGCTCTAGCAAAGGGTTTTTTTGTCATTTTTCAACTTTTTATTAATAACTTTTGAAAATTAAGTCCAGCAACGTTCTCTATATTTTTCCTGTAATCTACACATAAAAATACCTAGATATACCAAATTTCAAACCTCTAGGTCAAATGGTTTGGAAGATAAGGGGGGGGGGGGGACACGTTTTTTTTGAAAAAAAAAAAAAAGTTTTTCCTTGACAACGCTATGACCATCATCTCCAATCATGTTCTCTATATTTTTCCTGAACTCTACTCGCCAAAATACATATGTGTACCAAATTTCAATACTCTAGGTCAAATAGTTTGGCCGCTAGGGGGGGGGGGGGGGGTAATGGTTTTGGGCGACGGACAAACGAGTGAAAACATAAGGGTTCCGTTTGGACACTTTGTGTACGGAACCCTAAAAAGTAGAAACTTTTTTCAAAAAATTAAACTATTTACGGACATTTTTTTACATTAAAATAATAAATAAGAAGATAAAAAAAAAAAACGTTAAAATATATTACTAAAGAGAACAAATTTTAAAATTAAAAAAATAAGAGAATTATTTTACAAATTGAATAAAAAAAGAAACAATAAAATTTTGTAAAATTAAAAAAAAAAGAATTAAAAAAAGGAAATTCTATGAAATACAAGAACGATGCTCAAATGAGAATATTTAGTACAAGATTAAATTCAAATAATATAAAATAAAGGAATAAAAGCTTTCAAAAAAATAGAAAATTGGGAAAATTTAAAAATGTTGATAAAAGCATCAAATAAATGTTTTCAAAAATTCCTAATTATAAGATAAAAACTAAACAATTGAAAAGAAGGAAAAATGCTTCCTTCTTAGAAATGGAGAAAAAATGACAAAAATTAAAGAATTAATTAAAACACAAGGAAGAACTAAAAAAAATAGTGAAATGTCAAGAAAATTAAATAAATAGGATGAAAATAGAGAAATGTGTTTTTCCTTAATCTAACAAAGTAAGAAAATGTAAAAAGTACAAAAAATAAAATTAAAAAATGGATATATTAAGATAAATAAAAAGAAAGTCCACAAAAGAAACTTAAAAATCATATAAAATTAAAAAAGTTTAAGCCATTTAACTAAACACATTTTTATATTATTACACTTAAAATAAGTCCAACAATAAATTTATAAAAATAAAGAAAATCTAAAAACTTTGGGGAAGAATAAGTAAGTTTGCAAAAATTATCACAAAAATAGACACGATGTGAAAAAAATTGAATAAACTTACTCTCTAAATCTGAATTAGTTAAAAATAACTAATTTAATAGCAAAAACTCAGTCACTAATTCAAATAGTTATATTTCTACTGATCATTTAGTAAAAAATAACTAATTATTATTCAAATTCATTTTTAGGTTATGTCAAAATAACTAATATTTTAGTAAAATTCTGTTTACTAATTCAATTAGTCAAAATTTAACTATTTTTTAGTTATGTTTTTACTAACAATTAGTCATTTTTTTTACTTATAATTAGTCATTTTTTTTTTACTAATAATTAGTTATTTTTAACTAATTCAAATTTAGAGAGTACCAAAAAATGAGCATATTTATTTGTAAAAATATGGAAATATAATTATGAAAATCAATTAAATAAAAAGTTTAGTGAGTGTTATAATAACAAAATTGTGTAAAATAATTTTAAATAATTTGCATAGAAAGAAGAAAATTAAAGAAAACCCTCAAATAAAAAAACAAAAACACAAAAAAACGTCAAAAGTAAAAGAAGAAAAAATCTTAAAATTGTGTAAAAATAAGAAATTATAAGATAAAAATTAAAACAGTTGCAAAAAATTGAAATCTCCTACAAATTTTGTAAGAATATTAAAAAATGGATATTGTGAATATGGAAAATAATTAATATTATTTCATTATTTTGTATGAATTAATATGCATTTAAATATGAATTAATTGAAATTTAAAAGTTGGGACAAATTGGAAAATGACTTTATTGACGTTTGGAATTTATATAATTATAATGACTTGAAGACATAAAAATGTAGTACTATTTTTTGCTATCTTCGTTCCAAAAATTTGTAAATCGTAGGTGTATTTTGATCATCTGTATTAGCACAATTTTTTGAATTTTTTAAAGATTTAAATATTAAAATTGAAATTTTTAAGATTTATCCACAAATTTTTGGGTTTTGTTTATGGTTTCCAATGTTTTACATGCAGTATTAGACTTCTGGAGAATTGTAAAGTTTTTTTGATTTAAATCATGATTTAAATCACGATTTAAATTAAAGTGATTTGAATCAATTACATCCCTGTTGATTAGAAATTATTATATTATTTGTAAAATCAACTGATCAACTCAATTGAATAATATTATATTATAATTGTTATTATTAACAGGGCTGATTAAAATCATGTTTTTTTTAAATACGGCTTTTTTTATTTAAATCAAAAATTGATTTTTTAAAATATAATCAGTAGGGAAGAGTGGGGTAAAAACACTAGGTTAAGATCTATTGATGCACAAATTTTTAATTAAGTTTGTCACACGGCTAAAACTAACAGGTAACAGATTTTAATAGTTATTACATTTATCATAATCATAATAATTACATTATTTAATTATATTTAAGAATTATATTTAAGAAAATTCAAATTAGCGGCTTTGCCCCAAATGTTTGGCCAAGACGTTCTTGCTAATATTATTATTTCAAATATAAAAAATGATCTAAAATATGTTCTGAATTACATTTATTGGTGTAGTCATTATAAAACATAAATATTTTACATATTTTTAAAGAGATTTAATCCATTTTATTGAAAATAATGACGACTTGTATTTTTAACCTCATATTTTCAATTGACTTGTTTTTTATTTTATTTCAAAATCTACTTTATCGACTGTACAAAAAGTAGAGTGTTATTTAAATAACTACCCAAAAATATGATTAAAATATAATGCTTATTTAATATTCAAAATTCATAATTTTTTTTTTCAAATTAGTAGTAAATTTTATTAAATAACAAAATCCCGCATTTTGAGAAAATTAATGTTGCAAATCTAGAATGAAAACAAACAGTACAGGTTGAACCAGAAGTTATTTTTAATCTATTTCTTTTTATTTCATAACATTCACGGAAAAAAACGAATTGTCTGCAGTGGGTAAATAATATTTGCTGTTGAATCTAATAAAATTAGTAACCACAATGAACAAAGATTGCTGTGATAAGAAATATTAGAAAAAAAAATTTAAATTTACCCTCACAGCAAATCAAAATCAAACAAATTATGTCGAATAAATGAGAAAATTTCAAAAAACATCTTCCAATTCATGTGATCGCAAAATTAAGAAAATTAAGTAAAAGCAGCGAAAGAATAATAAATTATAAAAAAAAAGAACGTAAGAAATCAGTAAGAAGAGTAAAGAAGAAGAGTAAGAAGAAAGCAGTAAGAAAGCAGTGGATTACAAAAAATGAGAAAATTCTTTTAAATAAAAAATTTCATGGATATTATTAAAGAAATGAAGACAAAATTAAGAAAACAACACAAGAATGAAACAGAGACATAAAAATATATAAAAAAGTAGAAATTCTTTTAAAAAAATTAAACTATTTACGGACATTTTTTTTAGAGTAAAAAAATAAATAAGAAGATAATTAAAAAAACGTTACAATGATTTACTAAAGAGAACAAAATTTTAAAATTAGAAAAATTAGAGAATTATTTTGTAAGTTGAATAAAATAAGAATGAATAAAATCATGAAAAATTTAAAAAAATTTTAAAAGAAAATAAATTTTATGAATTAGAATAACGATGTTTAAATGAGAATATTTAATACAAGATTAAATTTGCATAATGTAAAATTTTTATAATATTACACGTAAAACAAGTCCAACAATAAATTTAGGAAAATAAAGAAATTCTAAAAATTGTATGAAGGAATATGAAAATTTGCAAAAAATCTCGCAAAAAATAGACAAGATGTGAAAACAAATTGAATAAATTTTTTAAAAAAATGAGCATATTTATTTGTAAAAATATGGAAATAATTATGAAAATCAATGAAATAAAAAGTTTAGTGAGTGTTATAATAACAAAATTGTGTAAAATAATTTTAAATAATTTGCAAAAAAAGAAGAAAATTAAAGAAAACCCTCAAATAAAAAGACTAATACACACAAAAAAATGTCAAAAGTAAAAGAAGAAAAAATCTTAAAAGTTTGTAAAAATAAGAAATTATAAGATAAAAATTAAACAGTTTCGAAAAAATGAAATCTCTTAGAAATATATTGTAAGAATTAAAAAAAAGAATTATTATTGTGAATATGGAAGATAATTAATATTATTTAATTATTTTGCATTAATTAATACACATTTAAATTTGAATTAATTGAAATTTTAAATTTGGAATAAATTGGAATGAGTTAATTGACGTTTGGAATTTATTTAAATTATAATGACTTAAATACATAAAAATTTTATACTATTTTTTTAGTATCTTTATACCAAAAATCTGTAAAGATTAAAATATTAAAATTTTAATTTTAAGATCTATCTACAAATTTTTTTTATGGTTTGCGATTTTTGACATGCAGTATTATGCTGAGTCAGTTTTCTCTTTTCTCAGTGAAGACATCTGGAGAATTGTAAATTTTTTTTTATTTAAATCATGATTTTGAAGCAAATGCGCCAATGATTTAATTCACCATTAATATCAATAACAGCCCTGATTATTAAATTATAGAATATTGATTGGAAAATTGATCAGTTTGATCTTTCTCTTAAAATGTGAATAGTAAAAAATTACTAATTTATAATTAAAACTAAACGAGATTTCTCTATTCCAATTAGTAAAACATAACAAAGAGAAAACTACACTGTAAAAACTAATTCTTAATTTTAGAGAAGTCTGAAATTAAATTAATCCTGAAAATAATGCTGTTTTTAATTTAAACTGAGGCTTCTGTGAAAATTAGGGTGCCATTTCAATTGAAACTGATGTTTCTGTAAAAATAAGATCTTGAAGTTTTAAATAATCAAAATTCAAATAAACTAAAATTTGAAATTATTGATTTTGTATGTAGCTGATTCAAATTATAATTAATTAAATTTTTTAAAGATTAAAATTCTTATGATTAAATCAATCAATTACTAAAAATGAAAGAACAAATTATCATAGAAATATAAGATAAAAATTCAAGGACTCACGATCATTGTTGATTTATGGAAATTGTTGGAAACTTACCTGAAGCAAAGAGAAAACGAAAAATATGAAAATCATGTTTTTAATAAAAGTCACGTGTATAAACAGAAAATGAATATATATGTAAAGACAATTGAAGACGTCACTATTAAAACAAACAATGCTAATACTACATTAAAACTTATGTAATAATTCTTACACCTGATTAGAACAAGGTGTCATAAATGCTATAAATAAGAATAAATATATACTTAAAAATTTGCATGCAATATATGTAATAAAGTGTGAAAGCACTGTAAAAATAGGTGTCTCACTTATGTTTTAAAGCTAAACAATTAAATGTTTCGTACCTTTGAGGCATTGATTGTGATTTGTTTTGAGTTGTCTCGTGTTTCACTTTGAAATAGGCATAATATCTAAATTGAACCAGAAAACAGTTTTCGTGTTTTAGACATGTATTAAAACACGAAATCCGTCTTTAATTAAGATTCATAACTTAATTTTAGTCATTTATGATCTTTTACTATCTTAAAGTGAGTCAGATTCAGCTGTGCATGATCACATGGTAACACTTGTTTTGTTTTATAAATGAGGACACAAAACACTTTAAAAGTTTTAAAAGTGAGGACAATCTATCTCATAATAAGATACTTATTTTTATAGTGAGGGTTAAATAACATTGTGGCTTTTGCCTAAGTGTTGTACAATTGCTTTTAAATATAGCGTAGGTGTGCAGATATACACATACAATACACACACGCAAATCTTAATTCTCGAGCCTAATTATATGGCCTTTTCACTCGCCTTTTTACTTGAACGCCTCCCCCTGCTCCTGTTTTCACACTCCTACTTTTTATCATATCCTCCCACCTACATATGATTAATAAATCACATTAAAGTACATATCTTTCAATTCCCGGTTGATCAAAATAAAAAGGGATTTTATTTAAAATATATGCGATTAATATTTTTGTAATGTAATATTAAATTGTTGTCAATTATTATTTTAATTGAATCACAGAAATATATTTTTTTAATTGAATTAACCTGCGATGTTTTTTTTTATATCAAACCGAATTTTAATAATTCTAAAAATTAGATTAAAATATAACCATTGCATATTATTTCTCTGATCAAAGCAGAAAATGAAAAAAATAAAATTCTACAATAGTTAAGAAAATTTTAATTAGTTTCTTTTTATTTTCCTTTTCAGGAAATATATTTTCTGAATTCTTTTTAAATTGAACGTAAGACATAAATGATTAATAATCAAGAAACTTTTTTGGTTTGAAAAAAGAAATATTAAGACACAATCTCAGAAAATATAGAGATAAAGCTATTAAAGATAAATATTAAAGATATTGTAGAAGGTTAAAAATAGCACCTGACCGTAGTGGCAGGTCAGTTAATTATTCCTTGTTCCGTGGGAACGCACCCCAAAGGCCACGTGAGCTACACGAGTTACCCTCTAGTCACTATTAGGGGTCAGTCATCCCTAGGGGTAAGTGAGCTACAATTTAAACACGTGTTACAATTCAGAATAAGGTGTCACTATATGAATTTGCAATCCCCATATGAATGTCAATTATTTCAATAAATTCATCTCAATGGATAAGTATTTTATTAAATTGAAATAAATATATTTTACAAACACGGAAAAAACTGCCATAATAATTCTAGTTAAACTCTATTACCCATTTCTTTGTTGGTGAAGATAATCATAATTCTGGGTAATATTACTCGTCAAAATGTTGAATACAGAGCCGAATTGGAATTTAAGTTAGAACACGCATATATTTGAATAATCAAATATTCATTGAGAGTAAATAAATATATAAAAATAGAAAAATAAGTTTATATATCCACAAACATCTGTGCTAATCGTAAGTATAAGACGTAATATTTATTCGGAAATTATTGCGTTCCTAGTTTACTATTAACTCATCTATTATCCAAATATATATGTATGTCATAACTTCTGTTTGTGTTTAATTTTATTTATATGGATATGCGTTATATCTACACTGTAAAAAATAATGGAAAATTTTCCATACAAATGTAACGAATGTTTTCAATAGTTGGTATGGAAATATGTTTTTCAGTACATCAGTATGGAAAAATTTCATGACATTATGGAAAATATCCATTCTTATAGTAAAATATCCAATTTCGGTATAGAAGAATTACAATACATGAGAAAATATTTTCAAACATGTTTGGTAAAATTCCAATTTTTTTAAAACAGTAATAATGATAAATTGTATGTAATTATAACTGCATAATTTTTACAATAGTTAATAAATATATTTTTTATTAGTTCTAAGAACAATTCTGCAGTTTTAGTAACTTTATGAATAATTAATATTATAAAAAAGTAGACACTCTTTTAAAAAAATTAAACTATAATTTACGGACATTTTTTTAAATTAAAGTAGTAAATAAGATGATAATTAACAAAACGTTAAAATATATTATTAAAGACAATAAAATTTTAAAATTAGAAAAATTAAAGAATTATTTTACAAATTGAATAAAAAAAGAATGAAGAAAATTTTAGAAAATTTAAAAAAATTTTAAAAGAAAAGAAATTTGTTATGAAATACAAGAACGAAATGAGAATATTTAGTACAAGATTAAATGCACATAATATAAAATAAAACAATAGAAGCCTTAAAAAAAAAGTTAAAAATTGGGAAATTTAAAAAATATAAATAAAAGCACCAAATAAATGTTTTCAAAAATTCGTAATTATAAGATAAAAACTAAACAATTGAAGCAAACACATTTTTATAATATAACACTTAAAATAAGTCCAACAATAAATATCTAAAGATATGCAAATAATTATGAAAATCAACGAAATAAAAAGTCTAGTGAATGTTATAATAACAAAATTATGTAAAATAATATTAAATAATTTGCATAAAAATAGGAAAATTAAAGAAAATCCTAAAATAAAAAGATAAATAGCTACAAAAAAAAAGAAATTATAAATAAAAATTAAACAGTTTCGAAGAATTGAAATTTCTTAGAAATATTGTAAGAATATTAAAAAAAGGATTATTGTGAATATGGGAAATAATTAATATTATTTCATTATTTTTCATTAATTAAAAGCATTTAAATTTGAATTAATTGAAATTTAAAAGTTTGAACAAATTGAAATTTGAGTTTATTGACATTTGGAATTTATATAATTATAATCATTTAAAGATATAAAAATGTAATACCTACTATTTTTTGCTATATCTTCATACTAAAAATTTGTAAATCGTAGGTATGTTGATCATCTGTATTAGCACAATTTTTTAAACTTTATAATGATTAAATTAAAATTAAAATTTTTAAGATTCATCCACAAATTTGTGGAGTTTGTTTATAGTTTGCGATGTTTTGTATGTAGTATTAGACATCCGGATAATTGTAAGTTTTCTTGATTCAAATCATGATTCAAATCATGATTTTAAGGCAAATTTTCCAATGATTTAAATCATTATTTAAATCAAAGTGATGTAAATCAATAATAGCCCTGGACAGAAGGGAGTTAGTGGTTCTTGAGGTAATACAGGTAATAGGGATTTACGTGGTTCTAGAAGTAGAAGAAAGTGACGTGGTTCTTGAGGTAATAGAGATTTACGAGGTTCTAGAAGAATAAGGGAGTTACATGGTTCTTGAGGTACGAGTGAGTTACGTCGTTCTAGAGGTAGAAGGGAGTTACGTGGTTTTAGAGGTAGGAGGGAATTACGTGGTTCTAGAGGTAGAATAGAGTTACGTGGTACTAGAGCCTTTAACAAGATTAACATTCCATAGTATATAAAATGTTGTTATTTGCATAACAAACACGTTCTAAATAAAATACAAAAATGACAAGAAAATCGTCAAAAACAATTTTTTTCAAGTAACAAATAGAAAACTCGGTTTCATTAATCAGTGACTTGGCCAATCAAAAACTATCGTAACGGTGCTATGTTATGCAAAAAATGATCATGATTGGTTAATTAGTTTCTTAATTAAGACAGGTACCCCGTCTTGCCCCCACCCCCCTATATCCCAAATCCAACTATTCTACTCATGAAAAAGCCAAAATCCCTTATTCTGAAATTTGCAAATTAGTCAAAAAACTGCAAAAGTCAATTGGACGATTGCAAGTGATCAGCGTCACTTAATGCTCGTTACAATGAAAAGATATACTGTTAGACTGCCACGAGTGTGCGATTTGCACACAATGTATAATGTAGCGCAAACTTTTTCTAAAAGGGTGTGCTACCTTCCAAAGGTGTGACTCACACAAGTGAAGTCATCTCGATCGTGTGGGTGTGCCAAGATGGCAGCTGGCCCCGGAATCGTGAGAGACTCGGGCAGATGGCCCGCTCGAGTCTTGAACGACTCGAGGCCTTCCTTAGGAAGGAACCACCGAGGTTTCCCACGGATCGCGGGTCTCATCTGTCCATTCTTTAAGCACGACAGTCTCCTCCACTGTCTGCCTCCCTCTATATCTTGACACGTTTCACCACTAATATTCGCGTCACTCGATCGTCCACATGTCATGCGTGTGTGTATCTTAAAGTAATGCATACACTCACTTCAACACGTGGGTACTCTCGTACTCAAATAATCACTTTGTTGTTTTTTTTTACCCATATAATAATACTGTTAACTCTTTAAAAATACGTGTCAATAGAGTTTCTTAAAAACTATTTTTATTCATACTATTTTGCATATTTATCAAGTTAATAAAAGTCATTTAATATACGTCCACTCGCAAATTGTATACTCTTTAATTTTTTTCCCCCCGTGTGTAGACCTGGTTATTTGTTAATCTGCGAATCGGAGTTCCTTGCCACTGCTTTGATCATTTAGTGCTGCGTATACACTTGAGAAAGCCAGGTCGCAAATGAATTGACAAGTTTATCGATTGGTTGGCTTTTAATGATTCTCGACTGGAGTGATGGGCGCGCCTCGAAACACCTGTACCCTGAGGTTTGATCTGATCGGGAAATAAGAGCTTATCGTAAATCAAAGAGGGCCGATTTTTAATTCAGTTGTTTTCGTATGAGTCAGGTGAAAATATGCAATTAAATGAAATCTTGAAGGTGGATTGAGTATTCTGTGTCATATACTTGAAACAACTTCGAGGTGGAGTTTGATTACGTTCTTATTTTTTTTAAGTAGGTTAATAAATTCCCCGGCAGCTTTAAGGTATTTTTTTTTCTCATCACCCATAATCTTTCTCTGATACGAAACCGAAACAACTCAAGAGTCATAAATTAAAAAAATAATTTATTCATATTAAAATTTCTTTCAAAATGTAATAATAAAATAAAAATTAACATTGTATGTAAATAAATAATGTTTTAAAAAAATAATTCTGAGGTTCTTGTTTTGTAAATACAATTTAATATTACTTGTGGTTTAAAATGAATATTATAATTAAGAAATTACTTCAGAATTGTAGAGGATTGTAGAAAGTAAATTATAGCTAGTGAGTTGTTAATGGCACAAGAATTAAAAGATTTTGCAATGATAATTGTACTTTAGAGAAGATAACAATTGAATATTATCTTCACCATAAAATTGTAAAGTGACAAATACTTGACAGGGAATTAATAGATTCAGATTGACCTTAAACTCATCAATTTAACGAGATGTTCTCCGAGAGATCCCCTGAAACGATTTTCGTTCCACCTGTTGCGTTCCTGACTTACGTAAGAGAAAATTGATTGTCGTAGGGAAGTACCTAATACACCTCAAGCATTCTCAAATCAATTCTATCCAAAACAGAAAATGATTATTTTCAAAAACAAACTAAACCTTTTCACAACGATTGTCATTTATTCTAAAAACAACGTTAAACAAATTCGATTTTTACGAGTGCTTATAGATTTTGTATACAATACATTGTGTTTAAATTAAAACATCAAAAGAAGAGGAAGTCCAGAGGCTTGATAAATTGAAAGATCATGCAAGAGGAAAGAAAAGACCACTTGGCAAAAATTGTGATTCCCCACCTGTGTTTGACAAAAAGCAGGTATAGAAAAACTCTTTCACCCTTTCATGTTAAACTAGAAAATTCACGTGATTCTAAATTCTAAATACACTAATCGATTTTTCAGCAGGAATACGTCTCAATAATAATTCGACACGGACCAACCGCAGGGGATTTTCTGGGCAAAGGGTCAAGCTCGCATTTCCACTAATCCCTTTGACTGGTCTCCTTTCTGTAATACAAACAAAAAACGAAAAAGAGAGAGAGAGAAAAAAAAATCGAGGGTTCTATTGGGGTCAAGTTGAGAATACGGAAACGGTTGACCCATTCATTGAAACATGTAAGAATCCAAGCAAACTCGTGCATTGCACGCTTCCTAAAGAAAAACTTCCTGAAAGGAGGCGCATTTAATTTCTATGGGGTCGAAGGGCCTGAACTCATATAGGCCCAATAGGGGTGAATTCTTACGGTTTGCGTTACAATAGCAGTGAGTGTGGGAACGCAGTATTTGGCAAGAACTTACGGTGCCTACAGAATACCCGTATATGGGGTACTATTACGGTTATGGGGGCTACCAAGACGCCTCTTCGCCACCACGTGACTAATCAGAAAAAAAGCACAATGACCGCACTTTAGCGGTACTTATATCCTTCGGGGAAACGAATCACTTTGCAAAAAAAATAAAAAAAAATAAACCGAAACCACACGAGTTATAGTGCTTCTTGTTACTCGAATTTCTCTATTATTTATGGTTGACTTTGTATCCTCTTCTTTTTCAGAGAACTGAATTGGCCACTGATGACAAACACGTGAGAAAAATGGACAATTGTAAGAAAAGAGTCATATAAAATAGCTTAAACTCATAAAATTTATTGCAGGATAAACCAAATTTAGTGTAAAATAATTTAATGAAAAAAGATTCATGAATTTTTTGATAAAACATGATTTGACCAAACGTTTGATATTATTTGCCAACATAATTTAGTGTTAGATATTGTTTAACAACATTGTGGGTTGGAGATCAATTAATGATAATGATGGCCAAAGAAGTGAAAAAGCAAAAAATTTAAATGACAAATGGCTAAATGCAAATGTATTTGTGGACAAGTGGTTGGTAACGGTTCTACGAATAGTTCCAAAAGCATCCTAATTAGAGAATGAAAGGACCCATTGTGCCGAGTGATGCGAGTTTAAACAGTTTAAAGGGAGCCGATAACACATGTGTCAAAGAAAACCGACTCCGTGTGTTCTGAAAAGTTTCTCAACTAAATGAATGATCCCTTGTGACAAAGCTTCTAAACGCTAACGCCTCCGTTTTTCGACAACTGAAAAATTCAAACATCACTCTAGTTTAGACAGAGTTGGTTGAGTGTAATTATTTACGCCTTGCTTAACGCTAATTTCAATCCTGAAAACAACGCTCAAAAGAAATGGAAAATCAAAGCCGTTACTTTTGTGCCTCAAGCAAAATTCAACAATAGGTTGTGAAGTAATACTTGTCTAAGTTGAAGTTTAATAATCTATACGTAATAAGATCATTTCTTGGATAGAGTATTAAATAATAAAATAATTTTTGAATAAAATTAATAATGGTTACTTAATAAATATAAAATGTATTAGAATAAGTATTAAATTTATTTGGTAAATTAATAAGAGGGGTTTTTTATTTCAAGATAAAAGTCATTGTTCAATTTCTTTTGAAGGAGCTACATTCAATTGGCCCAAATGGTAAAGATAAATGAAAACTTCATCTAGGAGTATTCTATGAATCAAAGACTCCCTTGTAATGTTTCAGGAAGTGCTATGAATTTCATTAGTTGTAGGAACATATTAGCCAAGACTCGTGTCACATAAATCTTCACATAATAGCCACATGATTGTGTCATTTACGATTTATAAATCGACACTGTCGTTTGAAGATCAGTCTTACCTATTAGATTTTAAATAGGTTATTATTACTCGTGTTTGTATTATTTAATCTCTTGAAAACAATTTATAAAATCCTTGAAATTATTAATCCTCGCATTAAAAAAAAGAGCTCGAAAAAGAGTTTGTTAGAAAACAATTAACTTATATAGTTACTACATTTTGTAACGACTTATAAATTAAATGCTTAAAAAATAGTTATCAATAACAACTGCTTAACAAATACCTATTAATAATTAACCAACCAAATAGTAATTATAACTAAAAATTAAACTATACTCAAAGGATAATTACTAAATACAATCTATTAAAAAAATACTTACTAAGCAAGAAGCAATAAAAAAATGACTAAATGTTCAAAAAGTAACGTTTTTGTCTAGATTTTTGTTAGTTTTTGATGCTCGTAATTTTTTATAACAGAGGTTGAAAGAAACATGATTAGTGAATTAAAAATAATTTCTTTGAAATACAATTAAAAATTATTAGGTGAATTAGAATTGTCACAATTGTCAACTTAAAAGTCATTTATTCAATTTGAGAAACCTTTAAGTAGACAATCGACCCTTTCAATTTTAGAATGACATAAAATAAAAAAGGATGATTAATAATGATGATATATAATAATTAACAATAATGGTCTATTTTAAAGGAAGGAAAAATAGTGAATGTATCTTAATAATAATAATACCCGAGAGTTTAACTCTTTCATAGAATCAATTTAAACTAAATTAAATATCCCACATGCAAAAACAATTACTTCCTGCTGTGGAGAGATTAGAGGACTAAATTGTCTCGAATAAAGATGCTTCTTAACGTCTCAATGCAGCAACACTTCCACAGTTAAAGGTTAAAGATCAACCATTTTCGGAGTCAGATTTAATCCTGCGTTTCCGTTTTAATTCATAGGCAAAACAATAGTCTTTCTACTAAATTTTTATTAATACTAACCGCGATTAAAACGATTTTAATCAATTTCATTTCATTCTTTATTGTATTACTGACAATATTTAAATTATTTGTAGGTACTGTTAAATAATTAGTATATTGTAAAAAATATAAATAAAAATATGGAACTTGTGTATAAAAAGTAAGAAATATTGGTAAGGAAAATAATTCAGTTCTAATTCTCAAATTAGACATTTTCCGGCAGAAATTGAATTACAGATTTTTCAGATTAGTCGTTAACTCGTTTCCTATGGGGAATTACCACCTTTTTGGTTCCGGGTTAATTTTGAAGGGATGGCAACTAATATCCGGAATTTTAAGGTTCTGTGACCTAAAGGCAGAAGAAGAGGGTTGATAAATGCCAGTCAGAAGAAATATCCGTTCACTTGCGGATTAAATCTGTCTTTGAAGATTAAAGTGTTTGTATTTCAATCAAAAAGCAAGTCGATTCTTTTCTAAGTTTGTTTTTTTACGCCTTTTTATATAAAAATAATTAATTCAAAATTATTTAAGTTTTTGCAATTTATCAGATTTTCCTGATCGATCTTTTGTATTTCCCGATTACAATTTTATAAACAGTTTAACAGTGTTTTTAAATTGTTGAAGAATTAATTATGACATTAGTCTAACATTAGACACTTTTATATATATGAATCTTTAAAATTTTTTGGAACAGCCAAGAAATTGGAACGCGTGGATGATTTCAAAAATGCATTTAATCAAAATTTGCATTTAACAGAATTTCATTAGAAAGAATTGTATTTATTTGAATTTTCATTCTTCGAATTTATTTATAACAGAATTTAAATAAATCTGATTTTTTATTTAATAGGGTTTACACGTCAACGAATACATAATTAACAGATTTTTTTTTAAACGGAGCTCTTATTTTCAAGAATATTCACTTACCAAAATCTATCCAGTTTATCAAATCAAATCTGCATTTGTCTGAGTTTTTATTTGATAGAATTCTTAAAATACCAAATTTAATTTCTCCGAAATTACAAATCTGATTGTTAAATTACATAAATTATAAATTTCCGTATATTAATAAAACATCTAAATATTAAAACTGTTTTTGTGCATTTTAGACATATTCAGTAAAAACGAGAACCATTAGATGACTCATTGACTTTTGGACAGTGCCAGTGTAAAAATCAATGCCAATCAAATATTCAAAAACATATTTTCTCTTTATAATTCTGACAGAAATGACAATCGCAGGTGATTGCGTGTGGTTAATTTGAAATTGTTAAAGGAACCCTTGCGCCATTGTTAATTTCGACTTTCGACCATAAACATTTCTTTTCACTAGATTGGTCTTCCTGCTTGACATGCGATTTCGTTTTAACGAAAAACGGAACACAACGATGCATAATACAGAATGAGAAAAAAGAAATCCAAGTGAATTTTATTACGGAAGAAAATGTTTTTTAAGGACCTCACGACACGCAAACGAAGCAGTTCTGCCCAGCAATCATTAACCAATTCATGATTTCTTTAAATCTATCAATACCCAATCTCGTTTAATGTTTGATGCATAGTAATGTGCAATAAAATTTCTCTTAGTGGAGAGTACATTTTTGCATTAATTATGTAAATATACAACATAACATTGAATGTATATTATAAATGTTATTAAAATTTCAACCTAAATTTTATTGGTAGGGGAGAGTGGCCATCAATGTACCAGTTTTTTCAATGAACCATTCCAATTTTCTCAGAAACAATTAAATAAAAATTCTCCTAATTTTAAATATAAATGAAGTTTGCGTAATCACACTACGTCCATAAATTTGAGACGTGTGGATTTATTCTTTACAGAGAAAACTGAAAAAAACTGTTTTTGATGCACTGAAGAAAAAATTTACCTAAAATACAAACACGTTTTTTAATTGAAATAAGGCAATTTAAAAATAAATGTACTTACGATTTATTTTGTTTTGGGCCTTAACTACAATATTCTAATGAGATGAAGATTTTGAAATATTGGATTAAGTTATAAAAAACCATTTTTGTTGCAAATGTCATGTTGATTCAATGTACCGGGGAACAATGAACCACCTGGAATTTCAGTGTATTTTCGATTTCTAGAGTGGTATGCCTGATTATAAAACTAGGCATGCGTACAGCATGTTACAGCGATTGTTATCAGTTCTTTTCTCAACATAGCAAAACTAAAATGCCATTTTAGCTAGTTAACTTAAATTTGAGGTATATTTATGTTATACATTATCAATTAAAATGTGTTAAGTAATATTTTTTTATAGTATTTGATAGAAAATAAGTTTTTTTACAAAGTGAAAATTGCAATATTATTATTGTTGAACATTTTTAGTGTTTTTATGGAGGTGGTTCATTGTGTACCCAGGTTGTTGAAAATGAAAATAGCTTGTTAGTTTAGAAAGATCCTAAATTTTATTATTTAATCAAAATAAATAGTGTATAATATGTGTGCATTATCTAGAGAAGTGTTGTAGTTTTATATTGATGCAAAGAAGTGCTTGAAATTGGTGAAACTGAATAAGTACTATGACCTTGAAAAAAACCCGGTACATTGATGGCCACTCTCCCCTACAAGTAAAATCGTTTTGTTATCCAAATAAAACAAGAAATGCAATTTTTTTCATGCAATTTATATGTACACGAAACAATAAGACTACATAGTTAGAATCTATTGTAGGACTACTTATTATGAAATAAATAAAAAACATATTTAAGCGTAAGAAGTATGAAAACTACTTTTTTTTCTTATTTCATAAAAGCTAAACAATAATTTCCAAAAGAATGAGAATTTGAATCGACTGAAATTTGAATGTAATTAAATTTGAATAGATTGAAATTCTGATAAATTTACGACAGGATTATTAGAAAATTTAAATAAAATATTATTTAAAGATTTAAAATAAAAAACGATAAAAAGAAACAAAGCAATATATTGAAAAATGAGAGAAAATCTTAAAACAAAAGTTTAACAGACTCTGTAAAAATTATAGAAAAAAAAGAAAAATAGTGAAAAATGAACTACAAAATAAAAATAGTAAGAATAAAATAAGAAAATGTAAAGAGTGTATTAACAAAATGAAAAATTCCTTTAAACATGAGAAAATGTAGAAAATTATTTACAAATTGAAGAAGATTTAAAAAGAAATATGTGAATAAATTTAAAAAATAAAAGAAACCAATTTTTTAAACCATTTTAACAACAATTTTTTTTTAAAAAATCTTAGAAACTAAAAATTGTATGAAAGGGATACAATAAAACTAAAATTATATAAAACCACCTAAAATATTTTGCGTAAAACAAAGAAAATCTTCAGCACAAAAAAAATGTTAGAAGCAAATAAAAATAATATATAAAGAATAATAAAATATTCTAAAAATAAGAAATCAAGAAAATCCATTTGTAATAAGTCAAATAATGGTATAAGAAATTTATCCAGAAAGGAAAAAATTTATAATAAAGTTAGAAAAATTTTAAAATATTGGAAAGATTTTTGAAATAAAGTCAGGGAAATGAGTCATGAGAGTATTTTGGTTTTTTTTCAAAATATCTCGTAAGACTAAAAGTCAATAGATTTTATTTAAAGATTGAAATCAATTCATCAAATGTAAGGCAAATAATCGTTGTAGGGTGTTAAAATTTCAAAATTTATTTTTAACTTTTTGTTATTTCGCTTGAACCGTAATTGAAACCGAAACAAAATAATTACGTTTCGAATTACAGAAAATTGAAAATCAATTTTGATATTTTAACAAAGTACAACTATTATTTGATTTACATTTAATGAATTTATTTCAATCTTTAAGTAAAATCTATCGACTATTACGAGATATTTTGAAAAAACTCCAAAAACCAAATTACTTTCGTGACGGGGTCCCTAAAGTAAATTAAAATAAATGACAAAATAATTAATTTTTGAATTTGGAAGTAAATAACTCAATATAATTACTAATAAGGCTTCTAAGTTATTTTAAAAAAAGAAGTTTAAAAATCAATTTGAAAAACATATAAATATTAATGACAGTTACTTTTTGAGGTTATGTTGCACCCCTTGTAAACTTATAATTTGTTTCTAATTATATAACTTATATCTAGACTTTTGACACAAAAATTAATCAAAAATACATAAAAACGATGTACTTATTTACTTACTACGAAACAAATTGTCGTAAAATAATTTATTTTAAATAATGGGTATAATTACCCAGTGAATGCTGCTTTGTCGGATTTTTACACTTTTCTCTTTAAATATGCAATAAAAAATTAGCATATCACGTATACATCATCACAACTAAATTAACAATACTTTGAAGGGATTCGATATCTATGACAAAAATAATTTAATTTGAATTTAATAAATATGACGAGTGTCTTCATTACCTGGGCGCCAAGAGATCTTAGGGGCGTGGGGACTGAAGACGGGAGGGAGTAAATTTCGTAATTAATAAATTTCTTCCGTACCCATCGTTCTCTCAATCGTTTACCGGATAAACTCGAAATCGTCACGGCTTTGTGTGTCGCCGGCAATACGGAGTGTGGCATTTTTTAAAATGTGATGATTTTGGAATTACTGAGAACGATGGGGAGGATGTCGTAAAGGGAGAGCGAAGGTGGAAAAATACAAATCTGCCAGATTCATGAGCGAAAATGACGTGGTCCACGCTAAAAAGAAAAGATGCTCTTATCTTTTGATTCAGATCCTCAGTTACCACGCTCTTTGACAATCGCCCCTACCTTCAGAAAAAGCATAAGAATGCCGGAAACGATAAGTTTCATTATTATTTGATTGTTTTATTGTCTAATTGTTATTTGTAGTTATTTATTCATGTAAATTGTATGTCCACCATATTTGATTGTAATTAATTTCTTATTTATTTGTATATGTTAATTTTTAAATAATCGTTGTGTGGAAAAAGAATGAGTGTGTCGGGTTATTTATTTATATTGATTTTATTTTTTGACATCGATTTTTGATCTGTGATTTTAATTTTGACGAAATATAATTTTTATTTAATTGACTATAAATTCCGACTTTTATTTTCTTTTCATTTATTATTTTTGTGTTATAAATTTATATATTTATTAAATTTCATGATTTTTATTTATATTCATTTTCAATATTAATATTAATTTAAATGTGCGATTTCTAAAGCTTAATAGAAATAGATTTTAATCGTTACAACTTACCTGCAATATTTTGCGAAACACTAGACAATTTTACGAAATCTAGTATAATATTTGGCTAACTTCCAAAATTTTTAACCTAACTTTCGCGACTTTACGAATTTTTTTCTACTTTCTGACAAAGAATTAGGTAATTATATTATATTTACTCTGTAGTACAACTATAAAAAAATATTTACCCCTAGCGGCAAATTCCATACATTTTAATATAAAAATTTTACTTATTAAAAACTGGCGATGGGGATGATTGCCTCTGGGTGGGTAGAATTACCCCGGTTGACCGGTAATTCAAAACCTTGAATAAATTAAAATTTGGGATCAAACGTTTTATAAAGTTTCTTACAAATTGCAGTTTTCGCGAAAAATTTTCAAAGTAGAGTATTTTTTGGGTCCAATCACAAAATAGGGGACTTTTAGGGACCAATTGCAAAAAAGGATTTTTTTTAGAGAAAATAGAAAGCGCCTGTCAAGCCTGCAAACAGTGCTCTAAAGTAATGATTTAAATAATAGAGTTAAAACAAAACATATTTTTAAATGTTACGATTAGACTATTGTTTAACTTAGCTAATGATTGATAAATGATAATGAGGTGAAAATGAATGACCAAAGGGAATGACAGAGAAAAGGCAGAAACAGCAGCAGTGGTAGCAGCAGGGAAGAAACGATCGTGTTTCAATATTCCCGCGTGTATGACTCACCCACCTCGTGCCAGCACGTGTTCTACCTGGCTGCCGCCAAGAAAACGTTTTCTCTTTTTTACTTTGGCATCGGTCTCTTTCCACAGACACACGTAGATCACGAGTCGTGCACGAGTTCACATGTAACAACACACTGTCTAACACACACGCACAACGTACTTCCATCTTTCTCTCACAAGCTATCCCAATATCCCTTTCATCTTTGTCGTTAGAGAGCCCAATACTTGCCTCTCGCTCAGGACCTTTTCAGTAGATCTCTGTCTCTATTTATCTCATCGGTATTCGAGAGGCTCGTGGGAAAATGAGGCAGGTGGTAGTTAGATCTCGAACTCGCGAGATTCGAACCAGCCATTCACGTGTGCTCTTAAATGTGTGTGTGTGTTTGTGTATCGGTCGACAAGCATCAAGCAAACGTGATTGAAAATTCTCTAAGAACTCATTGTACCGAAATAATCTCCAATTAGATTTCTTTCAGTTTCTTATTTCCTCTAAATTTGCACTTTTCTATCATTTTTCAAAACATTTAACAAATTCTATCGAAATCTGTTTTTGTGTTAATTCAAGATTTAGACATTAATTCAGATTGTTTATTAAAAAATTATTGTTATTATTATGTATTGTTTTATTATTTTTTTATTAAAGCTTGAAATGTCGAGTGAGAAAGAATGTGAAAAATAATTGATATTAAATTAAAGAATTTCCGAGCAAAATTGAAAAATAATGCATTATTAAACGAGACACGTCGGGATATTTTATAGATCAGGTATTTTACGGAGACGTTTCTCTTTCTGGTACTTTTTTATTGGTTGCGATTCTCACCGGCGCGCTGATGAGGACGGATCTCGCGCAATTAACGGATACTCCTTTAACGAGGGGACTTCCGGCTCGATTAAAGCAAAATCACGAGAGCAGAACGCTGGACGACGCCTTTTTATGATCGCGTTCCATGCCCAGCTTGTATAGAATCCTGTTCTCAAGAGAGGACGCGTAATGTTATACATGTGACGTGACTTTCTTGTAATGTGAAATACATCAGGGTGAGTTGGCTATAACGACTCGACAACACGAGAGATGTCTGATTTTTCACATTACAAAAAAAAAAAAAATTTAGAACGTGAGGAACATCACTGACAGCTAACTTGCTTTTGATAAAATTCACATTTTCGCTTCTTTTATACAAGGGAACAAAAATCTATCGCGAATTCCTTATTTAATTAAGTTAATTTCTCAATCTCCTGTAACAATTACGAAACGCAAAATTGCTTCATACTTTTTTGGATAATTATTTGGAAGCGCAACGTGTTAAATTTTGTAAATTTTTTTGGAGAAATAATAATTTGTTTAAAGCTTTTATATATTTAAGAAGATTTTGGTTATTGGAAGTTTCAGGCGGTAATTTTCGTAGATGAAATTCATAATTAATAATAAGAGCTCGAGTAAGAGTAAATGTAAAAAATGTTTATAAAAATTGATTTAAGGAGGTTCTATTGTAAAAAGAATTAACAGTACAATTTTAATACTTGTGAAAAAAGTTATAAGGGTTTTCGTTTTTAACATTTTACATTGGATTTTAGAAGAATTGAGTCGTTTGTCATATCTATCAATATATTTAATTATATTTTTTCAAAAGTACCTTGAGGTCTCAAAAATGTAACTGCATCATTATAAAACCATTATCTACCAGTGTACCAAATTTGATTAAAATGGGAATGTTAATTATTCTATTTGCGATAGAACCTCCTTAAGTGAATCGTAAAGTCTTTTTGCTACCAAGTTATTTAAAAGTAATTTGACTGTCTTCACTTAAAAAACAGGTTAAACGGTTTCTAATTTTCTTTACAATCATTAACTTTTGCTCTAAAATTGGCCGCCAATTTTTTCATTAATGACACTAAAGGGTAAAAACACTACTTTGCAAAAATAGGCCAGTATAAAAAATACGCCGAAAACAATTTTATACAATTTTTAATTAGGTCATAAAAATGAACAATTTTCCTTAAGTCACAGTCAATTTGTACGAGGTTTTTTTTCAAGATTGTTTTTAAATTGTCTAATAATTAAGAGAAAACTATTTAATCAATTCAGTAAATAGAAATCGAATGAGCTTATCAATATAAAAAAAATAAAACCAACGATAATAATAATTCTAATTTTTAAATAAAAAAAGTCATGAAAAAAAAAATTAAATTTGTTATTAATAAATTGATTTATTTTATTATTCAAAAATATTATCAATAAACCAATTTTTTAACTGTTTTGTTTCAGTTTGATATTACCTCTAAGCGATGGGGTTAATATTTAACTTATTGGCAAATCCATTAAACTAATTACTTCAGTCTCGCCATTGTCGCGGCACAGGTAAAAAACTATGACAAGAAACATCATCTGATAATTTTGTACATTTATAGTAAATACACAAATCTAATTAGTCTAGAGCTTAAAAGTTTTCAGACATCTAATAATTCGATTTTTATTTAATTGGATATGAATTAAAATTCACATTTAATACATATTCAATTCTAGAGTTAGTACATTTAAACTGAGTTTAAATTTTACTGATTTCAAATTTAAGTGAACACTTCTGTTGAAGAAATGAAATGATACTATTTAAATCTCAATAAATGAAAATCCTCGGTATCAGAGATATTTTTAGCTTCAATCTGTCCTATAGCAAGTCATCCTAATCATTTAAAAAATTTATAACATCTTAATTTCCAAGAAAATGTCGATGAATCAGCCAAAATACTTGAAGCCTCAAGATAAAATGCGGAGACGTCTATCAAGTCTACCTGTGGACGGAACCGCTCGTAGGTGATCATCTCAGATAAATTTTTGTGAAGCTGCGTCACACATTTGAAATAATTACGTGTCTTTCTTTCATTCGGATTTACCACTTTAAAAAATTCCCCAATATTTCCACTTTTTACAGAACTTTTAAAAATGTTTTTCACAGTTTAAAATATAGGCATTATTAAGAGAAAGGACTTTCATGCTTTTTTCTTTTGGCTGATCATATATATGTAAGATAAAATAAATTAATTAATAAAATATTTTAAATATAATATTTTCAATGAAATAAGCATACAGTAAATTTGCTACTATATCCATTTCTAATTAAATTTAAATTTTAGTTAAGGTTTTCAATTTGTTACGTTTTTTATTCAATTTACATTTAGTTAACTTAAAAGTTTCGAAAAACACGGTGGAAAATTTTATACAATTTTTTACAATTTGTGATGATTAAAGGACTCTCAGCATGAAATTCGCAAAATAATTCTCCTATACGTATTTTCCTCCGCTGAATCCGAATCCCAAGTCAGAATTGCTAAATTGCCTAAATTTTTTGAGATACAATGCAAAAACTGCTGTCTTCTAAGTGTCTTATTTTAAGACTAGACACCAAAATGATTAAAAAAAGACACTTAGAAGACAGCAGTTTTTGCAGTGTAATCTCACAAAATCGATTTTTTCGTGTTTTTGAGCAGTTTTTTTTAAATATCTCAAAAATTTTAGCCAATTTGGTTCTTCTGACTTTGGATTCGGATTCAGAAGAGAAAAATACATAGAAAAACACTAGCGTAGTGTCCAGGCCAAAAAAATTTTTGTGTGTTTTAATTGGTGTTGTTTTTCGAAATTTTAAAAATTTTAGCCAATCTGCTAATTCTAACTTCAGAATCATATTAGTAGGAGAAAAATACATAAAAATACATGAGTGTTGTCTCGTCAAAAAAAAATTTGTTTGGTGTTTTTGAAATTGTTTGCGATTTTGTTTTTTTTTTTCTGACTTTGGATTCGGATTCAGCGTAAAAATATACGTAAGAATACACTGGTGTAGTGTCTAGGTCAAAGATGTTTTTATTTTTTGTGTGCCTGTGTAATTTGTATACACTCTCTAAATCTGAATTAGTGAAAAATAACTAATTGTTAGTTAAAATATGACTAATTATTAGTAAAAAAAAAAAAATAATAATAACTAAAATATTAGTTATGTTGATGTAACCTAAAAACGAATTTGATTAATAATTAGTTAGTTTTTACTAATTCAGGTTTAGAGAGCAAGAATTGGCAAAAGAATTAAAATTTAGCAATTTTTCTTAAAAAATACCATTGGAATTTTCTAACCACTTCGAAAAAATGTGTAGAGGTAAACTGAGAAACTAAATAATCTGCAAAATACCAACAATCGAGCACAGTATTTATTCTAGTCAAGAAAAATAATTATTTTTTATTTCAACTCAACTTTATTACATATATTAAAATTTTAATTTAAATTTGAACAATAAGAACCTAAAAATCTCTTCAAAAGCTACATTTTTATCTACATAAAATAGATCCAAAAAAGAGAAAATATATCACAGACAAACAGGAGGAGCGTTGTAAAACATAAATTGTTAGAGTTCGATCTATTGGATAAATGAATCAGAATAAAAAAAAACCCTGAAAATATTTCAGAAAATACATCCAATTTATTAAAAAAATTAAATCTCAGAAAATTTCTGGATAATAAACTGATTTTATGTAGAAACTTAATTTCTCCAAGGAGACGCACGGTGGTCTAAATCTGTAGTTTACTGTTCAAAAATGTCTACAGCCTCCAATAATTAACCGAATTTTAAGTTTTTTTTTTAATTAAAGCTTAATAAATTTCTAACAACTCTGTGGTCCGATTTTTTAAAAGTATTTTGTTTAATTGATATTAACCTCGAAAGTTAATAACTAATATACATATAATTTGACATCTTTAAAATAAAAGAAATTAATTTCTTTATAAAATTGTTGTCAAGACAATATTTGATCAATAAATATTATATTCTCAGTTAAAATAAATAATTTTGAGTCATCAAACAGCTAAAAATATTAATTGCTTCTTTTTATCGAAGTACATAATTCATAAAAAAAAATGTTACCATTATAGTTATTAACAATAAAGAGACTAAGAATTTCATTATTTCTTACAATCTGAATTTACAAGAAGTAAATTTATAAATTTCATACAAATTTTAATAAATACTAATGAGTTAGATTCACCAAAAATGGTCAAAAAATACCAACTTAAATTTATTTTTTTAACTTTCGAGGTTAATAACAATTTTAAAAAAATTTGTTTTAAAAATCAGTGACCACGGATTTGTTAGGATTTTATTAAGCTGTAATAAGCTTTAAATAAAAAAAAGAACTTTTAATTCGGTTAATTATTAGAGGCTGTATAGTCATTTTCGAGCAGTAAATTACAGATTCAAACCACAGTGAGACGTTTCGACAGAAACTTAACAGTCTGATTTCAGCTCCAATAGATCACACAAAAAATATGCAATAAAAAATCCAGTTTTCCACGTATAAATTACTTCCCAGAAATAATTGGTTATCTCATCAAGAATCTACCACATCCTTAATCTCTAAAAGCTCCCATTTTCCTGAATAAAAAAGTCTTCACAACGCCTCCAAATGGCCCTATTATTTCCATGAGTAACTAATCACAAATTTCAGGTTAAGCGGGGGATCTCTCACGGCTCAGAAAATAATTTTCACAGAAAAAGCGGAAATAATGAAGACAAAAACGAGAGGAAAAAGAAAGGAGAGAAAAGAAGAAGAGTAAAAAAAAAAGAAAAGAGAAAAAAAAAAGAAGAATGGGATTTTGTTTGGGCATTGAGTGGCGTGGTGGAAGTATTCGGTAAAGTGGGACCTTTAATTGTCGTGGTCCCAAAATGAGCCAGTGTCTCAGGCCCGTGCTCGACACAATGGGACTCGTGGTGGCGCGTCCCTTATTCTTCTGCTGTGCCCTTCGAATGCGCCTTTGGAAGGCCGGCTGCGAACCGCCGTGGGAAAATCGAGCACGTGCGCAATTCCGGTCCCAAGATCCAGAATACCTTCGGGGCCAGACCAGACGTCTTTCGCCCTTTTTGCCTTTGGTTACAAACTACACGGCCACCAAACGAGAGAAGTGCCATTCGATATACCAAAGACCCCCCTCCTTAGTTCCTAAGTAGGACCCGAATTCTTAAAACTGTTTTCAAATCATGACTTGAGAGTCTTTCACCAAGAGATCCATAATCGAAATTCTTGGCAGTTTAACTTTGGTACAAGAGAATATAAGTATAAGCTATAAGGTATAAAGGATCCTCAATATTGATCCCGAGAAAAGGAATAACGGAGAAAAGGTCACCAGAAAAATAAACCAAGGACAAATTGACGAATAATAATAAATTGACGAGTGGCAAATTGGTAAAAATGACCAACAATTGTCAAATAATAGGCCAACAGATAATTAAGTGTTGGGATGATTTCGATTTAGTATATTTTTTAGGGAAGAAAAAATTGATTAAAAATTACAAAATGATAGAGAAATAGAAAAACAATTTGACAAAGAGAATAGCGATATAGGTATATTCTTGGATGATAAAAAGAAAAAAAATTATTTCTTTAACAGCATAATGGGCGTGAATATTTTTAAAGTAGTAAACACGAAGCACGTCCGAAGCTTTTTTCATTGAGTGCAAATGGTTTCTTGCCTTATCAAGTTGCAGGTCAGACTGAGAACGACACTCGACTCCAGAAGCACGTTAAAAGGAATAATATTTAAAAAATACATTCCAGGGGACGGCGTTGTGGTAACACGTGCGAGGATCCATTCGACACTAAGATTATCGGTTCACACGGAGTTAAATTTCTGGGGACGAAAGATATACATTTACGTTATTCGACGGACCTGTCAAAAAATCCACAATATCTTACGACCAGAATATTGTAACAGCATCTGTATTTTTCTTTCTAGTGTCATACCACCCACTATTCCAGAAAAACATGCACAAATTTACTCTAATCTTAATGATTTCACCCGAATTAAAAAAAATTAAAGTTTTTGTTAAATAAGTTTGTTAATTAAATTTAACAATTAAATAATAATAATAATCTCCGTAAACTCCTGAAGTTAGTTACTATTTATATTTATTCATCTATTTCTGTCCAAGGTTTAAAATCCAGAGTGAAGTTAGTCCCTGTTTTTTTTTATTAATTTTTATTCTCTTTATCAGAAAATGTTAAAATTGTTTTAGTTTACAGACAAAATATGGAGGTGATGTAGCCATAATGACGAGATATTAATTATTGAAAAAAATTAAATACAGTTTCAATTATTCTCTAACTTTTTTAACCACTTTTTTTACTTTTACTGACTTTTCTTAAAATTGTTCACTATTACTCACTTTTTTCACTTTTTTAGTAAAATGTCTATTCCAACTAGGGGGTGGGGGTGGGTCTTCTGATATTAGGCGCCTGATTTTTGTCATTTTTAAAGTATTTTTGCGATTCTGAATTTAATTTTATCAAATTTCAATTATTTTCTTCAATTTTTAAATTATTGTCATGAATATTTAAATTTATTACACAAGTTTTCATTTACTTCTGTAATTTTTCAATTATTTTTTTCTATCTTTACATTATTGCCAGGAACATTAAAATTTTCAACACAAGTTTATATTCTACTTTTTTTAATTTTCATAAATTTTCAATAATTTTAGTTACTTTTGTCATTATTAAATTATTTTTGTCATTTTCCGATTATTTTCTTCATATTTTTGTTATTTTTGCCATTTTAAAATCATTTTCTACAAATTTCAATTATTATTTTATTCAAGTTATTGAAGTTATTATTTCAAGTTAATATAGTAAGTATTCTTGTTGTATTAAATTTTAATTTCATTGTTACTTCAAATAAATTTTTAAATTTTATATTGTAATGAGCTTTCACCCGTAAATAAATAAAAACATAAATAAATTCAATTTTTTTTTATGTCCATGAATTTTTGAATTTATTATATTAGTTATCAATTATTTTCTACAAATTTCAATCATTTTTTTCATTATTTTTATTATTATCATGAATTTATTAATTTTGTAAATTTTTTTTCAATTATTTTCAACAAATTTCAATTATTTTCTTCAAACTTCAATCATTCTCTATAAATTTTTTATTTATATACCAGCTTTCAATTATTTATGTCATTATTCAATTAGTTTCTAGGAATTTTAATTGTTTGATCAATTTTTTAAGTATTGTCTTCAAAATTTTAATTTTATGCACCAGTTATCAATTATTTTTGTCATTGTTCAATTATTATATTCTTGTAATTTCAATTATTTTTGAAACTTTTCAATTATTTTTTTAACATTTCAGTTCTATTCTTCAATCTTCAAATTATTGTCAGGAATATCTAAATTTTCAACACAAGATTCAATTCACTTTTGTTATTTTTCAATTATTTTCTTTAACTTTCAAATACTTTTGTCATTATTAAATTATTTTTGTCATTTTCCAATTATTTTCTTCATATTTTTGTTATTTTTACCATTTTTAAATTATTTTTTACAAATTTTTAATATTTTATTCAATTTCTATTTTTACGCCTTTTTTAATTATTTTCTTCAAACTTTAATTACTTTCTTCATATTCAAATTTTGTTGCCATTTTTGAATTATTATCTTCAAATTTCAATTATTTTCCCCAAACTTCTAACATTTTTATTAACTTTTCAATTATTGTCTATAAATTTTTAATTACTTTATACAATTTTTCAATATTAATGTTTTAAATTTTTTACTCTATTTTTGAATATATTTCTAATTTTCTATTAATTTTTTTTCTAAATTTTAGTTATTTTTGTCATTTTTCAACTCTTTTCTACAGACAAACATTTTTTTTATACTTTTAAATTATTTTTTTCATTTTTAATTATTTTCTTGAAAATTCTGTTATTTATTTCAATTTTTCAACTATTGTCTAAAAAGTGTAATTTTTACGCCAACCTTTAATTATTTATGTCAATATTAAATTAGTTTCTTTACATTTTAATTATTTCGTCAATACCTCAATTCATGTTCGCAAAATTTAAATTTTTTACACCAGTCTCAAACTTTTGTTTCAAATTGTAATTATTTTTGTTATTCTACAATTATTTTCTTATAACTTCAATTATTTTTAAAACTTTTCAATTATTTACTTCAAATTCCAATTATTTCGTTTGAATGTTTGTCTTCATTTTTTGATTTTTAATCAATTTTTCAATTAGTTTTGTCATTTACACCTGTTTTTTTCAAATTGAATTATTTTTGTCATTATTCAATTATTCTCTGCATATTTCAATTATTTTTGAGATTTTCAAATTATTTTTTTCAAATTTGAATGGGTTTTCCTGCCGGAAAATAATATCAGTAATAACAAACTCATTGTTGCTTATTCACTCACTGTTTTTATCTTTTTTTTCATTTAAAAACTAATTATTTACTCAGTTTTTTAAAATTAAAAAATCATTTTTTTCACTATTTTCAATCCACAAGTCCACAGGCAGCCTTGCTTATTGAATAAATAATAATAATCACAGTATAATCAAATTTTGTCCAAAAGTTGTCAACTTTAAAATAGAGAAGAATTTTGATTGATGTCAATGTTTGATTAATAAACACATTCTTTAACATCTTTTAGGTACTTAAAGTAAAATTGAGTTGTAAATAATTTAAATATTTTCAAATGTCGCCTTTGGGTCGATCAAAGTCCACCAAAAAAATACGCATATTTGATTTTTGTATTTATAAGTTAATTAATGATTGATGAAATTTAAAAACCTCTATTAAGAGAGGAATTGATTGATTATTCTGACCCTTGAATTAATTCAGTTGGCTCACAATTAGATCTCGAGGCACTTTATTAATTTAGAAGCGGTTAAAGCAACAGGGTTCCGTCCTTGGAAGATAGTCGAGTTTATATCGTAACCTTTAGTGCAAAAGTGAAGTCAATGGAAATATAAACCGTCATCAAGAGTCTTGACCCCGGTTTTATTCGACACGCGACATAAAGCCCAACGCAAGTGATGAAAACAAGTGAGCGTGTCATAGAGAATGAACTATATATCTGCCACGTGACAATCAAAACATTTGACCTTTATATTCACAAAAAACTGTTTCAAAAATAACTCATAACGAGATAAAACAAGATTCCAAACAAATGGAGTCTATAAAAGTATAGTAATGATAAAATACAAAATTCCATAGATATGTTTTGTGTTTAAAAGAACAAAAAATTATGACAATTAAATATGCAGCGAAATGGGAGGAATTTGAAACCGAGACAAATCACTGAGAAGAGAAAATGCAAATTAGGTTTGTGGGTGTAAAGGGGACTTTAATAGAAAACAAAATGTCAGTATGGAGTGACCTCTCTCACGAAACGCTTTTATTCACGTAGGCGACGTTTAGGTATAATGACGAAAATCGAATCGCACGTGCCAATAAAATCAATCCAATACTAATTTGCATGTCAATCGATCATCTTTTGTGTTCAATTAAGGAATTTGATTTCACAAACTAACAATACGTTTCTCATTTTTAAAATTATACATGCCAATGAAAAAAAAATGATATAGCACATTTGTTGTAAACCTAATCAATAGAAAATTTATGACTTTTCTATTAATTCAGAAATGGTATTTTAAACATTCGCATTTTAACAGCTACACAGACTAACGTCTTAGAAACTGGACAATTTAAATTGTTAATATTTGATTTAATGGAAAATATTTTTAAATTTTAAATTTGGATTAAAAGGTACAAAGTCAAGGTTTCTGATTTTTTTTGAAATTCAATATCATATTAACTTATTTTACGAGAGTTGTAGTCCAAACCAGACAAACAAGGTTTGCTTTTTTACACATTATTGATATTTTTAAAATTAAATTTTTGATTTTTTTCATAATTAATTAATTAATTGCCCCCCATAATCTGGGGGGAGGCATGATTAATCCATAAAACTTATTAGTTAGAATTTTTATTTTATTGAATTTCATTAGATACTAAATGAATTTTTTTTCTTTTTTTTTTAACGAATTTAAATTAATCTGGATTTACAATGTTTTAAATCTTGCTTTGTTTATTAGAAATTTAAAGTAACAAAATCATGCATTTTTAATACATAATAGTTCCTTTAAGAAAAAATTCCTTGACTTTTAAAGATTTTTTTTTGAAAATCCTCGACTTTTCCCTGACCTGCGGCCACCCTGATTTTTCCACCACATAATCTTTAGAATGCCGAGTTTTCAATTAACAGAAACTTCTTTTTACAGAATTTTTGTTTAACCAAGTTTTTATTTTAATGATTTTTAATTTACCTCAAATTTAATTGAACATAATTATTGTTAATAAGAATTTCAAATGAAATAGAATCTTTAACGGCGAGAATTTCCACGTCAATGAATTTATTATCATTTGTAAAAAAAATTTGTTTGTACCAATCGAAATTTAAAATAGAATTCTTAGAACGTCGAATTTTCATTTGACCAAAATTGCAAATATCAAAACAAACATCTGATATATAGATTTCGGTACAAATGTGTTTCTTTAACGTTTTCAGAAGTTAATAACGAAATACATGAGTTTTACAAATCGTAATTCTTTTACTATCATTTCTCTAAAAACCTGACATTTTTTTATATATAATAGTTGATATGTTATTTTTGTAAAGTTCATGTGAGGTCGTTTTCACATATTTCGATATTGAAAAACAACTCAATATCTGGTGTAAACGAAATGCAAATAAAAAATCGTATGTTTTTTTAAAAATGAATCGTAGTTTCTATTTTAAACTGAAATGGGAGGAAAAAATAATGATTTAAAAGTCAAATTTTCAAGGTATAAAATTAATTGGATCAATATTTAGAAAGTTCCATGAACTTTATGGAGTTTAACTATGAAATAGAGTGGAAAATTTTTAATATTTCATGATTTTTATGATGAAAACGTTTTAATATTTCATCATTCGTTTTCGATTAGAAAACAATTGATGATACTTTTCGTATAGATGCTTAAAATAATAGAGAATTATTAAAAAGGAGCTTACCAAATTTCCAAATGTAAATAAAATTTTAACAGTCACGGAAAAGAAGCTATACCATTTTTAAATTAGATCTCTTATTTCTATAAGAAAAATATTTCTTAAATCTCCAACATTTATTTTTTAAAATTCAAGAGTGTGGATAAATACTACCGTCAACCGGGGTAATTATAAAAAAAAACGCTCCTTTTTTACTAAACACTTCATTAAAAATCAGAATTTAAAAGAACTGTTTTTAACTATTGGGTGCGTTGTTGCGGATATCCTCCTGAAGAATTTCTGTAAGTAAGGAGTAAACAACAATTTTTTTGTTGAAATTATAGAGGCTTAAAGTTGTGGGTATAATTATCTCCGTATTTGGGGCAATTATACTCATCAAAATTTGTTTATTTATAAAATATCCTAAAATTTTTTTTTGATCGTTTTAACTATATGAAATTTTTAACCTGACTTTCGCGAGTTTACGAATGTATTCCTACTTTTTATTATAATTGCAAAAAATTTTGCTAAGACAACAAATAAATTATTGAAAGATCAAATAAACAGCCAATTTCTGTTTTATTAAGCAAATTATTCTGCAATGGTATCAAAAAATATTCTGCACTGTTAAAAAAATATGTATTAAATTTACTACAATATGCATTTTTTCTTTACACTGAATGAATTCTAATAAACATACACATTAATTTTAATCTAACATTGTACGATAAATCACTCGATTAAATACAGGCAATCAGAAAAAAAATTTCATTATCTTTTAAGGATTCAAAAATTTTCGGAAACTATATTTTTAAGAAAGAAAAACGTCCTTTATTAGGAAACAAAAATTTGTAATGTTTAAATTTTTTTAAATATATGCAATTTTGATCTATAATAGCTCATTTTCTTCAGTAATAGATTATCTACAAATTCACGGAAGCAAACTTTCAAAAAACTTCACCCTTTTTCAAATGTGATTGTTTTAAAAAAATGTACTTCATTTGTTAAACAAATAATCATATTTGAAAAACGGTGCAGTTTTTCGAAAATTCGTTTCCGTGAATTTGTAGATAATATTTCAGAAGAAAATGAGCTAGTATAAATTGAAATCGCGTCGATATTAAAAATTTTTAAAGAATCGATATGAAAGAAAAATTTGATTGCCTAAAAATGTGCGTAAATAAACAATTTTTTTTGCCTTATAAAAAATGTTTTTCCTTTCCAAAAATATTCTTTCCAAAAAGTTTTGAATTCTGAAACTTTTTTCCTGATAGTCTGGATTTAATCGCGAGATATACCTTAAATTCAATTTTAATTGCGACCATTTTTAACAATGTAGACACATTAACAATTTAGTGTGATGTGAAATAGCAATTCCTTTTTTCTCCATGAACAATATCAATACAAACAATCAGTGAAATCAATGGCAACATTACAAGTTTTAATCTGCTTCCTAATAGGAAAATAAATACGGATTTAACGTCTATGTAAAATAGAATAATAGCAGAAAGGTTTCAGAAGATTGTCACGATAAGGCGGAGCACGGAAGCATATGTGGCACGAGCGAGGCGCCATTCAATTAAAGAAAATAAGAAAGTTAAAAAAAAAGCGGAACAGCGAGGGGTAGAAATATAGGGGAACGGGAATTTTTGAATGGGTCAAAACGTACGGGTGAGTAAAACCGGCATGTGTTAAAAGGGAACGGCACGCCAGGTGAACTCGCAGCCCGTGAGAATTTGCTGCTAGAAGTTTCTTCTTTAAGAGCTCGCACTGGGTCAAAGGGCGGTCAAGTTTATTACCATGAGCGATGTACGTATAGACCCGCATCATCATCATCACTTGCTCTATTCACGATGCATGCATAACATGCATTAAAATATGTACACAATCTTGTTCAAGGGAGGTCGATAGTGAAAGTGGAAGAGATAGACTTGGCAATTGCATTAGCAGATGCGCATATGGATCATTTGGATTTATATTAGACTGCGTGTGAAGAATGAAAACTAGTAGTTGCAACATTGCATTTTCCATATGAACCGATGACTACTATAAGTGTCTAACGTATTAAATCGACTCATGCAAAGGCAATGCGCCCTTTGTTAGACCTGACTCTATTTACGACTCGAACAAAATACTGGATTTATAAATCCTAAGGGGGCATTATTTTCTCCATAACCAGCAGATTCCGAATGAATATTTATGATCTTTTTAGACATTTATCTTCTATTCTGTTTCAAGTGCTAATTCAATATCAGCAGAAAAGGACTGACAACAATTTATTCCACTGCGAAATATAGTAAATATCAAATCCTTCCAGGGAATAATATGTATTCAATTTTTGTCAAAAGTTTTATCTGATATACGTTTAGAACACGATCCCGGGGTCTCAAAATTGCTTTGCTCTCAGGATTTTGAGAAAAGTGGGGGTAAAATGACAAAAAAACGTGTTTTTGGAATTTTTCAATATTTTTTTTCTCTTTAACCTGACGTGCTGGAGACTTCCGTAAGATCTTAAATAAAAGCTTGAATCTTGCACTTTAAAACCCATATGTGCAAGACAATCAAAAACACGTTTTTCGCGTTTATACCCCCACTTTTCTCAAAATCCTGACGTGACACGCAATTTTGGAACCGGGGATCGTGTTCAGCGGACAAAAATAAATTAAAAACCACTTTGATGTCTAAAAAAAATAAAACCTTGTAGACCATGTGGAGAATAAGATAGTAATAATAGTAAAAGTAATAATTTTATTCATCGTGATAGATAAAAATCAATCATCTTCAAGAGAAAACACCTCAAAAAACAAAACCTATAAAACGCAATTCAAGTTAAAAGTTAAGTCAGCTATTTACATCCAATATTTACCACTTTTTTCGGCGTATTCTTAATTTTATATTTGAGTACATCCAATATTTAAAGGTAAATGTAAACATCTCTTGTAATTTCATGTAGTAAAAAGATATGCAAAAGTATGTTTTACACCTTTAATTTCGTCACACTTTAATTTGTGTGGAAAATACGGAAAATTAAGTGACGCAATTTGGTTGATTTCTTGCATTTCATACTTTACTGAAAAGAATTTGGTACATCTGAACTAAAAAAATCACTCTTGCTTTATACGCCTGAAAGCATGAGTCAGTATTTTTTACACAAAACTTACTAACTTACTATGAAGGTGGTTATACCTCAAAAAAGTGCAAAAATAATGCTTACTCTCTAAAATATCTGAATTAGTGATTTTCTATTAATGAATTGAGAAAAATTTTATTAGTAGTAAATAAAGTAAAAATTTTTACAAATTTTTAGTAAAAAAAAACACTAATTACTAATAGAAAACTACTAATAATTAGTCATTTTTACTATTTACAAAAAACCGTTTTTTCGCTAATGCATTAGTAGAAAATCACTAATTCAGATTTAGAGACAAGTTTTTTATGTTTATTTTGCTTCATCATAGAGGAAGGTTTGTGGTCGTTAAGATTTTCGATTTTCCCAAAAAAAAGTCTAAATCGACTCATTTTTTCATCTAAAAAGCGTCAATTTTCATTTGTAATGCGCTTCAACGGATTTTAAATAAAATTTGGATACACAAATATCGAAATTTGGACACGGGGATTTTTGTAAACATTCAATTACATTTTTTTGAGCACTTTTTTTCATCCAACACAATCGGTTTTTGTCAACAAAAAAATTTCCACGCTAAAAATACAACTTAATGAATACAGAAATCATATTCTTTATCTCTAAACGAATCGATTCACCTACACTGAGAAAAATGGATGTTTAGAATTAGATGTTTAAAACAAGATAGTAACGCCTAACCTCAAAATATTAAAGGTTAACATCTAAGATATTACATTTTAACATTTAGATATTAAAGTTTAATATGTAGATGTTAACCCTGAACATCTAGATAGCTGTCCCTATGTTAAATGATAAATATGTTAAGCGTTAACATCCAGATGTTAAGGGTAAACATCCATTTTTCTCAGTGTATGTTAAGTTTATAATTGATAAAAAATTAGGAAAATAATTCATATTTTTTCATTTTCTTTGCATGTAAAGTTCTTTTTTTTAATAACTTCTCCAATTACATTTTATATTATTAACCAGTTATCTATTTTTTGCTTAAGTAGAAGCGAAATGTCCTTGAAATTGACATAATTTTTACCTAGTTAATAGTTGAGATTTTAAACAAACGCCAAAGAGAAATTACTAGGCGTATAAATCGAGAGAGGTTTTTTAGCTTGAAGGTACCGAATTATTAAATATAATTTTCATTTATTTCTTTTTGATTTATTTAATTAATTTTACCACAAAAAATATCTCTCTCCCCCAAAAAAGAAGAATGTTTTTGTACTATTATCAATGTTTATCATTAAACGACATGCTTCATACATATTTTTCAATATTTTCAGTGTTCCCCAAATTCTGACTCCCATGAACAAAATAAATAATTTAACATTTTAAGTAATATTTGTGAATAAATTTAAATAAATATAATTCATAATCCGATTATGTAATTTAAACTTTCAGAACTGTTTTAAGTCACAATAATTTTATTTATCTATTTTATGCTTTGTTCAGTTAATAAAATTGCACATGTTTTGACAATTCAAGGCTTTTTAGTTTAAACATTATCTTAATTTGTAATACATAATATCATTTTGTAAATAATAGAAGTATAAATATATATTTATACCATACATTGAAAACATATATTGTTGACAATGTAACATTTATTTGTTCATATTTTATAATTTTAGGTAGTATTTCAAGGTTATATTTTGTATTTTAGTAAGGAAAATAATAAAGTTAAGCAATAATAATGATAATTATTGTAAATACAAATAAAAAGAAAAAGTTAATAAGCATTTCTACAATTTTCATGGATAAAGATAGAGAGAATGCAAGAAAAAGACAGAGGCAAGGCACACGTTTGTAAAAGTTTTGTTGCCATTATGAATCATTGACGACCCCTACGATAAAAATGCACTTTATGAACCCACTAGATATTGTTCTCACGGACTCGTGGCCGAATCATCTCAAATGCGAATAGAGGCTTAGATTAGCCCCCCTCTCCCTCATACCAACATTATATATGTACCACCTTGATATTATACGAGGACAACGTAAATTGACGCGTGCGAACCGACACAACGTCACGAGGGTTGCTTACACCAGTGAAATTCGTGAGGGGAGGGTTTCACATATCTTTGGCACGAGCCAACGTGACATATGTTGTTTCAGGACAGCTGATGTACTAATAAGGTTCAAACACGTGCGTTTCTTTAATGTCTAGTCTATTGCACCAACGACATGGGAATAAATAATGCACTTGGCTGAAAATGATCATAGAAGTACTAAACTTCTTACTATCGGAGAGTTAAATTTAAAAATATGTCATCAAATTTAAAATTTTGCTCTCATGATTGACTTTTAAAAAGCTTGATTGTTGGAAGAATCAGGGTGTCTACTGAAACATGATTTTCAAATTCCCGGTTTTCCCGGATCTAAAATCACATTTTTCCCAGATTTTTTTTATATATGATTAATAGCTATAATATTAAAATAATTATCGGTTAATAAGAAATATTAAGCAGACTGGGTATAAAAAGTCAATACACTTCTTTCTTAATTAGAAAAATATAATATGACTTATTTTATCAACTAATCAATCGACAATTCAAAATCGCGGGTCCAATATCAAATGTCAAAAATAATAGAAATTTGAAGAAACAGAATGAAAGATGACAAAACTAATTAAAAAGTAAGTAAAAAATTAAAAATTTGAATAAAAGACTTGGAAAATGACAAAAATACTTGAAAAAATGGAAAAACAAAAAAAAAAGATTGATGTCAATACACAATTAAAAACTTGGAGAAAAAAATTGATCAATAAAGAAAATAATAATTAAATAATTGAAAAATCATCAAATTGATAGAAATTTGAAGAAAATACTTGAAAAATGATGAAAATAAAAAAAATTAAAAAAAAAACAATTGAGAAATAACAAAAATAATTTAACCCAGAAGAAAAAAAATGAAAGATGATAAAACTGATTTAAAATTATGTGAAAAATTTATGATTTGAATAAAAGAAGTAAAAAATGACATAAATACTTGAAAAATGGAGAAAAAAAAATAAATTAAAAATCAATATTTGAAAAATTGCAGGGACCGTATCTTTTTGACACAAATTGTTTCGGGCAACTTGTTATATTGTACTCCCGAAGATGAATGTTATATTTTACTCCTTCTAAAATCAAAGATTTTTAAGTCTTATTTATTCAATAATTGAACTTACTGGATTAATTAAGTATTTTAATATTAATTTAATGTATTAAAATCAATTATTTAATAAATAAGACTTAAAAATCTTTGATTTTAGAAGGAGTAAAATATAACATTCATCTTCGGGAGTACAAAATAACAAGTTGCCCGAAAAAATTTGTGTCAAAATGATACGGGCCCAAATTGCAGATAAAAATGGACGCTTAAAGAAAATAATTTAACAACGACAAAATAATTGCAAAATCACAAAAAGAAATTGAAATTTGAAGAAAATACTTTAAAAATGATAAAAATAATTAAATTTAAAAACAAAAAGCAATTGACAAATGACAAAAATAATTTAAAAATGAACAAAATAACTGTAAAATAAAGTAAGAAATTAAAGAATGCAAGACAATAATTTAAAGCTATAAGAAAATAAGTTAAATTTGGAGAAAGTAATAAAAAATGTCGAAAATATTGATATTAATTCAGAAATGACTAAATTAATTGAAAATTTTAAAAACCAATTAAAAAATGACAAAAATAATTTAAAATAGAAATAAATAGTCGAGAAATAACAAAAATATCAGAAATTTGAAGAAAATAATTGAGAAAACACAAAAAATTTAAATTTGAAGGTAAAACGTGAAAAATAATAAAAATTGAAGACAAATAATTAAGACAAAACTAATTAAAAATGAAGCAAAAAATTAAAAAAAAAAGACTTGAAAAATGATAAAAATAATTAAAATTTGAAAACAATTTGAGAAATGACAAAAATAAATGAAAATTGAATTAATAAATTAAAAAATTCATGAAAATAATTTAGAGATATAAGAAAATAAGTATAAAATTTGGAGAAAGTAATAAACCAATGTTGAAAATATTGACAATAATTGAGAAATTATTAAATTAATTGAAAAATTTAAAAAACAATTAAAAAATGACAAAAATAATTAAAAATAGGAAAAAAATAGTCTAGAAATGACAAAAATAATTGAAATTTGAAAAAAATAAATGACACATGTAAAAAATAATTGACTCTCTAAATCTGAATTAGTGGTTTTCTACTAATGAATTAGCGAAAAGTGAGCTACTATTAAAATAGTAAGAATTTTACTAATTCTTAGTAGAAAACTACTAATTTTGTAGTAGAAAACTACTGATTAAATTAGTAAAAAAATCTACTTTTTCTAAAAGTAAAATTTCACTATTTCAATTAGTAGTTTTCTACTAAGAATTAGTAGTTTTTTTACTAAGAATTAGTAGTTTTCTACTATATGAATTAGAGAAAAATGAGCCATGAATTTATAGTAGAAAACTACTAATTCAGATTTAGAGAGGACAATTTGTGTAAAGTATTTAAAAATTATTAATACATAATAATAAAATTATTGAAGAAAATAATTGCAATTCGTGGAAAAAAATTGAAAACTGTGTAATAAATTGAAAAATTCATGACCATAAAAAAAAAGTTATTGAAATTTAATGAAAATAATTTTTAAATGTTAAAACTAATAGAAATATATCCAGAAAATAATAGAAAAATAATAAAAATAATTGATATTTGATGAAAAAATTGAAAGACGACGAAAGTAATTCACAATACTGGTTTAAAAATTAAAAATTTGTAGACATTAATAAAAAAATTGAAAAAATATTGAACGGATGGATTTTCGGCGGGCATGAAAGGGTTGACGAATTAGCGGAAATTTTTAGAAATTCCCGGATATACTTTTTTTCCCCGGGTTTTTCCCGGTCGAACTAAAATCCTGGCAAATTCCCGGAATTCCCGGCGATTAGACCTAGACATCCTGAAGAATATACATTCCGAAGTGTTTAAAGTTGCACGAAACTGAATTTGGAAGCGTTCAAAATTGGAAAAATTCAAAGTTGAGAGCGTTCAATGTTGGATAAATACAAATTTGAAAGTGTCTCAAGTTGGTTAAATCTAAGATTGGAAACTTTCAAAATTGGACGAATTCAAACTGGGAAGCGCTCAAAATATTTTTAATTATTGAAGATATAGTTAAAAAGAACAAAAAACGGCCAATGAGTTCGTCTAGACAATAGCAATCTTGATCTAAAGATCATAAAAGTTGATTGTTTTAAATAAAAATCAGCAATTTTCTTTATTGCTTTTTAAAAAAGTGCTTTTGAATAGAATCAGATTATCTTGGAAATCTCTGAGTGTAGAAAATAATGATAAAGATTATTAGCAGAGTGTAATATTTGAAGTGTTTTAGTTAAATGCATTTCCAAATGTGAGATAGCTATTACTTGAGATTATTGAAAGTGTTAAATGCTTTCTCATTCATTATTTTCGGCTGGAAAAATATATTAGTTTAGTCTCGCCAGTGATAACAGGCAAGGTTTGAAAAATTAAGAGGCGTCATCAACATAATAGGCGCCATATGATCAACCAAGACATGTCATTACACTAATTACACTCCAGAGTCTCATGGGAACTAATTTATTTTTTGATCTTATTCAATTTCTTACTTTTTACCTAAAGAAATGTTTTTTTAATAAACAAGATAGAGTCGACATTATTATGAAAAAGGTGGATTAAAAATTCTGAACGTTCAATTGAATGAAATTATTGTTTTTTTAAAACTTTTAATTTTTTAAATTCAAATTTATAATATATTGTTTTCAATACCAACAAATTAATTCAGATATTATAAGAATTGAATAAACTTTTTATATTTCATGTGGCAAAGGATATTTTTGAAAATATTTCTCTGGAAAAAAAGTTTTCTTGTTTCTTAAGTTCAATTCAGGTGAATTCAATTCTTTGTTAATGAGAAAAGAATAATATGAAGGGTATTAAATACACATTTTAATGGATATAAATTGATGAAAAGCAATTTAAAAACAACTGCAACATTGACAGAAATCCAATAAAAAAGTGAATAAAGAATTTATTAAAATTGACGCTTTCTCGGATACTTTTTGTTAAGGTGAATTCACAGGCGGTGAAATTCGTTTGAAAATGTCATTCGATGGATCGTTCGTGACGGAATCATGATCGTCGTTTATAAGAAAACTGGATGCCTTTTGCGAAAAGTTTCGCAAAGCTCTCTTTGCTCCCTATCGCAAGATGCGTGTGGAAATGCGTTTTACCAATCGCCGATAGGTGATTATGTCGAGTCGTGGCGAATTTCTACTACGACGGAATGAGATTGTACCAGTTTTTCTTTGGTGGTAACTGCCGATAATAGCAACCTGATTCGCTTTGTAGAAACGATAATTAAAGAAGAAAGAACGCAATAAAAACTAACAATCGTCACAGGACATGAGAGACTACATTGATTTTCTCTTTTCAATTGAAAAATACTGATAAACAATAAACTTTAAACTTTAAACTATAAAGCTTCAGTCAACAGATATAAAGAACTACTAAAATAGTGGAGTTTTATTAAAAATTAATGATAAATTTTTAACCAATTCAAATTTAGAGATTTAATTTAATTATGCAACTACATTGGTATTTAATGAAACTATTATACAAAAATCTATTTTTATTCGTGCAATTTTTGTAGACTGTTTTGTCACGTAGTATGAAAAATTTATTTCGATTAGCACGCCAGCCGAGTAGAATTTCCTGAGTTTGAGTCATATCCTTCTTCCTACAATTATTTTCGAGTCATGAAATCCGCGCCACGTGTTAATTTTCGCGACGCTCGTTCACATCAAGTCGCATAAAAGTAAAGTATATATGAAACGTAAACTTGAGAGAGATAAAATTGCGTATTATGCACTAAAAAAGATAGTAAAAATATATTATATTTTTTATGCATTGTTTTCACTGTAATTTAGAATATTATTTCATTTATTATCATTCTATACGTTTCCTTAATTTTTATTTTCTTTTTTTATCTTATTTGATAAATTTTTATTCCTCTCCTTAAAGTTTGTTTCCAATTCAATGTTCATATGAGTAAATTTGTAAGTGTGGTGTATTTAATGCAGTTTTCAAACCCTAAAAAGACACGTGCAATGTATGAAACTGACTTTCAGAATAGACACGTGTCCATTCAGTTTAATATTCCAACTGTATCGTTTTAATGAACCTCCATTCAGTGTACGAATCAAATGTGATGGAGATTATAGATATTGATTTTTCACCACACCTATAATTTTCATTCAATCTTTTGTTGTATCTTGGCAAATTACAACAAATTTCTGACTAATATTGGCCACTAAGAGTCTATATCTAATATAACTTTTGTCATTTTCGAAGAATTGATCGAAATCAACAATCGGAAAATAGCGGAAAATAGCGGCTAGCTAATCGGCTTCATAAAAATAATTTTTAAATAAATATTTCGAGAATTTCAAAGTATAATTTTGTTTTTTAAAATTTTTCTAAAGAAAAACAGAACGTTTCAATAGCATCAATAAAGTAAATTTTTATGAATTTTTTTTTGTTGAAAAATTTGTTTTTTAAAAGGTTTAAACTACTTTTAAATTCATATTTCAATTTTATATCTATTATACAATATTAGAACACGTGTTATAATTTTATAATACATGTTTACACTTTTAGTTTATATTGCAAAATAAACTTAATAGTTGTTTACACAGACAAGGAATTTTATTAAAGTTACCGATTATCATTTCAAGGCTATTAAAATAATACATTAAGAAAAAAAATACTCGAGTGCCAAAATATTGGTTTGAAAACACATGCTGTAAAATTTTATAGCATTTTTATTCAAATAAAGAACATGCTAGATCTATTTTAAAGTAAATATTGTTGAGAATTTTTATTACGCTAAATGCTACTGTTTAGAAAAGGATCTCACCTAATTTTAAAATTTGGTACAAAATTACATTTAGTTTTGTTTTATGAACAGAACTAAAATTAAATTACCATAATTTAAAAAACAATACAATTCACATTATTAAGGTATTATTATATTTTATCCAGTATAGCATCATTGTTTCAAGAAATAGAAAGAAAGGGGAAAAAGAAACTACTTTTTAAGTGCAAATTTGAAAGAATGGTCATTTTTGATTAATTAAAGTGTTGCTTTTTTAACAAAATATTTTTTTGTGGAAAGTCAAATATATCTGGTAGAAGAATTTTACTTTTTGCTGCACGATCTGTCAAGCGAATTTACAGATGTTAAGTGATCGTGACTTCGTTTTAATGTAACATTTTATACAACTAGTGGTGCTACCGTAAGAAGTGAGATCGCTTGAAGTAGTCAGTGTACTTTGTCTATCGTGCATTATTTATTGCCAAACGTGTAATATAAAGCAGCCTATACGGAGGTGTGTTCGTTAATTGGCATAGATCAGACGATATCGACAGCCCATTTTGTGAGATCTACGATATCAGGCGTCACGCATATTTTCCATGACGTGATCACGTTCTGACTAGATTTGAAAATGTTAATTAGAAAGTTCCAGTAGTCTTTGAATTTTTTCTCATTTTTTCCCCAATGTCCTTTTTCCCCACTTAATCTATGTCTCACGTGACAGAACGTTACTTCTTGTGTTAACACGCTGTCTCGCCACTATCTCAACTTAGAAATCAAACCTAGCCGATCTTAGATATCAACTTTTGAACAATATTTTAAAAAAAGATACGGTATCGTAAAAAAAAATAGTTCGACATAGATAAAGATTTTGAGAGAGAAAAATCTTTTAATTAGAATTCTAATTAAAATGTCAACTTAATTAAATTCATAAATTGATTGGTGGCTTGATCTCAAATCTAAAGAAGACAAAATAAAGACATTAATCAGAATAATAAAAATTCCAACTTATTAAAATTGTAAAAATGTCACCGCTCAGGTGGAATACGCGATAGAGATCTAATTATACCAGCATATATATAGGTATAATATTTGTCGAGTTGTGAACAATATTTTATTACGTTTAAAAGATGACAAAACGACCAGTATTATTAAGTTATTCATTTTCCAAAAATAAGCTTGTTTTTCTCAATCAATTTCACAGCCCGTATGAGAAATTTAAGTGTCACTGAGATAAATTGCAATTTTATACGACACGTTTATAAACGCCTATTCTCAATATAAACTTTTCATTTTACCATAATAAAGGGAACCGGTACTAATATAAACGTATTGAGTGTGAAATAAAACAATAAATAAAAGGTAACGAATAAATAAATAAAGCAAACGAGATAAAACTCAACAACTGTAAATAATAATTATATAATAATTAAGAAATAAAGTTCAAAAGTAACAAAAAGTTGAAGAATGAGAGGTCGACAGAAAAAATAGAGGGGAAGGAATAAAAATAAAGAGGGTTACAAAAGAGAAAATAATAAAGAAATAGGGAAAAGAAGCCATCGTAAAATTACAGTAGCCGAAGACGAGGAAGAGGCGAGCGTAATTATTCGGTGCGAATGATGGTTAAGTGCCTACTCGAGGAAAAATAACTGAGGAGGCAAGATTGGGTGGAAGATGAGGAGGTCGAAGAAGAGGATCGAACGAGGATCAAACGAGTGGTAGCCAATGAGAGTGGCAGAAGAAATAAGATGAAAAAAAAAACCCCGGGATAAAGAAGAAGGAAGAAGTCGAAAGATGTAATTCCCATATACAGCTTCGCCAAAATTAGTATCTCGAAGTGCTCTTTGAGCTCAGGGATGATGTAAAACATGCGAGATGCCTCGAAAACTCGTTCCCAACGATTACTATCGAAAACAGTCCAACGGTTCACGATGAATTTTACGAGCAAGTTCGCGGGTGATTAACTCGTTTAACTTCTTTACTGCAGTAGAATTTTTAAAAGAACAATTATCTAGGGTAAAAGAGTACGAGAATATGTTAAAATTTGTTAGAGAATTTAAGTCGAAAAGTAAGGGTGTGTACAAAAAAAAACTTCAAAAATGTACTTACGATTTAATATATTTTAGGTTTGGAAACTTTTCCCGCCTTAAAAATTTCTTTTGCTATTTTTGAAAAATTTGAATTGTAAAAAAAGATTTAAAAACTGTATTAAATAAGTGATATTTCTAAAACAAAAGATCATTTCTCGTAAAAATAAAATCAAGTTGAAAATTTTAATTATAATTTGAATTGAAACATGTAAAACAAAATATTAAATTTCCAATTTATTATAAATTATAAAATAAAACTGTGTGGTAAAAAGTAGCCAAATTTTATTATTTTAATGAATTAAGCAAAATTGAAATGAAGGATAAATAAAAAAAATATAGAGAAGAGAGTTTAAAATAGAAATTCGGGAAATAGTGAAATTTTATGTACTCTCTAAATCTGAATTAGTCAAAAATAACTAATTTGAAGCAAAAATGCAGTTAGTAATTCAAATAGTTATATTACTACTAATTATTTAGTAAAAAATAAATAATTATTAGTCAAATTCATTTTTAGGTTATGTCAAAATAATTAATATTTTAGCAAAATTCTGTTTACTAATTCAATTAGTCAAATTTTAATCATTTTTCAGTTATTTTTTACTTGAAACAGGCGCGTCCAAAATTTAACGATTTGACTAATAATTACTTATTTTTAATTAATTCCAATTTAGAGAGTATGTATCTAAAGTTCCAGACGTCCGTGCGGACGAAATTTAAAAAAAAAATAATCTTTGAATTATTCTTCCGAGGGTGCTTTCATCGATCTAGAAATACAAAATTAATAATATTTTATACCTAAAACACGTTTTTCAAGTTTTATAAATAAAATTGCGTAGTCGGCAAAAGTTGAAAAATATTTTTTTAAATTTTCGTCTGTGTGGACTTCCGGAATTTCAGATACATATTTTATGTCAAGTCAAAAATCAAAAAACTCTTTGACAATTATGAACAATTTCTAGAAAAAAATAAAAAATAGGTAAAAATGCAGGAAATGTGGTTATTAAAATTACTGAATAAAAAAAATTAGCTTTTAAACATTTCTTAATAATCAATGTTAAAAGTGGAAAATAAAATTCACAAAAATAAACGAAGCTAAAAAAGAATCGGAGAAAATTAATGACAAAATAAAAAATTTATTTTACAAATTACACTTGAAGTAAATAAATTACAAATTTTTAAAATGTTTTATAATTTAGGGAAAAAGTGGCAAAAAGAGTGATTTCCATACAACAATTTAAAAATATATATTTATATATTATATTCTAATAAGCCTTATCATAAGCAATTTTAAACTTTACTATAATTTGTAGCAAATTTAAAATAATTTGTTTAAAATATGTATTTGCTCATTTGTATTTTTCCTTTTTTGGCTCTTATTCCTTAAATTGTAAAACATTTTAATAACATTTACAACTAATTTTCTTTCCATGTTGAACAACTAGACAGTTCAAAATAAAACTGATTTAAACTAAATTTTTAAACAACTTGCAAAGATGAACAAATTAAAAAAAACTTGATAGAAAGAGTAGAAACAGCAAGAAAATTAAGGTACAAAAACCATTATAAGCAAAAAAAATAAAAACACATAAAATTAAAGAATATTTAATATTTAAGAATATAAAAAAAGTCTCAGTAACGAAAAAATATGTGGAAAAATATAACTGACGTAAACTACAAAAATATTAAGAAGATGAGGGTAATATCTAAAAAAATCACTCCACTTTAAACTAAAGAAATTAAACAAAGAAAAAAAATAATTAAGTTGAATTCACTTGAAAGTACAAAAGTAAGTTGAAAAGTAAAAAATAGAAAAGAATAAAAAAAATAATTAACAATAAAGAAAATAAGAAAAAATTGAGAGAATTATATAAACAAGTTTGGAATTATCACGTTTTTGCGTCAACTCTCATAAAAGAAACGTAAATTCTACAAAATTAAAAAAAATCCTTAAATTGTAAAATAAATTTTACTTTCGAAGCATTCAAATTAAATTCAAGTAAAATGAAAATCAAGTGGAATTAACATAAATTTTATAAAATGTGTGATCTAAAAATATTTAGATCTAGATCTAGATTACACGTTCTCAAAAATAAGAATTTAAAATTCTAAATGTTCAAAAGAACAATACTTAGTTTTAAAAATATTTTCAAAATAAACTGTTTATTTTATTGTTAACGATTTTCTACTTTTCCTTAAAAACTCACAATAGGACATTTCCACGAAAAAACGCCACGTTGAAAGAATTGGTCTCTAACTTTTTTAAAAATTATTATATAATAAAAATTCAACTTTCCGCTGATAAATTTAAGAAGATAGAAACATGCCCAACTGAGTTTTTATTTTATAAAAGAAATTAAAAAAGATGTAGCTGTTTTATTCATTCTGACGCACGGACGATAATTGACAGTCTATCGTGGAAATCCCCAATACTGAAGTTAATGATTTTTTGATTACGAAATACTAAAAACGAATTTCCAATGCTCCCAAATTTTCGAAATATTTATTTACAAATAGTGCCCAAGGAAATGAAAATTCGATAGTTAGTTTTTCTTAAACAAGAAAATATTGCCATCAAAACCGAATCTAGAAATAAAAGTTAGGATTTTCTTATCATCTAAACAAGTCCATTAATTTAAACCTCGCTTCATTCATCAACTCTGTCAACAGTCGGAATTTACCTAATAAATCGACAGGTGAATTAATTCCAGGGACAATTTAAATTATAATTAAAATTCCAAAATAACACTAGCGAAATATCGATTAATCTCATGTATTGAACAGAAAACACAAAATCTCCCATCTAAGACATCTTCTTGCAACAGAAGACAAAAAATTGCTTTTAAAAGTCACCTACTCAATTATTCAATCAATCTAAAAGTCCAAATAAGACTTGAAGCAAACTTCCAAAAAAGATGATTATGTCCTCGGTCTGGAACGTAAGTACGTATACTATTTAACAAGTGCCCCCAGGCGATCGCGATTGAGAGAAGCTTAACTTGTGCCCAGCACGCTCCTTGAGAGAAAAAGAGGTAGAAATTAAACCGAGGGAGCGGACTTGAAGAGGAATCGATAAGAAGGGAGTGTGGAAGCAAAAACAAGAAGGAGAGAGAGTAATATTACGAATAAAAGAGTTAGGCGAGAGAGTAAAGAAGAACAAGAATTTCTTTCTTCAATTCACATTCGGAAAGAACAAGGAACGATAGATAAACGTGCACGAGTCCGAGATATATATACAAATACATACATACAGGTTTCTATACTACGAGGAAGACCCGAACCGCCCTTCCGCGAGTGAAAAAGAGGATGCAAAATAAGAGTGAGAGAGAGAGGCAAGTATCGTGAATACCGTGGCTTAGCCGCGAGTAATCAACGAGGTAAAGACGATCGGTTGGGTGCAGTTGGAACGAGGACAGAGGATCGGTGACGATGGCTTGGTGTGGGCGCGTGTCTGGCAGCTGCCGCTTTACAGGTGGTGTGCTTGCTTGGGAACCAAGCTCTACAGAACGTTCCCACGGAAGGCCCGTCCCCACTTTGGGCCTCAGCAATATCCTCTCTCCACCGTCACCCTTACCCTCGTACTATATAAGCTCGGCGCTTCACTTCTAGCTTCATAATCACTCTGACTCTCGTACAGTGTGAACATTTGTCGATACTCGCCACAGAGCCTCGAGCACGCCTTTTCTATTCTCGATACCGAAACTGTGCTCACATTAGTTTATCAATCGGAGTTTGTGCTGTGTTCTTTTCTATAACTCAGTGATTCCATTTGGATTTATCATCATGCAGATGCACGAGCAAATCATGATTGTCGATGGACAGGAGCAACCAATCTCCAGAACTTATCAATATCGCAAGGTACGTTTCTATTCCTCCAACTTCCTGAAATTTATAATTTTTCATTAAAACACTAAATTCACATTTTCAATTATCTTAAACAAAAAATTATTAACTCAAAAATCTTTTAAACATCGTTTGACATTTTTTTAATCATTTTCAAATCTAATTTGTTAAATTCCAAAGGTTTATTGCTAATAAAGAAAACTTTTCTGAATTAAAGCCATTTTTCAAAAATTTTAAATTTCCAAATTAAGAATACCCGATTCTAAAACAAACCTTTTTGTAATTGCAGGTAATGAAACCGATGCTAGAACGTAAACGGAGAGCGAGAATCAATCGGTGTCTGGACGAGTTGAAGGATCTGATGGTGTCGGCTTTGGCAGGCGACGGTGAAAACGTTGCCAAATTGGAGAAGGCTGACATCCTGGAGCTGACTGTTCGTCATCTTCACAAACTCCAGAGACAGCAGAGACTTTCTGCGAATCCGGTGATTGACGCTGACAGATTTCGGGCTGGATACACACATTGTGCAAATGAAGTGAGTCGCTGCTTGGCTGCAACACCGGGAGTTGACATCGCCCTGGGAACCAAACTCATGACACACCTTGGACACAAACTCAACTCCATGGACAAGACGGGACCTTTAACAATTCATGTGGCTGCACCACAGACCTCAGCAATGTCTGATTGTAGTTCAGACGAGTACTCGATGCCCCTAACACCAGCGTCGAGTCAACCATCTCCAGCAAGATCGGATGTCGAGACTGCCTCTCAAACACATCAGGGTCTTCTTCGAGTTGCCAAACCCAACGAACCAGTTTGGAGACCTTGGTAGAAAGATTCCCTAACCGATCAATTGGGATTCTTGATTAATGTAGCTCCAGGAATTTGAAAAAACTGGGGATCAAATGCCGAAGGACACTGGTGATCAATGACAGGAAGAAGATGAAGAAAATACGATTTCCAGTGGGTCAATTTTGAGTCTGTGATTTAGAAGAAAGTGTCAATCTGGAAGTGTTGTCAACCAAGTGATAAACTCCAGGTGTTGAATTTTAAATCAAAATTACAATGATTGTTACAAAGGACCGTTTATAATATAGAAATCGTTATGCAATATTTTAAATGGTTTCCAAGTGTAAAAAAAGAAAAACGTGAGGTATAGACTTTTTAACTTTGAGTAGTTTTTAATATGGGACAGAATTTGCTCAAGGACTTGTGCGATGGATAAAAAGAGATTAATATTGTTTTGAGAATTTCTTGATTTTTTGTACAATTTTCAAATAAGAATTCTTTAATTTTTTTTCTTAGAATTCTAGAATATTTCATCGCATAATGTATTAGATATGTACCCAGATCTCGACACGTGTAGCACGGTCCACGCATAAGGGTAAAGCTTTAATTTACTCGACAGTTAGATTTTATCTATTGTTTATTTCATATACTTTTATCAATGATTTATTTTTGTCATTATAGCGCGAAAATTGTCGCGCCAAATTAGTGTTTATTTGTTTCTTTATTGTAATACCGACCAAGATATCAATTTTCTAAATAATGTGCAACGGTTTACATTTAAGCGCGACATGTTTTCGTCGCTAGGACGTTGTTATTTCTCTCCCCGGTCATCATCGATGTCGACCAATTTATTGTAAATGTCAAGTTTTAACTTTTCGATCTTTTGTGATTGAGAAATAATGACTGAGCGGAGATCATGTGATAGAGAAACATGTACCTGTGATATTTACTTGTAGTGTACATAGTAAATGGTACAAGATTTTTTAATAAAAAAAAAACAAACCTAATCTATATTTTGTGTATTATTTAATGTGTTTCAACCTGCCTTAAGTATTTATTTCTATTAAACATGTAATATCTTTTGCTTTTTCAATTTCAATAAATTAAGATTAATTTAGAAATTTGATTAAAGAAAATAAAGTAAAGAATTTATTATTTTAGAATCTTTATAATTTATGCTTTTCTATTTTTATCTCTTTCTAGTTTAATTTTTTAAATTCGCTATTTTTATTTTTCTTGTATTTGCGTTAAGAAATATATTGAGTTTTTGTTAAATATATAGAACAGATTAAAAATAGCAATAAATTTCTATTAAAAGCGACAAGTACGAACTTGTATATTCTTGTTTCTGTTATCTCTATAAGTAATTTAAATTCAAGTTATGACAGTCACTTTTCGACCTCTTTTAATCAAAATTAGGCAATTCAGTAAGACTATGTAGTTCTTGTAAATTAATTTGAAGTTCTAAAATTATGAATAGCATGTCATTATTGATAAGAAAGATAATAAAAACCACTCACTTTGAATTCTGATGTTTCCTGGTTTTCCTGACTTCTGCAGCTTCACCTATACACTCTCTTGGATGGGCACTTTTCACTCTTACACACACACACACACGCACCTGAAAAAGAAAAATCTTTTAATAATCAAGAGACAACAATCAAACAAAAACGTTAATATGTAAAAGAAAATTTAAAGTTTATTACATTTTTCTCAGTCCTTTGTGATCGTATTTGAATTAATTTTTTACAAATTAAAAGAATTCTAATGAAATACAGTTTTCAAAAATAATAATAAGCTAAAATTCATTTAATTAAGATAATGATGAAAATTTTTCAATTTTATTCTGATTGTTAGAATCTAGTTGTATTGTGATAGAATAATTTATAATTATTAAATCAAATCCGACTAAATCACTTGCACGTTAATTAAAAACTAATTAATTATATTACCTGTTTACAAAATTAATTATGCTGGCACGAATTTATATGTCAATTAGTTTAAACACCGGTCATAAGAAAATAATAGATTAAATTTCCAGGTATTTAAATTTAATTTAAATTTGCAAATCGATTAATAGTTTTTTTTATTTTACTTCTGATCTTAAAATTATTTAAATAAATCGAGTCTAATAAAATAACCTCAAGAACAAAAAAATCAATAACTTTGCTTTCATTATATTGATTCCGGTTTACACATATTTTATTGTATTAATATTTGTTGTAAACTTTTAAATAAAACTAACAATGTGATACTCGAGAGGTCAATAACCGTAATTGAATCTCTAAATTTAAAATTTAAGGGTGGGGAGAATTACAATACCCCAGAATTTCTAAAATTAAGTACAACAATGTGTCATAATTGAAAATATTACTAATTTCTTAAAAATTGGTGACTTCTGGACAACAAAAGAGATGCGATTAATAAATATTTATCTGATAAATTATGACATTGAATTAAACTGCATACTGCAAATAAAAATAACGTATAATTGATAATATTTTCGTATTTCATAAAATCTTACAATAATTGAAACTTTTCGCCATCTTGTTGAACGAGAGAAATTTATATTTACGTATATACAGAAATGTTACTATTATCAAGAAGTAAAACTTGATTTTGCAATCTAAACAAGAATTGGATCTAAAAAATCGTTAGAAGCGGCACACGTGTTGCGTAAATACCTTATATGATAAAGGAAAAGATAATGGTCACAATTTGTACAGCAACGATTGTTCACTCGACACTTTCACACTCAATAATAGTAAACACCTCATAAATTGTTTAAAAAGGTGAAAAACGTTGTTTAAAAACAGTTTTTACTCACTTTTCCAACAACAAAACCGCCAATCAGCTGTAGCACATGTCACTACAGGTGTGCAACTGCGCCACGTCCATATTGCGGAAATCCCCGAAACTAAACTTTTCAAGAGCTCTGCCGGTAATGTTTAAATGAATTCCCGCGCTTTCGCGCTGTTATTGATTTCATTCTATAAATTACAAAATGCTTGAAAAGTTCAAAAAATTAAAATTTTAGTATTTAATCATTGTCAGGTGTTTTAAATAGCAGGTACTTAACTTGTCAGATTTGAGTTTGTGCGCGAAATCATTTAGAGAATGATTGAAAATAAATTGATTTTTCGCGACTGTGGCGCTATCTCTGAGAAGAAAGAGATGGCAGTAGGTGGCGTTGTTTAATTCAAATTAAAAATTTAAACTATTCAAACTGAATTATAAAAAACTTGATTATTTTTTAAAATTTATATTCGGTTTATTCTTTGAATAAAAATGTATAAAAAGACTTCCTATTGATTAAAATTTGTTTACTTAAATCACTGTACTCTAGTGTTTGAATGTTTACTTGGTTGTTATGACAACCACTGATTCCGAGAGAAATCGCAAAGTGATTATTGTCATTTTTTAACAACTTCAATAATAATTTATAAGTGTCAAATTAATCTTATATAAATATATATTTAAATTTACGAAAAGTAATTTTGGATTAATTAAATTTTCAATGATTTCTAATTTTGAATCAAAACCAAGAAAGTTTAACCAGTTGAATATGGTTTGTATGAAATAATGTTATTAAAAACTAATAATTCTATAATCAGGTTAAACTTTTTCTTTATAATTTAACCACAAAATGTGTTGAATTAACACAATATTTTTGAAAATAACTTTTCTTAAGTAAATTAAGTAATGAATGTAAATTATTTTTTATTAAAAAATTACTTTTATTTCCGAAAAGATTACTAAATTATTTCGATTGAGGTTGAATAATTTTAATTTGAAGTTTTTAGGAAATGATAATATTTATATAATAAAGTATATTCGTTGTAGGACTTTTTTGACTGTATAATTATAATTATTTTTTTAAATGAATAAAAATAATGAAACAAAATATTTTTAAACAAATTTTGCTTTCTTTTCGGATAGATTTATGATAGACCTTTGGTAATGGTTGCTTCTAAAAAGGATTATGAACATTTTAATGATTACACGACTGAAAAGTATCGAATGGCCGCACTTGCTGAAAAAGAGGCAAAAAGATTGTCAGAAATGAAAAAAGCTACTTACGAAATGTCTAAAACGTGGGATAATACGATTGAAGTAATTATTTTTTTATATTCTGACATTTCAAATAATTTTATTTGTTTTATTAATAAAATTTATATTAATATAATTTATTATTAATAAAATAATAAATAACAGATTTTTACTTCAAAACAGACTTTTTATAAAACATAATTCTTTTCCTATAAAAATTATTTATGTATGAAAATAATAAAAAATCATTTTTAGAACATAAAAAAGAAAAAAGAAGAAGAATCGCTTGCTAAAAGTAAAAAACAGGAAATGGAGGAAATTCAGTTTATGGAGGAAATGGCTGCAAAAAAAGCTGCAGAACATGCAGAAGTCATCAAAGAAGCAAGAAAATTATTGCTTTATACAAAACCGCAATGCAGATTAATCAACAGAGCACTTTTTACATCCGAAGTAAATATATATTGTTATATAATTATTAGTTTATTTGATGCATGAATCACATATTTATCCAATTTTTCATTAAATAATCTAAATTTCAATAAATCTTAATTTTGATTTGTCAAATCATTTATTAATTAAAATTGTAATCAACTAAAAATCTAACTAATTCAAACTGTAAACTGTCGAATCTAATTTCACTAAAATTGAAATCTATCTAAATTTCAGTTTTTTCTACTTTTAATCAAGCTCAAATTCAATTTAATTTGATTCAAAAAATCAATTGATCCATATTCTAATTGATTTATATTTCAACTAATCCATATTTCAATCAATTTGAATATTTATTGGTAAAAATTTGAATCGATTTTAAATGTAAGTTACCCAAATTTGAATCAGATTTTTAATTTAATTCGTTAAGAATTTAATAAAACCGAAATTTCAATTTATTTAAATTTTAATTATTTCTGCATTTTTAATTCTTTATAATTTTAAATGATTAAAAGTATTTTCTCTCAAATTTTAAACATCTAAAATGACGGTTTATCAAAATTTCAATCAATTCTAATTTCTATTGCGGCAAAAACTTAAAATGATTCTTAAATTCATTTAGGTATTTAAATTTTAATCAGAATTTATAATTTCAATTCATTATCAATTTAATTACAAATATGTATCAACAGGTACAAATTTCTGATAAATATATCAATTTATGTTGTCTAACAATTTTTGTCATCTTTTTGTCACTTATTTTTGTTAAATTAATTACCCTTTCCTTACCTTATGGGAAAATAGTAGTTATTGATGTCGTTTTAAACAAAAATGTTTTTCATTTGAAACATTATTTTAACTACTAGCAAAATAAAATCCGCGCCAGCGCGCGATTAGTTTTTCATATATGTATACCTTTTAGAAATTATAAAGTACAATAAAAAATAACAAATCGGTAAATAATATTTATCTAATACGCAGAAATAAATATTTTAAATATAATATTTAAAAATCAATTAATATAAATAAAATAAATATTTATTTAGGACAAAATTTATAATATTTTAGAATTAAAAAAAATTGCAAAAAATAATTGAAATTAAACAAAATAATTGCAAATTTTGCAAATTAATTGAAAAAAAAAATGAAAACAATTAAAAATTGGAGAAAGTAATTTAAACAATCATAAAAATGTTTTAAACATAAAGAAAATAATTTAAATTTGAGAAAAATACTTGAGAATCTTAAAAGTAAATTAAAACAAAATTGAATAAAGAAAAATTAGAGAAAATAATTGAAAATTGAAAAAACATGGTTAAAAATTGAGATAAATAAATTAAAACTAAAAGAAATAATTAAAATTTAGGAAAATAATTAAATAAATTACAAAAAATATTTTAAATAAAGGAAAGTTAAGCAAATTTGAGAAAAATACTTAAAACTTTCAGAAGTTCATTGAAATAAAAGAAAATAATTAAAAATTAGAGAAAATAAATGAAGAAAGATAAACATAATTTAAAATTGAACAGAACAAATTTTAATTAAAGAGGAATAAGTAAAAACTTTTTGGCAATTATGAAAAAGAACGAGAAAAAGAACGAAAGTAATTGAAAATTGAAGAAAATAATAAAGATAATGAAATAATTGAAAAGTCAGATAAATAGTTAAAAATATTTTTAATTATGAAACAAATGTAAAGAATTGAAATTTGAAGGAAATAAATTTTGGAAAATAATAGAAAAATATTTTTAAATTTTTTAACTTGCCGAAAATAATTAAAATATAATTCATTTAAATTATTTAAATAAATAAAAAAATTATATTGTAATCCTTTAACGTCCGAGCAATATTATATTGAATTAATAATTGAAATTTGAAAAAAAAAAATACATGAAGATCTTAGAATTCAATGAAAAAAAAAGAAAATAACTAAAAATTGGAGAAAAAAATTGAAGAACTAAGCTAAAAGTAATTGCAATTTACGATAATTAATAAACAATTTTTGAAATTATGAAAACAAAGAAAAATAATTAAAAATTAAAGAAAACAATTGAAATTTTAGAAAAATTCTTAAAAATCTTAGAAAATGAGAATAACTAAAAATTGGAGAAAAGACTGGAAGAATGCTGAAAATAATTGAAATTTACGATAATTAATAAAATTTTTTGGAAATTATAAAAACAAAGAAAAATAATTAAAAATTAAAGAAACAATTGAAATTTTAGAAAAATTCTTAAAAATCTTAGAAAATAATTTTAGAAAATGAGAATAACTAAAAATTGGAAAAAAGACTGGAAGAATGCTAAAAATAATTGAAATTTACGATAATTAGTAAATTTTTTTAGAAATTATGAAAACAAAGAAAAATAATTAAAAATTGAAGAAAATAATAGAAATTTGAGAAAAATACTTAAAAAATTTTAGAAATTTATTTTATAAAACGAGGAAAACTAAAAATTGGAGAAAAGTCTGGAAGAAAGCTAAAAATAATTAAAATTTATGATAATTAATCAAAAAAAATTGAAATTCTGATAACAAATGAAAATAATTAGAAATTGAAGAAAATGTTTGAATTTTCAGGAAAATACTTAAAAATCTAAGAAAATAATTTTAGAAAATGAGTATAATAATTAAAAATCGAAAAAAATAATTGAAAAATGATAAAATTAATTAAAAATTGACAAAAATAATTGAAATATACTGAAAATAATTTAAGATTGAGAAAGAAAATTGAACTATGATGAGAATAATTTAAATAATATAAAAACTTGAAAACATTCAATAATATTTGAGAGAAATAACTGAAAAATAGAATATATGTTTAAAAAAAAAAAATTATTGTAAAAATTACTTAAAAATTTTTAATTAAAGAGAATAATTAAAAAATCGAAGAAATAATCGAAAATTGATGAAAATAATTGCAATATCGGATAAATAATTGAAAATTTTAAAAGTAATGCCAAAATAATAAATATAATTATAAATTGAGGAAAATCAAGAAAAATTGCAGAATTTATTTTTAAGCAAAACACAATAATTAAAAAATTGTTATATAATGGAAAATTGATGACAATAATCTAAATTTGAGATAACTGAAAATTTAGGAAATTAATTGCATGTGTTTATGTATATTTTAAACTTCTTCAAAAACCATAATAAATTTTTAAAGCATTTTTCGAAACTGTTTTTTTACACAAATGACAATTAAAAACCAGCAAAACACGACACTAACGAAAAAGGTTACCTTATTCTTTCAATTCAAATTTCAAAATATTTCCTGATAAAGAGAGTCAAAATCAATAAAATAACAGGGAGTAAGACTAACTTCACTTCACTTTTTAAAACATGGACAGAAAAAGATGAATAAATATTAATACTAACTAAATCACTTCAGACTTTAAAACGTGGACAGTAAAAATGAATAAATATAAAAAGTAACTAACTTCAGGAGTTTACGGAGATTATTATTATTTAATTTTAATAATTATTTGTCAGTGTCTCAGAGAATTAGACGCACAAGTTCAATTTCAAAAAACTTTAAAGCTTTTTGAAAAAGAACAAGAGAATCAATGCGCAGAGAAAATTAAACAGGATGTTAAAGAATATGAGGAAGAAGAAAAAAGAAAAGCTGAAGAATTAAAATTGAAGACTAAAATTTATTCAACTGAATTAAAGAAACAGTAAGTGATTTTGTTAAATAAAATTTTTAACAAAATTTCAAGTGTTTTTAATCGTTATTGACTTTGATTGTATAAATTTTCTTAGTAACGGAAAAAATAATAGGAATAAATTGAAAAATTAACAAAATTGGCTTTTATTTAAAAATATTTTAAAAGAAGGGAATTTTAATTAATGGTTTAAGGAACAATGAAGAAAGAATTAGAAAATGAAATGGAAATTAAAAGAAGTAGTAAAAAAGAAAAGTAATAATTGGAATAATAAGAAAGAGCATGAATAATAAGAAGAAAAAACAAGAAATTTAAAGAACTAGATATAAGTTTGAAGTATAATCAAATGAATCGATTTTGATTTCATTTTCAGAATTCGTCGAAACGAACGAAATCTAGAACAACAAGATGCAACTGCAAAAAATGCTGAAAGACTCGATTTGGAACATAAAGTAAGGAAGATGGAATTGGAAAAAATATCGGAGTTCCAGGAAGTAAGAAACAAAATTTTAAAAAAATTTTAATAATTTAAAATACGTATAATGATTTTTTGTTTATTTTATGTTTAAATAAAAATTTGTTTTAAGAAGACCAATTTTGTTTTACATAGAGAAAGAGTTAAATTTACTTTACACAAATAATACAATTTTTAACAAAGAATATTTTTTTAAGGCAGAAAACAAAAAAAAACAAATAAGAGAAGAATTGTTGAAAGCTTTGGAGGAAAAGAAGAAACACGAATTGAAAGTAAAACAAGATGAAGAATTTCAGGAACGTGTCCTCGCAGTTTATAATAAAGGAAAACGACAAATAGAAAAAAAATTGAAGCATCAGATAAAGAAGGAAAAAGAGGAGAGGATTCGTCGCTCTGAGTATTTAGGTAAATATAATATTTACGACTACTTTTTTCATTTGAGTGCAATTTTCTTTCTATTTTCGAAAATAAATTTAAATTTGTGTGCTTTAGCAAAAAAATGTACAGCCGTTGCCAAGTCTCGTGTTAAAGAGGAAGAGTTGATATTCAAGAAGGCTTTGGAGAAAAAGGAAGCTGAGGATAATGAAAAAAGGGAAGCTCAAAAACAGCATAAAGAAGAATTGCGTGTGGAAATGGAAAAATATAGGCAGGAACTGGCTCTTTTACAAGAGAAGCAGAAAAAGGAAGATGAGCAGTTTCAAGCTTGGGAAATACAACAGAGACTTCAGAGAGACAAATTCAACAAAGATATTAAAGCTCAGGATTATGAAATAGAAAGACTGAAAAAGCAGAAAATGGCCGAAAGTCTTCGAAGGCAAATTGTAAATATTTTTGAATTTCGTTTTTCGTATTATTCAATATTTCATTAATTTGATTACATTTTATTTTTATAAATTTAATAATTTATTGGTTAAATTAACAAAGAAGTTGGTTAATTTGACTAGCTTTGAAAATGAATCAACTAAAAATGTTGTAAGCAATCTGTAATTTTATCATTCTGTAATTAAAATATTTTTTACTATTTTTTAGGTGTTGAAAGAAGCTGAACAAAAGCGACTAGAAGCATTCTATAATAATAATGAAATAGAGAAGGGAATAATTGAAAAAAATAATGAGGAGGTCCTTCGTTATGGAGAAGAAGTCCTTAAGGAATCTGAGGGGGTTCGGCCACTTTTTCCAATCATTAAAGTTGTTGAGGTAAAATCAATTTTTAAAATTATCATAACCTATTTTTAATTTATTTATACATCGTTTTATAAATATTTAAAAATACAATTTAAAACCTTACTTTTCAGCAATTTAAGAAAGAAGTGGGTCTAAAAGCAAGTGAGAATTCACCAAAGCCTGACAGTCCTTGTGAAAAAAGTAATCTTAGAAATAAACGCACTTTTCGAGCAAAATCTATTTCAGAATCGAAAATTTGTTACGTGTGACAAAACAGAGAAAGCAATTAATAAAAACATTTTAACAAAATATTTATTTACATTTGATCAAATCTTTAAAAAAGATTCAAATACAGTGATTTATTTTACATTGGAAGATTTACCTTTGCGTAAAGAAAGTCCTAATTTCAAGAGATACTGTAAAAAATAAACAATAATGATTTTTATTAAATTGATTTAATTTTCAAATTCTAACTGATTTAATAATTAATATAGTAATTAATAAACAGTAAATGATGAACAGTATATAATAAACAGTAAATATTAAACAATAAATAATAATAAAAAGTAAAATAAAAAATTATGATTGACTCACTTTAAAAATATTTAATAAGACTGTGAGAGCGCTCGAAGTTCGATTCAATTTACGAACAACTTGAAATTTCATTTTCGTCGGTTTTTGCGTCTCGTATAGAATTCTATTTCTTATCTTTTCGATTTTGTTGTTATCTTCTTGAGATAGAAAGGTCTTAACATCCGGACCCTCCGGTAAACCTTCTATGGGAATTTCTTTCCTTCCTTTATCTACTTTTAAATTTAAGACCAATTTATCGATTATATCGAGCATTTCTTTAATTTCTGTATCTTGTTTATCCAATGTCTGTCTGTATTTTAAATTCTGAAATAAAAAATAAATAAAACTCTTATTTCTGTAATCTTTAACAATTAGATTGAATTTAAAATATAGAATATATTTTGTTTATTATTTTACGAGCGGAATTTTGTTACACAAAACTCTTGTCTAATATGTATATATCTTTTCTCGTTACTTTTTTGTCCAACGGCCCCTAAAAATGCAACCCGTCAATCACTAATGAAAAATCAGTATGAGAAGCAGTCGCACAATGCCTACAAGTTCTAAACAATTTTAAACAAGTTATTAACAACTTCTGATAAGTTCTTAACAGTTTTAAAATAGGTCTTACTAATTATTTACAATTTGTTCACAACTATTTATAACTCTTTTAAAACTCTTTAGAACTTTTTTTAAACAGTTTAGAACTTTTTGAAACCTTTTTTTTTAAACTTTTTTTAACTAGAACTAGTTAACTAGTTAACTTTTTTAACTAGTTAGAAACTAGTTCGTTTAAAATAGTTTAAAATTGTTGAAAACAAGTTCGAAAATAAATAAAAAAATAAAATAAAATTGAAAAGTTGTTTAAATTAAATTGAAAACTTTTTTAAACTAATAGATCGAAATTTTTTGAATCTAATTCGAAATTATTAGAAAATAGTTTGAAACTTTTTAAGACTAGTTCGGCATTGTTTGAGAAGAGTTCAAAAGCTAATTAGAAACTATTTGAAACTAGTTCGGTTTTATTAAAAACCAGTTCAAGTCTGTTTAGAGCTAGTTCGAAACTCCTCGAAACCAGTTCTAATATGTTTAAATCTAATTTGAAATTTTTTGAAAGTAATAAGCCGAAATCAACACTGTTTAAAATAATGTCGAAATTTTTTAAATCTAGTTCAAAACTATTCGGAACTTGTTCAAAATTGTTTGGAACTAGTTCAAATCTGTTAAGAAATTATGAATTGGATGAATAATAATTAATCTAATATCAAATATAAATAATAAAATTTCTTGAATAGTTAAATTAAATGACAAAAATAATCATTTACTTCTGTATTTAGTCGCTCCTTCTGAATTTCCACTTGTTTCAAATAATTCAACTCTTTACACATATTACGATATTTTTCTCGATCAGATGGACTCACTACGTCAAGATTATGTCCATTTTTATCTACTAAAGCCATATACGATACTTTTATTTCTTCCAATTCAGAAACAATTACTTTCAATTTTTCTGCTTCTTTGCGATCGACGTCTGCCTGAGCAGCTTTCAATTTTAAAATCCTGATATCCTCTTCCATCGTAAGATACTCAGTTAACTTTAAAATATTTAAATTTAAATTTCTTGAAAAATATTAAAGAATTTAATTTAAATTAAATTTTAAAAACAATAAAGACTAAATTATTTACAGTGAACAATTTAGGGTGAAATTTGATCTATCTTGCTTTTTTACCTTTAGTCGCAATTGATCTCGTTCTTCGACAATTTTTGTAATTGATTCTCCACAGACTCGTAACACTGATGGACCATCTGTAACTATTTTGTTGAGTTGCACTCGAAGCTGATCTTTATGAGTAGATGCTTCTTTTAATTCGTTCATTAATTCCTCGGTTTTATTGTTTGTTCGCAAATTTCTGATTTCTTTTTCCATTTGTAAACAACTTTCCACTAAAACACTAATCTGTTTTCGCAATTCTTCTCGTTCCTCTATCATTCTGTCATAGGCTTTCAATTTTTGTGTTAATTCTAAAAATAATTTTATTTTAATAAAAAAAAGAAAATTCCCAATTTTCTGCAATAAATATTTTACAGTTTTTAAATATTTTTTAACTTGTTTAAAACTGTTTGTTTAATTTAAATATTTTTTTGGCTATTTTTTCCTCCTATTTTAAGTTTATATTCAAATAGATAACAAAATTATAAACCTGTGTTTTCATTATACAGTTGAGTATATTCATTTTTGAATCTACCCTTTTCATCTTTGGTCATGGTTATAAGAGACAATTCACCCTTTTCTACTAATTCCATTATTTTCAAATGCGTTTCAAGTCCTGGTTTTATCCTATTTAAGTCAAAACCTGCAATCTGAATAATTTTCAAATTTCCAAGTCAAATCCAAATTTACAGTACTTCTTAAAAAAAATATTTTAAGCTTGTTTTAAATTTTATTTCATTTTTTTATAATCTTTTTAAATTTTTTAAATTTTACTTTGATAATTGTACTAACAATTTAAAATATATAGGCAATTTAAAAATTGTAGAGAAAAAGCAAGTGACCTTTGTCGAAACTGTTTCTTCTAAAAATTCAGTGGTTCCTTTCAATTTTTTTCTTTTCTCCCTTAATTTTTCGACTTCTTCATTCAAAAAAACTTTCTCTTTCTCAAGCAACATTAAATGACCGTATAATTGGCGCTGACTCGAAGGTAATGAATAAACACGTTCAATTAAATGAATTCTTTCATCTTCAATCAAACCGATTCGTTTTAATTCAATTCTCAAAGACTCCAGACTTTGATACAACTGTTGCGTTCCTTGCAATAATCTATTCTCATATGTTTCCTAGAAATGAACCAATTTTTTTAACAATTTGCAAAGTCAACAAATTTTCTGTATTTAATATTTAAATATTTACATGAATCTTATACTGGTAAAGGTCAATGACATCTGATGAAGTCCCCTTCACGTAAATAAAATCATTCTCCATATTTCTTACCAATTTTTCCTGGTATAAAAATTTAAAGAATTTTTAATTTACGTTAAAAAATTTTAAATGTACAAATCAAGAAAAATCGGAGATAAATTTAATAACTTTTTTTACCTGTCGTTTTATTAATCTTTCTAATCTCATGAGAGTTTTTAAAATATCTTCTCGCAACAAAGTTTGCTCTGATGGAAAATTATTTTTCTTTTTGAATCTGTCTAAAGCCATTGAAAGGCTCTCATTATCATAAAGAGAGTCCGTTTCCTCACACTAATTAAATTTTAAAAAATAATTATTAAATTCACTTACAATTTTTTAAAAAATACACGAAATATCCCTTTTTTTAAACTAAAAACCTAAAGAGAATAATTTATTTGGTATTTCTTAATTAAAATTGCCTGCTTGATAAAAAAGGTGAAATATTTCTTCAAAATAAAATTATTGTAATTATTTATAAAATTTGGCATATTTCTTTATAAAAAATACTTACTGTGCTCTTTAAAGACATTAGCATATCTTCTTTAATTGACATTTTTAAGAAAAAATACAACTGTTCTCGTTGACAGCATAACAATTTTTTTAAATTCATTATATACTCGTCCTTTTTCATTAATAAAGTTTGAAAATGATTATTTGAACTGATACATTCAAGAGAATCTTTTTCCGATAATGGCTCCTTGCAAGAGAATTTAAAAGATTATTTAAGAAAAAAAATAATAATGAATAATAAGTAAGTAACAATAAATGATTATTTTATTAAATAAATAATAAATTATTACTTGAATAAAAGGACTTGAATTTTGCTCTGCTCGACAAAGTACTCTACTTTCTTGAGAAAGCAACCTGTGTTCCAAAAATTGATCATCTTTTTGCTGAGAATTTTTCACATAATCTTGATAATCTCCAATCGAATCTACAAACTCATCCGAATCACTACTTGAGGTTGAACTATAATCGTCAAAAGATGACCAGAACATTTTTAAGTACTTTAAATTTGAAAAAGAATATTTGTATGAAACATGTAAAATGACAACAAAAACTTTTTGGACTGACACTTTTTTGAAATTTTGACAGGCAACGATCTTTTTTTATTTTTACTTGAAATTCACTTTGTTAAATTAGGTTAAAATATAAACCAAACATTTGATAAATGTTTTAAATTATATAATTATTTTTCAATAATAGGTATCAACAATGGAGTGGAGTTAAATTTAAATTGAAAGGAATTAGAATAATAATAATCGAGATTAAAAAAATTGCATTATACCTATAAGTAGGTATTTTTATAGTATTTTTACAATATTTTTTTTTATTTTTCGAATTTTAACATAATCTAAGCGTAACCCTTTTAAATAAACGTATATATTATATTGGAATTATCTTAAAATAACTATAATACACATGTACAATTTATTTAACAAAATATGTTTTATCACCCCAATGCTTCCAATGCACTGACAGCTTTATCGAAAAGAGGGTCCACATTATCAATTAATGAATCCACTCCACCTCGAATCAGACGTTTAGCCAGAGCGTAAAGATCTTTTACTTTATGCTTGGCAAATTTTACAAAACATTTAGAAGCTTTCTTTCCATTTTTGAGAAGACTGCTTGCGTTTGGTGTGGACAGTTTCAATTTCTGAAGAAGGATTTCTATTCCAGTTTTGAAAATCTTCTTCAGCCAATAGGCTTTTCTAAAAGACTTCATGTGAATGCTAATAATTGGAGAAGTCTCTTTATTAAGACACTCGGTTTGCTCCATATCTTGAAGATCTGATATGTCGACATCAAAAGTATCTAATTTTTCGCGTAATTTGTTCACATAAGATGCATCTAGTGTGCGATTTTTCGAGAGAATTAATACGTTCTCGATATGAGAAATAAATAAGGAGTTACACATATAAATTCCAGCATAGTTTTCATAATCTGTGTCGAAAACCACGTAATGTCCGCTTCCAAGTGGACCTAGAAATTTTTTTATTTTTTTTGATTAAACGTCAAATGGAATAAAACAATTTAGACTTACATTGGCAGAAAATAAATGAATTAAAATATAGTTGACCCTAAAATATTGAACTGAAATTTCCATAGACTAAAATTTTTTGTAAATTAAATTTAATTCTATCAATATAAATTAACTTAAAATGTTCTTGTGATTAAATCTATTGATATTTAGATCATTAAAATTTTAAAATAATTATTTTTAATGAAAATCTAAATTATTAATTAACAATCAATATATATTAAGTTTTAATTTATTGAAGTTTGAATTCATCTAAATTTTAATTGGTTATAAGGCTTTAAATTATATTAACTGAACATTTAAACTTTTCACAATTTTAATTTTTTTTGTGAATATAAATTTTACTTAATTTCAAATTCCATTAGGCCCAATTTTCATTGATTCAAATTATAGCCTAAATTATTATTTTAAAAATTTGGACTGATTAAAGCTTTAATTTACAATGAAATTTTTTTGTATAATTAGAAGTTTTTATGTAATGGTTAATGTTTAAAATAATTTAAATATGTATTATTAGATTTTAAAAATATGTAAAGTTTATAATAGTTCAAATTTGAATTAATTAAAAATATGAGTAACTTTGTAACTCCTGTAGTAAATAAAGTTTAAATCAATTTAAAACCGTATAAATAAAATGAAGTTTATATACGGTAGTTTTTGAATGTAGGAGATTAAAATAATTAAGTATTTAAAAAAAATTAAATATAAATCTTAAAACTTTAATAAATACAAATTTGAATTAATCGAAGTTAAAAAAAATTTGACTCAACATTTCGTTGAAACTGTTTTAAGTTTGGAACTATTTTAAATTTGAAAAAATTTAAACTTGAGTTGTTAGAACTTTTGAAGAATAGAAATAATCCTCAATAGAAGTTTGGAACGATTGAAAATCGTATAAATTATAGAAGTTTGAATACATTTTGTTCAAAAAACTATTCTTTTAACAAAAATATTTCAACTTTTTGCAATGTATCTACCTACGCTATTTTCTCCTTTTTTTTTATTATTTTTTCTTTTTTAAATATAAATTTGGAAAATTCGAGCTCTTTTAAAACATTTTTTATTTATTTTTACTTATTTGTTTATTTCTTGAAGTAAGCAGCAATTTTAATTTGCATAGAATAAAAGTCATATTTATTTAAAATATTAAGTTTATTTGAATAACAAATTTCATTAATTTATTAATCTCATTTGTATTTGCAAAAATGTATAGTTGTAAATGACCAGAAGCAATTCAATGTTTTTCGAGCGCCTATGTTTACGTTGCTATAATTTTCAACAATTTTCAATATACAATTATTCTCTACAAATTTCATAATTATTCTTTAATTTTTTTTTTTTTTTAGATATTTTGTTCTGTTGTCGATTATTCTCGACAGATTTAAAATTTCTTTTTCGATTGACAATTATTTTCCTCATTTCTAAATTATTTTCTTTAATATTTAATTATTTTTGTCATTTTGTAAACTTACTTTCAATTATCAATTATTTTATTGAAATTTCAAAAAAATTCTTCAATTTTCATTTATTTTCTAAAATTTTATCCATAATTTTCATCAGTTTTTAATTCACAATTTATTATTCTCCTTCAATTTTATGATTATTCATTAATTTAAAAAAAACATTTCTAATCCCTATTATTTTCACCATTCTTCGATTTTTTTTCAATTGTTAATTATTTTTTTTAATAGTCAATTATTTTCTCATATTGTAATTTTATTTTTTAATTGTAAATTACTTTCTTGATATTCCCATTTAATTATTTAATTTTCAATTTATTTCTTCAATTTTCAATTATTTTTATCGATTTTCCGTTAATTCCTTAATATTCAATAATTCTCGAATTTTTTCAATTATTTTTTTCACTCGTCAAAATTGTTTACTTTTTAATTCCATTCTTCAATTTTTAAGTATATTCCATAAATTTAAATTCAATTCTTCAATTTTTTATTGCTTTCTTCAATTTTTAATTATTTTTTTCGATTTTTAATCCAGTTGTTAAATGTGCAATTATTTCCAACAATTATATTCCTTCAATTTTCTTAATTTTTCAATTTGCAATTATTTTCTTTAAATTTAATGTTTATTTTTTAATTTTTTCAATTATTTTTTTCAGTTGTCTATTAATTTAGTCATTTTTCGAATTTTGTTTTCCATTGACAGTTTATTCTCGTCATTTTTCAACTATTTCTTTCAATTATTAATTATTTTCCGCAATTTTCAATTATTTTCTACAATTTTTGCAATGTTTAATTATTATCTTAAAATTTTATAATTATTCTTTGATTATTTAAATTGTTTTGTTCGGTTGTGTATTATTCTAGACATTTTTTAATTTTGTCTCGAGTTTGTCTTCAATTGTCGAATATTTTCGTCATTTTGTAATTTTTGTTCCAGTTATCAATTATTTTTTCAAAATTTAATTTAATTCCTAAATTTTCAATTTATTTCCTCAACTTTTTATTATTTTTTTCAATTTCAATTATTTTTTTTTTGATTTCCGATCTAGTTGTTTAATTTGCAATTATTTCGAACAGTTATTCCTATAATTTTTTAACTATTTGGTTTAGGTAAATGTAATTTTCATTGTTTAATTGTTTAAACTATTCCTTTCAATTGTGTAATTATGTAGTCATTTTTCGAATTTTTTTTCAACTGTCAATTATTTTCGTCATTTTTTAGATATATTCTTCAATTTCGTAATTTCTATTATTTAAATTTGCAAAAATTTATAGTTTTAAATGACAAACAAGAATGCAAAGTTTGTCGCGCGCTTGGGCGCACTTTAATGTTGCTAGTGGAACAATAATTTGCATAAGTTGGATTGGGTTTATTATAAAAATTAATTTTAAATTAATATCTGTTGAATAGTATAATAATAGGGTCTTTTACGGTACGATTATGTATGATTATCCTAATAAGTCAATTTTAATAAAAGTTTAAAATACTCACTGATTGGAAACTTGACAGACATCCTAGATGCAGGACCTGTGTTCGAAAATGTTAATCTACCGGAATATTTTGTTATGAATTTTCCATCCCATAAATCATCTTTCTTACCTGTATAAAATTAAGAAAGATAAATAATTATAAATGTTTGATAATTAATAATAAACGTTTTTAGTTATTTAATGTTCAATAATTAAAATTAAATTTTTTAGTTTTAACAAATGTTCTATAATTAATTTACCGGTAAATATTTTCAAAAAAATTAAGCTGAAATTGTTCGGATATATTAAAGTTCAGATTGGAAATTTCTAATTGTAAATTACATATAATTGTATGTATATAGAAGTTTCTCTTACACTCGAGGTCAAAATCCGTTTTTTCAATGATTTTGAATTCTCCAAACTGTTCAGCTGCGGTGAAATTAATTGATTTACATTTACTAAAAGGTACTGTTTCCTGAATTACGTGCCATTCACCGAGAAACTGCAAAATGTATGACAATTTATTAATTGTTATAAAATTATAAAATATATTTCGTAATTTTGGTTTTATTTCATTTAACGTTTTGATTTTATTAATTAGAATTCTAGTCAGTCTAATTACAATTCTGGTTAATTTAACTAACACTCTAAGTAAATTTAACCATCACTCTGGTTGGAATAACTAGCGAATTCCGGTTCATTATCTAAACCAGAAATTTTTACGGATAAGGAGTAAATTAAATCATTACCTTGTGAATGTCAAAATCTATCATTGGATCAACTTTAGCACATTTTCCCTCATATAACGAATCAGCTTTGATTTGGGCACATGATACCAATATTGCAAATAAAACGAAAAACATTCTGTAGATAAAAACTTTGATTAATTTCATTTCAATTAATTTCACAAGAAAATTCAGGCATTCAGAGTTATAATTTGGTTCAAGAATATATTATTCTTATAATAATAAAACTTACTTTTTTCCTTGAAGAAATTCAACCATTGTAAAAAATCATGTCTTTGATACTTTTTCGAGCATAACAATTGTCGTTTTATGTGTGTTCCTTATTATACCTATACCGCTATAATCGAAAATTAACAAACATTTAGAGCCGTCATATTATTTACTAAAGAATAGTATGTTCGTATTAAATACGTTTGTTTAAATAAAATGAACATAATTACAAGATTTATACATTCTTCTTTAATATTTTTTATTTATAGGAATATGCATATTATTATCTAGGTACATGTTTGTTTTAAGCCACCTGCTTATATTTGAGTTATATATCTATATCTACGTCATTTAATATATAGTTACGTATATTGAATATAATTACTTCGAAGAAAACTAAAATCTACATTACATACTTTCAAAGAAAATAGAGAAGTTTACAAGAATTAGCTTCATATTATTTGAATAAGGAATGAAAAATTTACATTTGTTGCTATTATAATCAGGTGAACACGTCACTAATACAGAAAAATATGTATACATATTTAATATATGAAGTATTTTGAATAATTAATTTTAAGTAAACCACATTTTTAAATTATGTACACATTGAAAGAAAATGGAAAAATAGGCGGAAGAGTTTTCAGTAAAAAGTAACTTTATAATTAATGCCTATTTTTAAAACCTTCATTTTTTAAAATTAATATAAATAATATTTGTTTATTTATTTGTTTAATGTTTAATTAAACATTTTTAATTTAATTTAATTTTAATTTAATTTTAGTTTAATTTAATGTTTAATTTATTTATTGTATTTGAAATAAAATGAAAGAAAAAACAATCGTCAATCGAATTATTTTTAGCGCCCTCATCGACTGCGTATAATGATGAGATTTTATATCGCATGGAATTTTATATGTTAGGTTAAAAATAGTTATTTATAATAAAAGTGTGGTTTCTTTATTTATTTATGCCAAAATTATGTCAGATCAACCAAAAAATGAAAAACCGAAAACTCTTCCTCCTTATATAAACTTTTTAAATGCTGGATTATCTGGGTATTGGTTTTAATTTATTATAAAATATATTTAATAATTAGAAACATTTATTATTGGTAAATTAACTTAAAATTAACGCTTATTAAACAGTGTGATGTGATTTTTAAATAATAAATGCATTTCAGAGAAATTAAATTCACATCATTTTTAAAATGATATTTCTTCATTTTCATTAAATTTTTTACTATTATTATTTTTCTTTAAAATATACTTTGTAATTTATTACATTAATAATATATTTTATAGTATGTGTGCTACCTGTGTGGTACATCCAACAGACGTAATTAAAAACAGAATGCAAATTAGCACTCAGGTGATTTCGGTAAGAGAGCATTTCTTTAATATTTTAAAAAATGAAAAAATAATAAATTTTTATGATGGACTGAGTGCCAGTTTGGTCAGACAAGCGACTTATACTACAGCTCGATTGGGCGTTTATAATCAACTTCAGGATAATTGGAAGTAAGAGAAAAATGAAAGTTTTGGAAAATTTTATATGATGATTTAAAATTTTTAAAAAAATTTAAATTTTAAATTTTGGTAAAAAAGAAAATTTTTACAGAGAGAAATACCCAGAGAAACCAAATTTTTTAGTATTATGTTTAATGGCTGCGATCGCTGGAGGAAGCGGAGCTTTTATTGGAAATCCAGCTGATCTTGCTTTAGTCAGAATGACCACTGATGGACGACTTCCTCCTGGTCAAAAAACTTTCATAATATTAATTTAAATTATAACATTAAAAGTCAAAAATTTTAAACTTTTTGAAAATTTTCAGTTATTCCAATTACTATTTATTTAATTCTAACATTTCCCATTTTAAATTATGAAAATTCTCAACAATTTTTTTTATTTCTGAGGTAGTCACGGAGATTTTTGAGATCACTTATTATACGAAACTGACTTTCAAAATTTCAAAAAGTGTCACTTTGTCTTGTTTATAGATCAAAGAAGAAATTACAAGAATGTGGTAGATGCTTTTATAAGAGTTGCAAAAGAAGAAGGATTAACAAATTTGTGGAGAGGAAGTGTAGCAACAATGGGCAGAGCTGTTGTTGTTAATGTTTCACAATTAGCAACTTATAGCCAATCAAAAGTCACGATTAATTCATTCTGTACGTATAATAATAATAACAACAATAATAATAATAATGATGATAATAATAATAATATTAATTAGACATTTGCGAAATGAAACAGTTAATTTTTTTTAAATTTACAGTTAACGTGCCTGAAGGATTTTTATTAAACGTTTATTCTGCATTACTTTCTGGATTAGTTACTTCCATTAATTCCTTACCGTTTGACATTGCCAAAACCAGGTAAATAATAAGGTTAAAAATAATTGAAAAAGATAATATATTAGAAATTAAAATGTATGTAATAGGTAGATTAGAAATATAGATACAAACATAAAGTAGATAGAAAAATAAAATAAAGAAATAAGTAAATTAAGTTGATAAATGAACAAAAAAGAAAAAATAAAAGAAAATAAAATTTGTATAAAATAAATAAAAAAAGAATTAAAATAAATTACAATATATAGGATTCAAAATATGAAGGATGTGAAAAAGCCACCTTCAATGTTAAAAGTTATGTTCAGTATCGTAAAAACTGAAGGTATCTTGTCTCTTTGGAAAGGATTTATGCCAACATATTGCAGAGTAGGACCACACTCTATAATAACTCTTCTTTGTAACGAACAATTAGCAGATTTGTACAGAAAATTATAATTTGGAAAATTCCATCTAACTTGTAAATTTAAATTAAAGTTTTGAATTCACAAGGTCTAAGGAAATAGCATCATGCATCTATATACAAAAAGGTTCTTCATTAAATTAAAATTAATATTACAATCTTTTAAAAATTAAAAAAATTTTAGAATGTTTGAATTTTTCTCAGTCTCAGATAATTAATTATTTTTTCAGTAACTGGAGTTAGATTAATATGTATACGCGGTAATAAATATTATTAATATATTTTAAATTAATTTTCAATTTCACAGTACTATTTATAAATATTATAATTTTCAGAATGATTTTAACTAAGTTAAATTCTCATCATGTTTTTTAATAAACAAGGAAAACATTTCTTACAATTTTTTAAAAATTATTTTAAAATCATTTTTTTTTTTATAAAATGAATTAAATCTTGTTTCTTCAAGTTCCTCTGAGAAATTTAAATGTTTTTTGTGATTCAAGGCATTTGTCAAAGAAACATGTCGCGTTTAATAAAAATAATAATTTCCCCTTGTGGATTGACAACTATAATAACAATTTTTTTCATGTTAATTTCCCTAGTGTAAGTAATTTTTCTTCATCTAATAGGAATCTTAGGTTTTCTATATATTTTGAACTTCAAAGAGTCAATCTTATAACTGCGACTTTCTCAATAAATGATAAAGTGATTGGATCTATCTTATTTAATGTATCAAAGAAGTTTAACTTAAGAAAACGCAAAGAAATCTTTTACGATCTCTTTTTAGAAAATTTGAAATATTAAATCAATTAAATTTTTTTTAATATTAATACAGTTTTCAAGTTAATTTTATATCTCTTTAAAATCTTAAAAGTTTTAAATTAATTTTTATTATATAATTTATTAAATGAATAAAATGTTTAATAATACTTGATTTGCATCTTAACTGTAAAATTTTATCATACTGGCTTGTAAAATAGATTGAACTTGAATAACAACATTTTATTTTATTAAAATAAAAATTAATTTTTTGAATTTAATTCGTAATTAGATTTGAAACATTTAAATTATTGCGCTTAAAAGGAGATGTGTCACGTGACCATTCGAACCCAGACAACCCAGCGTTACCTTAAATTATTGACGATGTCAGTTTTCCGGTTTTCGTTTTCTTAAGTTTTTTACGTTTTTTACTAATTTTTCGTTTTAGTTTAATGAAATAAACTATTCTTCCTTTGAAAAATTAAGGTAAGTGAATTGTATTTAAATCAATTGAAATTTTGTTACGGTTTATTCACAATATTAATCAATGTGTAATTTCTAAATCCACTTCTTAACCTCAAAACTTGTTTATGCAATTTTTTAAATATAAATGTACATGGAAAGAACATTTCAGTATATTATAAATTATTGTACCTTTTGTTTATTGTATAAAATACAAATGTTTCTAGAATTCGTACGATCCGTACATCGAAATTTCAAATGACACTTTCTAACCTCACAAAACATGTTTTCCAAATAAATAAGAAAATGTTACTATATTTTTGAGTTATTTGTCTGAAAACTAATCAGTTCACAGTTTTTAAACAATTTTTACGTAATTTTGATATTTTGAATTAAAAAATAAGGCATTATTTTCTAAATAATTATAATTGTTTCCTAATTTATAAATATACTGAATTCTACATTTATTCACTAATTATAAACCACAAATTTTCATAATATTTAAATTGTTGAACAGACAAAATGTCGGACGACGAAGAAATTTACGTTAAAAAGCAAAAAACCGTTCATTACGGTTCTTTAGAGGAAACTGAACGAGCCAGAATTGCAGCAGGTGCAGCTGAAAGTTCCGATGACGAGAAAGATGATTCAACTGGAAATGAAAATTCATCTGCTGCAGCGACAGCCGGAAATATTCACATTTCCACAGAATATATGGAACTTGAAGATGAAATGTCCAAAGATCGTCAGGCTCTTCTGGAAGAATTTGAACGGCGAAAGAAAGCGAGACAAATTAATGTATCAACGGACGATTCCGAGGTTAGAAAAAATCTGAGACACTTGGGAGAACCAATTTGTTTATTTGGAGAAGGACCGGCTGAAAGACGAGCAAGGTTGAGGGAACTTCTCGCTAGTCTCGGAGAAGATGCCATTAAAAAGAAACACGAAGACGAAGAAAAACCCTCTCAACCTGTGGAAAAAGATACAGAAACTTGGTATCACGAAGGACCTGATTCCCTTCAAATCGCTCGCCAATGGATTGCCTGTAATAACATTTCTATTTCAAAAATTATAATTTGATTAAAAACTAGATAAAAAAGTTGAGAATTAATTGACTGAGACTAGTGACAGGAATCATAGTCTGTAAATTATTTCGTGTAGTATTTTTTGTCGCTCATTTTTAGAAAATAATTTAAATTTTCAACTAATTCTATTTACTAACTTGATTTTTTTCAGTATATTCGCTGCCAAGGGCAAAAGCTAGGCTGGAAAATGCGAGGCAAGAGTTGGAACTTCCAGGCGCTACACGCACTGCTAGACGTCAGGAATTACTGAAAAAGTTGCAAGCATTAAGTATTTACTGTTCTCAGATTGGAGATACGAGGCCGATAGCTTATTGTCAATTCAGTCCGAATTCAAAAGTTCTTGCCACAGCTTCCTGGTCCGGTAATTGTAATTTATGGTCTGTGCCAGAATGTGGTCATTTGAGAACACTGAAAGGTCATAATTGCAATGTTAGTTGTATTGTTTTTCATCCGAAAGCTACTATCTCGGAGGACATTAACGGAGAGGAAAGTGAACATACTTGTGTGCTTGCCAGTTGTGCTTCTGATGGTAAATATACGGTTTTCAATTTTTAAACTATCTCTTATTAACATTTTATCACTTTTAGGTGACTTAAGGCTATTAGTCTCTTTTTTTTCGAAAAAAATAACATACTGTGATAACAGATTTTATGAAATCATATCCAAAGTCTTTTTTTCTTTTTAAAAGAACAAGTTAAATGTAAGTCAAGAGACAAAATAAAAATGAGTTTTGTTAAAAATTACTAATTCTGTTGCAGGTACGGTTAACTTATGGGGAGGAGGAACTGGAGATAAACCCCTAGCTGAAGTAGAGGGTCATGAACCTTATAGAGTTTCGAGGATAGCTTTCCATCCATCTGGAAGATTTCTTGGAACTTGTTGTCATGATTCTTCTTGGAGACTCTGGGATTTGGAGCAACAAGCGGAAGTTTTGCATCAGGAAGGCCATGCACGTGCTGTGCATTGCGTTAGGTATTAAAATTATTATTATTACCAGTTAACAGGGCTGATAAAAATCAGAAAAATCCGATTTTTTTCATTTAAATCCGATTTTATAGATTTAAATCAAAAATTGATTTTTTTAAAAATATAATCAGTATATAAAATTTCTAAATGTTTATTTGTAAGTAGTTTATTAAAGAAACGAAGAAAAATTTTTAAAAAACAACACAAGAATAAAACAGTGACATAAAAATATATTAAAAAGTAGAGACTCTTTTCGAAAAATTAAATTTTTTACGGACATTTTTTTTAAATTAAAACAATAAATAAGATGATAATTAACAAAACGTTTAAATATATTACTAAAGAGAAAAAAATTTTAAAATTAGAAAAATTAGAGAATTATTTTACAAATTGAATAAAAAAAGAAAATGAATAAAATTTTTGAAAATTTAAAAAAAATCTTTAAAAGAAAAGACATTCTATAAAATAAAAGAACGATGTTCAAATTAGAATATTTAGTACAAGATTAAATTTACATAATATAAAATAAAAGAATAAAAGCTTTCAAAAAAAGTATAATATTGAGAAATTTTAAAAATGTAGATAAAAGCATCAAATAAATGTTTTCAAAAGTTCGTAATTGATAAAAATTAAACAATTGAAAAGAAGGAAAAATGTTACTAAGAAATGGAAAAATTATGACAAAAATTAAGGAATTAATTAAAACGCAAGGAAGGACTAAAAGAATACTGAACATCAAGAAAATTAAATAAATAGGAAGAAAATGGAGAAATGTTTTTTCTTTAATCTAACAAACTGTACAAAAATGTAAAAAGTACAAAAAATAATAAAATTTGGTTATAAAATCTAATAAAAAATTACAATTAATTAAAATAAAATAAATAAATGTAGGTATATATCAAGATAAATAAAAAGTCCACAAAAGAAATTTAAAAATCTTTTAAAAATAAAAAAGTTTAACCTAATTAAACCAAAAACATTTTTATAATATTACACTTAAAACAAGTCCAACAATAAATTTAGAAAAATAAAGAAAATCTAAAAATTTTATGGAAGAATAAGTAAGTTTGCAAAAAATCTCGCAAAAAGAAGAGAAGATGTGAAAACAAATTGAATAAAATTACAAAAAAATTAGCATATTTATTTTTAAAAATATGAAAATAATTGTGAAAATCAACGAAATAAAAAGTTTAGTGAATGTTATAAGAACAAAATTATGTAAAATAATATTAAATTTAAGAAGAAGAAAATTAAAGAATATCCTAAAATAAAAAGATAAATACTTACAACAAAAATATCAAAAGTAAAAGGAGAAAAAATCTTGAAATTTTGTAAAAATAAAAAATTACTTATAAAATAAAATTTAAAAAGTTTCGAAAATGTGAAATTTTTTAGAAATATTGTAAGAATTAAAAAAAGGATTGCTATGAATAAGAAAAATCATTAATATTATTTAATTATTTTGCATTAATTAATATGCATTTTAATTTAAATTAATTAGAATTTAAAAGTTGGAACAAATTGGAATATGAGTTAATTGACGTTTGGAACTTGTTTAAATTGTAATGACTTAAAGATATAAAAATTTAATACTATTTTTTGTTATCTTCATACCAAAAATTTGTAAATCGTAGGTATTTTGATTTAAATCATGATTTTAATGCAAATTCCCCAATGATTTAAATCATGATTTCAATCAATAACAGCCTAAATAAAGCTAATAAAATCTTTAATTGTAATATTTTTTTCTTCCATTATATTTAAAACAAAAACACTTTTTTCGATTACTGGAAGATGAGGAAAAAATAGGAAAAAACACTATTTTTTCCTCATCTTCCAGTAATCGAAAAAAAGTGTTTTTGTTTCTAATAAAATCTTATTAAATAAAGTTTATAACTTACAACATTTTTATAATCGATGGGTAGAGATAGGAACTTTGTGCTTTAGCATATCAGCACAATTTTGCTCGAAAATTTTTAAATGTTATAAAACGTCTAAAAACCATATAAAACATGTTTTTAAATAGAAATTTCTTTAAATTAAATCAGCACAAAAAAGCACAATTTTGTCATTTAAGCAGCATAATTTTGTTCGGGTAATTGTGCCGCATAATTAGCGATTTTCAGCATATATTCAGCACATATTTAGCACAATTCGTATAAATTTATATTGATTATTAACGAAATAGTCATATAAAAGAATGAAAATTTGAAATCATAAGGAGTGAGATAGAAAAGGACATACATAAATATGTCTGCCTTTTCTATCTCATTCTTGCGATTTGTCGGTTTCGATACAAAAATATGAGAAAAATAAATTGTTTACACAAATATAAATTGTCTAAATAATTAGAGTCTTGAAAATTGCAGACGAAAAAATTTTTGTGATTTCTTTAATGAAGAAAGCAAAAAACGAAATGCTTCTAGGAGAAATAAATAAAATTTTATTTTAAACATTTCAAATTGTTTAAACAAATAAACAAAAAATTTCATCAAAAAATTTTCTGTCAATCGTTACTAAAGAATCGCCAGCTATTAAAAAAATTATTTAATTTCGAAAATATAAGAAAAATAAATTGTTTAAACAATGGAATGTAGATTGCGAATTATGAATCAATAACTTTTTTTTAGTTCTTCAATGAAAATTTCAAAAGACTAGATAATTCTAGCTGAATTTAATAAAAATTTGAGTTTAAACTATCAATTAAATTAAATCAATTACCTAAACTGTTTTCCCTTCGCTATTTAAAAAGTTGTAAGCTTTTAAAATACCTATTTAATTAAAGTAAAAAATATGATAACTATTGTTTAAACAATTAAAAATGAATTTAAAAATGTAGCAAGCCTTGTATTTTGTTAAGTAAAAAAAAATTATAAAAAAAATGACATAAGAAAATAATATTTTAGACCTATTTACTTATAAATGCTGAATTTGTGTTTATTCGTTCTTTAAGGCACTCCTAGAGAGTGTTTATTTGCAAAAAAATAATAATATTCGACAGTTTCTTCAATTTTGAACATTTGTCGAGGTCTCATAAACTTCTGAACCTTTTTCGATAAAATTAAGAACAATTTTTCGCAATTTTCTTAAAGAAGTACAATTTTTCCTTGTATTTCTTATGAGAAAAAGTGACGGTACCACTCAATATTGTTGGATGAAATTAAAAAAAATAGGGGTAAATTTCTTTCTTTTATTTGTAGTCAACTCTCGAGCGCCTTTAAACCATATTTCAAATTTTTCATTTTTTGAACCACCCTACTAGACAGAAACGTCGAGTATTATAGAAAAAATAATTTTAATACCTCAAAGTATAATTTAGACTAAAAAGGAATCAATTTTTCTATATATAAATAAACTGGAGTGTTAAAATTTCAATAACTACTAACCTTCCGTACATAATTTTAGTTGAAACAAGCAAATTGCCTTAAAATTAAGTAGCACATTTAAAGCACATATGATAGCCAATAAAAGCATAATTTCAGCACAATTAGGCATTTTATTTCAGCATAATTCGACCTATTAAAAAAGCACAAAGTTCCTATCTCTATCGATGGGTCAGCGGAAAAAGGACACGTTTTTTTAATAGCAAAATAGCAAAATCCCATTTTTAAAAGCGTAATAAAAAGTATTTTTACTTAATTTTTTTGTAGTAGAGTCAATCCACTGACTTAGATTAGATTATTCATATTAAATTATATTCAAAACATCACAATTTTAGGATTATTATGCCATAATAATATGCTCACTAAATGCAGAAAATGTTAGAGTTTTTGTTTGAATAAGAATTAATCATTTTCATAATCGAATATTAAACTTTTATTTAAAGAAATTTAATTTCATGAGTTTTAACTAATTAAAATAGGTTTTTTTAAGAGTTCAGATTTTTAAATCTTGTAAAAGATCTTTTTTTAGAAATTATAATCATATATGTAATTCTACTTTTATATTTTATAATTTGAATAACTATAATTAATTTAATTCATTTTTTCTTTTTTAGTTTCCAGTGCGATGGCAGTGTTGCAGCGACAGGCGGTCAAGATTCATTCGGTAGGGTTTGGGACTTGAGGACCGGTAGGTGCATAATGTTTATGGAAGGTCATTTAAAGTCGATTTTTGGAATTGACTTCTCTCCAAATGGTTTCCACATAGCCACTGGGAGCGAGGATAATACCTGCAAAATTTGGGATCTACGAAAAAGATCCTGCATTTATACAATTCCTGCTCACACGAATTTATTGTCTGATGTTAAGTATCAGAAAGTTGAAGGACAATATCTAGTCACTAGCTCGTACGATGGCACGGCTAAAATTTGGTCAAACAAAACTTGGCAGCCGCTAAAAACTTTACCAGGACACGACGGAAAAGTTATGTCAGCGGATGTGTCTTCTGATAATCAGTTTATTGCAACGAGTTCATTCGACAGGACATTTAAATTGTGGGCGCCAGAAATTGTGTAGTTTTTTTAAAAATTCTGATAAAAAATGTGAATTTTCTGAACTGGTTTGATCTTGTTGTAACGTTATCTTTTAAAATAAGATGCGATGAATTCCGTGGTATTTTTTATACAAATAAGAAAACTAATTAAATTGTTCTGGAATGCAGGAATTTCGGAAAGTAAAATAAGAGAAAATGGAATAAAAAAAAGAGTAAAATAATTAGAATTAGAATAATACTATTCACAATGTGAAGGGTATAAAAAACGTAAAATAATTAGGATTAGACTGGAAATGAATAAATTGATAATAGATAGAAAGTGAATTAATCTGAATGAGAAGAACAGTAAAATTTATTAGAATTAGACAGAAAATAAATTAATTGTAAATATTTACTGTACAATTGAATGTTAAAAATCCAGGTTTTTATTAATTTGGAAATTTTTAAAAATAAATTTTTGTCTTCATGAATATTTTTTAAACACTTGGTTATTAATAAAAGAATAGTGCTCTTCTGGATTATTTATATCGGAGGTCATTAAACGGAAAGCTGATGTATCATTATTTGCAATTAACTGGCAGATTTGGTTGTAATCTACTTGCGTCAGTTGATATTTTTAAACCTTGCAGTTTTCTTTTTACAATACCTAATCATTTTATTCGCAATGTGGAAATAATTGTGTAACTATTTTCTACTTTGAGCATAAATTTCGAGACAAAGTTGCAAATAGTTACAGGAGAAAAAATTAAATCATTTTACACAAAAATTACCAAAATCTCATGAGGAAAGTAAGATTATTTTACGGAAAAGATAAAATTGTCTTTATCAAAAGTTAAAAATTAGATTGAAATTAATGTAACCTTCACAAAGTGCGGAATCTTCCATTTACATGAGCAATCAACTGTTGATTAGGCATTAGTGAGTGAATTACATCACGAGGAAGTTTGAATAACATTATAAGGAAGTATTTTAAGATTAGAGGCTTCATTTAAGTGAATATCCAATTCGATAACCAATATTTGTTATTTAAATCTGTTTATAGAAGATTAGTTGAAATTTATTTGTTTAGACGATAGATAATTTTGTGCAAATCTTCACTGATAAGATTTAATTTGTCATACGTCTGGGAGCCTTATAAGAGTGTTTTTTTAATAGAAATTTCTTCAAATTAAATGAGAAGAAATTTTTTTTTTTTTTTTAGAGTAAATGAGCTCATTTTTTCTTTAAATTAGATGTAGCTGAAAAGGCGTTAAAGTTTTTGAAGATGTTGATATTTTTTATTTATTTTTTACTCAAGAGTCAATTAAAATTAGTTTTAGCTCTCGTTGTAAGGCTTTAACCATGGAAAATGCTTCCTTACTTTCAACTATTATATGCTTTTTTTCAAGGTATCGCAAATAGCATCACTCCAGCATCAGATGAAACTACGACGAAGTGTTTTGAGAAAAAGGAGTGGTCGAGTGAACAATGAAAGGTCGGGGATTCAGTTCCACGGGACTTTGAAAAGGAGTAAACTTTGGAAAATCCCAACGGGTTTCGTGAACATTGGACGCAAGCTGAGTTGACTGCACAAAACTGTATGAGAATTCAGCTTCAAGCGAGTAATGAGCTTTCTAAAGTTTGCAAAGTAGTACAAAGCTATACAGGTTCTTCGATCCCGTGCAGTTGGTACTTACGTTTCTTTGATGTATTTCATAGTCCACTTACTCTTCTGATTTAGCAAATCATATAATTCTTTATTTATCCCTCAAATTTAATTAATCAAACCCTCCTTCATTAAACCGCATTACTTATATTCTTTTATTAAATAAATCATTGCTTTCTTCCAATTATATCTTGTGAAAAGAAAATGGTCCGTTTTTAAAAAAGAGCTTTTTTAAAAAGGAGCCAATTTTCTAGAAAAGCCCTTTGATAAAATATTAATGATACGCCGTTGAAAATCATATCAAACGTGTAATTGGAAAAATTAAATGTCAATATTTACACAAATTTTATATCTCCCTTGAATTTTTTTTTTAATTTTACGAGCGGATAATTTGAAGAAAGAAACGTCATGAAAGCGGAAATTAAAGGGAAAACTTGATATGATCAAAGGTATGCTAACACTGTTTTTACAAAAGATTTTTCTCTTTGGGAGCTTTGGATTTATTTGTCTAGTATCTGAATTTTCAATTCGAAACTGTGCTGATGATTAAATATGTGCTCAATAATTTTAGAAAATATATATTGAGAAACAGTGAATTTCTAAAAGATAATACGGATGAAAGGTCTTTTTAAAAAACATTGAGACAGATTAATATTTTTCTGATTTGTGGATTTAATTCACTGAAATATATTATTCTTCTAGAAAAATAAAGCGATTTGCATTTCTGATGTGGAATTATTTTTTATGTTTAATTTAAAATGATAAAAATAATAATTTCTTCCTACAATAAAACTTTAATTTTATATATTCTTTTTTGTATATAAAGACGGTAAATTTGTAGTTGGATTTTTATTTTTTCTCTAATTAAAATACAATTTTTTTTCATAATTCTTGTGAGTTTGAAAATAAACTGAATGTGTCTGTCTTAAAAAATTCTAGTTTCGAAAATATTAACAAAAAGCAAATTTCAATTGTATTAATATTTATTATTAACTTAAAATTAATGAATTTTCTTTAGTAATTTTTTTGTTTAAGTTAATTACCTTTTGCATATATTTTCATATTAATCTAGATAAATTACACTAGTTTACAAAAAAAAAAAAAAATTTTATGTACATTCAATGTCACTATTTTTTTCTTATGTACTAAGCTTCTCGTTACTTAAAAATGACATAAAGAAATTTTTCTATGGATAGGTTTTCGAAATATGGATTTTTAAAATTTTTTTACGTTTTTTTCGGAGGTGACTTCACGTTTTAGGCCGTATCTCGAGTTACAGACGTCCGATTAAGTTTTTCTAGGTGTCAAATTAAAGGTAATCAAATTCCAAACAATCGCTTTTAACATTATTTTTCAAACGGTTAAATATTTTAAGTGATATAGTCAAAAAAAGAATAGAAAATTTGAGTTTTTGGCCCAAAATCTGAAAAACAAATTCATTCTACCGCCATGCAAAAATAGAAAACGTCAAATTATGTCCAGTTTTAAATTTTTTACATATATGGCTCACTTTTAAGAAGAAAAAAATGTATGGATGAAAACAATCTAGGGGTAATTATTGAAGTTATAAGCCAGGGTACTGAAATTCTCGTTTTACGCCATTTCGGTATTTTACCTCCTTTTTTAGTGATTATGTTGATTAATTTAATGAATACAATATCTAATTAGAAAATGGACTTTTTTCACAGATTTCAAATAATTTTCAGTGCTATACTAATTCAAATTTGACTGAAAAATTTTTTGGAGTTTTTGACAAAAATTTCTGAAGAGACATAAATTGATTAAAATCTGCTTTTTTGACAAGTTGAATCAGATGCGCAGAGGTTTAATTTTTGTTGAATTTTGTTCGTTAATAGATAAAAAAGTTTGAAATTAGATATAGAAATGTGAAAAATAAATGATATTTGAATGAAAAATTATTTGGAGTTTTTGACAAAAATATCTAAAGAGGCATAAATTGATTAAAATTTGCTTCTTTGACAAGTTGCATCAGATGCGCAGTGGTTCAATTTTTGTTGAATTTTGTTCGTTAATGGATAAAAAAGTTTGAAATTAGATTTAGAAATATAGAGAATAAAAAATATTTGTCTGAAAATTTTTTTGGAGTTTTTGACAAAAATTTCTGGAGAGGCATAAATTGATTAAAATCTGTTTTTTTGACAAGTTGAATCAGATGCGCAGAGATTCAATTTTTGGTGAATTTTGTTCGTTAATAGATGAAAAAGTTTCAAATTAGATATAGAAATATAAAAAATAAATGATATTTGAATGAAAATATTTTTGGAGTTTTTGACAAAAATTTCTGAAGAGGCATAAGTTGATTAAAATTTGCTTTTTTGACAAGTTTAATCAGATGCGCAGTGGTTCAATTTTTGTTAAATTTTGTTCGTTAATAGATGAAAAAGTTTGAAATTAGATATAGAAATATGAAGTTAATTTTTTTTTTTTTAAATATGTCCGCAGCAGCCCTCAGACGAAAGTCAATGGTTTTTCTCCTTATAAATTAAAAAAGAATTGAACCTCTGCGCATCTGATTCAACTTGTCAAAGAAGCAGATTTTAATAAATTTATGCCTCTCCAGAAATTTTTGTCAAAAACTCCAAAAAAATTTTCAGTCAAATATCATTTCCTTTTCATATTTCTATATCTAATTTCAAACTTTTTCATCTAATAACGAACAAAATTAAAAAAAAATTTAACCATTGCGCATCTAATTCAACTTGTGAAAGAAGCAAATTTTAATCAATTTATGCCTCTTTAGATATTTTTGTCAAAAACTCCAAATAATTTTTCAGTCAAATATCATTTATTTTTCACATTTCTATATCTAATTTCAAACTTTTTTTATCTATTAACGAACAAAATTCAACAAAAATTAAACCTCTGCGCATCTGATTCAACTTGTCAAAAAAGCAGATTTTAATCAATTTATGCCTCTTCAGAAATTTTTGTCAAAAACTCCAAAAAATTTTTCAGTCAAATTTGAATTAGTAAAGCACTGAAAATTATTTGAAATCTGTGAAAAAAGTCCATTTTCTAATTAGATATTGTATTCATTAAATTAATCAACATAATCACTATAAAAGGAGGTAAAATACCGAAATGGCGTAAAACGAGAATTTCAGTACCCTGGCTTATAACTTCAATAATTACCCCTAGATTGTTTTCATCCATACATTTTTTTCTTCTTAAAAGTGAGCCATATATGTAAAAAATTTAAAACTGGACATAATTTGACGTTTTCTATTTTTGCATGGCGGTAGAATGAATTTGTTTTTCAGATTTCGGGCCAAAAACTCAAATTTAAAATTTTTTTTTTGACTATATCACTTAAAATATTTAACCGATTGAAAAATAATGTTAAAAGCGATTGTTTGGAATTTGATTACCTTTAATTTGACACCTAGAAAAACTTAATCGGACGTCTGTAACTCGAGATACGGCCTAAAACGTGAAGTCACCTCCGAAAAAAACGTAAAAAAATTTAAAAAATCCATATTTCGGAAACCTATCCATAGAAAAATTTCTTAATGTCATTTTTAAGTTTAGAGAACCATAGTACATAAATAGAAAATAGTGGCATTTAATGTACATTTTGGCTGTAAACTAGTGTTATTATTTAAAACGAAACGAAATTAATAAAAATTGAAAAATGTAAATCTATTTTAATTTATACAGTAATTCTTCTATTAATTTAAATTAATATTTTTACATTCAACTAAATTAATAAAAGCTACCGTAAAAAGAAAAAAGAAAAAAGAAAAAACAAACAATTAATAAAATTTTGTTATTTTTAATTGCTCCAACAATTATATTTAAATACACATTCATTTTCCCGCTAGATTGAAGCAACCAATCAGACAACGCGTAAACTGTTTTGAATTTATAACCTTCTTTTTTATTTAATCATTTTCGCTCAAATTTTGCCTTCTTTTTGTAAATCACACAGATTTAGTGTAAAATAATAGCTGTATTTGACTTAATTTAAGATTTGTGTTGGTAAAATGTTAAAATAGTCAATTTGAAAGTAAACTTGAAGATCTTGGCGGTAAACGAATTTGATCCCGTCAGTTTTTGACGGTTCTTCAAATTGGTTGAACAGGTCCCACGTTCGCTGGTCGAAATTTACAAAATTAATTGAGTTTTTGGAGATTTTAATACCGTATTTCGCATTAATTTGCAAGAATAACGGGTTCTTGTCGGTTATTTAGTAAAAGTTTAAACTCCGGGACTGTTTTTTACTCTTTATCTTGATAAAATTGCCGGTACCTCAACGCGGCACATACACTGTCGGACGTTTTGACTAAGATTTGTGATTTTCAGATTGAATTTAATAAAAAGTAAACAATCCTAATTGACAATATATATACCAGTGCATTGGACATAAACCGATATTTATTGTGAATTTTGAAATATTAAGTTCTAATTAATTAGCAAATGTGCCCCTAAAAGGAGGCAACTACGTCAATAATAATATTTTTGTTTCTTTCCAGAAATAATTTTGGCGGGACTAATAAAATTTTTGTGATTATAAGTATTGTGAGTGTTATAACTTTTGAGCTGTGATTCAAGAGTGTTCTGTGTAATTTTCAAGTTTTTATTAAAATTCTTAACCTTAACTTCAATCTACAAGACCAATCCATCAGTTCCTGAAAATATGCAATTTTTTACTCTACTGAAGAATGATAAAAAAAGGAAAATGAGAATGGCACAGTTGTTTAAAGGTTAGAAATTCATTTTCATTTAAAAATTTTAAATAATGCTCATTAAATTTTCAGATTGATTTTCAATATCCCGTTTCAAAAAAGATTTCCTTTTTTTTTTAAATTGACATTAATATTGAAGATAACCAGCTTGTCTGCGACTTGAAATGGTTTTGATTGCGCTAAATGTAGGAATTCTTAATTTCTTATATCAGTGATTGTTTTTTTATCATAAAATATCTATAAAAATCTCTTTTAATTACTGTTTTATCTATTCGTATGCTAAATTTTTCCGCATTTTGAAATTGATTATTACTGATAAACTTATCAAATGATAAATATTTATTAAATATTTATAAACTTTAGACTTAATGGAATGAAGTAACGTCCAAAGTATAAAATCAAAGTTTTTTTTTCTCTCAACGATAGAGGGATCTATTAAAAGTAAATAAACAAGGTTATTTCATTTGCATACTTAAATTATAAAAGAGATAAAAGAAAATATTTTCTATTTTGAATATTCGGTCAAAAAAAATTTTTTATATTAGAGAGAAAGGTTTGAAGGTATTAAATTATCTAAATTAAGTATTTTATTCATCACTTAAAGATTCAAGTGTCAATTCATTTCATTAATTTAATATAAAATATTTACATACACATATTATTTAAGATTTCGATTTTTACAATGTTTTAAAAATAAAACCTAACAAATTATACATAAACATTCAAGTTTAATTAAGTTTTTTGATTTTCAATCACTTTATGGAAGACTGAAATAGTTGTCTTTTTTTCCAAATTAGCAGTTTTTCTCGTACGAAAAATTTATTAAAATTTAATGTTATATCGTATAAATACTGTCAGAAAAGTTTATCCACTTTTAATAAACCGGTTTCTAAATTCTATACTTGCAGGGATTTGACATGCAAAATAATTCCGAAGAAACAGTTCCGAAGATTTTGATAAATCGAAAGAGACATTTCTTCATTTATAATTCCTTTTTGTTTAGACAATACATGTTTCGAGTTGTACGATATTTTTCCATTTGTTTGGATCAAAAGATCGAAGACTTTTGGAATTCCAAAGTTTGTTTCTGGTTTGTGTCGGAAATGACATTTGTATTCTGGTTATAAATGATGAATATATACAACTTCACATTTTCCAGATGACGCAAAGTTACAAGTTTATTTCTCTATTAAAGATCTAGTTTTCTTCTTAAAAATTGTACTCTATAGTCTCTTTCTCACAACATCGTTACATTTGACCTATTTTTTCTCAGTCGAAGATTAATTGACGTCTCATTTATCGAAGCGCCCAGGATCTTTTGCCTCAATGACAATGAGAATAAAAATTATTTTAAATGACAATAAACTGAAAAAAAATGTTATCTCTATTTGACGTAAGCGCAATGAGAATTATATTTTATTTGTGGATTTCTTCAGAGTTTAGACTACAAGAACTATAAAGACAATTAACAATTATTCGGTTTTATTGTGCAAACGACGTAGAGTCAATTAATATTATCAGAGACATTTTACAAGATTAAGAGATTCGGTATGGAGATTGAAAACTTGATAGCCAAGTTAGATTGATTTTCTGCCGGATGCGGAAAAATTGAAAAATTCTATAGATGATGGTTTATCAGATTTCAACTCTTATCTTTTATACGACTAAAAGTAGTAAAGATGCCATCGAGTAGAGTTGATCTGATCCACCTCATTTTCAAAATATTGATCGATTTACATATATAAGTTTTAAGATATATAAAAATATTTATCTGTCGTAAAATGCAATCCATATTGACAGCTTTCTTATCAGAAAAAGGAGAACTACACTCGGAACCAATACATTCTAAATAAAAAATCATTCTCTTTTCCAAGAAAAACTTTCTCATAAAGTTTTTTGTTCTTCTTTTTTGATTGTTTAAAACTCATCTTCGAGAAGTTAGGAAAGTTTTCCTAGAAACTTGTCCACGGAATTTATTTCTGTTTTAAATCATTTGTTATTGACGTTTTTTTATGAAATGAAATCTGTTGGAACTTTTTGTGGGAAATTGTTTTTGTCTACCTTTATTTTTGTTTTGTTTTTTAACAATCCACAAATTAAATGAGTTTACACTTCAATAATTCTACCTAAGTTCCATCTGAGATATATTTTTCCTCAACTTTTTTAGAAAATTGTTTTGCTTTTTAGAAATGTTTTTTTTTATTTTCTTTTAAAAGATAGTTTCTTCTTTTTTTCGTCTTTTTCTTTCATTTTTTCCCTGAGAAAATATTTTCTATGGAGAAAAATTGCGAAAGTTAATAGTATTTCATTTTAGTTGAAGAGAAAATCCACTAACTAGAGGTTGCCAAGTTTTCCGCAGCAACTTCGAGTCCATTTGTTGACCTAAAATCTGTAACATTATTCCTAGTTTGGAAGGAATCTCGTATTGGCCTGATATATGTGCTGCTTATAAAAACTCGAGAATATGCTATTGTGATAAAAAGTAACTTGTAAACTCCAACCCGTTTCAAACATCGTTTAGAGTTTGTCATGCCATGAAACATGCGAAAACTTATTTGTCAACTCATTTCTAACTTTGAAATTAGTCACCATATTAATGGTATTATTACAAAATTATTATTTACAAAAAAGTAGTTTGCAAGTATTTCTCTTCAAGAGGAATTTTTTTTTTACAATAATCATTTATAATTAGGTACATCTCTTAAGTTCTTTTTCACTGAAAAAAAACATGTTTGGTTAAATTAACCAGTATGGAATGTTAAATATAGTAACCAGAACTTTTTTCAGTGCGCTTCTTTATGGAAATTTTTTTTTTTCTACATCTAATACTGAATTAGTGTTGATAAGCCAGTTAGTAAAAATTAAATATTGATAATTAATTTCTGTTTACTTTCGCACCATAACTATCTTATTTACAAGAAACTTTTACTAACTTTCGTTTTTATTTTTCGCTAATTCAGTAAATTATAGAGTTACAGGGAAATATTTATAAAAAAAACAAATTTTCTAAATTTATTTTTCATTTTTTAAAAAGTAATAATTTTTTTTCTAAAGTTACTAATTAGAACACCAAATAGGAAAGTATAGAAAAAATGAGCTAGTAATTAGAGCAGTAGTAAAAAACAAAATTAATAAATTAAAAAATACATTAACAACTTCATCTACAAATAATTTTCTTATCCTGATGACTATCTAATCTATTTATGAGGAAGGAAAACCAAGGGGAATAAAGTTTGAAATACGAGCAAAGTTTGCGAACCATAAGGCCCAGATTTGAAGTGAATAATTTTCCTATAATAAATCTACTTAATCGTAAGGATTAATTTTGTGTAATTTATGATGAATTTTTGAAAGATAAATTAGAAAAAATATTTAAAGTACAAATATTGTCACAGCCGAGTCAGAGGGTTCGATAGTTTTTGTTTTTCCGGGACGTTTAAAATTCAGACCATTTCTTGATCAATTGGTAAGCTTTGATGAAGATAAGTTTTACCACCATTTTCCGTAAAGTCTGAGGCTGCATGACCATCTCCTTGCAAGACCCATTTCGTCGTTAATAAACCGTCAACTCCCACGGGACCTCGAGCATGAATTCGAGCAGTTGAGATACCAACCTGCAATTACAATTTGAGCAATCAAAGTTTGAATTACTGTTTACGATCTAAAATCAAGTGATTTGAAATTATCGAAATTGGATTGCTAATTGTATTACGGAATTTCTAGATAATTTTTAATAAATAAGTGAACAATGTTTCTTTTATACTGAAAGTTTATTAAAATTAGAAAATTAAATTAAATTAATTATAATAAAAGGCAAATAATCAAAATTTATACAATTAATCTTAATTAATATTAAATAAAAAAAAACTTAGGAACTAAGATTGTTATAAAAATGAAATTTTGTCAATTAGAAAATGTATAAAAATAAAAAGTAATTATAATAAACAATTCCAGGGCTGTCAAAATCGTCACCTCTTTTTTCAGTTCCAATCAAAGTTTTTAATTATTAAAAACTCAAATCGTCTTAAAATTAAAAAATTTTAATGCAGATGGTTAAAATATTGATCAAAATTGATATTAAATAGGTTTTAAATTTAATTAATCCATATTAAATTTGATTTAAATTACAATCCATTCTAACGTTAATAAACCTTGGATTCAAATGATACAATCTTCAATTTAACCAATTTTCAATCTATTCAAATTTTAATTGATTTAAATTTCAATTAATTTAGATTTCGATTGATCAAAAATTTAATTTATGCTTTAAATACATAAATTTCAATCAGCAATAGAATTTTTTAACAGTGAAATTTTTCATTGATGAAGATTTTAATATATTATAAATTAATTTATTCAACTTTTAATTGATTTTAATTTTAATACATTCTAATTTTAATTAGCTTCAAATTCAATCAGTTATAATTCCAGTCTATTCAGCTTTTTATCAATACCTACTAATTTTTATTGGTAAATATTAACATATTATAATGTTAATGTTTAAATTGAAGTACATATTATCAAATGTAGTTTGATTTAAATTTAATGAACTTAAAATTCTGAAAGTTCAAATCAACGAAATTACTGTTTGGACATTTTTAAATTCAAATTTAAAGAAAAATAATGTTTTGAATGCCAAAAAAATTAATTAAAATATTGTAAGAACTGTATTTTTCTTTTATATTTTATATTGGAAAATTTATTTTTGAAACTATTTCCCTGGAAATTAAATGTCAATCCAAATCCATTCAAATTCCAATTGATGCAAATTTCATTAGCTAATTCAAATTTTTATCAACTCAACTTTAAATAATTATTGATCAAAATTTTATTCTGCTTAAATTTTAGACAAAATTTACTTTTTTTCTTTTTTATACATATATTTGTTAACAGATATACTCGAAAAACTTTTAATAAGAATAAACAGACAATGGTTTTTATTAGATCCATCAATAATACACTTATTTTTGTTGTCAAAAAGTAAGGCTGGTAGACAAATTTTTTTGTTTTTGGGACATTAACAATTATTCTTATTTCAAGAATAATTATTTGTGATTTATAAGAATAATGTGAATCTTATTTAAATAAAAAAAAAATTTCTTGTAAATTCTTAAACAGAATTCGATTTTTTACCTACTAAGTTTCAGTATTTGAACACTTAACAGCACCGATAAAATGTGCTGAAATTAGTGGGTATGATTCGATGGAATTTTTATGCAATTTTCAAAACGCTATTCAGTCTAAAACACATTTACCTCACAAAAATGTCCCTTATTTATCACAATTCACCAAAGCTTTTAACTACGTGAAAAATATTGTCGGCTCTTTATTTTACAAAAGATTATTTTAAAAGCTTTTATATGTTCATTGCATAAAAATCTCTCAAAATATCATAATGCAGTACTAAAATTTTTTTATATAGATATATTAGGAAAGAAACCAGGACTATAGTTATATCCTACATTATTCCAGTTATTTCGTAATTATAATTGTTTAGAATAAAAACTTGCTCTTTTTGGCGTGATCTAAAATCGAAATAAGACTATAAAGATTACTGTTAATTTAAAAAAAAAATTGTGGTTTTATATTTTCTCTATCTATTAATAATTCGATCTATAAAAATAATTGTTTGAATATTTTATTTTAAACTACAGTTTTCAGATTAAAAATTAATTATTAGTTTTCGCCGTAAAATAAATTCTTTAAATGTGAGGATTTCGTATTTTCCAATTTTGTTATTTTCTTTACTTTTAAATCACGAAATTACTTTCAATGCATTACAAAAGTTCGTGACGCAAACAAAAAATTCCGTTATATCTGTTCTTTTCCTTCCTTTTCAAAAATATTGTTTTTTCATAGAGTTTACATAAGAAGGTGAATTTAATGAGCAAGATAATGAGTTAATAAAGTTAATGAGCACAGACGTGAAAATTAGCAAACCGTCTACTTTTAACTGATCTAAAATGCAAACACTGATAAAGTTGATAAATGAACTTACCTCGGCTCCCAGGCCGAATCTGTAGCCATCGGCAAATCGAGTGCTGGCATTATGGAAAACGCAAGCACTGTCAACTTCTCTTTGAAAGTGTGCTGCCCTTTTTCGATCTTCCGTGACAATTGTGTCTGTGTGTCCACTTCCATATTTTAAAACGTGATTTATTGCTTCGTCAAGATCTGTCGCTACTTCAATAGTACACTCTAAAGCTCCATATTCTATCTTCATACTTTTAGCAGCTGGTGGTCCAAAAGTTAACTGTTGCTGTAGCTTTGGACCTGAATTAATCTTGACCTAGATTTTCAAAAAGTTAATCAACCTTTGATTTCAGTTTCTTTATTCTTTACTACTTCTAACCTTTTATTTCTTTTAACTCTTTATTTCTTTTCACTTTTAATTCTCTTTACACTGAAAAAAAATATTCTTCTTTTAAGTGTATTTTCCTTACAATATGGTATTAAAAGTAAATCTTCTAAGATTAAAAGTACTCCTCTCAAATGAAGAAAATTCTTCTTAAATTAAGAATATTCTTCTGAAATGCACAAGAATTCCTCCTAAATGAAGTATATTTCTCTTACCTAGCACTGCAAAAACTGGTGTCTTACTTTAAGTTATTTCAATGGCCATTTTTTAGAAATTTTTGGGTGTCTTATTGCAAGATGTCTTATTACTTAAAACATTAAAATTTTCTTAAATAAAATTTAGTAGATATTTTAAAATAAGACATATGGCAAAATTACAGACAAAACATAAATTTCTAAATAAGAATGTGGGTAAATGAATTTACAATTACTTTCTAAATCTGAATTAGTTAAAAGTAACTAATTTAAAAGCAAAAACTCAGTCCCTAATTGAAATAGTTATATTTCTACTAACCATTTAGTAAAAAATAACTACTTATTGGTCAAATTCATTTTTGGGTTATGTCAAAATTACTGATATTTTAGTAAAATTCCGTTTACTAATTCAATTAGTCAAATTTTATTTATTTTTTAGTTATATTTTTACTAATGATTAGTCATATTTAACTAGTAATTAGTTATTTTTAACTAATTGAAGAACCAAAAACTCAGCCACGATTTTACTAATAATTAGTTATTTTTAACTCATTCAAATTTAGAGTGTATATATTATAATTTACACCTAAAGTTTGTCACTAGATGTTTTTTTCTTTGAAATTTTAAATCATTTACCACCTACGTAAGATTTTGTCAAATTTATAAATTATAATAATTTTAATTTCTTCGAACTTTAATCAATTTGAGTTCTCATTAATTAAAAATATGAATAAAAATATAATTAATTTACCCTTAAAGAATAGTAAATTTGAAATTATTTAAACATTTCTTCAATTTTTAAAAATTCTTTTCAATTATGATTTCAATTATTTAAACAATTTTCAACTATTTTTATCATTTTTCAAAAATTTTCTTTAATGATTTTCATTATTTTTCACCTAAATTTGAAATTCAATTACCGCAAGTTTAAATTATTTTCTTTAATTTTTTTAAATAAAACTTTTACAGTTTTAATTATATCCTTTAATTTCAAATTAGTTTCATTATTTATTAACTTATTGTACCTATTTATTTTCAATTTCTTTCGTCATTCTTCATTTATTTTTAAAAAATATGAATTTTGTTCTTTAAATTACAAATAATTTTTTTAATATCGAATTATTAATGTCAATTTGTAATGTTAATTAAATAATGGAAGGACATAACTCATCAACTTTGTTAATTTAATTATCAGTTTCACTATTTTTATCGTTTTCCATAATCATTTTTCAAATAGTTTTCAATATTAAAAAACCATCAATTTTTATTAAATTTGTATTTATTGTTTTTAAATTTTAGTTGTATTATTCAAGTATTTAAATGCCGTTCTACGATTTTCAATTATTTTCTTTTATATCAAGTAAATTCTGTAATGTTCTCAATTTTTTCCTTAAATTTCAATTCTTTTTATTATTTTTCAAGTAGTTTTGTTTATTTCAAATATATTCTGTAAGTTTACAAATATTTTTTACAAATTTTTATTATTTTCCTTAATTTTCAATTATTTCTATCACTTTTCAATTACTTTTTGTCATTTTTAATTATTTTGCTTCCTCATAGAGGAAGTATTGTTTTACCTTCAATCTCGACATGTTTCGACCTCAGGATGTCAAAAATGAAGATTTTAAAAAATGTCCGTGTGTGTGTGTGTGTGTGTCCACATTACACTGCAAAAACATGGTGTCTTAAATTGGACAAAAATGTCTTAAATTAAGATACTTTTGGTGTCTAAGACACGAAAAATGTCTTGATTTAAGACATTTTTGAACAATTTAAGACATCTGTTTTTGCAGTGTAAGTACGTTTGGCCCAATATCTCGAAAACTATAATACTTATAGAACTATGTTTTTTTACAAAATTATAGATCTCTCAGGGGGACAAATTAATTATGATATGTGTTTGGAACCCGATCCATCAATTCTAACAACTTTTTTTCGCATTTAAAAGTTTTGAAAAAATCGTTTTTTTGCAAAATTGTATATTTTTTTAAAAAAAGTTAAAATGTAAGTATTTTATTCCTTTTATTGTTTAAAAACGCATCGATTGAGTTATTACCGAACCCTCTAGTGCAATTTAATCCAAGGTTATTATATAGGTATATATAGGTATATTATATAGGTAATTAAAAATACACATCGAATTAGCTATTTACAAACCTATTACTGTAATCCTGTTCCGAGTTATCAAGATTTCAGAAATTGAAAATTTTTATAAAAATTAATTTTTTTATGTTTTTTTGCGTTTTATATAAATTTTATGAAGAATAATTTTAGCTGGTTTTGTAGACAATTAAAAAATGCATCAATTGGCCTATGTAATATTTTTTTGCTACCTATAATTAAAACTTAGTGATGTTTGTATTAATCTCTATGAGGAAGCAATGTTTTCAAAAAATGAATACCAAAAATTACTCACACCAAATAAATAGTTGAGGTACAACTTGGCAGCGGTTTTTATTTAATTTTCTAATTTTTTTTATTATTTATCACAAAATTCAGTTATTTTTTCAATTTACAAATATTTTTATCTCAAATTTCCATTATTTTCTACAATTTTCGATCATTTTCTACAATTTTCGATTATTTCTATAATGTTTTAATTATTTTCCTCAATTTAAAATTCTTGAAATCTTTTTGTAATTAGGTACTTTCTTTTACTTTACATATATTTTGTATTTTTTAAAATTATTTTTCTAAGGTTGCAATTATTATCTTTAATTTTCTATTATTTTTATCATTCTTCAATTATTTTGCCCAATTTTAATTATTCTTATTTTTATCCAATTAATTTATAAAAATTTTAAGTAATTTTTCTCTCAAACTGCAATTATTAAAAAAAAAAAAATTCATTCCAAAGAAATTTTATAAATTTTTTCCTATACAAATAAATCTTGTTATATTTGTCTTTAAGTATTATATTTTAAATATTTATAATTGTTGGTAATATAAATATATAAATTAAATATTTAAAACAATTACGTTAATTTTCCCGTCTAAGCTTAATGCCGAGCTTAATGCCTTAGAATCCAAGACGAAAAAAATGTCTTATTTTTTTTACGACGCAAATAGTATCTTAAAATTTAAAACATTCCAAGTTTAAGACATTTTTGAAATAAGACTGATATAAGACGTTTGCAAATGTCATAATGTCTTATCATAAGACACACCTGTTTTTGCAGTGATTAAAAGAAGTATAGAGTTCCTCTCAATTTGAGATGATGGAGTTTTACCAGATGTATAGTTAATTTTGCCAGAATTCCGGTTAAAATAACTTGAAACTCCAGTAAGGCCCTATTTAACAGGACTTTCTGGTTATTTTAACCGGACATTTCTTTCAGTGTATTGTAGCCCATATACGCTCAAAAGAAGAATATTTTTTTTCGGCATAACCCTTAATTTCTTTCTTTTAACACTTGCAAGGTCAAATGTTTTTTCACCATAACAACACGTTGAGAGTTTACACATCGGATTTAAACAATATTTGTTAAATGAGTCAAAAAATTTAAAACATTTCAAAAATCTACTTCGAGGAATAACTCGAAATATTTTAAAAAAACATCTATTTAAAAAGCGGATGTGATTTATTTACTCTACGCTCTTTCGAATCAAATTTTAGTTTCAAACGGCTGTAAACCGTATAGCAATTCTGCTTCTTTTAATCGATCAAATACCGAAAAATATACGTTGCAAAAGTGTTTGATTTAAAAAATTTGGAATCAAACGCCATAAAACTTGGATACTTGATAAAAAATGTATTATTTCACCTCGGACAGCTAACAAGTGTTTCAGTTTTCGTATATAGAGGAGAAAGATCTAAAAGTCTTTTCATACCCAGAATTTGAATAGAGAGCATTTTCGCACCCTTCTTGAATATTTCTATGGAATAATTTGCATTTACCTTGCACAAAATTCTCAAGAGATTCTCACTCCTTTATACAAGCGTGCAGACATCTCTTTAAGACAAATTGGTAAATTTATATATAAATTCATGAAATGTGTAATAACTTACCCCTTCTCTTTGAAGCATACTGCAGACATCTGAGAAGAAGTTGCTGTTCATAAGACTCTCGTGGATTAGAAGTGTTTCCATTGCATTGCAAGCTGCAGGGTAATCACATTTAGAATCACGAATAATTCTCATGGCTTTAGCAAGGTCTGCATCTTTATCCACGTAGACGTGACAGATTCCCTCTGCATGTCCCAAGACAGGGATATGCTTCGACTGTGACTGAATCGAGCGGACAAGTTCCGAGCTGCCTCGGGGAATAATGAGATCGATGTGCTTCTCCATCGAGAGCAAATCACCAATTTCCTCCCTCGTGGATACAAGAGAAATGGCATTGGTTGCGCCTACTGAGCTCAAAGCCTCTTTCACGAGGTCCATAAGGCACTTGTTGCTGTAGGCTGCCTCTTTTCCTCCCTTGAGTAACAGACCATTGGCACTTGACATGGCCAAGGCTGCGACCTGAGGAAGACTGTCTGGTCTAGACTCGAAGATTACGAGCAGCACGCCAATAGGCACCGTGATCTGCTTTAATTGGAGACCTTCAGCCAGCTGCGTTCTTCTGATAACTCGTCCAACGTTATTTAACGATGTGTCGGCAATTTGTCGGAGACCGTGACTTAGAGAACTGAGCTTTGATGGGGTCAAGGACAAACGAGAGAGAAGAGGTTTCGCTAAACCTCCTTTTCTAGCTTCTTCTAGATCTTTATTATTGGCGTCCAAAATGTCACTCTGTCTTGATTCGAGAAGATCTGCCAAGGTGTGGATACATTTGGCACGATCTTCTGCCGGAAGAGCTTGGAGTACTCTGCTTCCTACTCTGGCTGGAATTTCAATTCAGAGAAAGAAATCGATGAGTTAATTTATTAAGGATGTCTATTTACCTTAGGGGCCGTCCATAAATTACGTAAGGTCTTTTGGGTAGGGGGGTGAGTAAAACATTTGTCTATGCTAACTTACCTACATATAGATGGGTACCTGGTTAAACAAATTTTTACGTAAGATATAATTTTTATTTTTACTCAATAAACTTTGGAAATTTTCACGCTATGTAAAAAACACCTAACATTTATTTATTAAATAGTTTTTTTTAAATTAATTTCATTATACAGGCATCACAGTATACGCAGTATACCCTTTATCTTCAAAAAGGTAAAAAAGTGCCAAAAAAGTGACAAAAAATATAAGAAAAAAAATATTTAAAAAATATAAGAAAATAATTGAAAATTAAAGAAAATAATAAAAAATTGAAGAAAATAATTAAAAAATTGAATATAAATAAATTGAAATTTGAAAAAATAATCAATAATTGACAAAAAAATTACAAACTGACGAAAATAATTGACAATTGAAAACAAAATTCGAAAAATGGCTAGATTAATACACAGCCGGACAAAATAATTGAAAAAAGTAAAGAATAATTATAATCTCTCTAAATCTGAATTAGTGGTTTTCTACTAATGAATTAGCGAAAAGTGAGCTACTATTAAAATAGTAAGAATTTGACTAATTCTTAGTAGAAAACTACTAATTTTGTAGTAGAAAACTACTCATTAAATTAGTAAAAAAAATCTACTTTTTTTAAAAGTAAAGTTTCACTATTTCAATTAGTAGTTTTCTACTAACAATTAGTAGTTTTGTACTAAGAATTAGTAGTTTTCTACTATATGAATTAGAGAAAAATAAGCCATGAATTTGACTAATTCATAGTAGAAAACTACTAATTCATAGTAGAAAACTACTAATTCTTAGTAGAAAACTACTAATTCAGATCTAGAGAGAAATTTTTAAAAGAATAATTGAAAATTGAAAAATTTTTAGGAAATTATTGAAAATTGCGAAAAATAAATAATAATAAGTAAATGAAATAATTGAAAAATGACGAGAATAATGAAAAATGGAAGAGAATATTAAAAAAATGATGAAAATAATTGACAATTGAAAACGAAATTTGAAAAATGTCAAGAATAATAGACAACGGAAAAAAATAATTTCAAAAATTGAACAAGAATAATTAAATTTAAAGAAAATAATTACAAATTGAAAAATGAAGAAAATTGTAGGAATAATTGTTGGAAAAAATTGAACATTTAACAACTGAATTGAAGATATATATGTGACGATTTCTGGTGAAAGGGACGTACCTTACGCGACAATAACATTAGACTCGGTATTCCGTTGCGCAGTGCACGAAAAGTGAGCCTAATGTTTTTGTAGCGTAAGGTCCCTTTCACCATAAATCGTCACATATAAATAATAAAAAAAATGTAAGAAAATAATTAAAAATTGAAGAATGGAATTGAAATTTGAAGAATATAATTGGGAATTGAAAAAAGTAATCTAAAAAATCCGAAAATTATGGAATACATTAGAAAATAATTAAAAAATGAAAAATGGAATTGAATTTTGAAAAAAATTTTAAATTGAAGAAAAAAATTGAACAATTGAATGTAAAATTAAAGGAATTTATTAATAATAAAAAAAAAGATTGAAAAAAAGCAAGAATTTTTTTTAATAATTAAGAAATTAATTGAAAATTGAAAAAAGAAAATAAAATTTGAAGAAAATAATTCAGAATTAAAGAAAAAATCCAAATATTGAATCTGAATTTTATGAACAGTCTTTGAAATACATTTTTCAGAAAAAATTAGGTTCAGCTAAAATTTGTTGTTGAATAATAATTATTTACCATTTTATGTTTTTTCTTTAAATTCAATGAACTGCAATTTTCATCCAATTCTAACAAATAATAGCTCATTTTTCTTCTTGAAACATTCTCTACACTGAGAGAAAAGAATTGCTCTGATAGCAAACTGAATTGTTAATATAGCGCCTGCAACTTTTTTTGTTACTATAACAAAAAAATTTGCGAAGACAGCAAATCATTAGCTAAGTTAGCAATGTCTAATTTGTTAAATTAGCAGTTTAACTAATTTGTTTTGTTGTTTTAGCAATCCATTTGCTCTCTTAACAAATTTTTTTGTTATAATAACAAAAAAAGTTTCAGGCGCTATATTTACATTTCAGTTTGCTATCATTGCAATTCTTTTCTCTCAGTGTACAATTGTATTTGTTAGATTTTCTTAAATAATATTCGATTTAAAAAAAACGTTAAGAACAAATTTTATTTGTTTAATAACTTTTAAACAAAATATTATTTAACAAAACTCAACAAATAAAATTGTAGAGAATATTTTGACAAGAAAAATGAGCTATTATTTGTCAGAATTGGATGAAAAATGCACACGGAAAAAAATTTAATTGTAATGATTACTATAGTCTACAGTACAGCTCGGATATGTGACCACTTTTTGCGATGAATACAAAAAATGTGTTAATGATTAAAAAGTTGAGCAGGAACGATTACTATAGTAGTTTGTAAGGAGTACATGCACTGCAGTATTCGAGATAAAATTGAGTTTTTGGAATCATTACATTTCTAAATGTATAGATTAAAAGAAAAACTGTACTTGTTCACATATTTAATAGTTATGATTACAGTAGTCTATAGTAAAAACGAATTGTGCTACAGGGCGACGAAAATTAAAGTTTTGTTAATACGGATTCCTATTTGCTTTGTTATGATTACTGTAGTCGTTTGTAAAAGCTCTTGAAATATATATATCACATTCCGCTCAACGCCGATGGTTACCGATGACTAACGAAGATAACCGAATCTTTAATTCGTCAGTCTTCAACACATTATTTACTTTGCAAAGCTTTTCATTATTTTCGTATAATAGATTTAAAGTTTTAAATTGAAAGAAACAATTAACAAAAAGTAAAAAAAAATTATAAAAATAAATAAAAATTTTTATAGAATATTATCTATAATACATATTCGACGTTATTCTGTTCGTCTATGTTCGCATTATTGAAGTTATTTTTTTTATAATTTTGTTTTTTTTTTCAGTCCATCTGTTCGGACTTGTAAAGTTTGACTTTTTCCTTGAATTTCATTCTTTATATCGATGATTTAAAAATTATTTTGCAATTTAAATTTTTAGTAAAAAGAGATTATTTTAAAAAAATAAATATGTTTGTTATTTGATTAAGATATTAATTATATTAGAATAATATACATTTAGAAGGGACTAAAAATTAAATTAATGATTATTTTAACCAATAAAAAGTAGAATTGATTAAAAATTGGATTGTTTGAAACTTAAATTGAATAAAATTTAAATAAATTGAAAAAATAAATTCGAATTTTAATATATTGAAATTTGTAAAATTTAAAAGTAAAAACAAATCGAATTTGGAAAAATTAAATTATAAATTGATTAAAATTTAAATAAATTAACAAATTAAAAGAATTAAGTTTAAAAGCGATTAAAAATTTAATTCATGGTTGTTTTGCATTTGACCAATAAAAAATTAGGATTGATTAAAAGTAGGATTGTTTTAAACTTAAACCGAATGCCATTTGGGCACATTATAAATTCAATATATTAAAAAAATAAATTAATATACAAATTTTTACGTCCTTCCAAATTATTATTATACAACAAGACGAACAAAAAGGACATCTATAAATAAATTTCTTCAATTATTAACGTTTCGAAGCTGAACCCAGCCTCCTCTTCAGAATTTTATTGTGTTATTTTTAAAAACATATAAATTTCACAATCTCGTCAAGCCATCAACACATTATACAGTCAAAAAAATACGTCAAATATAAAAACATTTTATTTTTTTATATATAAAAAAACGATTCCAACCGTCATTGCAGTCACAGGTTACCATTTTCCAATAACATATTGCATATTGAAGTCAATAATTACAATAACTTTTTTTATAAAATTTTAAAACAGAAAAAAACTTTAATAATTATACTGAATACAAAATTTTATAAAAAAAGTTATTGTAATTATTGACTTCAATATGCAATGTGTTATTGGAAAATGGTAACCTGTGACTGCAATGACGGTTGGAATCGTTTTTTTATATATAAAAAAATAAAATGTTTTTATATTTGACGTATTTTTTTGACTGTATAATGTGTTGATGGCTTGACGAGATTGTGAAATTTATATGTTTTTGAAAATAACACAATAAAATTCTGAAGAGGAGGCTGGGTTCAGCTTCGAAACGTTAATAATTGAAGAAATTTATTTATAGATGTCCTTTCTGTTCGTCTTGTTGTATAATAAAATAAATTAAAATCTTAATAGATATTTTTTTTAAATTTAATTTGGATGGATTGACAATTTAACTTACGATTGTTTTGACCAATATAATTTATAATTGATTAAATATAAGATCGCTTGAAAAGTATATCGAATAAAATTTGGACAAACTGAAATATACATAGAAAAGAATTCGAATAATTGAATTTTTGATTGTATGTATTGAAAGTAAAGCAGTTAAAGATTTAAGATACTTACAAACAACAATTAATAAAAGTTTTACTTTAACTGATAATATAAGAGATATGTTATAAATGTATTTTAGAATAAATTTCCATGAATAGGAAAAAAGAATAGTTTTAATTTTTAAAGTTTTGAGAAACAGATTTCCTAAAGTCTTAAATCCAGAAAAGTGAAATTAAAAATTTAAATTAAATTTTTATAAATAAAGTTAATTGTTCTGTCTCTCAAAATATTTATTTCTTTTTAATTAAACAAAAATTGGCATTAAACGTGTTTTATTCATATTTTAGTAATATATTTAAAATAATTTAAACGTTTAATATTTTTTTCAAGCATAATATCTAAAAATTTAAAGAAAATTTTCGGTTTTTACTGTTAGAAAATATGCTTTATGTCAAATTATATTTAAAAAATTGTTTAACATACTTATTTCAGTAAGTAAATTTAATTAAAGAAATTTTTTTTGACTTTTTCATAGTTAGAATAGTGTATAAAATAGACCTTAAAATATTTGAGGATAAAAATAAATTATTACTATTATAGCTTAAAAAAATATGGTAATAATTTTTTAATATTTCAAGTTTTAGTGTTTCTCGAAAGTGGAAAACTTTTATAGTAGTTAGTATATAAGAAGACTAAAAGTCATGGTAAACATGTTAAAAGCGATAGATAATGCGTGATGCGTCGTTTAGGTTTTAAATCGTATTTAAGTTAGGTATAGATATATAAGCGAAATTATGTATAACTAGAGTATAATACAGTTGTCTAGAGTAACAATGTAATTAAGTTTGAAGTTGGGAGTCTTGTAAAGAGTGAATTAATTTGTGTATAGTAGTCGAACTAAATAAAAAAATTTTTATTATTTTTATTAGATAAAAATGTGCTTTTTCCGTTTACAACAGTCTTTGAGAATCAAAACTATATCGCTACCTTAGCCAGTACAAAGTACTATAGTAAAATAAGAAGGCCGCTTTAGGTCATCTTATTTTACTATAGTGCTACTGTACTGACTACGGTTGTATGCAGTAAATGTGAAATAGAACTTTTTGACTTCCTTTTAACGTAGACTATAGTAATCACTAACATTTGTTTTGTATTCATTTCAAATAAATTCGTAATAAGTACATTTAACTTGTGGAATGATAACAAAAAAAGCTTTTTAATCATTACAAAAAGTGGTCACATATCCGAGCAGTACTATTCAACTATTGTAATCATTACAATTAAATTTTTTTCCGTGCAGTTGTTTATTGAATTTAATGAAAAAAAATAAGGAGTTAAATAATTATTTGAAAAAAAAATTTTAGTTAAATCTAATTTTTCCTGGTAAATGTACAACTGGATCTTTCAAAATTTGTTGAATTTAATTATTTTAATAAGTTTTATTTCTGTGGCTGAAAGGCCAAAGGACATAACTCCATTTTCATGGTTTTAAGATAAACAAAGTTTCAATATTCTCTTAGCTCTGTAAAATCGAAAAATCAACATATATATTTGGTTTTGATATTATTATTTAATGTACTTTTAAAATATGTGTATCAAATTTAATAAAGCGCACAAATTTTTAATAAATTAAATATTTTTTTATATCTTGTTGGAGTTATGTTGTTTTGCCTTTTATTTCAATATGGAACTAGCTTCATGTTGTTTTTAAATATCATTTTAAAAACTATGGATTTAATTGCCTTGTACAAATCAGATTCAGAATCTGAGTCTTTAAATGATAAAGCAGAAAAAATATTCGCGATAAAGGTAAAAAGAATAAATATTTATTATTTAGAGATAATTGTGTAATTAAATAAATTGATTCGAACGTATAAATTTGTATAAATAGTAGGTTATAAAATTGGTTTGGTTTTATTTTTAGTATTTTAATATTATCAAATTGCTTTTACTTTACTCATAATTTTATTTTTTTAAAAATGAGATCATTTCCATATTATTATTCTTATGAATATACTTTTATAAAACATTATAATCATTGAATATTATATATTATAATAAGTCAATTTAATATATTGCAAATAAGTTGTTTTCAGGATTTTTGAATTTTTAAAAGCTTCAATTGTTTTTCTTAACTTCAATGGAGTTGTGCTGTTTTATCATTTTGCCGACGACAGAAATGAACTTATGTCATTAGATAATTCAATATTTTCTTTGTGAACAAATATTTTTATCATTTTACAATTTCCCTTTCAGCCACAGATTTGGGGTGAAAAATCTGTTTCTAAAATTTCTAGTTTGAGGTTATGTAAATATTTTTCTGATCGAAAAGATTTTAAAAATTAAAAGAAAGATTCAGAAAAGCTAAATCCAAAAGACTTAAGAATTATTTCTAAACTTATGATTTGGACGTTATAAATAAAATTTAGGAGTATTTATAGAATTCTGATGTAGAAATTCTAAATCAAAGAGACTTTAAAAAGATTTCTGAACTAATTATCAAAATGAAAAAAAAATTAGGAATTTTACTGAACAATATTCTAGAAGTTTAAGCGAACAGCAAGATTTTTGGAATTATACTTCAATAATGATCTAGCGATTTCTAATTTGAAAGATTGTATTGAATTTCTTGCATGTTTAGAAATTCCAAAAGATTTTGGAGAGATTTCTGAAATAATAATCTGGAAGTTATGAATTAAATAATTTATTAGAATAATTATTCTTGATATGATAAAATAATTAAACAGAATTTTGAAATCTAAAACGGATTTTAGAAATATTCCTATAATAATGATAAAAAAAATATAAATTGAAAAGTTTATTGAATTATTCCTGGAATGTGATTGAAATCGAAATTTTTTTATAAAATATCTCGAATAATGATCTAATATAGAAATTAACAATTTAAAAGACTTTGTAAGAATCATGGAATAATAATTTGGAACTAATAAATCTGAAAGTTTTTTTTAGAAATATTCTTTATTGGTCTAGAGATTCTAAATAACGATATTATTAGTTCATAGTATATAGTTGCAATAAAAGCAAGTTTTATTCTAAAAAGTTGTAATAACGAAAAACATAAAGAATTTTTGAAATCGTTAGAATCCGAAGTTATTTTTCAAAAATTTTAAATGGTAAATCGAATACGGAGGCGAATGTGTAAAAAATGTTGGACTTTTCCACGAAACTTGAGATTTAAGTGTTTTTGGGGTCATTAATTAATCCTAGGAATATTCCAGAAAGAAAAAATATTCGCAAATTAAGAAACATATTCTGCATGTATGTTACAGAAATTGAACTGTATTTCAGAAATATTTCATAAATATATGTTTTTTAAATTTCGTTATATTTTTTAGAAAGATATTTCAAAGCAAAAGAATGATAAATTTTCTACAATATATTCAGAATTTCCCCTAATTTCCTTCTTGAAATTTTCTCAACTATAAATCTTAAAGAGAAATATTCAAGGAATTTTTGTGGAAACTTTGTCTCTATTTGGTTATATATGAAGAACGACTTCTGTTCTGCAATCACGAGTATCTCTGATTCGTTTCGCTCCGGAAACATGATTTTTACGAGTATTTGCTTGGAATATGGAACTCGAACATCTCGGATTAAGCTGTTTGTCGCTATCGAAAAATCATTCTAGGATCTGAATTCATCTCGACTTGTGCCAAGAGATCGAGTTCCAAGCAAGGCAAAGAGCCGCATTTCGTACTCTTATTAAACTGGACGAGGGATGCCAAAAGGGAAATGATGTTGATTTGAGAGAAAGGATCTTGCTTCGTTTCCGTGTTTATATAGGAATTTAAAGTGCTTTCTTTCAAAGGTAATATTTCAGACAAAAATTCAGTCTTAGTTTTTCTTTCAAAGCCCTCTAAATCTGGTTTTATTATTTTTAAAAAAGTGCCAAGGGAATTCAATTAGGTTATGTTTTACACTAAAATAAAAATTAAAATATTAAAATAAATATTAATGGATTAAGAATAATTTAATGAAAACTTCTGTCTGAATTAACTCTAAAATAAACTTACGTTTTCCTCTAAGTTTTTCTTTCTTAATTCTTCTTGTTTTTACTTTTTCATCTCTTAATTTTTCTCCTTACTTTTTCCCAACTTCTTTTTTTTATTGTTATTTTCTCTTTTAATTTCTAATTTCTAGCTCAATTTATCCCTAGTTTACTTTTTAATCTTCTTCATTTTGTCTTTCTTAATTTACTTTTCTCTTCCTTGATTTCATTATCCCAAAGAAGGAAGATGATTTGCACGGCGTAACGATAATTGAGCAAAATTCAAATGTTAGTTACAAAGAAATTAGAACACATGGTAATTTGTGCACGTGAAAAGAGAATACCGTTACGAAGGTTTGATGTCACAGGATAATTGAACAAGTGTAATTCGAAATAAACAAAAGTAATTAAAAGTAATTAAAAGTAATTATTGTAATTAAACAAAGATAATAAAGGGGATAATTAAATTCGCTGCTTAACTTGAATAAAAAGCTTTTAATTATTAATGGACAATTTATAACAATTTCTTATAAATTTTTATAGTTATTAAGCATTATTTGTTTAATAAATAACATTAGTTATATAATTATAAAAATATAATTTATTAAGCAATAATTGCGATAAAATGTAAACAACAGTAAAACTGATCTTGTTCAGAAAAAAAAGAAGTTGAACATAACCGAGTATAAAAAAATTCAATTTTTGAGTTTCAGAAGGCTGTACGAGTTTATAGAAATCGGATTTTGAATTTTATTAAATTTAATTGCGAGTGCATAGGGGAAGTGTGTCTAAAACGGCCTAGTGTCTAATATGGACAATTCTTAATAAAACACTTTAGGGGAAAAATTCTCACCAACTGATGTTAGTTTTATATTTTTAAACATAAAATGTACCATCTGCAAGTTATTTGAGTTATTAAATCTTTAAATTGATTAAACACAATGAGATTATATTTTTCGTGTCTAAAGCTTAAGAGTTTTTGCTTGCATTCTGAAACCAATATTTGTAATGTAACTTTGTAATAATGTATTATATACTATTATTACCTTATCGGCCATGTTAGACAAATATGTATGTGTCTAATATGGCCAAAATGCAAGTCTTTAATTTACCATATTTTTTAAATATTTATCTGATTCTTAATCGAATTTAATTGTATACAATCAATTAATTAAATATCAAAGTAGGGGAGACCGGGGCTGTTTGGTGCAGGGGCTGGTTGACGCACTTGAGTTTATTCAAAGGTAAAAAGTCGAATTAATTTCGCTCATTTCTCAAGTTAATATACTTGATGAACTGTAACTTTGTACGTAGTTTCATTGTTATTGATTAATTATTGTGGATTGTAGGTCAAAAAAACTGATTTTGGTGTTCAAAAGTAAATTTTAAACATTTTCATTTTTTTGTTATATCTTTTTAAGAAATGTGATTAGAAAAAAATCAAAAGTCATCTTTTGAGCTCTGAATATTTATTTTAAATTAGTTAATTTTTATTAAAAAATTACTTAACAAGGCTTGACTAATATAATATACTTTAAATTGAATTTTTTCATTCCTGCGCCAACCAACCCCGGGCCGGGGCTGTCTGGCGCACTTTGGATTACTCCAAATAAACTGTTCTTAAAAAGGAACTATGAAATATTTTTGAACTTTCTTTTTCTTAAATCAAAGCTGAGATATGAAGCTAGGTTTCTGTGCAATATAGTTTTTATAGCTGCAAAATTATCAGAGTTAATTAAAAAAGAGTGAAAAATGCGCCAAGTAGCCCCGGTCTCCCCTATAATTTAGCATATTTATTTAGATTAAAGAAACTGTATTCTCAATTAAATAATATAAATTGCGTTAGGTAGACCGTTTTAGACACACTTCCCCTATTTCACTTTTTAATCGTTCTAAATCTTGTTCTATCGATTTTGTCCAGAAGGGTTGAAACTAGGAAGCATAATCTTCTCCTTCTAAACCCTTAAAGCTTCTCATTGTTAGGCGCCACTTTTATAACTTCTAATACACTCAATTTCAAAAGTTTCGAACTCGTCTGACTCCTATTTTATATTTTAGTGATTAGAGTGAAAAATTTAAGAAAACTTCTTTAAAGTACTGTTAACAGTATTCAACTCTCTTGGAAAGGGAAATTTTAACTTTTCTATACTATCTAACTTTAAAGATCTTAATCATACATTAGAAAATGGTTTGGAACTTTTAGCCAAAGATGTAATACAACTACTTATAAAAGAAGTTAAAAATGGACATAACTTACCATTTTCAGCAACTACCTCGACCGGTGCTGAAGAGGTTGTTGATTCAGTGAAGAGGGTACCAATTTTTCTTCCAGACAAGATACTTTTAATGGCCTTTTCTTGAGTACCATTACAAATAACAACAGAAACGCCTCTGTCTAAAGCCCAAAGGGCAGCGTTGACTTTGGCGTCCATGCCTCCAGTGCCAAGTTTGGATTTCTGCCCAAATTTAATGGTCCCTCGCAGATCGGACGTGAACGTGTGCAGCATCCTGGCTCCATCTTGCCACGGAGGAAGATTGTATATGCCATCCACGTCGCTCATGAGAATTAGGAGGTCAGCCTGAACCTCAGCAGCAAGCATGGCTGCTAAAGAGTCATTGTCTTTGATGGAAATTCCCCTACGACCACCACCACCAGAAACTTCCTCATCAACTTGAGGAGGTGGTGAAACAGCATCATTTGTGTTAATTATCGGAACGATGTTTAAGCTGATTAATTCACTGAGAGTGCTGAACAAGTTCTTCCTTGTCTCTTCGTTATAAAAGTCTGGCTTGGTCACTAGAACCTGAGCCAATTTTACCCCATATTGAGCAAACATGGCATCATACAGGGACATTAAACCTGACTGACCGACTGCTGCTGCTGCTCTGGGCTCTAAAAGATTTCCTGTTGAGGAGAAAATTTCATTATACAGTAATAATAAATTGTTTATAGGGCACTTTTTCTTTTCTTTTTAATTTTTATGGAACATCCTCTCACAGAAAATAACTGGACTCATATTTCATGTATCTTATTTTGAATTGGAAACTAAATTAAGCAGGGCTGTTATTAATTTAAATCACTTTGATTTAAATCTTGATTTAAAATTATGATTTAAATTAAAAAAAGACTTTACAATTCTCCGGACGTCTAATAAGGTAAATGTCCCTATTTGTAGACACGAATCAATTTGTGCACAACTGTGTTTAAATATTTTTAAAATAAAAATCACACAATATAAAAATAATATAAAAAACAAATGTTTTTAATTTTACCTTTTATATACTTCGTCTTGATTTATGTTTCATGATTCTCGTTCACTTAGAAAACAAAAAATTAAATATAAACTGTGACCGTGTCGTTCGTTTTGACAGATCAAGAAAAATATGACAATCGCCATGCATTTTTCATGTATGTTCACAAATTGGTGCAATAACATTATTTCACTAAAAACCAATAATTTATTATATTTGGATAATAAAACCTGAAACAAAATCATTTTGAATTCAGAAAAGAATTGGCTTCATTTCAATGCAAAAAATTGTTTTCATAGAAAAATTAAAAACTAATTTTTTTTTAATTGTGGCCTTTTTTATCTTTATATATCCATTCTTTTATTTTATTTTTATTAATTCTAATTTTTTAGTAGATTTTAACCAAATTTTATTATTTTTTGTACTTTTTACTTTTTTTTACAATTTGTTAGATTAAGGAGGTTCTGTCGTATGACGGTACTAGTCAAAACAGAGACAATTATTTTGAGGTTAGGTTTAAATTTAATTTTACTAATATATAATTAAACAATTGTATTTATTAACTTTATTTACTTTATTTACTTTTTAAATATTACTATTTTTCACGTGTGATCAAAATCAACATTTTAAAATGTCAGAACGTCTGAACTGTATCGTGTAAAAAGTGGAATATTTTTACAAATTAATTTATTGCAACTCTCACAGGAACCTATTGTACTTTTTTAAATACAATATCGATTCGTTACATATTTGTGTTTAACTATACAAAGTTTGGTAACTATCTGGTCATTTAATAATTTATAGTACGAAAATATATGTGACAGAGTAATGAATTCTCATAAGAATCAATGTTAAACAGTGAAAAAATAAATCGATTATAACTTTTTTCCCAAGAACCTACAGGTCTCAAAAATTTAACTCAAAAATTTTAGAAACTTTATTTAGCAGTAATTTTTATCAAAATCTGCTTGATTATTTGATTTACGGTAGAACTTTCTTAAGGAAAAAAATATTACTCCATTTTTTTTGATTTGATGCATTTATCATTATTATATCACTACTATCATTATCATAATATTACTACTTTTTTCCTATTTATTTAATTTTCATGATTTTTCTCTATTTTTTAGTCCTTGCTTGCGTTTTAATTAATTTTGAAATATTTGTCATCATTTTTCCATCTCTTAAAAACATTTTTCCTTCATTTAAATTTTTTAGTTTTTATCATGTAATTACGAATTTTTAAAAATACTTGTTCGATGCTTTTATCATTTTTTAAATTTCTCAATTTTCTACTTTTATTGCAGACTTTTATTCCTGTATTTTATGTTTTGTAAATTGAAGCTTGAACTAAATATTCTCATTTTAACATCGTTCTTCTATTTCACAGAATTTTTTTCCTTTTAAACTTTTTTTAAGTTTTCTAAAACTTTATTAATTTTTTTTTTCAATTTGTGAAATAAGTCTCTAGTTTTCCTAATTTTAAAATTTTATTCTCTTTAGTAATATATTTTAACGTTTTTTAAATTATCTTCATATTTAATTTTTAAATTTAAAAAAATATGTCTGTAAATATTTCAATTTCTTGAAAAGAGTTTCTACTTTTTTATATATTTTTATGTCACTGTTTCATTTTTGTGTTGTTTTTTCATTTTTCTTCATTTCTTTAATAATATCCATGACATTTTTTATTTATAAGAATTTTCTCATTTTTTTAATACACTGTTTTCTTATCTTTTTACGTTCTTGTTTTTTTTTATAATTTACTTTTTCGTTGCTTTTACCTAATTTTCTTAGTTTTGCGATGACATGAATTTGAAGATATTTTTTTGAAATTTTCTTATTTATTCGACATAATTTATTTAATTTTAATTAAATGTTTTATTATTCATTATTTCTTATTAAATGTTCTCAGTTTGAAAAATAAACTACCTACAAATAAACATTTGGAGATTTTATATACTGATTGTATTTTAAAAAAATTAATTTTTTATTTAAATCAAATAAATCCGATTTAAATAAAAAAAATCCCATTGTTTTTAAGTAAACAATACTCAAATCAATATTTTTAATTTTCAAATCAGTGTAATGAACAACAAGGACAACTAACATTGGTAAAAAAGAACCAATTTTTTTCTGACGTTTCGAGACTGATTCAGTCTCCTCTTCAGAGATTTATTCAAAACAGCTATAATTAAAATTTTACAAATTTTACATATAATTTTTTTATTTAGTAGAACAAATTTGAAAGTTTAGTGTACAAGTTGTAAAAAATTATTAGAATTAAAAGAAAATATTATTACAATAGCGTTCACGTCAATCCATTTTCTCTAAAAAATACGTCGATCTTGTGCATACCCTAGAGTGGTACAAAAAAATGTGACTTTTGGAAATTTAAAAAATTTCTTGCAGTTTCATAGTCTGTATACTTACCTATTAACGGCTTAAACTTTTTTTTTAAAAAAATTTTAAATTCATAATTAACGCTGTTCATCGATCTTGAAAATTGTGGTATTTTCTTTTTTTTACCGAACGCTTATTGGAGATTATTCCTTCAAAGACCTGGTAGTTTAAAGTAGTGACGGATTTAACGCCTAATTTTTCAAGTTTTTCTGTACACAGAACATAATAGGTCGCCTGCTGAGTAGGTACGAAGTCCCTAAGAAAGGAAATTTTTTTTCTGCAGCTTCTACTTCTTCCTCAAACCCTTCTTAATTTCATCGCTAGCAATTGTCAGGCGACCTTTTATGATGTTTGTAAAACCAACTTTCGTTCAAAAAGTACAAATTCTAAATGACGAATTTAGCCCTTTAATATTTATCAACTTTTCCAATTTTTGCAGTACCTCACCTCAAAAAGATAAATTTTCTTTTGTGCTCAATTTCAAGTAAAAATTAATATTATACAACAGAAAACTGTCTGTAAAAAGTACTAAAATGGTGTTTTTTGACTCTAAACAGCAGCTGCAAATATTTTTAAAAATCTGTTTACTTTTTCGCAACAAAATATCAAATTTTTAATTAATAAATATATTCACCTCAGTTGAAAACAACTGAATTCTTTTTTACATTTTTAAGTTCAATATTAAGAAAAATTATTCAATGAAAAAATTACGTCTATCTTCATTGAAAGTCAAGATTACTTTTAATAACATAAATTTTTAATAACATTCTTATACGGATCATCAAAATTCGAAATATCAGTAATTTTGTTTATACGTTTTTTACCTTCATTTTTAATAAAAAATATTTCAGCTACAAGTCTTTCATAACAATTATCTTTCTTGTGTAAAATTTTTATATTTGACCAATTATTTATAAATGATTTAGATTTATATTAGATTCGTGTTCATAGCGTCCGGTCAATAAACGTCTACAAGTCTGTCCGACATATGTTTTTTCACAATCCAAACACTCTAGTTTGTAAGCCACATCAGTATTTTCTAATTTTTCATGAGTGTCCTTACCTAATTTAACAAAAAAATCCAAAGGAAGAGTCATTTGAAAAACATTTGCGATATTATATTGTAAAATACGGTTAAATTTGTATGAAAGATTATTGTGAAAAGGAATAGAAATAATATTTTTTAGAATTTCATTTTGGTGATCAAATTTCGTTTTTCAAAACCTCTAGAAGATAATTATTTAATATTAAATTTTCTCTAATAATATTTAAATTCTCATAATGAAATTATTTATCTGATAAAATAATTGCAAAATCAACTAAATTCTTTATAATGGCAATTTTTTGATTTGTAAGATGATTTGAAAGAAAATAAATACTTCTACCAGAAAAATAAATAACCAAATAACTTTTAACTCTTAATTTGTCAAGTATTCTAAAACTACTACTTTTCAATTTTTTAATAGGATTGTAATCTAATTTTATATAAGTTGTTGTGTCATTCAGTAAATTAGTCATTTTTCCATTGTATTTATTTTTATTTAAAATAACAGTCACATTACCTTTATCAGCGTGAGTCACAAATAAATTTTTATTATTTTTTAAAAATTCATTTGTTTTAAAAATCTTTTTAGACATGTCTTCATCAAATTTTGAAATCGAAAACTTTTTTTTAATAAAGTTATCAGAAATATTAATGACTTTGTCTCTAAATACATCTCTAGATTCTGAAGGAATCTTAGCTATATTGAAGTTAAAGATTTTTCAATTTCTAAGTTGGTAGCGTTTGCAGCTTTTAAAGTTGGACATAACCTTAATTTTTTCGAAATTATTATTTTTGAAAGATTTGAAAATTTTCGAAACATTAAGAATCAAGATTTATATAGAAATAAAACTATTTTTTAAATTATTTTTCCGACATTTTGAATTTTTTTTAAATGACTTGAGACTTTTAAGAAAAGTACCAAAAAGTTCCAAGCGAATTCAAGCTACTTTTAAATAATTCTTCAGCCCTATTAAAATCGATATTTTGACTATTTAAAACCTGATTCTTTTACATTTGGAGATTTATATTTCAATGCATTGTCTAAAATTTTATATTTTATATAATAAGAATATGAAATATTGTTTCGGAAAAATCGTTTCAAAAGATAATTCCCTATTTTAATAAACAGTATTTGTTCGAGCTTTTTAAAAATAAACCAAATGAATATTTTCTGGGTGGACTGAATAGGATTTAGAGTGTAAAATTGAAAATTTATTATCAACAAAAGCAAACATCATTTACTAAATGAAATGTTGACGTGCAGCTAGCATAAAAGGTTCTTTATGTCTTTAATTATTTTTCGAAACATTGAATTATCGTATAATGATTAAATACAAATTTGATTTACAATAGCAATTATACACTCAGTGATTTTATTATTGAAATCATGAATATTTTGGACTTAAATTTTCAATACAATCTATCAAAAGAAGCTTTGATTAATTAACATACTGAAATTTAATTAATTTTAATTGTTTAAAAATTAAATAGTTTTCAGTATTTTGAGCAAAAGGTGTATATTTATTTAAAAACAAAATTTTTAAAAATAGAATTGTCTAATAATAATACAAGTGTATAAATTGCTCTCTAAATCTGAATCAGTTAAAAGTTACTGTTTTAATATATCAAGAAGTCACTCACTGAATGAAATAATATTTCTACTAATTGTTTTGTCAAAAATAACCAATTATCAGTTAAAATTACTGAAATTTCAATAAATTTTTTCTTAATTCATTCAATCAGTCAAATTCGACAATTTTTTCAGTTATTTTTATTAACAATCAGTAATTTTTTTATTAATGGTCAGTTATTTTTTACTAATTGATGATGTAAAAAGTCGACCAAGATTTAACTGACAATCTGTTATTTTTAACTGATGTAAATTAAGCGAGTGAACGTTTAAATATAAAATTTGAGGAAATTAATTTATCATTATTTTGTCATTTTCCTCAAGTGTGCAAAAATGAAAATTACTTTTTAAATTTTCATTGCACGGGTAAAAAACGCTTCTGACAGTTTGCCAATAATTGTGTTCCGGAAACTAACTTGCCTGGTAAATGTTAATTTAAATTTCTAGGGAAAAGTTGTTTATTGCAAGTTTGTTTGCTAGTGAGGACAAGTTTCTTCAGCGATAAAACTTTTGAATTGAAATCTTGATACGAATGCGGTCGAGCTTTTGTGATTTATTTAAACTACAACATTACAAGAAATTTAACACGCAATTTTATCCGAGAAATTGTTATTTTATTGTTTCATTTGAATTACATTTTTTCTAAACTTCTCAAATTGCTTCTTGTTTAAACGTTGTAATACAAGTAATAATTGCGTAAACTAAAAAATTAACATGAAAAATACTAATAAAAAAATGTTCTAAAAAAATTGTTAAAAAAGCAATATAAAATGTTTAATTAAAAAAAAATGATGATTAATAAAAGTCATAATTGACTTTCCAATTGAAAACAATTTTAACAGAAGTGTTCCGACAAAATGGAAAAATGAATCCTGCTTAAATTAGTTATAATGTGACATTATTGGCAAACACGTTAGTATTTTCTGTCACCAAGTAAATGGAAATTAGATAATATGATTGGATGGCACTCAAAGTACGGTTCAAACCAATTTTCACAATGTGAAGCAAAAAGCTGTTTACCTTATTACGAAAATTTAATTTGTAAATGAGTTTCAACCATAAACGGATTAATTTTGAATTAAATTATTAATATTTAGTCTTGAGTCATTGGAACATAAAGATTAAATAATATTTTCATTAAAAGTGTTGCAAAAAATGCGTAAAAAGACTAAAGTTTCTGAAAATTACATTTTTTTGACATATCTTAATTAAAAAAATGTATTTGATGTTATTTTTATTTGCAACAGTTATGAAGAGAAATATAGCGTTTGCAAAATAAAATATTTTCATTATTTTTATATTAAGTCTATGAAAAAGTGTTACTAAAAGTTTCTTAAATGTCAGGGGAAAAGAAATAAATTTTGCCTGAACATCATTTTTATTATTATTTCGATTTTTATAAATTGGATGATTTTTTTTAGTTTTTCGCAATATTTTGCCGAAAGAGCTTGTCCCGCAAGTAATAAATGAAGAAATAATATGAAAATCTTTAATTAGATAAATCCACTTTATTTATTGCTCATAAACAATTTTATATGTTCGTGACTTTTATTGTATATATTAGTCGACAATTATAGATAATATTATTAATAATAGATTATGGTAGTAAAGAATACACGTGTAAATAAAAATGTTAATGAACAATAAATTAAATAGATTTATGTAATTAAACATTTTATCATTTATATATAGTATAGTAAAGGGGAAATGTGTCCAATATATTTCCGGATTGCGGTTGACCACTTACATTTTAATGACTATGTTGGGAATTGTCTATTCGAATCACATGCATTTAAATTCCTCAATCGGTATTACATTTAAATTTCATTGATAACGTGTTTGTAGCATTCTAAATATAATTTCTGCGCTTGGAATAACAAATTATAATCGAGACATAATCTCATTTATTTCATTGAATGTGCATTTAATCATGTTCCATTAAAAGTTTTATTACACTTTCTTTTGATAAATTTCATCCATTTTTAACCTCTGACAAAAAAAAATAAATGAAGATAATAAACTGTAAAAAATACCAAACAAAATAAAAGAAATATTTTAATTTCTTTTTTTTTCAAAAACGGTTATATTAGGTACATAAAAGATATACAAAACATCTTTTGTTCAATGACCAAATATTTAAACTGCAAATATGTACTTTTAATCAAATTGATACAAAAAAAGAAAATACAAAATTTCCTGAAAAACATTGTAATAAAAGAACAATAATTTTTAGAACTTGCTTGAAGATAAAATTTATTGTGCATTTATTCATTGACAAATTAATTTTGCTTGATTTTTTCTTTTAAAATAATAAATATTTTGACACCAAACTTTGTGGAATTACTTAAAATATCATTAAGAAGGTCTCTCTGGCCAAAGTTTGTTTAAATTTTACCTTAAAATTAAATTTTTAAAAAAATTGACTGAGGAAATGACATTTTTAATACTTCTGTGCTAAAATTTCTTCTTCAACTATTATTGACCCTTTTTATACTTTACAAGCTTCTGTAAATACTATCTTCTTTTCAGAAATAAGTTTTTACGTCTATTTTTTGTTAGACTTCAAGTCGCATAAAAAATGTAAACAGATCCTTTTTGATACTTTAAGAAAACTTTCATTACTACTTTTTGTATATAACAAAAGTCAAGGGTTTCTAAGATCCTTATTCCAAGGTAAAAGAAAAAAATGTGAGATAGTAAACAGTTGCTACGAGTCCTGCATTTGAAGTTTGAGAATAATAGAGGGGAAAGGAGAAACGCTTTTATGTTTAAAGTAAAAGGTTAAGAAAAGTTGTCAACTACGTAAATGAGGGTCTTACAAATTATTTATTAAATTATGAATAATATGTTTTATTCGTTTTGCGTCATTTAAATTATATAGAAATGTGAAGATTTTTTTTTTTTTTAGAATTTATAACAAATCCTCCGTAGAACATTATAATTGTACGTAAAACAAAGAACTTCGCTTCTCTTTTAATATCGCAACTATTCTTTCGTTTTATATTATGCATATATACAGAGTTATTAAGACACAACTCGTTCAGCTTTGCCGCAAAAGCTGTAGCTTTGGCAAGCAATTGCATTTGATGGAAAAATTTATGAAACGTGAATTTAATTGTTTTAAATCAAATAATGTTCTTCATTTTAAAAATTTACACGTAATAATGATTATAATTTATTTTTTGTTTATATATTTTTTAAAATTTTAAATATATCAATATTAAATTATATAATTACACTCTGTTTTAAAATTTTAATTGAATTGCTTTGAGAAATGAGATTAAAAACAGTTAATTCTTTGTTTTTATTTCTATTGCTTTATGAGAATTTATTTCATCACATATATTTTGTTATGACGCTTCTCAATATCCAATTCCCACATTTCTGCATAGACTCGATTTGATTCATGAAATATCAATGATAATGTCACTCGGATCACGAGATATTGTAGTAGCAGTAATAAACGATGGAAAGCGCAGGAATTGTTAGTAATGCATCAAAAATAATATATAGTATTTGTTGATTTAGATTTTTTTTAATTTATCAATCAGAGATAAACTGTATCATTTACTTCAGCACCTTTTACATTTTCTATAATTCTTTGGCAGATTTATATTTATATTTCGTCATTTGTATTGTACTCGAAAATTTTCAGAGACGTCTAGGTGATAAATTTAAATCTTACTAGAATTGACATTTTCTACTTAAAAGTACGACTTTTAGGTAGAAATTAAAGGTCAACTTTTTTTTATATTTTTCGCAACAATCAAGTTTTAATGAAAATTTAAAGAGCATTACCTGCATATTCTCGAGTATGGTCGGCAGGACTAAGTGTTTCTCGCATTGAAAGTGACATCAAGAGTTCCTGGTGCAATTTCTGTTTTCCAAAAGCTACTGCTCCACTGGTGACCATGATACATTCTCTACCTTCAATTTGACATTCTGCCACTTGTTCCACTATGGACGCCAAACGACCTAGAGCAAGTCCATGCTCATCTTCTCTGGTAATTACAGCACTTCCCAATTTCACCACCAATCTACGAGCGTATTTAAGTTGGCTCCTTTCCGTAAATGTTCCCTTTCGAGGACGGTCTGCTGTTTGATGCTCTCGTCGAATGTCTAATCGATTACTCTGCAAACAAATTTTTCAACATTTGTAGTATCTATTTTGAGAAGAAAATCTTTTAGACAAATATCGATTATGTACACATTCATTTTGGCATATTTCAAATGTGACCTATTTTATTTTTAATACTAGCAAAATATAACGCGCGATCAGTTTTCCATACATTCTAGAAATTAAACTATAATAATAAATAAAACAAATCGATGAATAATAAAGTGAGTAAATAATGAGTTTTTAAGTGAAGAAAGTGAGTAAATAGTGAGCTTTTGAATAAAAAAGTGATTAAATAATATGTTTTTTTTTAACAAAAAATGAATAAGCAAAATAGAGTTTGATATTATTGAATTTGGTATTGAAACGAAATAATTGGAATTTAAAGTAAATAATTGAGAAGTTTCAAAAATAATTGAAGTTACAAAAAAATAATTAAAATTTAAAACAAAAGTTTGAGACTGGTTTAAAAAATTTTAATTTTCGCACAATACTTGAGATATTGATGAAATAAGTAAAATGTAATGAAACTAATTGAATAATGACATAAATAATTATAAAAGCTGGTATAAAAATTACACTTTTTAACAATAGTTCAAAAATTAAAAAAAAAGAATAGAATTTTCAAGAAAATAATTGAAACTTGAAACAAATAATAAAAAAAATATCGAAAAATGTGTATGTGTAGAAAATAGTTAAATATTGACAAAAAACAATAAAATTTACAAAAAAAAATTAATAAAAAATGAGAAATATATTCAAAAATGGAGTAAAAAAAAAATTAATACATATTTATTGAAAAATTAACGATATAATTAAAATGTGTAGAAACTAATTGAATAATGACATAAATAATTAAAAACTGATCTTCAAAAGTTAATAAATTCATGACAATAATAAAAAGATTGAAGAAAATGACATTTAAAGAAAAAAATTCAAAAATGTCAAAAATATATGAATATTGACAAAAATAATTGATAACTTTAAAAAAATTAAAAATTTGAAATAAATAATTCAGAACTCGTGTAATGATTAAAAAATTATAGACAATAATTGTAAAGTTAAAAAAAAATATTATAAGTTTAAGGAAAACAATTGAAAATTAAAGAAATTAATTGAAGTTTGAAGACAATAATTGAAATTTGAAGAGAATAATTGAAAATGTCAAAAAAATTCAAATATGAGAAAAATAATTAAAGTTTAAAGAAAATAATTGAAAAACACTGCAAAAACATGGTATCTTAAATTGGACAAAAATGTCTTAAATTAAGATACTTTTGGTGTCTAAGACACGAAAAATGTCTTAATTTAAGACATTTTTGAACAATTTAAGACACCTGTTTTTGTAGTGAAGGTGTAAAAAAATTAATAAATTCATGACAATAATTAAAAAAATGATGAAAATAATTGAAAACAGGTGTAAGAAATTTAAAAGTTCATGACAATAAAAAAAATTAAATAAAGAAATTGTAATTTAAAAAAAAAAATTCATAACTGGTGCATAAAATTCTAAATTTGAAAAATTTACCGAACAATTGAAATTTTAAGAAATTTATTGAATAATGACATTAATAATTGTAAGCTCGTGTATAAGTAAAAAATTTATAGAGAATAATTGAAGTTTGAAGAAAATAATTGAAATTTGTTGAAATTAATTGAAAAAATGTTTAAATTTAATAAACTTATGATAATAATAAAAATAATGAAGAAAATGATTAAAATTTGTAGAAAATAATTGAAAACTAATATAATAAATTTAAAAATTCATGTCAGTAAAAAACATTAAATTTATTTATTTACGGGCAAAAGCCCATTACAATATAAAATTAAAATTGTTATTTGAAGTAAGTAGAATCAAATTAAAATTTGATATAACAATAATAATTACCATATTAAATATTAATAGGTCGCATTCAATAATTCAAAAAAAAATAATAATTGAAATTTGTAGAAAATAATTCTAAAATTGCAAAAATAATAGAAATATGAAGAAAATAATCGTAAAATAAAAAAAATGTTGAAAAATGACAGAAGTAATTAAAATTTAAAGAAAATTATTGAAAATTAACAAAAGTAGAATAAGAAACTAGTGTTGATAATAATTTAAATATTCTTGGCAATAATTTAAAGATAGAAAAAAATAATTGAAATATTGAGAAAATAATTGAAAAATGACAGAAGTAAATGAAAACTTGTGTAATAAATTTAAATTTTCATGACAATAATTTAAAGAATGAAAAGAATAATTCATATTTGAAAAAATTAAATTCAGAATCGCAAAAATAGTTGAATTTTGACAATAATACTTTAGAGTTGACAAAAGTACTTTAAATATGAAAAAAAAAAAAATATATAGGGATTCTAAATATTACTTCATTGAAACCCACACAACACTTAAGTCTGCTACAATTTTGCCGCAATTTTTCCTGAAATTTCCAAACTTGCAGCAACCTTGATGAAAGTTTCGGAACTTCAAGAATGATTAAAAAAAGTTACAGAATAATTTGAACTATAATTAATTTTTTAATTTTAATTTTTCCCAATAAAGTAAAATAACGACATTTGAATTTTTAATAAATTCGACTATCTGACACTTTAAATTAATCTAAAGTATTATTAAAATTCATATAAGTGTGTAATATATAAATTATTGTTAGTCATAATCAATATCTCGTCATTAAGGCTACCTCATCTGCATATTTTGTCTGTAAACTAAAACAATTTTAAAATTTCCTGATAAAGAAAATCAAAATTAATTAAAAACGGGCAGGGATTAACTTCACTTTGGGTTTTAAAACGTGGACAAAAAAAGATGAATAAATATATAAACTAACCAATTTCACTTCAAGTTTTAAAACGTGGACAGAAAAAAATGAATAAATATAAATATTAACTAACTTCAGGAGTTTACGGAGATTATTATTATTTAATTTTCTTTGGTATTTTCTGTTTTTCTGTATCTAAATTGAACCCAGTTCATATATAAAAAGGGTATTTTGAATTTGTAACTGGAAAAAAATTATTAACAGCATAACTATTTAAAACTGCGAGGAAAAGATTTTGAACTTTATTGTAAATAAAAATTTCCCAGTATTTTGGATTTTATCTTCAAGAACGTTATTTTTATAATTCTCTGTATTTAAGAAGTGTCCACCGCTTGATATAACCTCAAACTAAAAAGTAATTTTTAACAGCCAATGAAACTATAATTAAAATGATTTCACCAAATTCTGAAAGATTCAGTTTTACAATTGTCGGGAAAAATTAAGTTGGACCAAAATTTGTTGTAAAATAATAATGATTAAATATTTTGTGTTTTTTCTTTAAGGGTCAGTAACCAATTGAAACTTTCAATCAATTTTGACAAATAATAGCTCATTTTGCTCTTTTAAATATTTTCTACAATTCCTCTCGTTGAATTTTGTTTAAAATATTTTGTTCAAAAGTTATTAAGCAAATAAAATTTGTTTTTAACATATTCTTTTATAACAAAACATTTGAAACAAAATTCATCAAGTGGATTGTAGAAATTGTTTAAAAGGGAAAACTGAGCTATTATTTGTCAAAATTGGTTAAAAATTTCAATTGGTTACTGTCTCTTAAAGAAAAAACACTAAATGTTTAATAATTATTATTTTACAACAAATTTTGGTCCAACCTAATTTTTTATGATAATTGTACAATTAAATCTTTCAAAGTTTGGTGAAATAACTTTAATTATAGTTTCATTTGCTATTAAAAATCACTTTTTAGTTTGAGGTTATGTCAAGCGTTCGACTTTCCTTAAATTAAATAAAAAGGTATTTTTAATTAAGTTTTAAATAAAAAACGATTGTTTAATTCCTTCTTAAATAAAAAATGTATGCCTAATTATCTCTTGTGAAAACTAATAATGTATTTTTAGTTTTCTCTAAATTAAAATATTATTTTTAATGACCTCTTACTGAGAGAAATGTTTTCTCGTATCAATTAATTTTTGCATTGGATCAACTGTAAATTATCCTTAGGGATCAATAATAACTTATTGTTGACCCAAGTATATACTTGGATTAAAGATAATTATTCTTGAGCTAGGTATGATTATTTTTAAGCCAAAAACAATTATTATTAGTCTAAGAATATTATTCTTAGTCCCAGAATAATTATTCTTGATTCAAACATACAGCCTAGTCATATTTTCATCCTGAGTAGAAGTAATTTTCTTTCTCAATGTAATTAAAAGATTTTTTATCTTTTATTTAATTAAAAATATATTTATATAATCTTACTAATCTGAAAACATATTTAAACATTTTTCTTGAATAAAATTCATTTCTATAGGTGAACAATTTATATGGGTAAATAAATAAATAAACATGACTACAAAAAAAAAGTTTAAAAGATAACAATTTTTCACGCATTCATCATGAAAAGTGTACACAAGTAGAAAACTGAGAAAATTGTGTCGAGAAATCTAGGAGCTGGTGTTTCTCTAGATTTCCCAAGTGGAGTCATACACGTATGTCATGTGTGTACCGTTGCGAGGAAAATTGTTATTGACTAAGAAACCTAGCCAAGATTGAATCTTTAGTTTTAGTGTGCTCACAGTAGAATACAAAATTTTTGAGATTTTATACTCAGTTTTTGATAATTAAAAAAAGGTAAATAAAAGAATTACCAACTTTTGTAAATTTAAGTGCGCCAAAAATTATTATTCATTTCTTATAAACTTAAATTTAATAAACATTCAGCGCTAACAGATTTCATTATATTCTATTTTTAATACTGTGAAAATGTGTTTAATTTAAGATGTTGTTAATATTAAAGTGATATTAAGGTGACTTGAAATTCTAAATTCTCAAGATTTAATTCCAAAAAAGTTTTGGGCATTCAACATTGCTTGTAAATTTCAAAGAGTTTTATGACAGTTATGGACAGATTCTTTCTGTGCCAGTGACATCGTTCTCCGTCACTTATCCTTAATTTTAATTTGTGAAAATAAATTACAATTAATTTACGTTTTAGTTTATTCCAAATTTAATTATTTTTTAATTTTTTAGCTGCCTAATTCTAATTTTTATTAGGTACTGAAAAGTTCAATAAATTAAAAAATTCATTTGAATTTTAATTAGACTAAGGTTCAATTTGTTTTAACATTTAATCAACTCCAAGTTTTAATTTATCTACATGTTAATCAGATCTATACCTCTAATTCCTTAAAAACTGAAACGATTTAAATTTTCCATTTCATATTTAAACGTTCCTAACTGTTAATGACAAAAACTTCAGGGTAAAAATGTTAATCTAGTTCAAGCAAACTTCAATTAGTGTTAATGTAAATTCATTATAAGTTTAATCAGACTAAAACTTAATCCATGAAAACTTCAAATTATACAAATCTCAATTGATTGAAATTTCCGTTATTGTAGATGTCAAATTATTTTGTGCGCAACATTTTATGTGACTAATTTTCGAAAATTGTATTACTTTTTATATGTTATGAAAAAAAGGTACTGTGATTTCTGCAATTAGATTCATGATATTTTTAATTTAACGAATTAAATTTTTGATATTTTTCAATTCTAAAATAAATTAAGCACTTGGTATTATTGACTTACATTTTTATTTGTATATTTTTAAATTCTGAATTTAGTTCTTGATATTTTTAATTTCTAAAACTTATAACAAGTTTAAAATAAGATTAAAATCTTTTAGATTTCAGACTCAATCGCCCTTAAGTTCTTACGGTATTTTGAATTTATGCATAATTAAATTCTTGACATTATTAATTTCTTAAATTAAGTTTACATAATTTACATAGTTTATAAAGGTTTGCTAATGTAATAGACAGCTTATCATTGAAATGTAGATTAATTTTGCTTAAGGGAATAAGTTATCTGTGGAAGTTCAGGACATTAAAATTTACGTTCCTTACAGATGTCAATAAGTTTCCTTTCGTACATTTTCATTTACTATATAAAATAACAAAAATAGAAAAATACTTTTACCATTTAAGAATTAATGATTTTACGAGAAGATTAGAATTTTTGGAAACTGCTTACGTTTGATTATGAAGAAACATTAAAAAAGCGTGTAAAATAATTTTTCATTAAATATCGTGAAAATTTTTAAAGAAGTTGAATTTTTAAGGAGATTTTAAAAACATTAAATTTTTTAAAATCTAGGCAAGAATTCCAATTTTAAAATTTGACTGCCCTATTTTGTTTATTGAAAGTCAAACTAAAAATTAACTTTAAAACGGGCCCGTATCATTTTGACACAAATTTTTTCGGGCAACTTGTTATATTGTACTTCCGAAGATGAATGTTAAATTTTACTCCTTCTGAAATCAAAAATTTTTAAGTCTTATTTATTAAATAATTGATTTTAATACATTAAATTAATATTAAAAGACTTAATTAATCCAGTAAGTTCAATTATTGAATAATTAAAACTTAAAACTCTTTAATTTTAGTATGAATAAAGTATAACATTTATCTTCGGGAGTACAATATAACAAGTTGCACGAAAAAATTTGTGTCAAAATGATACGGGCCCTTTAAAACAACAAGCTTTGATTACATCTAAATATTTGTTTAAAATTTAACTGCCATTTTGGATCTGCTATTTTGTATTCTTAAATTTAAGAAATCTGCGACTTTAAATTTGTAGTAATGAACATAAAAACCTCCGAATAACTAAGGTAACAGTACCAATACTCGATCAGTACCTATAGTCGACCAGTGATGATTTAATTAGACAAAATTAATTAATAGTTTTATTACATTGGTAAAAATAAATCATGTAATATTCGACGTAGTATTTGGCATTAATATTATTAAACTATTAATTAATTTTATCCAATTAAATCATCACTGATCGACTATAGGTACTGATCGAGTATAGGTATCGTTACCTTAGTTTCAAGAATATCCTATAATTCTTACATTTTTCTGACACCTTAGATTCGGCATTTTGAATTTTAAAACTCAGGTTTCAAGTTTGTTTTTAGCAATTACAAAAACTGCTCCAGATACCGAATTTCATTAATATTCACTACATTTTGTCACTTTTGTATACTCGACGATGATTTTATAAAAAAATTCCATTACAGTCCCCGTTTTAAAATTGTATTTTCTCAATAACGATATATATCGTGTAGCTTAACCATTCCTGTCATGATATATTTAGAACAATTAGAAGAAAATAAATCGAGTTAAGATATTTTAAAACTGAAAATAGAATTTATAAAATTGAGATTTTTAATATCAAATTTTTTAATTGTACAAAGAGAGCATTTATTTTTATAAAAAGAGATTTTTTTTATATAAAGAGCAATTTTTGAAACTCAAGAAATTACCTATTGAAAAATTTGTCTTACTAATGTCAAGTGAACACGTTGAAAAGTCTGATACAAAATGGAAATATCGAGAAAATAATCCAGAAGAGATATAAATTTTGATTTATGTCGATACTTGGGTAATTAAAGTATATCATTGAAACTTTGATCTATAACGTGACGAACACGGAAACAGCTGACCATTTCATTGACACGTTTTATCTACTGTTTGACGATCGGACTCTGGAGAGCCGTAGTATGCAGGGAAATAGAACACACGCATGAATTGTTTGCGATAAATATCAAGATAATCAATCATGCAGTGTTAGTAATTTGTCTGCTGAACATTGTGGTCGTAACAGCCACGATACTTCCGGAATATCCTGTTAATTATAATGACGATTGACATCAGCTACATTCGTTAAGGGAACACGGAGGATAGTATAATTTGATCATGCGAACCAACAAGTCAATAATTCCTGGCGTTATAATACTGACACGCTGATGATACAAGAATCAACATGGCGTGAAGCGAACAATTTTCAATCTTATGTGCAGATTATACGCTTCAGAATTTACCAGGAAAATCAACGAATTGTGAAATCTAGTTCCTGCAGAAACAAAAGGCCAATCACGCCACACATTTTTTTATATTAATTTTAACTTTTCCTCGAACATTTTCTCTATACGGTGCATTTTTAGATATATATTCAGTTTAATATGCATATTTAGTGAATAACATCACCCAAATGCGACCATCTGCAAAATTCTACATGCGAACGAAATTTTTCTGAAAGGAAACTCCAGATATTTACATTTTTCATCAACCTATTAACGCCACTTTTTTCGGCAAATTTTGTTTTCTATATGGAGAAGAAAATTTTAATATATCGTCAGTTTTGACGTGAAGTTTATGCACTTTATAAACATTACTAGCAAAATATAACGCTGGCAAACGCGCGATTAGTTTTCTACATTTTAGAAATTAAAGTATAATAATAAATTAAACAAATCGATGAATAACATTTATCCAATAAAGAGGGTTGCCAGTGGACTTGCAGATTGAAAGACTTTTTAATTTAAAAAAGTGAGAAAATAATGAGTTTTTAAGTAAAAAAAGTGAGCAAATAATCAGCTTTTAAATAAAAAAAGTCAATTAGCAATTTAGAGTTTGATATTACTAATATTAAATTAGGGGGCGCCAGCAGGAAAAGTCATTCAAATTTTAAAAAAACAATTGGAAAATCGCAAAAATAATTGAAATAAGGTAACAGTACCAATACTCTATCAGTACCTGCAGTCGATCAATGATGATTTAATTAGACAAAAGTAATTAATAGTTTTCTTATATTGGTAAAAATAAATCTTGCAATATTCGAAGTAGTATTTGGCATCAATATTATTAAACTATTAATTAATTTTACCCAATTAAATCGTCCCTGATCGACTGTAGGTACTGATCGAGTATAGGTACCGTTACCTTATGTAGAAAATAATTAAAAAATGACATAAATAATTGTAAAAGCTGGTGTAAAAATTACACTTTTTAGACAATAGTTGAAAAATTGAAAAAAATAATAGAAACTTCAAGAAAATAATTGAAATTTGAAAAAAATAATTTAAAAATATATAAAAAAAATGTATATGTGTAGAAAATAGTTGAATAATGACAAAAATAACTAAAATTTAGAAAAAAAATTAATAAAAAATAAGAAATATATTCAAAAATGAAGTAAAAAAATAAAAAAATGTAATACATTATTTGAAAAATTGTATAAAATAATTGAAAATTAACGATATAATGAAAATGTGAAGAAACTAATTGAATAATGACATAAATAATTGAATAATGATCTTCAAAAGTTAATAAATTCATGACAATAATAAAAAGATTGAAGAAAATGACATTTAAAGAAAATAATTCCAAAATGTCAAAAATATTTGAATATTGACAAAAATAGTTGTTATTTGAAAAAATAATCGAAAAATGACAAAAATAATTAAAAACTTTAAAAAAATTCAATTTTGAAGAAAGTTCTTGAAAAGTTGACAAAATAATTGAGATTGATAACTGCATAAAATTAAAAATTTAAAGACAAAACTTGAAAGATTGACCAAAAAATTGATATCTTAAGAAACTGATTGAATAATCACATAAATAATTGAAAACTGATCTTCAAAAGTTAATGAATTCATGACCATAATAAAAAGATTGAAGAAAATGACATTTAAAGAAAATAATTCCAAAATGTCAAAAATATATGAATATTGACAAAAATAATTGATAACTTTAAAAAAATTAAAAATTTGAAGAAAATACTTGAAAACTTGACAAAAAAATTTGAAATATTAAAATAAATAATTCAAAACTCGTGTAATGATAAAAAAATTATAGACAATAATTGTAAAGTTAAAAAAAATATTATAAGTTTGAGGAAAACAATTGAAAGTTTAAGAAATTAATTGAAGTTTGAAGACAATAATTAAAATTTGAAGAGAATAATTGAGAATGTCAAAAAAATTCAAATATGAGAAAAATAATTACAGTTTTGAAGAAAATAATTGAAAAAGGTGTAAAAAAATTAATAAATTCATGGCAATTAAAAAAATGATGAAAATAATTGAAAACAGGTGTAAGAAATTTAAAAGTTCATGACAATAAAAAAAATTGAATAAAATAATTGCAATTTTTAAAAAATAATTGTAATTTAAAAAAAAATTTGATAACTGGTGCATAAAATTCAAAATTTAAAGACAATACTTGAAAAATTTACCAAACAATTGAAATTTTAAGAAATTTATTGAATAATGACATTAATAATTCAAAGGTGGTGTATAAGTAAAAAATTTATAGAGAATAATTGAAGTTTGAAGAAAATAATTGAAATTTGTTAGAAGTAATTGAAAAAAGTACAAATTTAATAAACTCATGACAATAATCAAAATAATGAAGAAAATAATTGAAATTTGTAGAAAATAATTGAAAACTAATATAGTAAATTTAAAAATTCATGGTAATAAAACAAAATTGAATTTATTTATTTACGGGAAAAATTTAAAGCCCAATGCAATATAAAATTAAAATTGTTATTTAAAGTAAGAATCAAATTAAAATTTGATATAACAATAATAATTACTATGTTAAATATTAATAGGTCGCATTCAATAATAATTTGAATAAAATAATAATTGAAATTTGTAGAAAATAATTTTATAATTGCAAAAATAATAGAAATATGAAGAAAATAATCGTAAAATGGCAAAAATACTTGAATGGTGACAAAAGTAATTGTAATTTGAAGAAAATTTATAAAAATTAATAAAAGTAGAATAGAAACTGGCGTTGAAAATTTAAATATTTCTGACAATAATTTAAAGATAGAAAAAAATAATTGAAATGTTGACAAAATAATTAAAAATAACAGAAGTAAATGGAAACTTGTATAATAAATTTAAATATTCATGACAATAATTTAAAGACTGAAGAGAATAATTGATATTTGAAAAAATTAAATTGAGAGTCGCAACCTTTCCGGAAGTTTTCAAACTTGCAGCAAACTTGATGAAAGTTTTGGAACTTTAAAAATGGTTAAAAAAGTTACAGAATAATTTAAACTATATTTCATTTTTTAATTTTAATTCTTTCCAATAAAGTAAAATAACGTCATTTAAATTTTTTCTAAATTTGACTATTCGACACTTTAAATTAATGTAAATTATTATTAAAATAAATATAATTGTGTAATATATAAATTATTGTTAGTCATAATCAATATCTCGTCATTAAGGCTACCTTATCTGCATATATTTTGTCCGTAAACTAAAACCATTTAAAAATTTTCTGATAAAGAGAATCAAAATTAATGAAAAAAAGCAGGGACTAACTTCACTTTGGATTTTAAAACGTGGTCAGAAAAAGATGAATAAATATAAATAGTAACTAACTTCAGGAGTTCACGGATATTATTATTATTATTTAATTAGTAATAATAATAATAATTGCACTGAGGAAAAGAGTTTTTGAATATTATTTGATAGATATGGATTCTTAGAAGAAGTTAGTTTTTCATTTCGAAGAATTCGACACGATTGAAGTGCATGATTTGGTGCACCTTGTCAGTCATGTGAATCTTTAGTAAACAGATAGCAATATTCAAAGATAAGTTTATCAAGATAATTATCTTCCGAAAACAGTATTGAAAGAAAATATTACAAATAAAACTGGATTTTATAGAAATTTTCAAAAAACATTTACCTCAAGATAGAATTGTTTTGTAATATGTAATGTCAGAATATTATGAAAATGTTTCTCAGTAGAATGAAATTTTAATAATCCTTAGCCAGTAATTTGTGACGTCATAATGCACTATATATGCCTTTAAGAATATTTCTCAGAGGCAGAATGCGGGATCTGTATTTTTCATTTCCATGAAACAAGAGGAATCAATATTTCAATATTTATGTTCTATAACGCTTTCTTTATAAAAGTAGATGCTCTTTTCCTTTGGTAGTTTTAAAATTAAATACATCGATAAGGGAAAAAAGTTTATAAACTGAAATTTTCAATATAAATGTAGAATTTAATTGGTCTATTGGAAAGGATAGTATGTAGTTTCATGAATGTTTAAAGATAGTATAAATACTACTGAAAATACTATTTTAAAAAAAAACTCTATAATTAAGGTTTCTGTTGAATAAGAAAATTTTTTTTTTTATAAATAATAAAATGTTCAGTTTAAACAATATTCTGCAAAGTTTCTTTGATTTCAAAAAAATTAATGTCTGGTTGAAGTCGATGCTTGTACAATGTTTCGGAAGTATTTTATTTAATTATATTTACGTCAGTAACTTTTTCTTCGATTTAGAGGTATAAAATTGAGTAAATTGAAGCTTTAGAGAGTTTCAGTGAAAATAGTTATTTATTGGTTATTCAGTTACTCTGCTTTGCTCTTAGACTGTCAGGTTTGTGCTGTAGTGAATAGCATATCAAAAGTTTCTAGACATACACACTTTGCACATTTGAAAGCACGAAAACGTGTTCCTTATTTTCTAACCTAGGGCAAGTGAAATAATTTTGCTAGAGGCATCACAAACTTAATTTCTAAATGACCCACCCAATTTCTGCTTTCTACAAAATTAAATTAGTGAAAAGTTTCTAATGAAATTGCGAGATGTCTTTGTTTTACCAAGTACTTCTCACTTTAATATATATATATATAATCAAAATAGTAAAATAATAAATTAATACCAAAAGAAAATACATTTTAGGGTTGTTTTATTGTTACAACAATTTCAGTCACATTATTTAAGAAATTCAAATGAAATAATTAATTAATTATTTAACTTAATGATGCTTGTTATGTTTTACAAAGGGAAATTGATTTCTAGTTTTGTATGAAATATTTGATAGGTTGAACTTATAACTCTTTTTCTTTATGGGACTGAGGGTGAAGAAGGAAGGAACGTTATATGAAATATTCAAGAAAATTAACTTTTTTATACAAATATTGTTACAATACTTTATTATATGGAAGTAAATTTCAAGGAAAATTCAAAGTTTATAGTAAAATTTTCTCCGATACTAAGAATAGCTTTTATCACGACAGGCGGATTAAGATCGTTTTAATTAAGACGTGTTTTGTGTAGAAACAATTTATATCGGAAAAATGGAAATGTAGAAGAAATGTAGGTATACGTATAGGAAGAACCCGCATTTCGTAAAAACTGGGACATGATGTTATTCGAGATCGATACTTGATCTTTTTTTTCTTTAATATCGATGTTAAATAAAAAAGTATATTATTTATAGTATATTGAATTACGTAATACAGGATTTATAATAAAAAGTATCATAATAATAATAATTATGTATCTAGTTAATCAATTTTAAAATCCAACATTATCCACTCTTTCTTTAATTAGATTCTCTATTTTTTCTCAAACACTTTAGACACTTTTTTTCTTATTTTCTAAAAAGACATCAATTACATAAAACTGACCTATTATTAAACAAAATTAAATAACAATTTTTAATTAAAAATAACCGCAAATACTTTTAAAGAAAACTAGAATTTTCGCTAAAAATAAAACGAGTACACTGCAAAAACAGATGTCTTAAATTATTCAAAAATGTCTTAAAATAAGACATTTTTCGTGTCTTAGACACCAAAAGTATCTTAATTTAAGATATTTTTGCAGTGTAGAAGAAATTTCTTTCTTTCGGTTTTCAAATTTTTTACATTTGACGGCACACACTTTGACACTATTTTGTTCACAATTGATAAAAAAAATGTTAAAATTGAAATAGAAGGAAATATTAATTGAATTAAACCAAGTGAAATTCAGAAGAATTGTTCACACTAATTTCAATAAGATTGTATTAGATGAAATTTGGTCACTTTGGAAATGATTACGTACAGGTGGAAGATGACCGGAAGCTGAGGAAGAGAATCTGCCTAAAGAGGGCGACAACCTCGTTAATCTCAGCGTTAAAAAAGCCGCGTACATCTTCTCCTGCGTCGATTAGACTCTCGAGAGTCGGAGAAAAGATCGCGGTGTTCAACAGCACACTGACATTCATTGTAAGAGCTAAATGAGACAAGAAACTCTTATCAGCTCAGATTAAAAGTTTTCTTGGTGGGGCGCTATTTCTACAGAGATTCATTGGTGTAATGAAGATTCAAGAGTCTTATTATTACAAGGACACGCAAAGTCCGTAACTGATGAAAAAACTATTGTTCAATTAAAAAAAAAAAAGTTTAATCAAATAAGTCACATTATGCTCACTGTAAAAACAAGGGGCGGCGACTTGTAAATTTTAGCCATCTGCACACTTAATATTGACCGGGAGGTGGAAGGGGAGAGAAATAAAATAATAATACATTAAAGAGTTTCCTAATTAGCGTAATAATTATTGTAATGCAAAAGTTGACAATTGGTTTCGAGTGAATTTTCGGAATTAATAAACAAATGTTTAAAATAATATAATAATAAAATAATAATACATTAAAGAGTTTCCTAATTAGCGTAATTATTGTAACGCAAAAGTTGACAATTGGTTTCGAGTGAATTTTCGGAATTAATAAACAAATGTTAAAAATAATAAAAAATTTGTGAAAATCATTGTTATTAAAAAAAGAATAATTAAAAATTGACGAACTTAATTGAATTTTGAGAAAAATAATTGAAAAATGATTTAAACATTTAAAAATGGGTACAATACTTAGATTTGAGATAATAAATGAAAATTTAGTAAATTATTGAAAAACAATTAATATACCTAATTAAATTGGATGAAGAAAATAATTGCAAGAAGATAAAAAAAAAAGAAAATTGAATAAAATTGATTGCAAAATGACATAAATAATTAAAAATATAAAAATTTAATTCAGGAATAGTGAAAATAATTAAAAATTGAAAAAATTGATTGCAAAATGATAACAATAATATTTGAAAATTGAAGAAAATTACTGAAATTTGAGAAAAATATTTCAAAATCTAGGAAATTAATTAAAAAATAATGAAAATAGTTACAAATTCGAGAAAAAATTTGCAAATTAAGAAAAATAATAAAAATGGAAGAAAACAATTTTAATTTGTGGAAAATAATTGAAAAAATTACAACATATATTTTTAATGAAAGAAAATAATTGTGAATTGGAAAAAATAACTGAAATTAGAGATATTAAAAAATTAAAGAAAAATTAAAGAATTTATTGAAAAATAATTGAAAATGATAAAAACTAATTGATAAATGATAGAAATCATTAAAAATTGAAGAAAATAATAAAAATTTGCAAACAAAAATTGTAAAAATTGCAAAATATATTTGAGTACTTGTACGCTGGTTATCTGGGTTATTACAAAATTATTTCAAGAATTTTAAATTCAGGAAAATAATTACAACATTATAGAAATAATCGAAAATTGAAGAAAATAATGGAAATTTTAGATAAATAATTTAAATTTTTAGAATTAATCATAAATATTAAAAATAATGTAAATTTTGTGAAAATCATTGCAAATTGTCGAACGTAATTAAAATTTGAAAAAACAATTGAAAAATAATTAAAACTTTAAAAGTGGAGACGATAACTTAGATTTCAGATAATAAATGAAAATTTAGGAAATTAATTGAAAAATAATTAATATATCTAATTAAAAGGTGGAGAAAATAATTGCAAAAAGATAAAAGAAAATTATAATTAAAAAAATAATTGAAAATGGAAGAAGTTAATTGCAAAATGATAACAATACAAATTGAAAATTGAAGAAAATTATTCAAATTTAAGACAAATATTTAAAAATGTAGGAAATTAATTGAAGAATAATCAAATTAAAATACAACATATATTTGCAATAAAAGAAAATAATTGCAGGATGATAAAATTCATTTTAATTGAAAAATTAAGTGAAATTTGTGATAAATTACATAAAATTTAAAAATTAATCTAAAAATAATTAAAAATGACAAAAAGTAATTAAAAAATTATAGAAATAATCGGAAATTGAAGAAAACAATGAAAACTTGAGGTAAAGAATTGAAAATTTCGCTATTAATTAAAAAGTAATCAAAATAATATAAAGTTTGTGAAAACGATTGCATATTAAAAAAAAAAATTAAAACTTGACGAAAGTGTTTGAAATTTGAGAAAAATAATTGAAAAATGATAAAAGAAAATGAAAATTGAAAAAAGTATTTGAAAAATGAGATAAATAATTAAAAATTTAGGAATTTAATTCAGGAATAGTGAAAATAATTACAAATTGATAAAATTCATTGCAAAATGATAACAATAATAATTGAAAATTAAAGAAAATTATAAAAATTTAAGCAAAATATTTTAGAATCTAGGAAATTAAATGAAGAATATTGAAAATAATAAAAAATTCGAGAAAATATTTGCAAAGTAATAAAAAAAAATTAGAACATATATTTGTAATAAAGGAAAATAATTGCAGAATAATTAAAATAATTGTAAATTAAAAAAATAATTGGGAGTTGTGATAAATTATATACAATTTAAAAATTAATTAAAAAATAATTGAATGTGACAAAAAGTAATTGAAAAAAATAAAAATAATCGTTAACTGAAGAAAAGAATAAAATTTTGTTAAAAATAATTGAAAAAATTGCAAGATATATATGAGATAAACAAAACTACAATTACAATTATATGGGTAAATATCTGGAACTGTTAACTTTTCATTTCAAAAAAACATAGAAAAAAAATATTTAAAAGCACATTAATATAAATTCGCATATAAGTTAAGGTGAATATCTGGAACGTAATTTTTTAACTGATTATTTAATATTTTAAAGATTTAATTCATTTTTTTTCATTTTTAATATAACGGTATTATACTGGTTAGAATGATAGCATTTGTCGATTGTTTTAAATTTAAAAAATTAACTAGCAAAATAAAACGCGCGCAAGCGCGCGATTAGTTTTTCCTATCTTTTAGAAATTATAAAATACAATAAAAAATATAACAAATCGGTAAATAATATTATCTAATATGAAGAAATAAATATTTTAAATATAATATTTAAAAATCAATTAATATAAATAAAATAAATATTTATTTAGGACAAAATTTATAATATTTTAGAATTAAAAAAAAAATTGCAAAATATAAATGAAATTAAACAAAATAATTGCAAATTTTGCAAATTAATTGAAAAAAAAATGAAAACAATTAAAAATTGGGGAAAGTAATTTAAACAATCATAAAAATGTTTTAAACATAAAGAAAATAATTTAAATTTGAGAAAAATACTTGAAAATTTTAAAAGTAAATTAAAACAAAATTGAAGAATGAAAAGTTAGAGAAAATAATTGAAAATTGAAAAAACATGGTTAAAAATTGAGATAAATAAGTTAAAACTAAAAGAAATAATTAAAATTTAGGAAAATAATTAAACAAATTACATAAAATATTTTAAATAAAGGAAAGTTAAGCAAAATTTGAGAAAAATACTTAAAACTTTCAGAAGTTTATTGACAAAAAAGAAAATAATTAAAAATAAGAGAAAATAAATGAAAAAAGATAAACATAATTTAAAATTGAACAGAACAAATTTTAATTAAAGAGAAATAAGTAAAAACTTTTTGTCAATTATGAAATAGAACGAGAAAAAGAACGAAAGTAATTGAAAATTGAAGAAAATAATATTAAAAAATAATATAAATAATGGAATAATTGAAAAGTCAGATAAATAGTTAACAATTTTTGAAATTATGAAACAAATATAAAGAATTAAAAATTGAAGAAAATAAATTTTGCTAAATAATTGAAGAATGTTTAAAAATTTAAAAATTTGAAGATATTAATTAAACTATGATACAAACAATAATAAGTTGTAAAAAATAAATGACATTTAAGTGTGATAATTAAAAAAACTACAGAATTTTTTTTAAATAATAAAGAATAAATAATTGAAATTTGACAAAAATACATGAAGATCTTAGAAATCAATTAAAAAAAAGAAAATAACTAAAAACTGGAGAAAAGAATTGAAGAAATAAGCTAAAAGTAATTGAAATTTACGATAAATAATAAAGAAATGTACGATAATTAATAAACAAATTTTGAAATTATGAAAACAAAGAAAAATAATTAAAAATTAAAGAAAACAATTGAAATTTTAGAAAAATTCTTATAAATCTTAGAAAATAATTTTAGAAAATAAGAATAACTAAAAATTGGAAAAAGACTGAAAGAATGCTAAAAATGATTGAAATTTACGATAATTAATAAATTTTTTTAAAAATTATGAAAACAAAGAAAAATAATAAAAAATTGAAGAAAATAATATAAATTTGAGAAAAATACTTAAAAAATTTTAGAAATTTATTTTATAAAATGAGGAAAACTAAAAATTGGAGATAAGTCTGGAAGAAACCTAAAAATAATTGAAATTTATGATAATTAATAAAAAAAATTTGAAATTCTGATAACAAATAAAAATAATTAAAAATTAAAGAAAACAATTGAAATTTTAGAAAAATTCTTAAAAATCTTAGAAAATAATTTTAGAAAATGAGAATAACTAAAAATTGTAAACAAAAAAACTGGAAGAATGCTAAAAATAATTAAAATTTACGATAATTAATAATTTTTTTTAGAAATTATGAAAACAAAGAAAAATAATTAAAAATTAAAGAAAACAATTGAAATTTTAGAAAAATTCTTATAAATCTTAGAAAATAATTTTAGAAGATGAGAATAACTAAAAATTGGAGAGACTGGAAGAATGCTAAAAATAATTGAAATTTACGATAATTAATAAATTTTTTTAAAAATTATGAAAACAAAGAAAAATAATTAAAAATTGAATAAAATAATAGAAATTTGAGAAAAATACTTAAAAAATTTTAGAAATTTATTTTATAAAATGACGAAAACTAAAAATTGGAGATAAGTCTGGAAGAAAGCTAAAAATAATTGAAATTTATGATAATTAGTAAAAAAAATTTGGAATTCTGATAACAAATAAAAATAATTAAAAATTAAAGAAAACAATTGAAATTTTAGAAAAATTCTTAAAAATCTTAGAAAATAATTTTAGAAAATGAGAATAACTAAAAATTGTAAAAAAAAACTCTAAGAATGCTAAAAATAATTAAAATTTACGATAATTAATAATTTTTTTTGAAATTATGAAAACAAAGAAAAATAATTAAAAATTAAAGAAAACAATTGAAATTTTAGAAAAATTCTTAAAAATCTTAGAAAATAATTTTAGAAAATGAGAATAACTAAAAATTGTAAAAAAAAACTCTAAGAATGCTAAAAATAATTAAAATTTACGATAATTAATAATTTTTTTTAGAAATAATGAAAACAAAGAAAAATAATTAAAAATTAAAGAAAACAATTGAAATTTTAGAAAAATTCTTATAAATCTTAGAAAATAATTTTAGAAGATGAGAATAACTAAAAATTGGAAAGACTGGAAGAATGCTAAAAATAATTGAAATTTACGATAATTAATAAATTTTTTTAAAAATTATGAAACCAAAGAAAAATAATTAAAAATTGAAGAAAATAATAGAAATTTGAGAAAAATACTTAAAAAATTTTAGAAATTTATTTTATAAAATGAGGAAAACTAAAAATTGGAGATAAGTCTGGAAGAAAGCTAAAAATAATTTAAATTTATGATAATTAATAAAAAAAAATTGAAATTCTGATAACAAATGAAAATAATTAGAAATTGAAGAAAATGTTTGAATTTTCAGAAAAATACTTAAAAATCTTAGAAAATAATTTTAGAAAATGAGTATAATAATTAAAATCGAAAACAATAATTGTAAAATGATAAAATTAATTAAAAATTGACAATAATAATTGAAATATGCTGAAAATAATTAGGGATTGAGAAAGAAAATTGAATTATGATGAAAATAATTTAAATATATGAAAAATTGAAAACTTTCAATAAAATTTGAGAGAAATAACTGAAAAAATCAGAAAGTATATGTTTAAAAAAAAATAATAATTATAAAATTACTTAAAAATTTTTAATTAAAGAGAATAATTAAAAAATCGCAGAAATATCCGAAAATTGATGAAAATAATTGCAATATCGGATAAATAATTGAAAATTTTAAAAGTAATGCCAAAATAATGAAAATAATTATAAATTGACGACAATCAAGAAAAATTGCAGAATTTATTTTTAAGCAAAAGAAAATAATTAAAAAATCTTTATATAATGGAAAAAATTGATGACAATACTCTAAATTTAAGATAATAACTGAAAATTTAGGAAATTAATAACATGTGTATATATTTTAAACTTCTTTAAAAACCATAATAAATTTTTAAACCATTTTTCGAAACTGTTTTTTTACACAAATGACAATTAAAAACCAGTAAAACACGACACTAACGAAAAAGGTTACCTTATTTTTTCAATTCAAATTTCAAAATATTTCCTGATAAAGAGAGTCAAAAATCAATAAAATAACAGGGAGTAAGACTAACTTCACTTCAGTTTTTAAAACATGGACAGACAAAGATGTATAAATATTAATACTAACTAACTTCACTTCAGACTTTAAAACGTGGACAGAAAAAACGAATAAATATAAAAAGTAACTAACTTCAGAAGTTTACGGAGATTATTATTATTTAATTTTTTTATGCTTTGTTGTTTAAAAAAGTTTTTTTACACATTGAAATTTATTATCTATGTTTTATCAGTTTTTAAATTTTACATCTAAAAGAAAATTAATTTTAAAAATAAAGGAAGCCGCAAAAATTGTTAACAAAAAAAAAATAAGTAAAAAAGACATAGTTTTTCAACAAAATTATATTATTAGTAGTAATTGTTTTTATAATTGTGGTACCATTATTATGTAAATACATTTTTTGTCGGGAAAATATATTAAGTGTACAAGATAGAAATACAAATTTAGATGAAACTAGTTTTATTTTACAATTTTTTTGTTCCGATTTTTTTTCCTATGAAGTGCATTGATATTTTTATGTTCATCGTCATTGAAAGAGAAAGTTTTGTTGACGCAAATTTCTCGAATATTTCGCTTTTTATCCTTTTTTTCTTTTTCTTTCCGTCTCTTCTCTCTCATTTGTTCTGTTTTTTTTTTTTCAAAATTTTATCTCCTTCTCTCATTTTTATTAATTAAATTTAATTAATTAAAATTAAATTTAAAAACACTTTCTTTATTATTTCAAAATATCAAAACATTTGACTTTGAGTGAAGTTGGCAATTTATCAAATTAATAACCTTTAATACAATTTAAAAATCAGTCGTTTCGGTTCTGACCGTTACGGTCCTGACATTTTCGTAAATACCTCATTGTGCAGTGAAGTTTTTGTTAAAAGTTTTAAAACGGTCTTTCACATGCTGGTAGACAATATATTTATTTAAATTTGCCGCATGTTATATTATTTTTGAAAAGCTTCATGTTTCGTTTCAAATAACAGACGTTAAAAATAGTTTTAAAAAGTGATTAGAATTCTCATTTTTGTTGAAAATACTCGCTTCATAAAATCCAAAGAATAACGAACTTTAAAATGATCTCCTTAACCTTGTAGATATAATCATTATTTAAAATAATTTTTTAATTGTAACTATAGGTTGAATCTATTTTAAATCATGCAGGCCGACTAACTTCAAGTTGTAGATTTAACTGCCGCTAAATATTTTATTTTATATGAAAAATAAAAGGATATTTTTTGTTATTTTTGATAAAAGTTATTTTTAACAAAGTTACAAGCACTTGAATTTTGAATGGAAAAACTTAAAATAACAGTGAAAATACTTTGTTTAACTTGTAATTTTTTGCCTAATTAATGTAATCAGATTTTGTTTCTTGGATCTTTTAGGTGGTCTTTTCTTTTTCAAAATGCTACTTGGAATTTTTAAAAAGCTTTAAAAATAACAGCATTAAAGATGATTTTCCAAAAATAAATAAGGTCCATTTTTCTCAAAAACCCCATCTTTTATTCATTAAACATAAGCAAATGTTCCTACAAGTTTTAAGAGTGTTAAAAACTGTATTGTCAGACAGGGGAATTTTTTCTTCAAAATATTCTTTTTTACACAAAAATTTGAGTGTGTTAGTGTGCATTAATTATTCTTGATTTTATAAAACAACTTACTTCAGTTGAATTAATTGCATTTCATTTGTTCTTAAACTTGTATACCAACAATCACAAAATTTAAATAAAAAATTATTTTTGAATAAGATTCTTCTGACTGCCCGAATGCTTGGCCTGTATATAGTTCGAAATGGATTCAAACTATATTCTATATTATATTAACCGTTCTTCGTTTCGAAAATGTTTTTATTATCTATAAACGAATTTCGCTAAAAATTCGAATTAATCGTGTTATTCTAGTCGATGAACGAAGTAGAAATTTTTCTTATTAGTTTGTAAAATTCTTAGTGAAAAGTTAGATTTAAAGTCGATAGGTCTTTGTAGATGAAAATGTAATCTTTAGAGACAACCTTATGGGTCCAATGTAACTGACGCTACACGTGTATAGGGGAAATGTTTCCGATAATCTCTGATTGCTGATTCATCGCTGGACAAATGCACCCGGTAATGAAATCAGATTTAATTGCATTGGGATGGGAGAGAAACTGAAACCCGTTAATTGCTTCCAATACCTAACACTGATGTGTGAAGGCTTACTAAATGGAAACAGCTGAAAGAGCAAAGTACATTAGTCAAATTTCACTAACTTTATATATTATATTACTTAATTATAAAAAATGTCTGAAATATTCACCAATAAGGGACAACATTGTTTACATTCTAAAAAAAGATATTTTTATCGAATCCAAGTTTAAATGATTTCAATTTTAATTGCTTCAAAAATGCAGAGTTTCAAAATTGTAAAAAATTCAAATTTTAATACAAATTGAAAATTAGACTTCGTTTGTGTTTCCAAATTTCAAAGATTCAGAATTGGAATGCCTTCAAATTTAAAAAATTTTGTAGTTAGATTTAGTGTATTTAATATTTTTTGTTAACGAATATAAACACACTTTTTAAGTGTGTGTCTCTTATTTTAATTTTCTTCGAAAATGCAAAGCTTTGCAAATTGGTAACAAGTTCAAATATGAATGATACTAAATTGAATTGAATTTAAAATTAAAAAATATTTAAACTGGATTAAATTCAAAACTAAAAAATATTCAAATTGGATTTTGCATTCAAATTTATAAATAAGTATTTCCAAATATAAATTCGTTCAAATTTCCATGTACCAAACTTCAAAAGCTTCTAAATTACATTCAATACATCTATAAATTAAATATCATTTAAATTATATTTTAGAGTTTATATTTTTATTTTTTGAAAATTTACCTATTTCATTAACTAGTTGTAAATAAGTCTTAACAGTCATAATTTATTGTTCATGACCTATAATTTAAAAGAAGTTATAGTTCGAAATACAATGTTTCTTAGAAATTGCTAGAAATATATATAGAATACCTATACCTAAACATTTTTTAAAAAAAAAAACCTAAAAATACTCTATAATTACTTAAACGAATTTCAATATAAGTTATTTTTAAAGTAGTACAGCTTTTGAATAAAGATGAACTATCTTTTCCCTCATCAATTCCAAAATGCATTGCTGCGGTGCTTTCTTGAATATCAAAGCCTACCAAGCGAAAAGCTGTTTCTTTATCGTAAATATTTTTCGACGATGTTGACGTTCTGTGACGAAGATAAAAATCATTTTTCATAACAGAATCTTTGCAAAAAAAGTTGTATGAAAATTGAGTTTTGAAATGCTTATTATATTTTTTATCTGCTTCAGTTAAATATTGCATATTGTATAAGGTAAGCATTTTATAATCGAAAATTTTGAAATACACGTTTTACAAGAATTTTAGTTTTTTATTGTCTGATTGTAATGATTCGTATTATTCTTATTACTTATCAAAGCTTTCATTGCAGAGTCATAGAAACAGGATAAACTTGTCAACATAAAAGAAAATATATTGACGCCAATTTTCTACACTGAGTCAATAATTTTTTGTTCAATATGTTTATGTTAGTGAGAAGCTATGACCGCATTTAAGTTAACAAGCTTTCTCCCCACTCCAGAAAGACAAATTAATTTGGCTACACCCCCTATGGTTTACGTTAGACTAATTTGTCTTACTGGAGAGAGGAACAAGCTCATGAACTCACATCCACTCGTTGCTCTAGCTATTGCCTAAAGAATTCTCTTTGTAGCTATAATTATTTATTATAGCAACAATTTTCCTTTCATCCATAAATAACATACAATAAAATTAAAATTCATTTAATACTTTATAGTTTAATATGTACGTATTAAAACCTTCAAGAGATGATTATGTAAATTTATAAGCAAGTTTAACGTAGACCTATAAAGAGAAAGTTCAAACTTTTATTACCCAGAATAAAGGAGCATACTAGATAATATATTCAAATCACATATACGTGGAAACAATAAAACATTTTATTTTATGAGTTAACTTATCAACAAATTGAATTACGTAAAAGTGTCTATAAAGAAATATAAAAATTTCAAGTACCCTTCCTTTTTTACTTAGAAATTATTTTCCCAAAATAAAATAAATTGAAGACATTAGATTTCTATTGAAATATTTTTTCTCAACCGAAAATCCGTCTTACTATAAGCTACTTGTTCTACTGAGACCTACGTGGTCCAAACCAAATTAACATCTTCAGTAGAAAAGGGCGATTTATGGTCAGACAAATGTTTTATCTATTTTTTTCTAATAATATTGAGAAGGAAAATAATTAAATTATAAAAATATTTAAATTATAATTAACAATACAACGAAAAAAGGTAATAAATGTATAATAAATGGTTATTAAGAAATTTATTGTAAATTAAACTTAACAAATCTTACAGTAATTTTTCGTTTCTACTGGTATATAATTTATAATAATTATGTAATAATATCATATAATAACAAAGACTTCAATGATAGTTGAAAAAAATTTTTTTTTTTAGAAAATTACGTTATTGTGTTAGATTAAAAAGGGAAGAAAGTGTCTTACCATGAATCGCTTATTCCACTCAGAGCTAAAACAGTCCAAATTAACTTCTTTAGTAGGGAAGATAATTTATGATCAAACGACGCTGTTCTTACTAATGGTTCTTAAGAAACAGAAGAAAACAATTCAAACATTTTTTTCAAATTACTTCATTAGAAATCTGACCACTCTCATATATACATTATATATTATAGAAAAAAGTTCATCTTTTTTGGTTACATCATTATCATCAGCATGGCAAATTTTTTTATAATCGTTCCAATTGCAATGGTGGCCACTAGTCAGGAAAGAATAATATCCAGGGAAATATAGAAGAAAGGTCAGAAATTTTTGTAATCAGAAAAATTTTTCGGCTGTCTTTAGTGATGGATTTGCTTGAAATTTTTACTCGGGAGTCCTATTTTCAAAATTCAAAATAACTGATCCAGTATGGTGAACGAAAAATGAGAAACTTAAATTTGAAAAAGGGTATTTTCTACACTCTTTCTTGGGTAAAGGTACCAGTTATTAGACACGTTCCAGTTTATCGGTCAAATTTTTATTTTCTATGATTTAAGAATAATATGACTTACAAATTGTTTATAATATTTTTTATTAAAGAAATTGAAACCTTTTTTGAATGCCAAAATAATTTATTCACTATAAATCTATGATGTACTGACTCAGTATACTTTAAATTAATCATGCAAACAAGAAAAATTAAGTTTATGGGAATATTTTAAAAAATAATTAAATGTTTAATAACAGGAGCATCTTTTTTAGCATTTTCATTTATTAGCGACTTAATGTAATTTGTTTTCTGATTATAAACTAAAGATTGTTTTATATATGAATATAAGTTGTGTACTAACATTAATTATTTTATTTAATGATTTTAAGAAGTTATTAACTAAATTAAAGTGTATTAATCTCTCTAAATTTGAATTAGTTAAGAATAACTAATTATTAGTAAAATCGTGGATGAGTTTTTGTTTCTCCAATTAATTCAAAATAACTAATTATTAGTAAAAATATAATTTGACTAATTGAATTAGTAAACAGAATTTTACCAAAATATTAGTAATTTTAGCATAACCTAAAAATGAATTTGACTAATAATTAGTTATTTTTTACTAAATGGTTATTAGAAATATAACGATTTCAATTAGTAACTGTGTTTTTACTTTCAAATTAGTCATTTTTAACTCATTCAGATTCAGAGAAATATGATCTACATTTAATTACAACCTAAAAATATGTTTTTTAATAAATATAAATTTTCTTTAACTTTTAATTTTTTTATTTCATTATTTATTTATTCTTCTTTAATTTGGAAGATTTTTAAGGCTTTTAAGGGGGTCTTCTACTCTCCAGGCCCGAAATTTAGTGGTTTTTTTTTGAGAATTAATTGTGAGGGATCTACTGAATATTTTTTGCAATTTTTTTTTATTTTTAAGATACATCCTTTAACTTCGAAATTTTATTGTTCATGATGAAAGAAAAAAATGTTGGTGACATTGAGATGCCCTTGCGTAAACGTGTTTCAGAAATGCAAGGGTCCCGCTTGAGTCACGATTTTGCCACTGGGTTAGTCCAAAATTAAGAAATGAATTTTTTTATGTTTATAGTTACGTCGACTATTTTTTCCCGTGACAGATTTATTTCATTTTGCATTTTGTCCAAATTATGCGAAAATTTGGAAAAATTTTCATTCTTTTACTTTTTTTTTTACTTTTATGGGCTATTAAAAAAACGGAAAACAATTTTGAAAATCGTACACAGGAAAAAATAGCTGCATCATTGCTGAGTAATTTAAAAAAAAAATTAAAATCGGATCATTTTTACTATATAAAGTGTTACTCAGCAGCTTCAAAAACACTACTTTCGGGAAAACAAGTTTAAAGTTAACAAATGGTGTATAACTTGATTGTAGTATAACTTATGAGTTAATTTGCTAATATCGGGTCCGTACAAGGTTTTTTGTTTTTATAGGGGTCTTTAGATATTAGCAAAGATAAGAAAATTATAAATTGGTAATTTGTTGATAATGGAATCATTATAAATAAACAAATGTTATAAATGAACAAAAATTCGTGGGTTTTTTCGGTTCCCAGAAACATGCAAAAGAACGTGATTCTCACGAAATCCTTTCTGTGGCGTACACTGAAAAAAATGTTTAGTCATATCAACAAAAATTTTGTTGGCTCAACCAAATTTTTAGTCATAGCAACAAAAATTTGGTTGACTCAACTAAATTTTTGTTGATATGACTAAACTTTTTTTTCAGTGTATTCTCAGATACATATAGATTGAAATAAAAAAGAAAAAAATTTTTTTTTTTGAAACTCCGAGAGTAGAAGACCTCCTTAATGTTTAATGTCTAATAACTGGATCTCTTATTTTTTTCGAGTCTGATAACTAGGGCAAGTGACTTAAATCCTTTTATTTTCCTTATATATCTTTTTTAATATGCAGTGCCGCTCAGAAGGATTTGCCCACCCTACGTCATGCAAGGGCATTACAGAAAGTTTTGTATCTTCATTAATAATAAAGATAAAACCTTCATCAAGTATTTATTTTAGAGTTTAAATATTTGACTTGAAATGGTACCTAAAAGAAGTTTAAAAAAAATTAAACAAAAAATTTTCGTTTTTTTTTGAAAAATTTTAAATTGATACAGTTTTTGAAGAAATCATCAAATTTTAATTCTATAAATGTCATTTTAAAGCATTTTTCGTCACCTTTAAAACGATTTTTTAAAAAATTGCTCTGCGATGATTATTAAAGAAAATATAATCATTTGTTTATAAAAATAGCCTTTTTTTCAATTGTTGTAACTTGAGAACAACTGAGTTTTGGAAAAAGATTTGCCTTTTTGTGCGTAGAATTTGAAAAAAAATATTTAAACATTAATAAAAAAAAAATTTTTATCGTTATGTATTAATATGTATACCTATGTTATTCGTCTTAAAACAGAAAGACAGAAGGAAAAAAATTTATAAAATATTTTTTTTAATGTTTAAATATTTTTGTTCTAATTCTACGCACAAAAAGGTACATTTTTTCCTCAACAATTTTCTCCACAAGACAGTTGTTTTCAAGTTACCAACATATGAAAAAAGGCTATTATCCTTAAAAATTATCGTAGAGAAAATTTGAAAAAAAGTTTTAAAGGTGTCAAAATTTCCTTTCAAATGACATTTTTAGAATTAAAATGTAATGATTTTTTCAAAAATTGTATCAATTTAAAATTTTTCAAAAAAAAAACAATAAACAAAATGTTTTTTAATTTTTTTAGGTATCGTTTCAAGTCAAATATTTAAGCTTTAAAATAAATATTTGATGAAGGTTTCATCTTTTTTATTAATGAAGATACAAAACTGTTTGTAATGCCCTTGCATGCCGTAGGGTGGGCAAATCCTTTTGAGCGGCACTGTATAGTAGGTAATTAATTTCAACAAAAAATGTTACATGTGTACAGAAAATCTTAATGTTTGTGTTCCAACTAATATCTTTAATAAATACATGCGTAATTCTCCAAAAATTAATTAATATTCAACAACCTATCACTAAATGTCCAATAACTGGTATACCTCTACCCAATATCTATACTAGCTAATAATTTAATTGTTTTAAAAAATTGCTTTTCATTTTTTTCTGAATAAATTACTAGAAAATCAATATCAATAAAACAAATCTAGAAAAATTTTCTTAATAAAAATAATTAACCTGAAATTTACATGAAATACAGAAAAGGAAGCATTCGCACAACTTTTTCTTGAATCTCAAACTGGTGCTGAGAATTTCTTTATATAATAAGTCTCACCGTTCGTTAACCTTGCGGGTTTTTTTTCCAATTAAAACAGGTTTAAAAAATTGAAGCAACAGGAAGCGGAAGAGGAAAAATGACGCTCTCGTAATGATCTCGAGGGCAGAGTAACGACATAGCGCTGTAAAAGCTATTCTGGGCAGCAGGTATAGTTTGAGACGAAGAAAGAAAGATTGCCAAAGACCGTACTATAAGGAAAGATGTGGAAATAGGAAAAAAAAGGCGGGCTTTTAAGAAACGCGTCTCTTTTCACCCTCTCGTGTCGTCGCGAGTTTTCTTTTCGCTTTGGAGCGCGACTGCGCATTGGGTCATTACGTTTGCGTCTTTTCGACGTCGACGTCGACGCGACCCCTTTGGTACAGAGCCGAGCTCAGTGCTCGACGAACAGCGCTGCGACGGGACCATGCCGCCGCGCCCTGCACCTCGAAAAATCCGATTCCAGGTACGAGATCAATCATTTCCTTCGTTACCGATCTCCCGGTGACCGGAAGTGCGCGTTTTACGGCTCTAAAAGAAATCTTCTTCATTTTTCTCGTTACTGTGAGCAGACCAAGTATCCCAAAATTCACTAAGAATTTAAATCGCTACAATAATAAAATACAGATTCACAAAAATTAACAAAAAATTATTTAAATTAAAAAAAATTCAATGATAAGCAGGACTTTTTCTTTCAATCGTCTTTAGTATCGTTTAGTAGGAATCGGATTTTTTTTCATTTTAATGGATTTTTTATTCTAGTACTACAGTTTTTATGTCAATGTATTTTTTATTTTGTTGCTTTTTTATTTGCAATATTCATTGTTTGATATTCATTTATTTCATTGTTTCTTTTATTTAAAATTTCAATTTTTTATTTCAATTGGCCGTGAAAATTTATTTAATTCTTTATCTGTTACAGTGTTTGATTGCTTTTTTTAATATCAATATTTTGTTTAAATTGACTGTACTATAAAACTGAAGGTACTACTTTTATCATAAATATTTCTATTGTTTCATTTTTTTTTAAGTGTTACTTTTATTTTATCGAGAAAGAATTACTTTTACTTTATTTCATTGGTGATAAATTGAATTTAGTGAAGTACTATTTTACATATTTTTTTTTTTTTTGAAGTTATTAATTGTATTTCGATTACTGTAATTGATTTTACTTCCTTCTATTAAAGTCATTGTTCTTTTACTTGATTTTACTGTATAGAAACAATTTTTACCTAATTCCCCCGAATAGTTTTCTGTTACTTAATTTGACTCCAAACAATTTTGTTTACTTTAGTTTACGAAACGTTATAATTGTACAAAATTTGATTTTCTTGAATTTTTTCATTGAACGATACGATTTTATTGAACTATCCTATTTTAAGGAGCAATTTTGTTTTATTTACCATTCACTTCATAGGTGAATTTAATAATACATATTAAAGAAGTTAAATATATGAAACAATTTAGTGTTATGGACAATTCACCCGAAGACTTGAAATTTCATCATTTATGAAAAAAGGAGGCCTAAGTATTTTAAAAAATATAATTATTTATCAAGAAGTTTAAGGATAAAAAAAAGAAACATTGACTGAATGTAAACAAAGAATGAAAGGTGGATGTTCATAATGACTGAAGGTTAATTATTAATAATAATTTATAGTGATTTTAATAACCAATCAATGTTGAATGTTAATAGTCAATTAATGTTGATTGTTAAAAATAAATTAAAGTTAAATATTGCGTGATATTTAATCAAAAAATGATGTTCATGACGAATCAAATATGCGAATATTATAAAAAAATCAAAGTTAAAGATTGATACTCAATAAAAGTTTATTCTTAGTTATGAGCCAAAGCTGATTCTTATTAATGAATCAAACTGATATTATTATCATTCCAGATTTATTCGTTATGAAGATCTATCTTTGATTTATTAAACATCAATATTGGCACGTTATTGAGACTCTACTTTAATTTATTAATAAAATTCAACGTTGATTTAGACACTATTAAAAATTAAGTTTTATTCAATATTATTATTCATAAACTTTTATTTATTATTAACATTGGAAATTGATTCCATATGAACATTCATTACTAACAATAAATTCGTTTTCATTATTATCATGTTATTTCACTTCATTTTTAACGTTCAGATTTTCCATAGTTGATTCATTAATAACAATCAACTTTGATTTATTATTAGAGACTATTCATTAATTATGTCAGGCAATTTCTCAATTTTTGAATCCACACTTCAGTAATAAGATTTGATGGTTATTCATAACTAGTACTATCTCAAATAAAATTCTGGAGAAGCTTTTTCAATGTTGATAGAACATAATAAATCATACTTGATAAATAAAAAAAGTTAAAACTTTATAGCAAACCAATGTCGAATGCTAAGAATGCTTTAAATTTAATTGTTAATGCAAAATAAAATTTTGATATGTTGATAATAAATCAAAATTGATTTCTAGTAAATTATTAATAATATGACTCAATGTAAGTTGAATGTTGATAATGATTCAAAATTGATTCTTAATAATGAACCAAAGTTAATTTTATTATTGATTTCAATTTTAATGTTGATAATAAAAGCTGATTCTTATATTATTAAATCAACTTTCATTGTTGATATAGATTTAAAATTGAATGTTGACGAAACATGAAATTTAAATGTTTATAATAAATCAATGTTCATTCTTATTATTGAATCAAATTTCAGTGTTAATACCAAATCAAAGTTGAATCTTAATAATAATAATTGCTCAATAATTTTTATTATTGATTCAAAGTTGATATTTAATAATGAATCCAACTCAATTCTTAATTCCTAATCTTTGACAAAATTATTGAATCAAAGAGTGTTTTTAGTGAAGCATAGTCTATTCCTATTTTTTAATCAAATTTGAATGTTAAATCCGAATTTAATGCTTGGAATAACTAGTCACAATTAATTCTTATTATGAAAGCAAATTTGAATGTTGATAATGATTTAAAGTTGAATGTTGATAATAATTCAAAGTTCACTATCAATAAGGAATCAAACTTAAAAATTAAACAATAAATCTCACTTGAAGCATAATAAACAATATTCAACATTAATAACAGCAATTCAATGTTTAATGTCATCAACAAATCAAATTCGACTCTCAATCAATTATCAACATTCTTCTAATTTTGAATACTGACAGAATGAAAAATCAAACTGAGCAACAAATTCAACGATAATAAATTTTCTCCCAAAAGATATTTGAAAAATGACAGGATAAAAAGTACGTCTCTCTTTCTCTCTCTCTCTTTTTCTCTCTGTTTCTCGTGGGGTGAAACATCCCCTTTATAACGTCGGACCACGTGAACGCTTGGGTAGATCACGATGGAAACGGAGCGCGATAATGAAAATGCAACACGACCTCCGAGGTGTCCGACGTCCCGGAAATACTGGATAGAAATGAGAAAAGAGGGAATTTTACGTTGTCGGAAACTTTCGAATCGTCGAGAACAGTTTCGTGGTAAAGTTTCTGTGGCCGATTGGTTAAAAGGGACGAGTAAACGTAGCCCTTTGTTGAAACCCTTGTGCGATTTTAGCCTCCGCCTTCGTCCCTGATAATCTCAGCGATGATATACACAAGGACGACTCTGATCCCGAGCAAGTTTTACCATAGCATAGAGGAAAAAGGCATAGGTTATTGATTATCGCGAATCACTTTATAAATAACTCATAGGTGTTGGTATGGGGCACCCACTGAGGGCGCGTAAATATCGCTTGGCGGCCTTCTTTAAAGTCGTTCGATCACCACAGCATCCACCCGTAAATCTTCATCAGCCACTACATCACACCCTTTACGTATCTTCTTCTTTCCACACGATTTCGCATCGTATTTCAACTATTTTTGCCCACTGATTTTTAAGTCTTAAAGCGCCAGCTGCTACCTGTGCGTGACTTTCTTAACTGATTTTTAAAATTGACAAGCAAGAAATTATAATATCATAATACACTTGGCGTTGAGAATTTTTCAATTTTTTCTCATTTAACGCCTAGACAGCTTTATCGTTGTATGTTTAAGTTAATTATTGTAAACTAGTGAAGAAAATTGGACACGACTTAATCACTGTTTCTGGGAGAAAAGTTTTCTCTTGTCAAGGATAAAAATATGTTTATATTGGTTGCCTTGAAAGAAATTGTACTTATGCTTGTTCCAGGAATATTTCAAGTTTGTGAGAAGGAATATTTGGCGTAAACTCTAGTCTGCTTTTGCGCAAAACAGTTTAACATAACCTCAAATTCTTTTTTCTATAATATTTTAGCCCGTAAGAAAATATCAAAAATTCGGAAATATTGCAGAAGAAAACTGAAATTGTACACCGAAAAAAATAAATTCTCAATACGAACGGAATTTTCCGCTTCTAAATTCCTTTTACGTTTTCGTTTTAATATAAGTTTATTTCTCTACACCGTAGCGGAATTTTCTTATTAATCTGAGAATATTTGATCTAAAAGACGACTTTTAAGTTTTCCTTTGTGATTGAACTTATTCCTATATATTTAAGATTATCCCTTTAAAATTGAGATTATTCCTCTAAAAAAACAGATTCTTGAAGTTGCCCGTAATTATTTGTATGTTTCAATTCATACAACTTCAAACTAGTTGAAAATATTATTAAATGTCATTCTTGAAAAATAGATAACTTATGAAAAAAAATCTCCAGTGAAATCTATTTAAAATTTGCAGCCTATATTAATAAATTTATATTCTGTAACATAATTGTCGTTTTATTTGTAGAATTAAAGTTAAATCTTTAAAATGTTAATTCAAGAAATTAATCAACGTACGTACATATTTTTATTTATATCAATAGAAAATAATAAGGTTTGGATCATTGTTTTCTTTGTCAGAGAATTCTGTAATTTTATTTTGTATTTTGTATTATATAAACATAATATATGTAACGTTAAAAGACTTTAGAGTTTAATTAATTTAAATGAAAGCGAAAAATAATAATAAACTCTTGGAAACATTCTAAACATATTAATCTTTTTGATAAATTAAAATTTTTTAAATTATTTATAATTTAATTATTGAAGGACTTTATTTAAAATAGTCAAAGTATTAGTATTTAAAATCTGATTTTTAACCGCTCTAATAATTTACAATAAATACTTAATTCAAATATTATTTTTGTTTTATAGAAATCATGAAAGTATATTAAAAATTTTAGAGAGTGTTTAAAGATTTTAACCTAGATGATTCTCCTTTAAAGAATACTTTATCATTTAAATAAATCGATTAACCACTAAATTATTGCCTTAAATAATAGTGTTTCTTGCTTATTTTTATTTAAATATTCATTACAAAAGTATATTAAACGTATAATTCTTATTTTAAATAATAAATAAAAAAGGTTAATGTACATAAATTTGATACTTTTGAAGTTGGTCTAAAATTGATAAGATTACACTTTTTTTGAGAGGATTCCTTTACAAAAAAGGAAAATCCATTCAATTGAAGAGGAATACTTTAGTGCCCATATATAAGAGGAAAATTTGCATCAAATTAAGCGGAATCCATTTATTTTGAGAATTTTTTTTTTCGGTGTAGAAAATGTATTGAAAAAATTGACGTTTTCTTGAAAAGCGCAGGTTTTTAACTTAACTTTTTCAACCTCCTCCACCGGATTTTTTAGTTTGGTACTAAAATGAGTGGAAAAAAATTTGTCTTGTGAGAAAATATCAAAAATTCGGAAAAGTTTTCTTCTGCAATATAACCATATTTTATATTAGGTCCGATTTTGAGCATAATTCATACCTGATTCAATGTATTTTTGCATTGGCGCAAGAAAAGTTTTTTCTCAGTGTTTATTGGTTAGTAATTTTAAGAAAAATTAAAAAAAAATTAAAATTCGAACACCCAAGAATGTCTTAAAAATTACCACATAAGTGTCTCAAAATAAGACACCTGTTTTAGTTGCGATAGAAAAAAATATACATTTTTGCAATACTAAATTCTAAAATTGAATTTTACGCACAGAAAAATATGCGTAAATTGCTGTTTTGTCAATATTGCTGCAAGTTTCTCTAATAAGATTTTGTACCTCCAAATTAGGGTGGGATTGATATATTTTTGTAATATCAGTTTCAGAACTAAAATTGATATTAAGGGCATTTGATGGATTATGACGTCACTGGTATACACTGAGAAAACTGGAGTGTTAAATTTTCAAGGTTAAAAATTTGTTTAATTAATCCGACATTACACGTAATACCACTTACACTCTACTATATTTTTCCTTTTGTAAACATTACACATAATTTATCATTTCTTTTACACTCCGGAGAGTTAAACTGATGAGTCGTATGTTCAATTGTATAATATTCGAGTGCGACAAAAATTTTAAGAATAAATGAATCACGATAATTACAATTTTTTACACGGTGCGCTTGAAAAAAATTAAACCAAAAGTCAAAACACTTAAAATTTTCTTGTGAATTTTGAAAGTTTTATGTTTATAGATTAAGAAAATCGAAGAACCAAAATATTTCATCGCGAGCTTTTTGAAAAAAGCGGAATTGAATTTTTTTTATAACTGCACTGTGTAACAGTTAAAAATGATTTTGAATCGGAGCTAGCCTAAGTTGATCGTCTTAAAAAACTAAAGGAAGAAATGTGTATTAAATTTCCCCCCTCCCTCAAAAATTTCATTTTAGAGCTAAAAAACGGTTTTTTTTGCAGTTTTTATATAAAATATGCTGTTACTTTGTCAATTTAGATCCGATTTAATTTTTTTTGTTTTAATTTAAAGCTGAAAAACAAGGATTTCTATACCTAAAAGAAATTTTATGTCTCAAGTAAAATTTACGGTAAAAAAAGAATACAAATTAAAAAAAATTGTCAATTTTTTTGATTTTTTCAACTTTTTGTCAATGATTTACGGATCAATTTTATTTAGAACATCTTTTTCTGTGCTGAATTATTTAAAGTGTATTTATTTTGCTTCAAATGAGATTCTCTTGAATTAAATTCGTGAAAAACTGTCTTAGTTGTTGCATTTTTTTTTATAATAATAGTATTTTTCGGGAAAATGAATGTTCAAAAATATCGGTGATATTCTTAATTTTCAAAATTTTACTAATATTTACTGAAATAAGTGTATAAAAGTTGTTAGAAAATGATAAGTACCACTTGCAATAATTAAAGAAGGCAAAAAAAAGTATTGTTTTTTACTAAATTAAAATACTGCCAAAGTAAACATAAAAAATGCAAATACTCAGACAGTTTTCACAAATTTAATTCAAGAAAAGCTCATTCGACGCAGAATAAATACACTTTAAATATTTCAACACAGAAAAACATGTTCTAAATAAAAATGGTCCATAAATCATTGACAAAGTTCAATGAATTAAAAAAAATTGACAATGTTTTATATTTTTTACTCTTTTTCTACCGTAAATTTTACTTGAAACATAAAACCTCTATTAAGTGTAGAAAGCTTTGTTTATCAGCTTTAAATTAAAACAAAAAAAATTAAATCGGATCTAAATTGACAAAGTAACAGCATATTTTATATAAAAACTGCAGAAAAACCGTTTTTTAGCTCTAAAATGAAATTTTTGAGGGAGGGGGGAAATTTAATACACATTTCTTCCTTTAGTTTTTTAAGACGATCAACTTAGGCTATCTCCGATTCAAAATTATTTTTACTTGTTACACAGTGCAGTTATAAAAAAAATTCAATTCCGCTTTTTTCAAAAAGCTCTCGATGAAATATTTTGGTTCTTCGATTTTCTTAATCTATAAACATAAAACTTTCAAAATTCACAAGAAAATTTTAAGTGTTTTGACTTTTGGTTTAATTTTTTTCAAGCGCACCGTGGTCAGTTTGATGGGTTAACATTTTTTCTTTATGTGATAATTAATACACTGAGAAAATATGTTGACTAAATACAACCAATTTTTGATTAAATTTAGCAGAGAGAGGTTGTTGATATAGCACCTGCAAAGCACTTAATTGATTTTAGCAGAGCATATGCTCCGGTATCCTAGAAGTTTGATTGTCATCGCCGGTGTTTTGTTTGTTTTGTCCCGAGGAACCCTAACCTAAAAATAAAGCTGCTTGGCTAGAGGCTTATTTTCTCAGTGTAAATAAACAAAAAAAAATCGGTTATTAATAACCTCATAATCGCTTAAATGTTTAACTGTTTTAATTTTGTATTTAATTTTATTTATACAATTCCAAAATTATAAACCTATAATTCTTAGTGATTTGAATTATCCTATAATGTTTTTTAATTGCTTCTAAAGTTTTTTTTCATCAATTTATAAAAACTGTATAATTTAAATTTTAATATTTTCAGTACTTCAAATTAACTCCTACAAAATAATCATTTTATAAAAATTGTGTTTTTTTTTAGATTTATAAAAATGTATTTCAGGTACTGGAATACTTGTAGGGTTATAAAAAATGTATAGAATTTGTGAGGCTTGTTTTTATTCAAAATTAATTTTAATAATTAATAGGCAATTAGTGTGTCTTTAATATTTGGATTTGGACGTTAAATTTGTTTGAATAAACTATTGTTCTTTAAACTAAGTACCATTTTGCAACGTAAATTAAATATTTTTGAATGTTTCAATTAATATTCTACATCAAAAATACTTCATTTTTAATAGTTTCGGAAAAGATAGTAGAAATTCTGTTTAACTTTTCTTATGAATTGAAGAATTAATACAAGAATTAAAACAGTCTTGAGTAAATTATTTGAAAACATAAAAATTTCTTGAGATTTAATATTTTTATCTCACAAATAAAATATTTTTAAATTTGTAAATAAATTTACTTAAAAACGTGAAGTTGAACCTCGAGGATTGTCAAACAGATTTGACATTCTAAAGATAATAACCTTCATATAATAGAGTGTTGTCCTATAGTTAACACCGAAAAATTGTTACGTTTGACACTCTGCGAGGTAATTTTTATTATTCTTTTTTCTCAGTGTATGCAACATTTATCCGTAAACTTAAAATACTACATTATTTTGACACCAAACTATGTCGAATTATTTAAATCGACGCCTCCTGTTGATAAAATGCTTATTCAATTGTCAAAAATATATAATTCTAATTCGATGCTCAGTTAAATATGAAGCTAGTTCGTAGTCCATGTAATAAGATTCCTATTCAATGTTCAGAATAATATAATGCTAACTTAAAGTTTTGTTTAAAATAATTAGAATTCAAGTTTACGTACAAATAAATATTTTCCAATTTAGGATTTTTAAAAAAACTAACTAATTATTTAATCTTTTAATTAAAAATATGAACATTTTAGACAAATCTTAGTATTTTAGAATCTTAGTATTTTAAATGTTTGATATTAAAAAAATAATTTTTAGTAATTCTTTATAAATGGTAAACAAATATAAGTTTAATAATAACTTGTATTAATTATAAAAATTATATATTAAATATCAAGCATTTGAAATACTTTTAATAACCTAAAATATCAAAACAAAGATTTATCTAAATTGTTGATATTTTTAATTCAAATATTTAAATGTTCGTTAACTTGGTTTTAAATTTAAAAGTTTAAGATCTAAATTTAATATTATTTGTTTATAAACTAGATTTCATACATTAAATTCATAATAACAGGAAAAAGTAAATTATTTTTATATCTAAAGACGAAAAAGCGGGAAATAATATCATGATTAAATTAGAATTTTATTATTTGTTGTATTTAAACTTGAATTTGAAATATATTAAACGCAATTTTGAGTTAGCATCATGATATCAAACATTTACAATGTTTATAATAATCTTGAATAATAATTCTAAAGATTAGTCTGAAATCTTGATATTTTAGGTTAAAACATTTAAAAATTAGTAGCATATGTTTTAAATCATAAATTAAATTTAATCTAGTAAATGAATAATAATAGAAGTTTAAGAACTTAATTTCACGTAATGTATTGGATTATAATGAGAAATATCATGCGTTAAATTATTTATAACAGGAAAATTTAAATTATTTTTACATCTAAAGACGAAAACGAGTTATATAATATCATAATTAAATTAAAATTTTATTATTTACTGTATTTAAACTTGAATTTTAATTATTTTAAACAAAACTTTGAGTTAATATTATATTATTCGGAACATTGAATAGGAATTATATTACACGGACCACGAACTAGCTTCATATTGAACTGTGCTTTAAATTAGAATTATATATTTTTGACAATTGAATAAGTATTTTATCAATGGGAGGCAACGAAACTATCATTAGAAAAAAAGCTTACTTTTTTTTAAATTCCAAAAATCAGTGAATTTTTTTTAAAATGAATTTCCGGTTGAAATTCAAATAAACTTGGACCAGACAAATCTTTCTAACGATATCTTAAGTAATTCTACAAAGTTTGGTACAAAATTTTATTACTTTAATAGAAAGTTTACCGACAAATTTGGTCTACATATTAGTAACGTCATTATCTATCACAAGCCCTTAATTTCTAATATATTATAATAAATTAAATAATATTATAATGAAACTAATATTCTTTATTTCTTAAACATAAATTGATTATTATTATTATTATGACATTAGGTAAGTGTAAGTTTATTGCAAATATTTTTTACCTCAAAATCAAACTGAATTTGTTTTATATTTATCTTCTGCAATTATATTTCTAAATTAAAATTGAATGATTGATATAAAGTAAAATAAAATTGATGTATAAATTATTTAAATAGAACGAAATGAAATTGATATATTAATGGCACGGTGAGCTTCGTTTAAGTTCAACCCAAACTGCATGACCCTTCTCAGGTTTTTTTTGAAATCAGTTCGGTGATGCCTCACGATCATTTTAAGATGAAAATTAAAATAATCGTTGGAGGGAAACTCAAAATATATTGATTTTTCAATTTTTTTTGTAGGTTATTGAAGATATTTTCATTAAAATACCGTTTATTAAAATAATTAATGATTTAAAAGCTATAATTTTACATAAAAATAGATTTTTTATAAGAATTAAACCATTTTGATTCATAGAATTAAGAAAAATTTAGAAAATAGTTGAAAAATGGAGATTTTCTTAATTTTTTTAAACTTTACTCCTCTATTTAACGTTATTTCATTAAAGTGATGCAGAAGTGAATTTAAGTTCACAAAATTTCCTGTAAATCAAAAAAAAACTCTTCTACCTATCACCGTTACCAAAATATGGTCATTTGAATTTTAAATTTAATGGAAAAATAGTTCAAATTTAACATTAGGTCTAGATTATTTGGTGACATTGTTTTCGTACAACCTTACCTCAATACCAAAATTTAATACTTTTAAGAAGGTTCAATTTTGAACAGTTTCAAATTAAAAAAAACTGATTTATCTCACATACATCGAAAGTTACATTGATTTAAAGAACGTCTGTTTGTATAAGAGAATTTTGAGTGGTTTTTAAAAATCTATTTATTTTGCAAAATGCAACATAATCATATTAACAATGTTTACTTCTTTGAAAAGTAAATAATAAGGTATAAAGATTTGGTAACATACAACGATGATATTTTTAAAATGCCTGAAGGCCGTTGTATTCACAAAGAACGCGCTTTAATCTTCAATGTAACTTTCGATGTATGTGAGATAAAGCAGTTTTTTTTAATTTGAAACTGTTCAAAATTGAACCTTCTTAAGGGCATGTGATGGCTTATGACGTCACTGGTATAGGCAAAATTTTTCCGCAACTTTTCTCTTAAAATATTGAATATTTTTTTATGAAACTTAGTAGAATTACTTAAAATGTCATTAGGAAGGTCTCTCAGACCTGAATTTGTTTGAATTTTGTCTCAAAATTGTTTTTTAAACAAGTTTCAAATTTTTCGAAAATTTCCAAAAATTAAGTTTGGGCCAAAATTGATTTTTAAGAAATTTTGCAATTTTTCAAAAAATTCCCAAAATTGATTTTGGGCCAAAATTCAAACAAACTCGGGTCTGAGAGACCCTCCTAATAACATTTTAAGTAATTCTACCAAGTTTCATGACAAAATATTTAATATTTTAAGAGAAAAGTTACGGACAAATTTTGCCTATACCAGTGACGTCATAATCCATCACATGCCCTTAAACGCATTAAATTTTGGTATTGAGGTAAGGTTCTACGAGAACAATGTCACCAAATAATCTAGACCTAATGTTAAATTTTAACTATTTTTCCATTAAATTTAAAATTCAAATGATCATATTTTGGTAACGGTGATAGGTAGAAGAGTTTTTTTTGATTTACAGGAAATTTTGTGAACTTAAATTCACTTCTGCATCACTTTAATGAAATAACGTTAAATAGAGGAGTAAAGATTAAAAAAATTAAGAAAATCTCCATTTTTTCAACTATTTTCTAAATTTTTCTTAATTCTATGAATCAAAATGGTTCAATTCTTATAAAAAATCTATTTTTATGTTAAATTATAGCTTTTAAATCATTAAGTATTTTAATAAACGGTATTTTAATGAAAATATCTTCAATAACCTAAAAAAAAAATTGAAAAATCAATATATTTTAAGTTTCCCTCCAACGATTATTTTAATTTTCATCTTAAAATGATCGTGAGGCATCTCCGAACTGATTTCAAAAAAAACCTGAGAAGGGTCATGCAGTTTGGGTTGAACTTAAACGAAGCTCACCGTGATGGTTTATATTAATTCTTTACCTTCTACGGTATTAAAAAAATACTACTAAATATTAGTATATCACTAAATGGGTATTTATTGTATTTTAATTTTAAAAACGCGTCTAAAAAGTTTATAATGAAGTTGGTACACTTTTATTTATTACTTTCTTCATTTAATTATATTTTCATTGAAAGTTTTCAATCCACTGAATTTATCGAAATTTTTCGATACTAGGAGCCGAATATAATTGCTTTGACGTTAATTTTAATAAGAGAAATATGGTAAGAGAAAAAAGAAAGTTAATTAAGGTGCTAAAATAAGATAAATTAAAACAGAGCACATAGAAATAAAAAAAAAGTGTTTTAATGCACCGTTAAAATAATGAACAGGGGTTCACTAATTTACGAATGAATATATATTATTTAATTAACTTTAAAAAATTAAACAAGTACATGGACGTCATTTTAACTTTCTTCACATAATGAGAGTAATTAAAAAACAAATTAAGTACTTGTTTAAATTTTTTAGCTATTTGAAAAGAGCTAAGCAGGTTCGCTTCTTCTACTTTACATAGACAATGAGTACACTGTTAGGGTTGAAAATAAATAATTAAAAAAATTATCTTACAAATTCTTGAAACTTTTAAAAGAATAATTTATTTCACTTTGAACAAGTTGGTACAAAGGTGGAGAATAATTAGTGTAATGACATCTTTGAAGGAATTAAATTAATGATTTATTACATCTTCCTATAATTCAATTAATTAAGATAGCAAATTGAATATCTCATTAATATACCGAATTAAATATTTCATTAACAAGCTAATTTATTTTCTTGCCTAATTTAAGTAAACAGTTTTAAAAACTAAAATAGTAGGTATGAAATACAATACAAATAAAGCAATTTAATTGAAAAATTTTAGCATTTAACTATATGAAAGCAACGTCGAAAAATTAAAACATACAAAGGTTGAAATTAATAATCAGGAAAATAAATATCTGTTAGTAAAATTATTGACAAAGCTCCAATTTTCCACTACAATGAAATCAGGAAAATGGAATTATGTGTTTCGAATTTTAATAAAAAATTCAAAGCACAATGGATAGTTATTCTGAGTATTTTTTACACGTGAAATAAAAAAGAGACAGGAAAATATTACTCCTTTCTATTAAAGCTTTTCGTTATGTTCAATTTGATTTTAAAGGAATTTATAAGCATATTCTATAATTTTTTATCTTTTTTAATAGAAGAAAAATTTAATATAATAAAAATAGAAAAAAATTTAAAGCAATTTTAATCAAGATTAAAAAACAAACTCTTGTATAAGAAAAAGGTAATAAAATTTGTTATTAAAACTGAACAAATTAAAGACTTTTAATTAATTTCATTTGGATGTATTACTTTATTGAAATTGAATTAATAAGATTTTCCAACCCCTTTCTTTTTCCAGGATAAAAATATGCCAGTCAGAATTTATAATACGAAAATCTGAGTAATTTAATTAACTTTTCATTGTTGCCTTATTCATGGAGTCGAAAATTCTGTATTAAAAAATATTACTTTCGAAAATACACATACACTTTTAAAACGATAAAAATTAGATTTAATATTATTAATCTTCATTATTCAAATAATCAAGAGTATGATAAACTTATGATAAGATTTTTCAATTATTTTTACTGCAAAAATTGTCTTTTTAAGAAAACTCACCAGTTCAGTGTAAATATTTTGAATTCATTTCCGCACCTGCAGATAAATTTTTTATTAATTTTTCCTAATTGATTTTTTTTCAAACCATATTAAGTTTAAAGTATTAAAGGAACATAATGTTTATAATTTACCCTAAATTTTAATTATTTATCATTTTTGTTTATCCTAATTTTAATTGTTCGAAAAAATTAATCTTTTTCTGCGCGTACGTAAATTAAAATACATTTTTTTACTTTTTTACACAATTAAGTTTCTTATAGTTTATTTCTAAAAAAGCTACTTGTCCGTTTCTGACCATTCTTTCTTATTTTGATTTTTATTAAAAATTTATTCTTTGCAGCGATACATTCCGATGAGTTAGGGGATGTTTTTTTTTAACTTCTTGAATTTCCTTTTTACAGTTTCTGAAGTATCTGCCAACCGTTGATTTGTAGACCTTGCCTTTTCGTACTTTTTCTTTTTTTTAAGGATTTTTTGTAAAATTCCCAGTGTTATCCAGCAATCCAGATCCGTCCGGACATAATTCAATCTCCATAAATCAGCAGGAATTGTTATTATTTCGGAAGAAGATCCAATATTACCAGATATTAAGAAGCAAAATAATAAGAAGTGAAAAACTTTTTAATATAATATTAACTTCCATATTATCCGATTTCCTCTCAATTATTAAATTGCAAAAATTCAATTAGTTAATTAATTCTAATTTAAATTGATTCAAACTTAAATTTACCCAGATAGCCAAGCGTACTAATCCAAAATACCCGGTATACCAGCTCTGTACTTGCTATGTACCTTCGCATTGTACTAGTATTATACGAGTATAGCGTAATTATCTTGAGATACTTGCATTAAAATAGTACAGTACCAGTATGTGCATACTCTTTTTTATTCAACAGTATGACGTACTGGCACTGTATTCGTATTATACTCTTTCTAAGTACTCAAACTGACAAATTATTTTTCAAGATGGCGGAGAAGTACGACTCTGGTACGACTCCATATTTATTTAGTACGCCGTACTAAGTGAAAATATTAAAGTTTCTATTCATTACATACAAGTGTAATACTAGTACGATACTAGTACGTCGTACAAATGTAATAAAAATGTACATACATACTGGCACTGTACTAATTTAGTATCAGTACTTCGAAAATCAGTACCTTTATACACGTATGGTACTAGTATAGTGCAAAGGTACATGGTGTGCACAGTAATTGTACGCTGGTTATCTGGGTATGTTAAATTTAATGGATTCAAAATTAAATTGACACCAATTTTAATTGAACCAAATTTCAGCCAATTTTGGTTTTTATCCATCCTAACTATAATTTATTCTAATTAATATTATTTCTAATTTCCATCTACTAAAATTTTAATTTAATTTAATTTTGTTTAATATTAATTTCACTTAATCTAATTTCAATTGTCTAAATTTTAATCGAAGTTTAATGAATAAAAATTTTATGAATCCAAATTTTAATACATACACACGCAAAGAAAATTAATTATAAATTTTATTAAAATACTTTATAATTTAGAGAAAAAGTGACAGAAAGCGAAATTTTTATACAAAAAATTTTAAGCTTTAGAAAAATCATTCAAATTATTGCTAAGTTATTTTAAACTCTAATATAGTCTGTAGCAAATTTAATATAATTTTTTTAAAGTTAGAAATTATCAATCTGAAATTTTCTCTTTTTGATCTTTTTTCCCTAAATTGTAAAATACTTTTATAAAATTTATAATTAATTTTCTTTCCGTATATATAGAATATTAAAACTAAAAAACTTTCTTTTTTTAGATTCACTATATGGACTTACAAATTGAAATCATGCTTCCTGACATTCCTGTAACTTAATTTTATAGATTTTATAGCATAAAAACATGAAATATTTTTATTATTTTTAAGAAAAAAATGTCTGACTACTAATACAATTATGTCCGAATTTACTAGCAAGTGTCTGACTACTACTGATTTAATGATTTTTTATTAAAATTATTATATTTTGTTAAATATTGAATTTTTTTTTTGCAAATTTATATGAAAATTAATCCTGAATGAGTCCTTTAACGGTTCATCAAAGCAATATGTGAAAATTTTTTTCTGTTTTCAGAGAAATATCATTAGTTAAGATAGATATTTTCTAAACAACTATATATCAATATATTTATGTTTGATTCAAATAAAATTCTTTCTCAGAGTATCTTTATTTTTTATTAAGCAAAATTTGTATTTTTCATTTTTTCATTCCTTTTGTTATTAATTTTTTTTTCAAAGTCTAAATATTACAAATGTTTTGATTGACGTGTGAGAATGAAATTTGTTGCATTGTTTAAGTTATTTAACTTTCACTAATTGCTGTTGATGTAATTATGTTAAACATTAAGCTCGTGGAACTGTCAAACCTTTCTGAAAATAAGCGTTCTTTGAATCTGCGAAACTTGGAGCAAACAGTATTTAACTATTTACGAGTGTGTGCTGAGTCAGTAAACATTTAGGTACGTTTAGTTACTGAAACTAAGTTTTAATTATGCCATGTCGCTGAATTCTATTACGGCACTTTTATTAGTTTTCATAATTCAAGACTAAAATTTACATTAATGTTAACAAGAGAAATCAACTATTTACAATTCAAATTTCCAAAGCCTACGATGCTCATTTGAAATCGAGTTTTAAGTAACATTGTTGACGATGATAAATAACCAAAATTATTTTAAAGCTGCTTGAAGCAACAGAAGATTACGAAATTTAATGATTAATAACAAATAATAATTTAAATAATAAACTGAGAAAATTTTATCAGTAATGATAAATAAAATAACAAGTAATATAAACAAATTACCGAAAACAAAAAGCAAGCAATTAACTTTTTTTCCATATATACTTGGATATATTGGATATTAATTTTAGAAAATAAATCCATAAAATATAATAATATAATTACATTGAAAAGAAGAAAAAAATTGTAACAGTGTTAATAATAATAACTGTTGTAGTTTTTAATTTGTATGAATAACGATATAAAATAAATAATAAATTCGATATATGCTTCATGCGACTGATATAATACATTAACAAGGGAAACACATCCCTTTTAGTATTCACGTTGTGTTTATCAAGTTGCTAAGTAACTATAATGGAAGCGAATTTGAGCTAGAATATTATTGCTATTTTACGATATACCATTAATTTCATAAGAGTAATAGATCTATATAAAGCCTTTGGCAATAATTTCTTAATATAGTATTATAAACAATTCCATAAACAACTGTTTTATAAAAAACATTTCAATTGTAATAAACATGATTTAAATCAATGTAAAAGAAATTGAAACAAAATAGAGAATTTAAAAGATTTCGTAATTTTTTAGTCTTTTATTTATTGTCAACATCAAATTTCTTTTGGTTAAACGAGCATTTATTAAAAAAGTAAGAGTCATAAAACACTCTATTTGTGCAGCCAAGTCCAAATCTAAATCTTTTACTTATAATTAATTATATTATAAGTAACACAAAAGAAACTTTTTTTTTGACATTCTACAAATTTTTATCTTTCACCTTAGACGAGAGATCAGTGTAAGATGAGAATATTTCTCAAATAAAGAAAAACACAGTTTCAAGAATAACGAAAAATATAACTTTTAAGGCTTTGTATTTATAACTTATCTTCTTTGATTTGAAAATCGGTATAAAAAGACTCATTCTTCATATTTTATCAGAAGCTTTTTTCCAGCATAAAGCTAAAAATTCTCTTAAAATACACAAATTCCGAGACCAAACATTTTTCACTGGAAAAGAGTCACATTCGATGAGAAAATTTATGCAAAAAATTTGCATTCCGCTATCTCTAGTGGAAACCACTCTTTTTTTACGCCTTATGGTTAGGGGATGTATTGCGAAAGAGTTGAAGGTAAAAATCTAGTAAAACAGTTTTTCAGTATATTTTTTGGTAATTTACAAGTTTATTTTTTCTTTATTTCCACTCTTTTTGGTTTTTAATTTTCATTCCAAACCTCTTTTTCTCAATGCTATTTGTAATTTTTCCAAATTCTCATTTTACTTTTCAAGTCTTCGGAATCTTTTAGATAATTTTAAAAAATATCTAATGTTGATTCTGATTTGATTTAAACTGATCAATTGCTTTTGTGAATCGTCAATTATTGATGGACAATTTATTTTATTTTCATAAAATGAACAGTACCACGATTAATTTTTGTCAGACTCGTATAAATGATACTAATAAATAATAATATACAAATACAATTTCAGTGCAGTATATTCTCGAATAACATTATTATGTAAATCAGAAACATCTGCTTTTGAAGAATAGGTAATACGCGTGCCATAAATACAATAAAACTTCTCTGCTGATATAGTTACTGAACGGAAACTATTAATATCCACGTGCATTAAACCAGAAGCAGTTTTATAAAAATTAAATAATATAAAAAATTAATTTTAAACCAAATGGTCTTTTATTCGATAAAATAATTTTTTAAATTTCAGTCATAAAAACAATGCCATGAAAACTAGTAATCGGAATTGAAAAAATATCCCATCATAATGAGAGGTTTGAAAGTAATAAGAAGAGAAAATGATTCATTAATAATTTTCCTAGTTGACCAATAAGTCGGAAGTAGGGTCTTTAATCAATTTCATGTTCAATTAGAGAACGCTGGAGGAATTTCCTTGTGTGTAATTTCCTCCGTTTCTCTTCTCGTGCCCAGTTCCGGTTTCCGTGTTGAATGGGTTAACTGAATGGTTTGAAAACGGAATGTGAGTAGTCAGAGTGTGAGATAGGTTAAGATTAACATTCTACGAGTTAATTGATCAATATGGAATCTGAGCTTTTGCAATGCGCTTCTCTATTTAGCACTGAATTAATATATGAGAAGTTATTTCCGTTTCTGATTAAAACGCACTTCACATTTGTCCCAGCTAGAGTCTGTTTGTTCTGATAACAAAGAGCAACTTCACAAATTCACGCAACTGAAAGTTCCTGCTTCCATCCAATAATAATTCGATACTATTAAGAAATGCATACATTTATTTATTATAACTCTACAAAATATTTCAATCTTTTAAAGTGTTACATAGGTCTTAAAGCCCCAAAAAAATATATATTTTCTCTAATTTTTTTTTAGATACTAAATCAAGTATACAATTTATTTTTTTGTATATAAAAGTACAATATGTGCACAACAACATTAATAATAATAATCGCAAACTTCATTCTTTCATTCTGTCCACACCTGAAGTTTGGCACACTAGATGTTTTTTGTTTTAAATCAATAACTTTTGAAAAAATGTATTTTTATATTAATTATAAGATTTTTAATTGTATTTATTTAATTATTAATTCTCCTGAATCTAAATTTTGAATCAATTGAGAAATTTATATTTTATTTTCAATAATAATAATGTATTACAATTATAGAAACGTATCATATTTAAATCCACTTTACTGATTTTAATAAAGATTCAAAACACTTTAAACATAATATGAAAATTAATGAATATTTTATATTATAATTTATAATAATATATGAATAATTTTCATAATACTATTTCGTTCTTTTAATTACTTCTAGAAAATACAATATAAATAAGAATAAAGAATGGAAATGTCATGACGTAATTGGAAAAAAGCGAGCACTGTTTTCAAATATTTTTTAAGACTTTTAAATTCCTTTTTTATAATTTATTCCTCTTTTAATCATTTTCTTCCTTTTTTTTTTAATTTAAAAATTTCTTCCCTATTTTAAATAAAAATACGTACCAAATTAAATTTCTCCAAATAAATGTTGTATTTTTTATATCAAAATACTTATTTTTATTGGTAAATTATTAAGCTTATTTAATTTCTGATTTTATTATAAGTTTGAAATTAGGATCAATTATAATTTTAATCAGTTCAGTTGGAAGAACAAAAAATAAGATTGACTGAAATATAGTTTTTACTATATTACAGTTTTGAGAAGCCCGTCAGGCTAAAAATCCATTAAAATCTAGATCAAGGATCCCAAAATTTTCACAAAAAAAAAAACACTAATCACAAAAACCAAATACTTAAAATAACTACATAACATTAAAAAAAATTATTTATTAATTGAAGTTTGAAATAATAAAAGAATTTAGAATCGATCAATTGAAATATTATTAGTTGATTAAAATTTGAATTAAATTAAAGTTTGAATCGATTTAAAATTTCCAAATTTTTATAAATTTTTATAATTATACGGATTTAAGTTTAAAACACCTAAAATATGCATTTTTAGAGTTTGAAAATATTTAAAGTTTATAATAATTGATGAAATTGATGAAATTGACGAATTGATCAAATTCGAACAATTAAAAGTTTTAAATAATACAAGTTTATTATTATTAAAATTTGAAAAATTCTTAGTTCATATACATACTAATTAAAGTTCAAAGCAATTTAAATTCGTATTAATAAAATCAAGTTTAGAATTTTCAACTTAATTTAATTTGTAAAGGTAAAAGATTGGAATAATTGTTCCCATCATTATGGATTAAATTAAAAATGAGTTATAAATCTTAAAACTTTGGTTATATTTCAATTTAGATCAATTTAAGTTTGAAATAATTTCAATTTGAATCGATACAAGTTGGGAATTTTTTAATTTGGAAAAATGAAAAATATTGATAAAAATTTCGAAGAATAGTTTGTTATTAATTGAATTTCGTAAAGAAATTTTAAGAATAAGGAATTCTTATTATCAAAAGATGTTTGAAATAAATTAAGTTTGCATAGAAGTTTAAATATATTTTGTTTAAAAAACTATTGAAAAAAAAATTCTTACTTTTTGTAACATATATGCTATAGATTTTTTGATTTTTAACTAGGGAAGAAATTGTGATTTATTTTTTTAAATTTCTTTCTATTTATTAATTTGTAACAAATTTTAATAAATCAAAATTAATTCACATATATAGATGTTTTTTTGTTTTAAATCAATAACTTTTGAAAAAATGTATTTTTATATATGATTTCTAATTTTACTTATTTATTTATTAATTCTCCGAAATTTAAAATTTAAATTAAGTAATAAATTTATATTTTATTTTTAACAATAGTGTATTAAAATATAAATGCGTGTTTTACTTTAATCTACTTTACAGTTTTTTAATGTTTCCAATATATTCGACGATTTAATTGTAAATAAGAATAAAAATAAGATATCATGAAACTAAATTGAAGAAAGCGAGCACAGTTTTCCAATATTTTTTAAGGCTTTTAAATGCCTTCTTTATAATTTATTCCTATTTTTTGGTAGACTTATATTTGTTAAACTAAACATATTTAATTCGGTTGATATACAAATACCTTAAAATTTTTAGCGTAGAAGTTTAAATTGAATAAATGATAATGATAATTATATAATTTGAAGATTTTAATATTGGTTGAAGTTTGAAATTCCTAATTTAAATATGCAATGTTAAATATAAAAAATATTTATAAGTTTATAAGTTCTAAAATCAAAAACCCAAAATTTTTCTTAAAGTAGGTGGTATTCAAATTTCCTTGAACGAAGGAAAAAGAAAAAACTTGAAAATTGGATTCTCTGTTGCATTTTCTACAAAAAGTGTCATTTTTTGCATAAAATTAGGCCATGTATTGGCTCCTAAAATGAGTTGTAATCTAAAATAAAATAAATCCATTCAGGGTCTACAAAAACATGTTTAAAAAAAATGTTCAAAATTTGAAGTCGATCCCTCCAATAGTCGTTGAGAAATTTTGACTACTGATTTCGAAAGGGCCCGTATCATTTTGACACAAATTTTTTCGGGCAACTTGTTATATTGTACTCCCGAAGGTGAATGTTATATTTTACTCCTTCTGAAATCAAAGATTTTTAAGTCTTATTTAATAAATAATTGATTTTAATACATTAAATTAATATTAAACGACTTAATTAATCCAGTATGTTCAATTATTGAATAATTAAAACTTAAAAATCTTTAATTTTAGTAGGAGTAAAATATAACATTCATCGTCGGGAGTACAATATAACAAGTTCCACGAACAAATTTGTGTCAAAATGATACGGGCCCTTTCGAAAAAGTGGTTTTGATAAAAACGCGTAATTTTTAAGACACATCTTTGCCAATTTTTTCAATTTTTTTTTTTATACAAAAATTTATTTTATTTATTTCAAACGTGTTGTAAATGAGAAAAGATGTGTTGGATAAGGACAGATTTGAAACTTAGGGAAAATATTCTTGACATTTTCTACTTTTATACAAAAACTTATCAAAAAAATTAATTTTTTGAAGTTTCAAGACCTATGTAACCCCTTCATTATTTTTGATACAAATAATAATTGTCAATTATTTAAGTAAATGTTTAATTATTATTTTTTAACATTCTTGAATTATTTGTATTTAATGTTTTATTTAATATGATCAATAAATATTATTTAGTTCGAATGAATCTTAATTTGATCATTCATTTTGAAATCGCTTGATCAAAATTTATTGAGCCAAATAAATATTTTTTAAACTACGTAAACGGTTGGCAAATCAAATATTCAGTTTTAATTACAGTTTACAATTTTAATTAAAATTTATTACGTAACAAAAAAACCATTAATCCGGAAGAATTTTATTGATGGATAAAAAAATGAAGAATTATTTGTTTTTTTGTGTGGAAATTTATAAATGAAGTATTTATTTGAATTTGACACCTATGTGGCAATTTTAAATTCCCTTTTTAATTAGAGTTCAATTCATAAAACTCAGAAAACAGTGAAAATCGTTAAAAACTTTAAAAACCAGTGGTAAAAATAATTTTAAACCTACAGTTAATTGAATAAACAAATTAAGAAAAAATAATAATATTAAACGAAACTATAAATGTTTGGTCAAATAAACATTAGTTATTTTTAATTTATTTAAAATAATGTTAATAAATTAATATTTAAAATTATTCACCATTATGTAAAAAGTAACTTAAGGTAATAATTTATGAATTAGCTTGCAACTAAAATTAACAATAAAAATGAATAATAATTGAAATCATTGACATGTGATTTAAACTATATTTATCAAGCATAAATTAATTATTTTTATTCTTTTCAATGAACGTAGAATATTTGACGTTTGATGTCATTATTATTTTTACTTATTAATGAAACATAAAATATTTAACTTTTGATGTAATTCTGATTTTTGCTCTTATCGAGCATAAAATACTTGACGTATATGTTCCAATTATATTTAACTATAAATTATTTTTTGCTCGAGTGATTGCATTAATATTTAAATATAAAGTAATTTTTATATCTTCTAATATGGAAATGGATGTTCTAAAATGTCAGGAATATTTTTTGAGGAAAAGAACCAATAACTAAAGTTTGGCGAAAGTCACTTGTAAATTAACGTAATGAAGAATATAAGCCTTTCATATCTGAAGCTTTAAAAAGGCTGACCACATATATTTCATAAGAAGGTAACTGAAGCTTTGAAAGCGTATTGAAAATACTTTCATTTCGAATATTACCCAATTTTGTCTGAATGGATATTTTCGAGGAAAGTCGCTTTAAATTGGTAGCTGTAAATCGACTTATATTTTCTCTCCCATTGAAACAGGTACTTTTTATGTTTTAATCAAAATTTCATCAACCACAAGATTACAAGCTTCATCCCAGAGATAAAATATTTCAATTAATTGTCCTTATAAAAAATGTATAATGTGCGAAAAAACCTTTTTAATATAAATGTAGATAAAAGTACGTAACTGTATATAATTTTGATGAGGTAAATGTAAATTTAAATTTAATTTGAACTTTTAAATTAAAAATTAGTTAAATATTTTTAATATAAGTTTGCAGACTGAAATGCAGAAATAAATATTTTTATTTTATAATTATATAAGGCGGTGACCAAAAAAAAAAGAAAAGAATCTCGAAGAAATTGAATAATATATTTTCGCTTATTTCTCTCTAAAATTATTCTATTTTTTAATTACGAGAAAGGCATTGCAAATGAATCAATTTTTTAATTCTTTGCCAACCAAGGATTGGAATAAAACTAGCAAAAGAAAATAGTAGAGGAAATTACAAGAGCTATGAATTCTCTTTCTGTGGAATTCAATTGTATACAGGACTTCCTGTGTTGTAGGTTTCGTTCAATATGTCCAATCATGTATTCTCACGATCGTGCCACAAACATCAGCTTGCAAATAATTAAAGCTCCTGATGCAATTGCCTCGTAAACTATGATATACTCATTTCGCAGTCTACAGCCGACAAATTAGAGGATTTCACACGCCTATACAACATTTATTATATCACTAAACATTTAATATTAATTAAGCTTGCTTCACAAATTAGGGCAATAACTTTTTTATTAGTATTAACATTTAATGAAATTTCATTCCATAAACTAAAATATTTTGCTTCGAGATTGACTGTATTTTGAAAAATTTGGAATTTGAACCAGTAAAAGTTAAGTTAACGGATTATATAAAAATTAAAGTTTCGACAAATTTTGCAATCAACGAAAGTTTAAAAATTTTGAAATACATTTTCTTTGAATAAATTGAAGTTTGGTTTGATTACATATTTTAAATAAAGTTTAATAATCGATTTAAATTTGCAGATAAATCAGTTAAAATTAGATCGACTTGTGTAATTAAGTAATTATAGTTTAAATTAATTTAATTTTGGATGATCTATAGTTTAGATCGATTGAGAATTTGACTAGTTCGACAATATATGAGGAGTACTTTTTCAAAAGTTGATAAATCTACATTTTGTTATTTCGAGAAAATTAAACAAATGCAGTTTCGCACCTAACCCCTAGAGTTAATTATAAAGTAGAAAAAATATATGAAATTATTTATATACGAATGATTTTTGCACTTAAGGAGATTTATTTTTAATTAAAGTTTATAGTAATAAAGGAATTTAAAGGTTTTTGTAATTTATTTTAGGAAAAAAATTAAAATTTTAAATCATCTTGGTTAAGTCCAAGTTTTTTTAAATTGAAAATTCTTTGGTAATAAATTTTTTTCTTGAATTCAACAGTGACAGATCGATTTGTAAGGTTCTTAATATGGTAAATTTGTAATTATATCAACTTTTTTGAAAAATGGATTTATCAATTTTTGAAAAAGTGCTCCTCATATTATTATGTCATTGAAAATGTAGATTCATTCATATTTCATTTAGAGTCATTAATTTATAATTGTCTTCAAAAATATTAACCAAAATTCGAATAAATTGAGTTTGGTTTTGGGGCAGTTAATTCATTATGACGATAGAAGGGTTGAAATTTAATTTAAATGAAACATTATTTGATATTTTATTAATTAAAATTTTTATAAAAATTAATAAAGTTTGGACCTATTGAAGTTTGCATCGATTAAAAGTTCACTTTAAAAACAGATGTTTTGTGCTAAGACATTTTTTGTGTGCGAAAAGTTTTTCCACACAAGACATCCGTTCCTAGAGTGTTGGATCGATTGTCATTTCGATAAATATAAATTAGGATTGATTGAGGTTGGAAAAGTTGAAGTTAAGGTAAATTTATATTTCAATAAAATTTAGTTAAAACTATATTTTAAAAATAAATTTGACAGATAGTTTTAAAATTGGATAATCTAAATTTAGGAATAATCAACTAATTAAAAATGTATCTGACACAAGAAAATATTGACTATTGTTAAAATAAGTTAAAATATTCATTAAATTAATTTAAAATAAATTGCAGTAAAGATAAATTTAATCTTGGCTGAGTTGAAGCTTTGATTTAATTTAAACAATTTATTGATTATTGATGATTTATGGATAAATTTTTGCTTTTAAATAAAGTTTGGATCTACTGAAGTTTCGAAAGGTTTAAAATTGGTTATTGGATTAATTGAATTTTTCGATAAATTAAAGTTGTTTAGATCGATTTGTAATTTGAGTAAACTAAAGTTTGTATCGATTATTAATTCAATTAGAAAATTTCCTTTTAAAAAAATACCACTTGAACTTAATTAACATCTTTCTGCCTTTACACAATTTTGTAATTCAAAATAGAAATTTTTCTCGTAAAGGAAATATTTTATTTAGTTCAGTTTCAGTCCTTATGCTTCAGCATTTTTATATTAAATTTAATTAAAATACTTCGCTTCTTCAGAATATTCTTCTCAGTAAAAATTGTATTCGTCCAAGTTAAAAAAATTGAAATTAAATGAATTTTAGAATTATGCGTATTTTTAATACATACATACAAAACTCATATGACTAAATAGTAACTTTCTTCATAAGATTATTCGCAATCAAATTAAAACGTTGTCGTAATACTAAGTGTTTAATTTTCATTTGTTAATTGTAGTTTCTAATTAATTAAAAATTAAAATAAGGAAAATGTTTGAGGATCAATTTCGGATTTTAATTTTTAAATGCAAAAAACAATTTTTCAAGGCATTAGTTAAATATAAACCAACTGTTACACTTACTGTTTTCAAGTAGTTAAATGAAGCTTCTTGGAGAAAAGTTGTTTTTGAAAGTATTTTTCCTTCGCTAATACTGAAACTTGTATTTCTTTTATTTTACTTTAAAATTGAATTGTAATGTCTGAGGAAAAACTAACTACTAAACTTGTAAAAATTATATTTATATTGGAAAATACAAATTCACTAATGTTTCTGTATTATTTTGCATTGCAGGTTTTCATTTATTTTTAAAAAAATTATTTTCCGCATTTGTATTATTATTTATTTTTATTTTCTTATTTTTTATTCTTTATTTTCTATTTTTTCATTTATTTTTGAGTTTGGGACAAAATTTAAACAAATTTGGATCTGAGAGACCTTCATAGTGACATTTTAAGTAATTCTACTAAGTTTAATGCAAAAATATTCAATATTTTAAGAGAAAAATTGCGGACAAATTTTGCCTACACCAGTGACGTCATAATCCATCACATGCCCTTAAGTATATATATTTCAGACTTTCAGTTCTAATCGGTTTATTATTTTCTATCTATCTCATTATTTTTATTACATTGTCTTTCCATTTTTCCAATTATATTTTATGTATTTTCTCTAAACTAATAGCTTTATTATCATTCATTTGTTTCTAATTAGTTTGTGTATTTTTTGTATGCTATTCTGTTGTTTTTTTTTTTTTTTTAGTATATTATCTTTCAAATTTTCCGAAATTTTCTTGTCAAATGAATTTAATTTTACAAAAATAGAATAATTAACAATCTGTATTCCCAAAATTTGTAGTAAACAGAAATTCGTATTTTCAAAATTTACTTTACCTACTATTCATGCGAACCAGTAGTGAGGTAAGCCAATAATTTGATTTCTGGAAAATTTGCACATCGTGTCTAGAATATTCACTATTTCAAGTCCTAATTCAAGTTGATGATTCAAAACCAATTTAGGAATCAAAATTTACGTAATGAAACTTACATTCCGATTCAATTTTAATTTAATTGTACAAATTTTTTATTCCCTTAATTTATTTGTTTGGCTTCTAAAAGAGACTAAGGAGTTAACAACTTAAATGTACAATCTTTTTTGTGACGTTTACAAACGAAAAATAAGCTTCTGATTTATTTATAATGCATATTAGGAAAGAAGTAGGGCATTTTGAAAAGTACCTTTTCAATGCAATTTTTCTCCATTTCTTGTGTGACTTAGAATGGAGCCAGGTGCATCGATTAAATATTAAGTAGATGCGCATTTCCTGACATTCACACACGTAATTGAAGGAGTAGAAAGTAATTTGAAAAAAAGAAGAAAATGAAAAATAAACTCTGAAGTTTGTACAAGCTTCTAAAAGTCTATTCGGATATATCCAGCAAATGCTAGAATTTTATTTACCGAGTTAGAAAACTAATAATTAACAAAAAACGAAATTCACAATTATTTGAAAAAAGCCTCATTTTATTTATTTTTTATTATTTTTCAATCACAGTTTATTTATTTTGTTGCGGTTTAATATAATAAATAACTAAATAAAGTATTCTACTAATTTTAGCATTATTTTCCTAGATAGAAGGAACAAATTTAAAGCAGTAATCAGTGACACTGTTACGTGCCTATAATGCCGAATTTATGTGTTTTCGTATAACTGCCCTTTTGTGGGTTTATTTTATTAACCAATTAGACCACTTTAGTGAACCTATAAAAACCCTCAATTAATTTGAGAGCAAGGAAAAACATTAAAAGCTTAAATGTTCCATTTACTCAGCAAATCCACTCTCATTTTCACCTCTTTTGTCTATTTAATTAAACTCGCATGGCTTTTCAAGTACTTGGACAAATTCCTAGCATCCAAAATGTTAATTTAAAAGATAAACGAGAAACGAATGGCCAAATTCGGGTAATTTAATCGAAAACATGAAAATTTTCCAAAATGTCTTTTTAAATTAAAAAAAAAAAAACTATTTTACTTACAATGTTACCAAAAATTATGTGGGCTCCTATTTTTTCTTTTTTACCACAAAAAATATTTTAGAACAGAAGTAAAAAGTCACTAAAAGTAAGAAAGCTCAAAAGAATATGTCTTAATTTGGTTAAATAACTTCTTGGAAAATTAGTTTTTTAATTTTCAAGACTTTATTCAGATCATTCTTAATTAACGTTGCATTAAGAAATTACGTTGTAGCAAAATGAGCCGTATCATATTAAAAGTACGTGTCTTAAAAGCTCCAAGCTAAAGGATAAAAAAAATTCTCATAATCATCAATATAACTTATAATTAGTGATATTGTTTTTGTTTTTATTTGACCATTTAATAATGTCTTTAAAAAACTAGGTTAATTTTGCAGATTATAATTTTGCTCTGTAAATTTAATTAGATCTTATGTTTAGGTCGGTTGTTTCATTTAATTTCTTTGTCATTTTCAAGTTGTTCGACGATGTTGTTAAGGTATGCAGAGAACTCGCTTTATTTTCACGGCGAAAGTTGAGAATCTTAATCACAAGTATGCGTGGCTTAAACACACAGAATTGTACACACAACCTTGGTAACTCAAGTTTTTCTTATGTATAAAATGAAAGTCACGCAGTGTGAAAATCACATTGTGGAGGATTTTATGCAAAAAGCTCAACATTTCTGTTCTTAGAAAGTACGTGCTTCCGGAAACTTTTCTAAAATAGATTACCACCAAAAGTTGGAGTTTCGAGTGCTTCTACAGTTCTCGGTTCTTTTCAATTTGTTTCAAAATATATTAATAACTTTTAAAAGTAATATAACCAAGAAAATTGACTATTACTCAGAGGAAAGTACCCTCATATAAGACACGTTTTTGTCATGACTAAAAATCACAACTTTCCAAGAAATTTAAGTTTTCTTCCATTATCGATGTGGAACATTTTTTTTAAACTTCTCAAGTGAGAAATTATGGTGTTTTTTTAAAGAAGCTTTACAAAATTTAGAAATTTATTTTTATTTTATTTTTTAAATTAAAACAGAATGAAATTAGAGTTTAGATTTATGTAGATTTTGATAAACAGTTTAAACTGACTAAAAATTGAACGTTCTCTTCTATGCATTTTTATTCTTATAAAAATCCAGTGTATTATAATCTCGCCATTTATTTTCATTCATTCGTGATTTTACTAAATTTATAAATCTCTATTATTAGCTGGAGGATATGAGAAATACCTGGCATAATTCTGATAACAATTTCTGCAATAAAGATCAGTTTCGTTGAATAATAGAGGAATGAAAGACAGCGCTTAAAAGTTAATCTTAACCTACCACGAAGCGTAAAATTAACATTTAAACTTTCATTCATTAGAAAGTTAGAAGTAGCGCTCTTTCAAATTAAACTACTTTTTAACAACTTTGTGACGGGAAATAGTAAAGATTTTTCGACTCTGTACATTATGTTCGAATAAAGTTATTCGCATTTTTTTCCTCCAAGTGTATTAGTCATTTATTAAAATTGAAACTTTTAACTAAATGCAGCTGAGAACTTGTTTTAATATGCAATTAAAAGTTTGTAACATATAAAAATACTTTAAAATGTCATTGTCTCTTCAACTCGAAATGTTTCTACATTTCTTGATTTTATATATAAAAAAAAAAACAGCAATTAAAACTGTCATGTATACAGAAAGAAGATATTTACTCTCCTGTGAATATTTTTATTTATCTTTTCAACGGTTTATCTTTTTCAATTTTTTTCTGTTTTAATGAATAAAAAGTTAAACAGTTTCTGTTGAAGGGAGTATTTTCAATGAAATTGTATTTTAAATTTCTTTTTTTAATAAATATGGAAAATGTATTAATTTTTCTTTCACAAACGATTGCTTGTTAAATGATTAATAAATTGATAAATTATTAAATTGAGTAATAAGTGAATTGATTTGTGTACTGTTCATTTTTTTTTATAACTATCATTTAATAATTTTTCTTTTTATCAAAACTTTTCCATGAGCAATTTACCCGCGTTTTTTTCTTAACTGAATTAATGCAGAAGTTCTACAGAACTTTTCCGACTGAAAAAATATTTAAACAAATAAAGTTAAAAACTTTTATGCTAAAATAAGCCATCCGTCACAAAGACTATTTGGTATTGGAAGAAAGAAGAATGACTTTTCATTTGTCTCTTGAGAGAAGACATTTTATAAAGACAGAGGAAGCATATTTGACATTAAATAACTGACGAGGCCATTAATGATTTTAGTTCAGCATTGTTCCTCATTCTTTGAAACTCCCGGATGTGCATTCTATAGAAACTAACTTCCAAATGAAAAATGTGCGTTTTACAAATATTGTCTTTTCAGAATACAAAGCTTTTTATAAAACTGTCTTTGCTCAATAATAGAGTTGAAAAATGCTTTTCCGAACCTTTAATACACATATTTGATCATTTTAATACTTGTTACACACAAATAAACTCTCTATTGCTTAAAAAAAAAATATCATAATTTTATTAAAAGAAAATAATTGCATTCAATGTAATTATATTATTTGTTCTTTTCAAAATTTTATTAAACTCGGAAAAATTATTTCTAAATATATTAATATTAGGTATTGTAAAGGAAATGAGATTCACAATATATATTTCAGTAAATCGGGCTATAAATTATTTTAGGCAAATGTATAATTGTAAATTAGGCAGTAATAAAATGAATGTTACTTCATTATTCTCGGGAAATGAATAGACTTACTTTTCTGCATAATTTAAAAGGAGAACGGGTGCTAAACTTTCAAATCCATTCCACTAAAGCGGTTTAACTTTTGAGCTGAGGTCGAATCTCCGATTTAGGCGAGATTTATTAACCTGTGAAGGCAGATGCAGCATTTAAAAGTTTATTACGAGAGAAATCGGTATTTGAACTTAATTTGAATCCAGATTTCATGCATAAGTTATTGTCATTATAAAGTTTACACGGAAAAGGATAATTTGTAGTTAAAGATATTATTTATTATTTAAGATTGTCAGAGTTTAATCGTTTCAATATTAGATTACAGAATCCTCACAATTCAATAACTCTTTCATTCAGTCATTACTCAGTTAAATATATAACAACTTCGTTTACTTATTTAGTTACTTAAAATAAATGTTTACATTCATATTTTTAAAATAACTAGCAAAATATATTATGACAATAATAAAAAGATTGAACAAAATGACATTTAAAGAAAATAATTCCGAAATGTCAAAAATATTTTAATATTGACAAAAATAATTGGAACTTGAAAAAATAATTCAGAAATGACAAAACTAATAGATAATTTTAAAAAAATTAAAAATTTGAAGTAAATACTTGAAAACTGGACAAAACAATTGAAATATTGAAATAAATAATTCAAAACTGGTGTAAAAATTAAAAAATTATAGAAAATAATTGTAAAAGTAAAAAAAATATTATAAGTTTGAGGAAAATAATTGAAAGTTGAAGAAATTAATTGAAGTTTACAGACAATAATCAAATTTCAAGAAAATAATTTAAAAATGGCAAAAAATTCAAATATGGAAAAAATAATTAAAGTTTGATGAAAATAAGTGGAAAAGGTGTAAAAAAAATTAATAAATTCATGACATTAATAAAAATAATAATGCAATTTGTACCGTAAAACAGGCTAACTTCGCTCAGTGGAAACTTTTTTTTTCAAAATTTGTTTATTGTCATTTCTAGGAAGAAAAATATAAAATTTGCAATTGCTAATGTTAAGAAAAGTATCAAACTGTATCTCAAGGATATTTTAAAGCAGAATTATAGTCAAGTTTCAATAAAAATAATATTTATTTAAATATGTCTATTTTGCTCATTGAACAAGTAGTGTGTAAAAGTCGCTTGAGAAACCTATATTTAAAATAATTTATTTTAAAATCATGTAATAATTTTATTTCCTATATCCCTGACATGATTTAGAAAAAATAAAATTACTGAAAATTTCAATAGATTTTGAAAAAAGTCAATTTAAAAAAAAAAATTCATATTTGTTGGGTAATTTCGTTCATAAATGCAATGTATCATTCAAATGTTTATGAAGTATCTAAGCATCTAAGGTTATTTCCCATAACAAAATTCTAAAATTTTATCAAATTATAAAACACAAAACTTGATTAAATATTTATTCTGGTGACTGTAAATGTTATTTAAATAATATTATTTTCTTTCTAATGATTTTATAAAATGATTATAGCTTGTAAACTAACATATTTTTACACTAAAAAGGTAGATTTAATAGGTTTACGCAATATATAGTAATTTTTTTATGTTGTGAAATTGAAGAGGAAGAGTCAGAGATTATATATTTTCAGTACTAAAATTCATTATTAACTTTTTCCTATACTTTTTTCAGAAAAACATGAAAATTTGAGCAAAATTAGCCTTTTTTACGGTAAAAAATAATTCTAAAATGTCAAAAAGAACAAAAATATGAAAAAAAATAATTGAAAAATGACAAAAGTAATTGATAAAAGGCACATGATGTAAGAGTTTTTAAAGTTTACAGAACAAAAAATTTTAAATTATGTCACATTTATAGGACCAATTCAAAAATAATCGAAATTACAAGAAGATGATTGAATAAAAACAAAAATAAATGATAACTGGTGCATAATATAAAAATTTAAAGACAATACTTGAAAAATTGACCAACCAATTAAAATTTTAAGAAAATGATTGAATAATGATATAGGGGAGACCGAGAAGGAAAGTAACAAAAATAAGTTTTTTGATGCTAGCATTAAAACTATTTGTCGGATAAGTTCTGTAAACATATTAATCGAAAGCTTGGACTTTCATCTATTAAATAAAATTGGAATTAAACATTAATAATAATTTGGTAGTTCACTGCAGGACTTTTTAATGAGCTCTTTATTTGTTACTTTCCTCCTCACCCCTGAGGTGGAAAGTAACAGCACGAAGGAGGAAAGTAACACTTTAAAATTAAGGCTAGCATTTCAAATATAAAACTGCTATTAATTTAAATTATTTTTATTATGAACATATAACAAGACAAAGTGATATTAACTACATTTTGTACATAATTGGCAGATATTTTTGCACTTTTTTGAAATCAATTTTTTTTATCTAGGTATTTAGTATTCGTTGAATAAGAATGACATTAAAAAAGCATCGTTTCTTAAAAATTCAAATCAAAAGTCCAATATTTAATCTTTAGAATATAAAATAAACATATCAAATCACATGGTTATAAAAAATGAGGAGGTTTATAAAAATAAAGCATTAGATGAGGAGGAAAGTAACAACGTGTTACTTTCCACCTTACCCCTCTTTTCCTTGGATTTCAAAAAACAAGTTTAAATTATATAAAAGTATTTCGCATTTTTTAATTATGCACTAGCACGACTTAAAGATTAATAAAAAAGCTTGAAAAAAACGAAAAGCATATTTAAAATATCTATAAAATCAAAAAATTATGATATTTTGAAAATTTAGGCAAAAACTTACTTTTGACGTAATTTTTGCACAAAATGTTAGTATCAGATATATAGCTTCCGGTAGACCCCTAACATAATTTGGGGGACGTAGAGGGGGCAAAACTGACTAAAATTTATTTAAGGACTATGTCTGTCCGCTCATTGGTTTAGAAATTATAAGCGTTGTTACTTTCCACCTCTTTTACTTTTCTCCTCGGTCTCCCCTAAATAATTAAAAGCTGGTGTTTAAATAAAAAACTTACAGAAAATAATTTAAGTTTAAAGAAAATGATTGAAATTAGTTGAAATTAATTGAAAAAAAATATAAAAATTTTATAAACAATAATAAAAATAATGAAGAAAATGATTGAAATTTGTAGAAAATAATTGAAAACTAATATAATAAATTTAAAAATTCATGTCAATAAAAAACATTAAATTTATTTTCTTATTTATTTATTTACTGGCAAAAGCTCATTTCAACATAAAATTTAAAAATGTATTTCAAGTATAACAACAAGACCGTAGCCAGAAAAAAATTTCGGGGGGGGGGGGGGTTTTGTCAACAAACAGTCAAAGTGATAACCTTTTTTTTTTTTTTGAAAACTTGAACAGCTGTCAAAAAAATTTCGGGGGGGGGGGGTTCAAACACCCCTATCACCCCCCTGGCTACGGCCTTGTATAACAATAAAATTAAATTTGATATAACAATTATAACAACTGTATTAAATATTAGTAGGTCGCATTCAATAATTTGAATAAAATAACAATTGGAGTTTGTAGTAAATAATTCTAAAATTGCAAAAATAATAGAAATATGAAGAAAATAATCGTAAAATGACAAAAATACTTGAATAATGACAAAAGTAATTGAAATTCGATGAAAATTATTGAAAATTAACAAAAGTAGAAATAGAAACTGGTGTTAAAAATGTAAATATTCCTGGCAATAATTTAAAGATAGAAAAACATAATTGAAATGTTAAATAAAATAATTAAAAAATGACAGAAGTAAATGAAAACTTGTGTAATAAATTGAAATATTCATGACAATAATTTAAAGACTTAAGAAAATAATTGATATTTAAAAAAGTTAAATTCAGAATCGCAAAAAGACTTACTAAAAAAGTGAGTTTTTTTTAAAAAAGTGAGTAATAGTGAGCATTTTTAAAAAAAGTCAGTAAAAATAAAAAAGTGTGTCACTGGCAGCCCTGCAATACGAAGAAATAAATAAGTATTTAGGAATTCTAAATATTACTTCATTGAAACTTTGCCGCAACCTTTCCGGGAGTTTCCAACTTACAGCAAACTTGACGAAAGTTTCGGAACTTTAACATTGCACGGAAAAAAATTTAATTGTAATGATTACAATAGTTGAATAGTACTGCTCGGATATGTGACCACTTTTTGTAATGATTAAAAAGCTTTTTTTGTTATCATTCCACAAGTTAAATGTACTTATTACGAATTTATTTGAAATGAATACAAAACAAATGTTAGTGATTACTATAGTCTACGTTAAAAGGAAGTCAAAAAGTTCTATTTCACATTTACTGCATACAACCGTAGTCAGTACAGAAGCACTATAGTAAAATAAGATGACCTAAAGCGGCCTTCTTATTTTACTATAGTACTTTGTACTGGCTAAGGTAGCGATATACACTGTTAAAAAAATGGTATGTGCGCTTACAACTTTACACCGGTGTTAAGAAATCGGTGCGATTTTGGCCGTGCACTACACTGGCCGAGTGTAAACTTAAAACAAATTGGCATTTACAACCAAGCGGTGTAAACAGACTATCAAATCGCACCAAAAAGTGCGATTGTCAGTTTCTTTGTCTAACTGTCCCTCTCTTCGCCCCCTTTGTCAACATCTGAGAATAGCCATTTTTACGTTTTCTTCTAATTTTCGTTTTCATTGAATCCACTAGCAGACAACTATATATATGACATGACTAGAAGTTTCCGATGCGCGAATGCGCGACATGTTTTTCCCACGTTCAAAATTGAAACAGCCCATTACTAGTAAACTAAATGATTACTAAATATTTAAATATGATAAATCCAGTTTATCAAAAACATAATATACCTAATGTAACTTAATATATAAAGTAAAAAACAATAAAACACAGAAGTAAATAAAAACAAAAAAAGATTACTCGACGACATAACCTAAACAAAGTATTGAAAATAATGTCATATCAATTTATTCAATTCTCTAGTCTATTCTATGCCCTAATAGCACCAAACGTTTTATTAACGTTGCTGCAACGTTTCCGTGTAACGTTGCAAACGTTGCATTGCAACGTTACCAGCCAAGAAAAATAACGTTGCATATGTCATGGGGATAGAAACGTTGCAGGGAAACGTTGCGGAACGTTAATTTGGAACTTTGAATGACCATTTAAAAATTAATAATGTTGATATTGTGCGCAGTAGTTTTCTATCGCAATTAGAGCTGCGCAGTTGATTTTAGTGACCATTGTTCTACAGAAGCAATCATATTATCAACATCGAATAATATTAATAAAAAAAAATTTAGCCTTTTCCGCAACCCGCACTGCGATTTTCCGAATGCCTATTCAAAGTTCCAAATTAACGTTCCGCAACGTTTCCCTGCAACGTTATTTTTCTTGGCTGGTAACGTTGCAATGCAACGTTTGCAACGTTACACGGAAACGTTGCAGCAACGTTAATGAAACGTTTGGTGCTATTAGGGTGTGGCATATAAATTTCCCGAATATTATTTCAGCTTCTTTAAGATATTTTAAATTCAGAATTGTATTTAAAAACAATTGGAATTTATTTTTATAATTTAGAAAAACAGGAACAGGTTTTATAATAGAGAAAAATACCAATTGTTGTAGAATCGAATGTTTTTTACAAAATGTATTCTATGTGGCAAATAAATATCCAAAATATTGTTTTTGTTTTTTTAAGATATTCCAAACTCAAAACTGTATTTAAAAAAAATTGGATGATATTTCTACAATTTATTAAAACAAAAACAGGTTTTAGAATAGAGACAAAATATCAATTTTTGTAAAACCGAATACTTTTTCCAAATTCTATTCTATGTGGTATATAAATTTGCTAAATATGTTTTGCAATTCCTTAGGCTGTGTTAAAATAAAAACTGTATTAAAAAAAAATTAGATTATATTTTTAAATTTTATCGAAACAAGAACAAGTTTTAGAATAGACACAAAATATCAATTTTTATAAAACAGAATATTTTTTCCAAATTTTAATCTATGTGTCATAAATTTCCCAATTATTTTTTTAGATTCTTAAACATATTTAAATATAAGAATTATATTTAACAAAATTAAATGATATTTTTATAATTTATATAATACATTTCTGAATTTAAAATATCTTAAAGAATCTAAAATAATATTTAGGAAATTTATGTGCCACATAGAATAGAATTCGAAAAGAATATTCGGTTTGACCAAAATTAATATTTTGTCTCTATTCTAAAACCTGTTTTTGATTCCATAAATTATAGAAATATCATATAATTTTTTTTAAATACAGTATTAAAAATTAAATACCTTAAAAAATAACAATTAAAATTTGGAAAATTTATATGACACATAGAATAGAAATTAGAAAAGATATTCAGTCATACAAAAATTGATATTTGGCCTCTAGTATACAACCTGATTTTGTTCCCATAAATTATAAAAATATAATATGTATATTTTTTTTAAATACAATTCTAAATTTGGATTTTCTTAAAGATTCTAAAATAATATTTGGTAAATTTATTAGCCATAGAATCGGTAAAAAATATTCGATTCTACAAAAATTGGCTCTCCAGTCTAAAACCTGATTTCCTTCTCGTAAATAATAAAAATATCATCTATTTTTATTCTGATTTTCTTCTGATAAATAATAAAAATATCAGCAATTTTTTTTAAATATTGTTCTGAATTTGGATTTTCTTAAAGATTATAAAATAATATTCAGGAGATTTCTTTTCCATAGAATGTGTACAAAATATTCGATTCTACAAAAATTGACATTTGGTCTCTGGTCTAAAACCTGATTTTCTTCTCATAAATAATAAAAAAATCAGCTATTTTTTTTATTGTTCTGAATTTGGATTTTCTTAAAGATTCTAAAATAATATTTAGGAAATTTATTTGCCATAGAACGTGTACAAAATATTCGATTCTACAAAAATTGACATTTGGTCTCTGGTCTAAAACCTGATTTTCTTCTCATAAATAATAAAAATATCAGCAATTTTTTTTAAATATTGTTCTGAATTTGGATTTTCTTAAAGATTATAAAATAATATTCAGGAGATTTCTTTTCCATAGAATGTGTAAAAAATATTTGATTCTACAAAAATTGACATTTGGTCTCTGGTCTAAAACCCGATATTGTTCTCATAAATTTTAAAAATATCATCTATTTTTTTTTTGCTCTGAATTTGAATTTTCTTTAAGATTCTAAAATAATATTTGGGTAATTTCTTTGCCATAGGATTTTTAAAAAAATATTATTTCTACAAAAATTGACATTTGCTTTCCGGTCTAAAACCTGATTTTCTTCTCATAAATAATAAAAATATCAGCTATTTTATTTTTTATTTTTCTGAATTTAGATTTTCTTAAAGATTCTAAAATAATATTGGGGAAATATATTTGCCATAGAATTTGTAAAAAATATTAGATACTACAAGTATTTATATTTTGTGTCTGGTCTAAAAACTTATTTTGTCCCCATAAATTATAAAAATATCAATAGCTTTTTCTTTAATACAATTTTTTAATTTGAATGCTTTAAAGATTATAAAATAATATTTGGTTTATTTATTTGCCATAGAATTTGTACAAAATATTCGATTCTACAAAAATTGACATTTGGTCTTTGGTCTAAAACCCGATTTTCTTCTCATACAAAATAAAAATATCAGCTATTTTTTTTATTGTTCTGAATTTGGATTTTCTTAAAGATTCTAAAATAATATTTAGGAAATTTATTTGCCACATAACGTGTACAAAATATTCGATTCTACAAAAATTGACATTTGAGGGGCTGATAGGAAAAACGGAATATAAAAATGGTGGGAGCAAAAATGGGTTAATTATGTTTCAGCGTAAAAACAAATTATCATCAATTGCGAAGAAAAATGGATCGCTTGAAGTTAAGGGCAAAAACGGGATATCCTTCTATTCCGTTTTTGCTTTTAGTCAAAATTTGTTTCGTTTTTACGATTACTTTTAATTTTTTTTATTTTACTCGAAGATATTAATTAAAAATATATGAGCCGACATTCTTCAAACATACTTTTCTTAGCACTAAATGTTTTTTTATTGAGTATCTCTGCGCGTTAACATAATTTCTTTCAGAAAACTTTTAATATTGAAAATATTATTATACAATGTCTTCAAGGACTTCTTTCTTAGAATCTAAATTTAATATTTGATAAAACTTATTAAAAAAGAATTTTTTAAAGAAACCTACCACAAACAAGTTTCTCTGTCAATAGGTGTCTCTTAAATCAAATGTTTAATATATGTAAATAAGAATTAGCGAAATTTTTATGCTAATTTTAAAACTCAATGTTGTTGTTTAACATTCGGTTTGAAAATTATTATAAAAGGGTCAAACCATTGACTTTTGTCTGAGAACAGCCGCGGACATACCTATTAAAAAAAAGTTTTTAGAAATATAAAACTTCAAAATTTTATGAATTTAATAACTGTATCATTAGGGAGTAAATTTATTTTCTTTGGCGGTGTTATCAATCAAAAGTATGAGGTCCCGAGTAAGGTCCATGATGTTATTTCGTAACCTTAAATGTGGCACTTTTATTCAACACGTTATAATTAAAAAATTATTTTACTTTAAAAATCAAAACTCATCAGAAATATAAATCCCATTATTTTAATCATAGAAATAATGGAAATTATATTGGAAAATTATTTCTTTAAAATAATAAAATAATTTACAAAATTTCTACTTGGAAAAATGTTGATGGTTTTTTTAATATAACTTTTTTTTAAAGCTCCTAAAAATTTGAGGTTTTGAATATATTTTAAAATTAGTATAACTTTCTTATTGCTATTAAAATTTAAGGAAAGTGTTTTGCTTCGTTTAGAAATTATTAAATTTAAAATATTTCTATTTAAAAAGGCAATGTGAAATTGTTTTGTTTTCATCAAGTGCCAGAATTAGCCTTTTTTAATAGAAAACTTTTAAATTTCATCTTTTCCTACTAACGAAGCGAAATGTTTTCCCTAAAGCTTAGGAGTTCCCAAAAAAAGTTATAGGCTTAAAAAAAGCATGAAAGTTTTTATGTACAAGTAAAAATTTGTCAAATTATATAATTATTTTAAAGTAATTATATTTTAATGTAATTTTAATTATTTCTAAGATTAAAAATGTGAAATAATGGAATTTATATTCAGGGGCGGCGACTTGTGTATGGTATGTCTAAATTCTATAGAGCAAAAAAGTCGCCCTGTGGAATTCCATATGGCAAAATTATAGACAAAAAATAAATTTCTTAATAAGAATGTGGATAAAAAAAACTTTTTATCGAAGAAAAAGATTAAAATTTAAAAACAAAAATCATATTTTGTAAAAATAATTGAAAAATGACGAAAGAAATTGAAAATGAATTAATAAATAATGAAACTAATTTGATACTAAAGGAAATAATTATAATTGAAAAAGTTTTATCTAAAAAAATTTAAGAAAAAAATTAAAACTTACGGAAATTGAATTAAAAAATTAGGGGAAAAATTGAAAAATTATGAACATAATTAGAAATTAAAGAAAATTTTTGAAAAATGATAAAAATAGTTAAAAATTGTAGCAAATAATTAAAATCATAAAAAAAAAGAATTGCGAAAAGTTGAAGAAATTTTTATATAATTTAAAATTTATCTTATTATCAAAGAGTGGATTAATTAAAATTTTAATCAATGAAATCTAAAATTAACTAACGTTTGAAGAATTATAATAAATAATTGTAATTGTAGTCTTGTTCATCTCAAATATAGTCTCTAATTTTTTCAATTATTTTTTACAAATTTATATTATTTTCTTCAATTTACAATTATTTATATCAATTATTTTTTTATTAGATATATTTTTCAATTGATTTTTAATTGCTTTTTGTCATTTTCAATTATTTTTTCATTAATTCTCTAATCTTTGCTTCCTTATGGAGGAAGCTTTGTGATCGTTAAAATTTTTGATTTTACAAAAAAAGGCCTAAATCGTCTCATTTTCATCTAAAAAGCGTAAATTTTCATTTTTAAGCAAATGTCCAGATAACTGCATGTATTTGTGTGTGTGTGTATGTGTGTGTGTATGTATGCATGTATGTATATGAGTGTATGTGTGAGTGTTGCATTTTTTGTGTACAGGTTATCTTGAGAATGCTTAAACGGATTCCAATGAAATTTGGATGACTTATTAAGCTCATGAATATCTAAATTTGGACACAGGGATTTTTGAAAAAATCCAAACAATTTTTGTTGAGCACATTTTATCAACGAAAAAAAATCGTTTTTTGCCAAAAAATTTTTTCATGGTAAAAATAAAACTTAAGGAATACAAAAAGCATATCCCTTATCTCAAAACGAATCGATTGACCTATAAAACTTTTATATATGATTAAAAATTAGTAAAATAATTAATGTTTTCTCATTTTTTTGCATTTAATATATTTTTATTTAATAACTTCTCCGATTAACTTTTATATTATTAAACTATTGCTTCCTCTACGAGGAAGCAAATTATTTGGCTTACTTGGAAGCGAAATGTTCATGAAATGGACATAATTTTCAACTAGTTTATTATTTATCTCAAATCTAGATATTTTTTCAATTTACAATTATTTTAATTTTTCTGCAATTATTTTCTTATGTTACAAATATATGTTGAAAATTTTTAAACTATTTTTCACAAACTAAAATTTTTTTCTTTAAATTTTAATTATTTTTATTACTTTGCAAATATTTCCTTGATTTTTTTATTAATTTTATTACTCTTCAATTAATTTCCTAAATTTTAAAATGTTTTCCTCAAATTTTAACAATTTTCTTCAACTTTCAATTTTTATTCTTATTATTTAGCTAAAAATTTCTTCAATTTTAAATAATACTCACTATTATTATCATTAAATCATAATTAAATTCGTAAATTTTCAATTAATTATCTTATTTATCAAATATTTCGGTCAATTTTCATTTTCTTTTATCTTTTTGCAATTATTTACTCCACCTTTTTAAGTAGATATATTAGTTATTTTTCAATTAATTCCCTAAATTTTTATTAATTATCTCAAATCTAAGTTATAGTCTCCAATTTTCAATGTTTTAATCATTCTTTAATTATTATTTTTCTCAAATTTCAAATACTTTCGACAATTTTTAATTTTTTTTCTTAATTTGCAATGATCTTCACAAATTTTATATTATTTTGAATGCTTTTTGATTAAGAGCGAAAATTGCAATTATTTATCTCAAATTTTCATTATTTTCTTTGATTTGCGATTGTTTCTATGATTTTTCAATTACTTTTTGTCATTTTCAATTGTTTTTAAAATAATTTTTAAATTTTATATAATTTATCACAATAAATTTTAATTATCATTAGGTATTCAATTATTATTTCAATTTAAAATTATTTTTATCATTATGCAAATATTTTCTTTTATTACAAATATGTGTTGTAATTTTTTCAATTATTTTTCACAAGTTAAAAATATTGTCTTTAATTTTTAATTATTTTTATTACTTTTCAAATATTTTCTCGAGTTTTTTTTATTATTTTCATTATTCTTCAATTCATTTCCTATATTTTAAAATATTTTTCCCAAATTTTAACAATTTTCTTTAATTTTCAATTATTATTGTTATCATTTTGGAATCAATTTCTTCAACTTTTAATTATTTTCAATATTCCTCCATTAATTTCCTAAGTTTTCAATTATTTATCTCATTTTTCAATTATTTTTTTCAATTTTTATTTTCTTTGATCCTTTTGCAATTTTTTTCTCTACCTTTTTAATTAGACATATTAATTATTTTTCAATTAATTTTATAAATTCTTATTTATTATCTCAAAATCTAAGTTATCGTCTTTAATTTTCAATGTATTATTAATTCTTCAATCATTTTTCTCAAATTTCAATTAGGTTTGTCAATTTTTAAATAGCTTTTTTCTTTTGCAATGATTTTCACAAATTTAATATGTTATTCTGAATATTTGTTGATCAATTCCGAACATTGTTTATCTCAAATTGCCATTAGGTATTTTCTTCAATTCTCGATTATTTGCATGTATAATGTTATTTGTAATTATTTTCCTAAACTTAAAATTTTTTGAATCATTTTGTAATAAGGTGCTTTCTTTTATTTCACAAATATACTGTATTTTGCTTCCTCATAGAGGAACCTTTGTGATCGTTAAGATTTTCGATTTTCCAAAAATAGTTTAAATCGACTTATTTTCATCGAAAAACCGTAAATTTTCATTCTTAAGTAAGTGTCCAAATATATGTGTGTGTATGTGTGTGTATACCGTTTTTTGTGTACAAGATATCTCGAGAACGCTTTAACGGATTCCAATAAAATTTGAATGACTTGTTAAGCTTATGAATATCAAAATTTTGGACCCAGGGATTTTTGAAAATACCCAACCAAATTTCCTTGAGCACCTTTTTTCATCGAAAAAAATCGTTTTTTGACAAACATTTTTTCCATGCTAAAAATTCAACTTAATGGATACAAAAATCTTATTTCTTATCTTAAAACGAATCAGAAAATATTGAATACATGTTTATTATTTGTTTAATGTTGGTTCTAAAAGAGCTTTTTTAATAAGTTATTTTAATCCGATTATTTAAAATAAGAATTTATAACAGGAATATAATATAAGTAAAGAAATAAACTGTTCGTAATTAAAGCGGAATCAAAAGTGAATTCAAATATTAGTTCGAGCAAAAACGGGACAAAATTCTAACTCGTTTTTGCGCCCAGTGAAATCTTATTCCGTTTTTACTCTGACAACTTTTTGTTTCGTTTTTACTCGTAGTGCGTAATTTGTTTCATTTTTCCAAATAGATAATACTTTAACTTCGTTTTGCTCCCGATAATTTTTTAACTTGTTTTTACTATCAGCCCCTCATTTGGTCTCTGGTCTAAAACCCGATTTTGTTCTCATAAATTATAAAAATATCATCTTTTTTTTTTAAATATAATTCTGAATTTGGATTTTCTTAAAGATTCTAAAATAATATTTGGAAAATTTATTTGACATAGAATGTTTAAAAAATATTCAATTCTACAAAAATTTTTATTTGGTCTGTAGTCTAAAACCTGATTGTGTTCCCATAAATGATAAAATATAAAAATATCTTCTTATTTTTTTTAAATACAGGTTTGAATACAAATATCTTTAAGAATTTAAAACCATATTTCAGAAATTTATTTGCCACATAGAATAGAATTTGGAAAGAGTATTCGGTTTTACAAAAATTTATATTTTGTCTTTATTCTAAAACCTGATTTGTTTCCATAATTTATAAGAATAACATTAAATAGAGTTTTGAATTTAGAAAATTAGAATATCTTAAAGAATATTTGAAAAATATTTAGCAACTTTATGTGCCATGTTGAATAGAATTTCAAGTAAATATTGTGCTTTACAAAAATTGATATGTTGCCTCTAGTCTTAAAACCGTTTTTGTTTCCATAAATTATAAATATATTTTTGTTAATTTCTTCTTAAATTTTGTTTTTATTTGAACATATGTTCAAGAATTTAAAAAATACTTAGGATGTTTAAGTGTCACATAGATTAGAATTTGAAAAATATATTCTCTTTTACAAAAAATTGGTTTGTCATATGGTCATATGTTATGTTTGCGTTGTCAATTCTGTTGAGCATAACCATTAAAACGTTTGTGGCTTTGTTGTTTAGCTGTGTGTAATATATCATTTGTGCTCTTGACAATTTTAAATATTAACTTGAGTGTATGACTTTTGAGTAAAAATGTGTATTGATAGTTTAGAATTTGTGTTTTTATGGATGTGATTGTAGGTTATGTATAATCGCGAGTGGCACTCGCACCAATCAGTGTTGATGTCTCATGTGTCATAACAACTTCGCACCGTAACACTGGCGTTGCAATTTAAAAGTGTAACTTACAAAAAATCAACACTTTAAGGATGCATTGCATTTTCTTCGCACTTTTTGGTGTAAAGTGCGTTTCTTTTTTTTAACAGTGTAGTTTTGATTCTCAAAGACTGTTGTAAACGGAAAAAGCACATTTTTATCTAATAAAAATAATAAAAACTTTTTTATTTAGTTCGACTACTATACACAAATTAATTCACTCTTTACAAGACTCCCAACTTCAAACTTAATTACATTGTTACTCTAGACAACTGTATTATACCCTAATTATACATAATTTCGCTTATATATCTATACCTAACTTAAATACGATTTAAAACCTAAACGACGCATCACACATTATCTATCGCTTTTAACATGTTTACCATGACTTTTAGTCTTCTTATATACTAACTACTATAAAAGTTTTCCACTTTCGAGAAACACTAAAACTTGAAATATTAAAAAATTATTACCATATTTTTTTAAGCTACAATAGTAATAATTTATTTTTATCCTCAAATATTTTAAGGTCTATTTTATACACTATTCTAACTATGAAAAAGTCAAAAAAAATTTCTTTAATTAAATTTACTTACTGAAATAAGTATGTTAAACAATTTTTTCTAACACACGCACCAAAAGTACAATCTTTCTTACCTGTGAAGAGGTCAGAAAGTGAGTCTTTCCCGGCGACAGGGAGGGAATGTTATATTTCTTCCCCATGACATCCTTGACAGGGAGGGAATGTACATTCCCTCCCCGTGACGTCATTAACAGGGAGGGAATGTACATTCCCTCCCGGTGACGTCATTAACCAGGAAACAAGTGTTTCATGATAAATCCTTATGAGAAATAGAGTTTTATGACAATTACGCATGCAAAATAGCGGTTAATGATAATGACGCATGCGGAATAGTGTCTCATGAGAATTACGCATGCGGAATTGTGTTTTATGATAATGACGCATGCGGAATGGACAGAACCCCAAACGCATTTTCTGCTGGTTGTCAAGCTGCGAATGTTAACTAATTTTTATCCTCAAATGTTTTTATACTTTCGGTATACGTGTGTTAGAAAAAATAGTATGTGCAACACGGGAGAAAAGTGATTATCGACTCGTGTGTTTGCATCCCTCGCCTTCGGCTCGGGCTACAAACTCACACTCGCGAAATCACTCACTTTCCTCCCTAGTTGCACAATATACTATTTTAAATATAATTTGACATAAAGCATATTTTCTAACAGTAAAAACCGAAAATTTTCTTTAAATTTTTAGATATTATGCTTGAAAAAATTATTAAACGTTTAAATTATTTTAAATATATTACTAAAATATGAATAAAACACGTTTAATGCCAATTTTTGTTGAATTAAAAAGAAATAAATATTTTGAGAGACAGAACAATTAACTTTATTTATAAAAATTTAATTTAAATTTTTTAATTTCACTTTTCTGGATTTAAGACTTTAGGAAAGCTGTTTCTCAAAACTTTAAAAATTAAAACTATTCTTTTTTCCTATTCATGGAAATTTATTCTAAAATACATTTATAACTTATCTCTTATATTATCAGTTAAAGTAAAACTTTTATTAATTGTTGTTTGTAAGTATCTTAAATCTTTAACTGCTTAACTTTCAATACATACAATCAAAAATTCAATTATTCGAATTCTTTTCTATGTATATTTCAGTTTGTCCAAATTTCATTCGATATACTTTTCAAGCGATCTTATATTTAATCAATTATAAATTATATTGGTCAAAACAATCGTAAGTTAAATTGTCAATCCATCCAAATTAAATTTAAAAAAAATATCTATTAAGATTTTAATTTATTTTTTTAATATATTGAATTTATAATGTGCCCAAATGGCATTCGGTTTAAGTTTAAAACAATCCTACTTTTAATCAATCCTAATTTTTTATTGGTCAAATGCAAAACAACCATGAATTAAATTTTTAATCGCTTCTAAACTTAATTCTTTTAATTTGTTAATTTATTTAAATTTTAATCAATTTATAATTTAATTTTTCCAAATTCGATTTGTTTTTACTTTTAAATTTTACAAATTTCAATATATTAAAATTCGAATTTATTTTTTCAATTTATTTAAATTTTATTCAATTTAAGTTTCAAACAATCCAATTTTTAATCAATTCTACTTTTTATTGGTTAAAATAATCATTAATTTAATTTTTAGTCCCTTCTAAATGTATATTATTCTAATATAATTAATATCTTAATCAAATAACAAACATATTTATTTTTTTAAAATAATCTCTTTTTACTAAAAATTTAAATTGCAAAATAATTTTTAAATCATCGATATAAAGAATGAAATTCAAGGAAAAAGTCAAACTTTACAAGTCCGAACAGATGGACTGAAAAAAAAAACAAAATTATAAAAAAAATAACTTCAATAATGCGAACATAGACGAACAGAATAACGTCGAATATGTATTATAGATAATATTGTATAAAAATTTTTATTTTTATTTATTTTTATAATTTTTTTTTACTTTTTGTTAATTGTTTCTTTTAATTTAAAACTTTAAATCTATTATACGAAAATAATGAAAAGCTTTGCAAAGTAAATAATGTGTTGAAGACTGACGAATTAAAGATTCGGTTATCTTCGTTAGTCATCGGTAACCATCGGCGTTGAGCGGAGTGTGATATATATATTTCAGGAGCCTTTACAAACGACTACAGTAATCATAACAAAGCAAATAGGAATCAGTATTAACAAAACTTTAATTTTCGTCGCCCTGTAGCACAATTCATTTTTACTATAGACTACTGTAATCATAACTATTAAATATGTGAACAAGTACATTTTTTCTTTTAATCTATACATTTAGAAATGTAATGATTCCAAAAACTCAATTTTATCTCGAATACTGCAGTGCATGTACTCCTTACAAACTACTATAGTAATCGTTCCTGCTCAACTTTTTAATCATTAACACATTTTTTGTATTCATCGCAAAAAGTGGTCACATATCCGAGCTGTACTGTAGACTATAGTAATCATTACAATTAAATTTTTTTCCGTGTAACTTCACTTTCGATTTCAAAACGTGGACAGAAGAAGATGAAAAAATATAAAAACTAACAACTTCACTTCAAGTTTTAAAACGTGGACAGAAAAAAATGAATAAATATAAATAGTAACTAACTTCTGGAATTTACAGAGATTATTATTATTATTTAATTGAATTTTAAATATTTTAAAATTTTGATCAATTATTATGCCAATTTTTATTGAATTGAAATTTAGGTTGATTAAAATTGGATATGATTAAAGTTTTTAAAAAAGATTTTTAAAATTAATTTCGTAGTAAAGTTTTTATTTTATCAAGTCTCATTGATTGAACTTCTATTAGACCCTTTGTAAAAGAGTTTTTACCGTTTGCAGTTAAAATTATCCCAGGAAACAAGAACAAACTTAGTTTTAGATTATCTGGAAAGTTTTTGTCTTTCTAGAATAATTGCCTGTAACTTTGAAAAGTTTGAAGATTTTTAAGGTAGTGTAAGTACTGTAAGTAGTTTAAAATTAACGTTGCTGCAGTTATCTGTTATACTTTTCCCAATGGAAATCATAAGGAGAGAAATGGAGACTGAGAAGTTTATCTTCAAGTTCTACAACATTACTTTAAAAGATACACTCAGAAATATATTTAGTGTAAAATTTTCTAAAATACATTGCTTTCGAGTGCTCAATCAATTTTTATTTTAACAAACTAATTAAACAAACTTACTGAGTTACTAAAATTTATAGATTGAAATTTTTTAATAAAAACTAACTTTTCACCTTTTTTTAGATGATGAATTCTTGATTCTAAATTATCTTACTTAAAAATAACAAAATTTTATTTTATTAAAAAATAAATTTTTTTTTTAAAACCTTATCTTTGTCATGTACTTTTATTACACCAGTTAAGCTCGATTCTCGAATTTTTATAAGCGACCAATGCAAAGCAAATACTCAAAGCTGAGAAGCCATTTCTTGTGATCAGACTGGTTTTATCTCGAACGTTTTAAGAAAATCACGTACTTAGCTTCGATAAAAAGTTCGTTTAAAAGTCAAAAGAAGATAGTTCCCTAGTTGTTCCATCCGTTATGACTCTCCCAGAAAGACCATTTCTTCGTTGTGAATGCTATACACTTTCAAAATACGATATTATTATCCAATCTTTGTTACGTGATAACAACCAACTGACGTTAAACATTTCTCTGGAAGCTCTTCTTTGTGCTCTTCGCAAAATAATGATAATCCATTCTTTAACAAATTCAAATAGAATAATCCAACCCAACATAATTCAGAGATTATTTCCATTTGGTTGAATTTGAATTTCGCGCCATTATTTCTAGACACACAAAGTGTCTGCAAATAAAATGGGATTCTCCGCTTTATGTCAAATGCAATAAAGCATGTCTAAAGTGGCTTCTTTGCCAAAATGAAAATTGTGTCAAGTTGAATTAGACAAATTTTTATGAACTTTTCAAATATCAGGTGATTTTTTTGATTAAGAAATGTTTTTTAAAGACTTATTCAAGTGCCCTTGACATTTATGTGCTTGATCCTGAATATCTAGGTCAATTAAATACCTCTAAACGATTTTAATCTACAGGTCTAAACTTTATAATAAAACTTTTTGATAGCAGAGTCGGAGAAGAGATATTAAAAAAAGACAAAACAATGGGTAATTTAAAAGAGAAAAAAAATCTGTGTGAAATTTGTTCCTGTTAAAAAAAAAAAAGAAAAAAGAATTTGCTACATTTGAAATAAAAAGCGTTTGTTGTTTGGTAAAGAAAGCTTGCAAGCTTGACAAGAAAGCCACAAGATTACTGCTGCCCCAAATGGCGTTTCTCATCAGACACTGCCCAGGGCGAAACAACCCTTGCTTTTCTAAAGCCATCTCTTACATCTAATATCGTCCTGTGCGTACTGCTGTAAGGTTAGCAATTACCCAACATACAACAACTTTCCTTTGAAGATTTTCTATGGAATATTCTTTGCTTATTTATGCACTGGGCAAAACAGTCTATTCAAATAACTATCTATCATTTCAGTTTGAAAGTTCTTCATATTTCTTTATAAAAATAGTAGGCATACAAATTAAACAAAAATGGAAAGTGGTATTCATACTAAAAATAGCTCAAAAAGATTCTAGAATTGGATCAGGGCTGGAATTTTGATAAGTGACTAAGATTAAAAAAGTGTAGGTAAATCTTTATTTATTGAAACAAAATAAAATGTTTTTTGACAAAATTTATTGTAAAGCAAATTTAATAACATTCTGTGTTGACAATTTTGTAACATATTTCGTTTTTTTTTCATAACTTATTTAAAATTTAAAATCAAAACTGAAATGAATATTAATTAAGAAGTTCAAATTTCATAAATATTAAAAAGACTCAATAGAATGACAGAGGACGATCAAAAATAGAAATTTAAATCAAATTAATTTAGTCAAAAAGATTATATTCCGTCCATACTCATTTATTAACATGATATCAATATTTCAATATTAATATAAATTAGTCGCATAGAAGCTTATCACAACTTTTAGAAACAAAATAATTCCCATAAAAGAATAGAAGTTAAACTCTAACTCAAATATTCACTTTAACACTATAATAAATTACATATCTCTAAAACACACGAAACTTTCTTAAAGTGTGGTGTAAATTTACTGTTATATAAATTCAAGAGCTCATAATTGATTAAAATGAAAATCTCGCTTCGCTACGAGAATCTCAAATTCTCCCCTCTCACACAATAATTATTATTGATTTATCTATTTTCAATCGTCGGAAAATATTATTTTATATTACTATGTACCCTTTCACTTTCCTTGATATGATAAGTAAAAATTTAAATAAAATAAAAATTGAAGACAGTGAAGCGGGTTATGTTTGCTTTTTTGAATTTTTATTTTATTTTTACTAGTTTATAATCATCATATCAAGAAAAGCATCAATACAGTTAAAATTTGATTGACAATAAATTTTGTAAAAAACTTTTTATTTGTTTCAAATAAATAAACAGTTACACTTTTTAATATTAGTCACTTATCAGAATTCTGACCCTGGATTTATTTACGAAAGATTCAAAGTTATTTAAAAAAATATGTGTATTGTAGATTATGCAAAAATTGAAATAGTATATTGTAATTTTTGGATACTGCAACAACATTCCTGGAATATATTTATTTATATCTGGCTTAAGGAATATTTCAAAGAAATATTGCCGTTATTATTATGTCAGTTTGTCAAATTCGAAAAATATTGCAGATAAATGAAGTCGAAATTTTATTCCTTATTTTTTTGCAATATCCTAGTACAAGGTATTATGCCATTTAAGATATTGAAATATTCCAATGTAAAATTACAGAAAAAATTCCTGGAATATTTCTAAGTCTGACTCTAGGGATATTTCAGAGAAATATTACTCATTTTTGGTTTTTAACGTTTTCGCTGCACAATATTCCAGAAAAATACTTCTGAATTGTTAATTTGTAATATTTTAACATTCAAAATTTTTCCAAAGTAACATTTCAGAAGCATTCCTGATATTTCTATAATATCCCAATGTAACATTGTAGTAACATTTCTGAAATATTTCTATGGTTTACATTAAGGCAATATTACAAAAATATTCGCTGCTCATTTTGAGCATTGTTTTTTTCTTTGTAGAAAACATCCCAAAAATATTTATATCTTTCCAAGAATATTGATACCTAGTTAATATTCCAAGAATTTTTTAACAAATATTCCACGAATATTTTTAGCAAATATTTCAAGAATATTGCTGTATAAAAAATGTTCCAACACTTATTAAGAAATATTCAAAGAATAATGCACTAAAATATTCTAAGAATATAGTTCGTAGAAATTTTCCAAAATATTTCTACAGAATATTGTAATCATCTTCTTGGAATATCTTAATAATGTTTCTGGAATATTTCTCCCAAAAAATGTCTTTCTTTAATAATGTTTCTATTAAATTAACAAAATATTTGCTTGCTGAATATAACTAGATTATTACTATAAAATAATCTTTGATATGTCAGATATTTGTTTCTTTTATGAACCTTTTTTAAGTCTGGAATCTATAATAAAACGTAGATTATGTAATATTCAAAATAGTTGATAATTTATATTATTTTATTTTTATTACTATTTATTTATTTACTTATTTAATGTCTTTATCTTCTTGAGGGATCTTTAGAAATGCTATATTTTTGTTATATTCCGAAGATATGTAGATATCCAGATATCTAGAATCTTACAATTTATTTTAATTCATAAAAATGTTAAATAATCACTTTTTTATTTAACACGCAACTATATAATTTACACATTCACTTTACAGTTTACAAAAAAATTCTAAAATAAAAGAAATTATTTTTATACATTAATTAAAATAAATTAAATAAAGTTCTTCAAATTCCGTAATTTCGTCAGTTTTATTTTTATTATAATTAAATTATTAACTATTAATTTAATTTTTACAATCATATTAAATTCTTTCAAACTATAAATTTTTGAACATATTTATAAATTCTCTAATAATTTTAAATTCTTTACACAGAGGAAACGGAACGTAGTTACTTTTTAATTAGAATTCGGGGGAAAATTCACCTGCAGATATCCTTAAATTTCTCTTTATACGTGCAGAAAAGAAGGTAAAAAATTACCTGCACCTAACTTTACTCTTTTGTTTTTTTTTGTGTTAAATTATACTTGCGTTAAAAAATAAAAATGTTTGAATTTAATAAAAATAAAACGAAATATTTTAGAATAAAGAAAAAAAAATTTAGTGAATTCTAATCAATATACAAGGTTAAAATGAATATTTTTTTCCTTTGTATTGTGAAGAGGCAATTTATTTTAAGTAAGTGGCTTTCAATCGATTATACACCTACACATTCACACTCATTGCAAGGAAAAACCTCCAAGAGACGAGAAAACTACTAGTAAATATATCTGTTGGTCTTTTTCCTCGTAGTGTGGTTTACCTTCAACGCCACACTACTTTACAGCTAAAATCCACCCAAGTGAAGCTTCTCTTTTCTTTGAGGTTTCACGGAACACATTAAACAAGCCCAAGAAAATTCTTAATTATTTACTCACCCTCTATATTTTACTCTAATTGCAAATTTCCAGTAATTTAATGTAAATTATGAAAAAATATTTATTCATTTTTTAATTACTCTCTAAATTTGAATCAGTGCAATTTAGAGAGTGCATATATACTTAATTTTATCTTTTTAATCTTTACCTAATTTTCGAATTTAATTCTTAGAAACACGAGATGTTGATATTTTTGTAGATGATTTTGTGTTTTAAAGATTTATTAATACAAGTTAAATATAAAATTTAAACGTTTAATAGACGCTAGACTTGATATTGTTCTTATCGTCGTAATTCAGATGAAGCTCAAGGTAAAAAGCATCAGTTCCGTTTGTTTTTGTGATAGACTCGAAAATTTGATCGATAACGATTAAATTAGAACTTACTGAAATATCTCACCTGCAGCGAAATGCATCGTTTGAATTTACATACATACCTCCCATTATTCATTTTAATTCATACTTTTTCTCAGCTTTATAATCTACCTTCTAAAAGTACTTTTCATTTTGTGCAATTCTCTAATTCTTATATAGAGAAAAAGACTTATTCGCTTATTTGATTCAAAATATTTTTATTAAAATCGAAATAATTATTCTGTTAAATCGATATAGTAATGCATTTTGGATTATTGGCCTAGTTTGTTCATTCCAAATAAACAATTTACCGAGTCTGAACAAATTTTGAGTGAGAGAAATGTTGATTCGAATCAAACATAAATCTTTTTAATACTCGTTCAAATAAGTTGATTAAGAGCATGTGATGGCGTATAATGTCACTTGTATAACAAAAATTTGTTCGTAGATTTTCTCTTAAAATATCAAATATTTTGACACCAAACTTTGTAGAATTATTTAAAATGTCATTAAATATATATCAGTAATGTCATATTTCATTACATGGCCCCTTCATTCGATTTGGTTTTAATTAAAAAAAAGTTTTTTTTTGAAATGCAAGAAATTTTTTTTAAACTAACATAAATATTTAAACTTAACAAATGTTCTTTTTACTTAAACAAATGTTTGTTTAATTCCATTAAATATTTACTTTATTCAGAAAATTACATTTAATTTAAAAATAATATGTGAGGATTAATTATTGTAAGTTAACAAATTAAATAATGAATTTAAAAATAGTAATCTGATTAAACAAAGTAAAAGTATTAATAAAAACAAAACTAACTATATAAATAAAAGTTGCTTATAAAATAAATAAAAACAATCGTTTCTTAATTTTATTAAATTTTAATTATAATTTAACTCTCTGTTTCTCTTTTTTAATTGATCCAAACAGTTTCTCAGTCTACCTTCACAAAATAAAAACTTCAGAGATGCAATATTAGAAGACAATTACACATTGAACATCAAAGGTTCATAATTTGCTTTTCTTTTTAATGAAATTAATTAACTTGTTATTGGCAATGAGTATTGATTAATGCAGTAATAGAACTGAGTGAAACAAAAAGCATTTCAGTTATATCTAAGATAATTTTTATTGCATAAAAGCACATTTTTATCCGATGCTTTAAAATATTTATTTCGCACCCACAAAGACCACAAATTAAAATGTTTACAAGCCACAAAAAGGTCTCAGTATTTTTTTAGTTTACGAAACTTGCAAGTGTAATGAAAAGGGAATAAAAATTTTAGTTTTTAATTAGTGGAAGTACTATTTAAACCTGAATTAATAAAGTTACTAATGAAATGGACAAAATTTAGTTACTGGACAACTTTACTTTACTAGGGGAAAAATACAGCTTTTACCCTCGAAAGAAAAAGTTTTTACCTGTATCTATTTTTAACATCAAACGGCATACCTACTTTAGACCATTTTAAATACAAGCGAGAAAGATCGTAAAAATTTACCTGTATGAAAGTTTAGAATATTTTTTATTCTGTTGAGAACTTTTTCTATATTAGTATTACATAAAAAAAATTGTAAATTAGTATGGAATTATCGAAATTTTAATAGTTTGTTACAAAATAAAATAAACAATTATGTAAATTGATTGCGAAATAAAAATAATTGTTTACTTTATTTTGCCATTAATATTTTCTTATTTCATTGGTAACTTATTAGAGAGAATATATTTTTTATAAAATCTATTTGGTAAAATCAAAATGTGGCAGAGTGGATGAAATATTCTAATTTGAATTTCAGGATAAACATCAGTTACATTCTTTATATTTCTCTCTATTTTCACGGTACTCAGGGGAACTGTTTTTTTTTTTTTTTAGAAATCAGAGACAAATCTACCCTTTCACACTGCTTTTAATGAAGCTCGAATTTGCTTTTTCCTTTTTGTTGTAACTCGAGATACTTGCTATGAATCCACTCACTTGTTTTCAGAATTTCGTCTACATATTTAGATTCAGCGAGATAACTAACCGAATTCTTTGCACTGAAAACGACTCAGTAATATATTAAATTCCTTCATGGAATTTAATATCTTAGTCAAATATATATGTACATTAGGGTGGCCGTTAATAATGACATTTTGGAATTTTGTCCATTTCCGGGTCTCATTTTGTCACAAATTGAAAAAAAATAGATACGTATTTTTTCATTTTTTTTTAAATTAATATTTAGTGGTGCCTGTAGGCTATTGAAAATTTGCATGTATTTTGCATGGGAAAAAAACTTTTTTTCGTAGATTTCCTGTAAAATCGTTGAAAATTAATATTTTTTGACCGGACTACTCTGTTTCTCTTCATAAATGTTCAAAGAATAATATGCAATTTTTAACTTATGAAATTTGTTAAGTTTACTATTTTTTACAGGACCCGAAAGTTGACCAAAAAAAAACTAAAATAGGTTATTATTGGCAAAAAATTAATTCTAAAAAAAACGAGAAATTTAAACTGCTAATTATGGTTTCTATTGTTTTTGAGGTCCCTGATTACAAATCTGAAGTCATATTTCAAAAATTCAAAATGGCGGATCCAATATGGCGGCCATGAAAATTTTAAAATTAATCAATTTCTAGAAAATTTCGTATCAGGGGGTTTTGGGGGTCTCTGATTACAAATTTGAAGTCAGATTTTAAAAATTAAAAATGGCGGATCCAATATGGCGGACATAAATATTTTTAAATTAATCAATTTTTATGATACTTGGTATCATAGGGTTTTTGGGGCCCCTAGTTACAAATCTGAAGTCAGATTTGAAAAATTCAAACTGCCGGATGCAATACGTCGGGCATAATGTTTAAAAAATTAATTACTTTTTATAAACTTAATTATGTAATATCTTATCCCAGTAGCCAACAAAATGTTTGTGAATGTTCTATCTAAATTTAAATTAGTTAGAAATAACTATTTTAAAAACAAAAAGTCGATCACTGATTGAAAAATTAATATTTCTAATAAATCGGCAAGTTAGACTGCTAATTACTGTTAATTAGAAATGAGAAGGTTAGTATTTATTAGCTAGAGAAGGTTCTCCTAAAAGGAATTACTTCACGTGTCTCCAACGTGAGTTTCAACATTTACAATAGATTTTAATTAATATTTCCTTGAGTTTGCAATTTTTAAAAAACCTCTAAAATTCTATGATACCAAGTTTCATAAAAATTGATTAATTTAAAAATTGTTATGTCCGCCATATTGGATCCGCCATTTTTAATTTTTAAAATCTGTCTTCAAATTTGTAATCAGAGACCCCCAAAACCCCCTGATACGAAATTTTCTAGAAATTGATTAATTTTAAAATTTTCATGGCCGCCATATTGGATCCGCCATTTTGAATTTTTGAAATATGACTTCAGATTTGTAATCAGGGACCTCAAAAACAATAGAAACCATAATTAGCAGTTTAAATTTCTCGTTTTTTTAGAATTAATTTTTTGCCAATAATAACCTATTTTAGTTTTTTTTTGGTCAACTTTCGGGTCCTGTAAAAAATAGTAAACTTAACAAATTTCATAAGTTAAAAATTGCATATTATTCTTTGAACATTTATGAAGAGAAACAGAGTAGTCCGGTCAAAAAATATTAATTTTCAACGATTTTACAGGAAATCTACGAAAAAAAGTTTTTTTCCCATGCAAAATACATGCAAATTTTCAATAGCCTACAGGCACCACTAAATATTAATTTAAAAAAAAATGAAAAAATACATATCTATTTTTTTTCAATTTGTGACAAAATGAGACCCGGAAATGGACAAAATTCCAAAATGTCATTATTAACGGCCACCCTAATGTACATATAGTAGAATTAAAACACCGAGATAGTTGTGTTCAGTCAAACAAAAATATCTTTCAACCATGGACCAAATTCTGATATTCTTGGAAATTTAACATTTTCCATTAATATTGAATATCGTAATTAATAATAATTGTAAAATCAGTTTTTTCAGATTAAAAATTTAAATGAAAGGGAAAAGAAAGAATTATAAAATAAAATACAGATTTAATTAAGTTTCGTTATTTTATTGTTAATTTTGTAATTATTTCCTTATTATTTATATTTACTGTCTATTTATTATTTATTTTACTATCTGCATATTTTATTCAGTTGATAAAATTTTTTTCAATGTAGGAGACAAATAAATCTTATTTTCGTCTGAGAAACCTATCAAAGGATAGTAATAAAAAGTTCCTTAAATTACAGTTTATGAATACTTCATTGTGAGAATTTTTGCATTCGATTTGTAGTCTCTTTCCGTTCGCGTTGGACGGAATACTTTATCATAAGCTGAAAAATTTATTACAGTTTTATTTTTTACTGTAAAGAGTGTACAGAGCTGTGAATTATGTTTCTTTTTTTAAAATCGTTATGCCATGCGCTCTTCCGCTGCAAGTGGATAACGCAAACGCATAATTTTATACTCAAGCTATGGAATAATACAATAAATACTTAAAACAGAAATTAAAATAAGTTTATTTAAAAGATGGAAGATTTAACTACTATAAATTGGAATGTTCACTTATTTACAACAAGAAATTATTTTAAAACTTTTGTTTATTGATTTAAATAAAAATGCTGATAAACAAATAGAAACATGAAGTTGAATAATTTAAGATAGAGAATTTGAATTTTAATTGTTATGCAACTTTCACAAGTTTACTTTCATATAAACATTTTAATATACGTATAAATAATATATTAACATAAACAAATCGGTTTATGAAGATTTAATACAATACACTGTGAAAATTATCATTACTGTCAAGATGGTAAATTATGCCAATCATTTCTGAGTTTCAGCAGTTTTGAATCCTAAATATAAGGATCATTTAGATTGCATACTGTATTAAAGATAATAAATAATTCAACAGTCATTATTATGATAGTTATTATTTTGCATAATGTAAACACTGTTTATTATACAAAATTCTAATCAAAATGCAGGTGAGAAAATTGCAACAGATGATATTTATTAACAAAAAGTCATTTATTTAACAAGTCCTTTTCTGTATATTAAGTATCTTAAGGTGCTTAAAAGGTACTTAATAAACAATATTACGTTTTCTTGAAATTTATTAGAATTTTTTACTTAGTTTTTTTTAGGGTTCATCTTTAATTCAACACAGTTTTGTGAAAAAGAAAATATTACACAGCTCACATTATATATTTATGAGATTTTACATATTTAATGCACTAAATGCTAAAAAATTCACAATATTGAAAACTTCCACTTGAGTTCTTTTCTACAAACGGTTTTATTCATTCCTAACAAAAAACTTAATTGAGATGTAAAAAATGAAGTGTATGACAATTGTTCTCTAAATAGAAACGACTTTAATTATACCTATAGAAAAATGTTTAAAACTAACTTTAAAAGCTCGATTTTCTAAGTTAATTTGACAAAAATATTATGTTACTAAGAAAAAAAAATTGTTTTAACTGAACTAATTTTAATTGAGCTTAAATTTTAAATATAAATAGAATTGATAGAAAATTAATAACAGAATCAGAAAGGAATTCCTACGGGAGAATCGGAACATAAAACAGGACATATAGAGGAAAATAACAATGATATAGTGTTATTAATTGTTTGGAAATGCCAATACCTAGGTCACTAGCCGCGAAGGAGACTACATCTAACTTCTGGGTCTGCTAGAGTTGATAGGAAGTGCAAGTGTTCTGAAATTGGAAAATTCCCTTTTCTAGGTTATACTGAGATTAAGTTATGAATGGTCAGGTGTAGAGTTTCAAATAACGTTACCAAGTACTGCTGAATAGCTCGTCGCATTTCCTTGGAGCAGCCACCCTGTCATTGTTTTCGTACTTTGGTTTCACTTTACAGTGAGTTCCTTTATCTCTAATCTATTGTGCCACTGTTTCACTACTGCATCTCAATGTATCCAACAGACCATCACTTTTCACGGATGTTAAATTCTTTACCACTTTTCTTTCTTTTCTTATCTATTGAAACTAAACTAGAGCAATTTTCTAATTGAACTACTTCTAGACAATGATTTCTCGCTTTTTTTTCAGATTAACCTTTAATATCAAAAGGGACATTTTTTCAGCTAATAAGTCCTGAAAACTCGAATCAGATAATACAAGCATTTTTGACATTTTATTTTTCACCAAAAATACACTTAATCATATTATTGCTTCCTCATAGAGGAAGCTTTTTAATTCATCTGAAAAGCGTGCATTTTCATTTTTAAGCAAATGTCCAGATGAGCGTTTGTATGTATGTATGTGTGTGTATAATTTTTTTGTTGCCAGAATATCTCGAGAATGCTTCAACGGATTTCAATAAAATTTTAATGGTTTATTAGGCTCATAACTATCTAAATTTGGATACAGAGATTTTTGAAAATACTCAATCAAATTTTTTTCAGCACCTTTTTTCGTTGAAAAAAAAACCGTTTATTTTTACCGAAAAAATTTGTTATGCTACAAATACAACATACGGAATACATAAATAACATTCTTTGTCTCAAAACGAATCCATTGATCTGTACAGAGAATATATAATTCACCCAAAATTCGTGACTATATTTTTCACCAGAAAATATCGTTTTTTCAACAAGAAAAAAATTTCACACTAAAAATACAACTTAAAAAATATAAATTATTTCAAAACGAATCGATAGATCTGTGAAAAGTCTATAATTCATCAAAATTTCGCATAATAATTCATGATTTATCACTCTTTATGGCATTTAAAATTATTTTGGGTCAAACCATTATATTTCGCACGGTCATTTTTTACTAATTTTTAAAATTAATGAAACTTAGCAAAAGTAATTTTGGAAGTATCTAGAACACGAAATGAATATTATTTTGCCAAACTTTTTATTATTTTTCGTAAAATATGAATTTGAAATGAAGAAAGTATGGAAAACTGTCACTTTTTAAGACATTTGAAAATATTTTTAAAAAACATTTAATTAGTGTTAAAAGAATAAATAAATGATCGGTATTTATTCAAAACAAGTATATTTATTGTTTTTAACTTATTAAAGCATATAAAGATGTAAAATAATGAACAGAATATGTTTTTAAAGTTGATCTGTCAAACATCGAAATTTCGTGATTTTTAGCAATTAATTATAAACTCGTTAAATTATTAAAATGACTTAAAACTTACCTGAAAGATAGTATTTCATGTAACCTTTCAGATTTTCTTAGCACTTTTCTTCGTTTTAATTTGTAAACACTGAAATATTTCAATCAAAAGTTTGCACTTTATGAATTATCCCGACTTTCAATGGCGAATAATTCTGGGCCCGTATCATTTTGACACAAATGTTTTCGGGCAACTTGTTATATTGTACTCCTGAAGATGAATGTTATATTTTACTCCTACTAAAATCAAAGACTTTTAAGTTTTAATTATTCAATAATTGAACTTACTAGATTAATTAAGTCTTTTAATATTAATTTAATGTATTAAAATCGAGCCAGTATCATTTTGACACATGACTTAATTTTAGATTGTTATATTGTACAGAATGGAAATGTTATTTTGTACAACTGCTAAATGATATTTTGTACAATTTTGAAAAATGAATTTGTTATTTTGTACCATTCTTTAAAAAAGCTAAAATATTGTACTTCCAATGTTTTATTGCTTTTTTAAAAAATTGTACAAAATAACAAATTCATTTTTCAAAACTGTACAAAATAACATTTAGCAGTTGTACAAAATAACATTTCCATTCTGTACAATATAACAATCTAAAATTAAGTCATGTGTCAAAATGATACTGGCTCTTAAAATCAATTATTTAATAAATAAGACTTAAAAATCATTGATTTTAAAAGGAGTAAAATATAACATTCATCTTCGGGAGTACAATATAACAAGTTGCACGAAAAAATTTGTGTCAAAATGATACGGGCCCATAATTCTTTTGGAAAAAAATAAAAAAATTCCAAACTTTGGGACTATTTAAATCATCACTAATTAAACGTGTACCAAAAGTTTCGCGTTGGTCCCAAGACTAAATCAATGCGATTAAATCCTTTGAAAATTTTAACCTTTTTTGAGGTTAAAAGGGTTAAAAGATATACTTGCTTTTATAACTTGAAGTTGACTTACAGAAATATTAACATTAAATGACATTACTATTTATATAATCAAATGTATATAAGCCAACTTCAAGTTATAAAAGCAAGTATATCTTTTAATCCTTTTAACCTTAAAAAAGGTTAAAATTTTCAAAGGATTTAATCGCATTGATTTAGTCTTGGGACCAACGCGAAACTTTTGGTACACGTTTAATTAGTGATGATTTAAATAGTCCCAAAGTTTGGAATTTTTTTTTTTTTTCCAAAAGAATTATTCGCGTTTAAAAGTCGAGATAATTCATAAAGTGCAAACTTTTGATTGAAATATTTCAGTGTTTACAAATTAAAACGAAGAAAAGTGCTAAGAAAATCTGAAAGGTTACATGAAATACTATCTTTGAGGTAAGTTTTAATTCATTTTAATAATTTAACGAGTTTATAATTAATTGTTAAAAATTTCGATGTTTGACAGATCAACTTTAAAAACATATTCTGTTCATTATTTTACATCTTTATATGCTTTAATAAGTTAAAAACAATAAATATACTTGTTTTGAATAAATACCGATCATTTATTTATTCTTTTAACACTAATTAAATGTTTTTTAAAAATATTCTCAAATGTCTTAAAAAGTGACAGTTTTCCATACTTTCTTCATTTCAAATTCATATTTTACGAAAAATAATAAAAAGTTTGGCAAAATAATATTCATTTCGTGTTCTAGATACTTCCAAAATTACTTTTGCTAAGTTTCATTAATTTTAAAAATTAGTAAAAAATGACCGTGCGAAATATAATGGTTTGACCCTTTTTCTTTTTTTAACTGTTGGGAATAATTGCAAATTGAATAACTGGATTGAAAATTGAAAAAAAGTAATTAGAATTGATAAAAATAATGGAAATTGAGAAAATAAATTGAAAATTTAAGAATTAAATTAAAATTTGAAAACTAATTGTTAATTGGAAAAAATTACAAAATGACGAAACTAATTGAAAATTGAAAACAAAATTCAAAAAATGTCCAGATTAATATACAATGGAACAAAATAATTTAAAAAATCAAAGAATAGTTATAAAATTTTAAAATAATCATTGAAAATTGAAAAAATTGTAGGAAATAATTGATAATAATTAATAATTGAAGGAATTAGTTGGAAAATGTCGAGAATAATTGAAAAATTGAAAAAAATATGTAAAAGTTGACGAAAATAATTGTCAATTGAAAACAAAATTCGAAAAATGACTAAATTAATAGACAACTGAAAAACATAATTAAGAAAATTAAACAAGAAATATTAAATTAAAAGAAAATAATTGCAAATTGAAAAATTAAGAAAATTATAGTTATAATTGCTGGAAATAATTGCACATTTAACAATTAGATTAAAAATCCACAAAATAATTAAAATTGAAAAAATAATTGAAAATTGAAGAAAGGAATTAAAAATTGAAATAAAAGTATTTGAAAAAACCGAGAATTAATGAATATAGAAGAAGGCAATTGAAAACTGAAGAATGGAATTAAAAGTTAAAGAAACTAATTGAAGTATTTAAAATTAAAGAAACTTCATGCTAATCGAAAAAAATAATAGAAAAAAGGCGATAATTTTTAATATTAAAGAAAATAATTGAAAATTGAAAAGTGGAATTTAAATTTGAAGAAATTAACTCAGAAGTGAAGAGAATAGTTCTAGAATTGAATAATTGAATTGAAATTTTAAAACAATTTTTATAAGTGAAAAAAAGTAATTGATAAAATCCGAGAATGGTTGAATAATAAGGAATTAATTGAAAATCTTTAAAAATAATTGAAAATTAAAGAAAATACTCGAAAATTTAATTCTTTAATTTAAAATTAAAGAAATAAATTGGATATTCAATATTTAAATGGAAATTTCAAGAAAATAATGGATAATTATAAGAAAAATTACAATATGACGAATATAATTAACTATTAAAAAAAAAATGAACAATTAAAAACAAAATCGAAAATGGTGAGAATAATCGGCATTCGAACAAAAAAATTTAAAATTGATGAATAATTATAAATTTGAAGGAGAATAATAAATTGTCAATTGAAAACTGTTGAAAATAATAAGAAAATGTAGAAAATAAATGAAAATTTTATAAATCAATTGGAAATTGAAGAATTATATTGAAATGTCAAGAAAATATTTGATAATTGGAGAAATGAGAGAATTATTCTATTTTGAATAAAATAATTGAAAAATGAAGAATGCTATTTAAAATTGAAACAAATAATTAAAAAATAAAGAAATAATAAGGATTAAAGAATTCAATTTCCAACACAGGAATTCAATTGAAATTTTAAAAAAATAGTTGATAATTGATAGAAAATTTACAAAATCACTAAAATAATTAAATATTAAAGGAAATAATTGCCAAATGAGGGAAATAATTGACAATCGAAAGAAAAATTTAAAAACTGTCGAGAATAATCGACAACAGAACAAAATATTAAAAAAAAAACTAAACAATAATTATAAAGTTTAGAGAATAATTGTATATTGAAAACTGTTGAAAATTATAGAAAAAATTATAGATTTATTTAATTATAAAATTAAAATTATTTGAATTAATATTTATAAAGTTTAATTTTAATCAATTTAACTTAAAAAAATATCTACCTATGTGCCATTTCAGGTGTGGACAGAATGAAAGAATAAATAAAAGAAGGAATGGATCTCAGAACCCGGTAACGTATTCAAGGGACAAAAATACACAGAAAAGTACTTCAATATTAAAAATAAAAATAAAAAATCGAATTTTGCTGGCCCTCTCAGTGTAAGATAGAATGACTTTAAATTATTTAAAAGTGACTCTATTGCTTAAAAAATTGGACTTCATATCACTTAGAATGGAACTATATTATTTCTTTACTTTGTACCTGAGGTGTCTTTGATTAATTGGAATTTTATAAAAACATATGACATATACAATTGACTTATACCACATACGTTAATTAAAATGTACAGTTCAATTGGAAAATGTTACCACTACAAAATTTCTCTCTATGAAAAAGCAGAAGTATCTACATGAAAAGTTTGATAACAGTTTATTGCGACCGTCTCGTGAAAATATAACCATTCTATCTCTAGCAATATTAATGTATTTTCAAAATTAAAAAAGTTCCCCTAATTGAAAAAATGCAAAATTTTTATTGAAATGTCATTTATAAAAATGAATCAAACTAATTTTCCTAAACTCTCAACATTTAACGAAAAAATTTAATTTGCACAATTTTAGCGACACGAAATTTCATTATGAAAATGTGAAACCAACGTTTAAAATCCTTTACGGACTATATATAGTGGTAACCCAGTTATACCACTTTGATTTTTGTTTTCTTGTAAAGTATTCTTCACTCTATCACAAAATATTACATAATTTTCTCTTTATAGTTGATTATTAAGTCATTATTAATTTTTTTGAAAACCGTGTGTAGTAGAGGGTTAATTTAAATAAAGAACTTTTAAATCACAAATGCGATAAAAGTGGATGAACAAATTACCACTGAAAGTTCGCGAGTCATTTTTATCTTTGTGTCAGGTTGAGATCAAACTGGTTGATTCTATTCATTGTTGTCCTTTTTTTTTTGTATTGAAACTTTTGTTACTTATTTTGTGTACAAAAAAATTCATGTCAAGGGAATGTACACACATAAAAAAGTTTATTGTCAAAAAGAAAATATTACAAAAATGTATAGACACACTTTTATTGAATAGAGAGCAACGCGATTGAAATTGTAAGTTCAACTATGCATGTAAATGAAGATAAGCTTTGTCTTCTTTCTAGAAGAACTTATCTTGGATAAGTACTTTTTCAGCGATTCTGGCCAAATTTATTCAGCCCCCAGCATGCTTAGAATATTTCACACAGATATTGTGTGCCTAAACCAACATAAACCTTGTTGCATGAGCTCCGGATAGACTCCATTCTCTCTGGAAACTTTGTAAGGGTCAAGTCATGATTTGGTAGTCCTCACCTCCGGCTATATACCTTCGTCCTAGAATCTAACATTCTATTCCCAACTAAAGTTACTTCCATAATGCCTAAGTTCGAAACAATTATCCTTTTTGAATCAGAGCATACATATATATATAAATTTGACAGAGAATGACCCATATATACAGGAAATTCTCTGTCAAATTTGACTACTCTTGTTCATTTTAGGCTTAATTTAAATTGTAATTTTCATTAACTTTGTCAAAAATCGTGCTATATTGAATTCATGATTTTAAATTTTGGAAAATTATGACCAGTGATTTGAAAAACCAAAAAGACATATCATTTTTTAACAATAACTCTTATTTCAAATAAGTGAATAATTTAAACAAATATTTGTTAAAATTTTAAATAAAAAATATTTTTGAAAAGCGTCTTATCTAAGCATTTAATCAAATTAATGAAATAAAACAAATTGTAAATCAGAATAAAAGTGTCATTGTAAATTTATTTAGAATCAATGAAGCCATTTTGTTGGGTTGTAAAACTATATAATAAATAGTGATAAACCCACCATAAATCGATTGAGAAAAGTTTTTATTGAATCATTAAATTCTTCTAAATCAAAAGGATTTCTATATTCCGCTACGGATACAGACTGACTTTTTTTATTTATAGAATTCGTTGATACCTAAAATGTTTTATTGATCAACAAAGGGTTTTATCGCAGTCCTTTATCAACTTTTATAGAGGATGAAAAACTTTATGTTTCAAAAACATTGTTCTTTGTATCGAAAGCAATTTTCTAGTATATAAGAGAATTTTCGTTTCTACCCATAAAAAATGGAAAAACTGTTCTTTCACAATAAAACATTTTTTTTACTTTTTTTTCCTGTTTTTAACTAAATATTTAAGTTAAAATGATCAATTTAAAGGATAATAATTTGGTTAATTAAATTTTTTTATAAAATTGTATTTACATTTATTTTAATTTGATTTTAATCTAAAAACACAACGAATAATTTTAATCCAAAGCTAGAAAGAATAAATTTTATTGGGTAATTAAGCTAAAATGATTTACTGAGTCTAAAATTAATTTGAATTACTACAGTTTTTAAAAGTAAAGAATGCAGAGTCGGGTTTTAATTAATAATTATTATATGTTTCAGAAAATATGTTTAAATTTTAAATTGGATAAATTCTGTTTTCTTTATGAAAATGCAAATTTGGTTTGCGATCTCTTGATGAAAAGAACACGAATCTCAAGAGAAGCACAATTCCCTACGTATATGAACTGATATCCTTTAGGTTCTTCCACCTAAATCCACATGGATTCCTGTGTGTACCTAATTTAGGAATTCGTGGTCAACTAACCGATTTTGCTTAAGCTGAGAAAATGAAACTTTAGTTTACACAAGATGAAAATACCATATTTAATTAACATGAAATATTATTCATGAATTTTAAACAAATAAATATTGTGCAAATATTATTAAATCTGACAATATTTCCAAACATGAGTTGAAAATACATAATTAATTAAATACTTTTAAAGAAATTGTGTCTTTAAACGTCAAGTTGTACAGCTTTAGTTAAATTATTTCCTAATAATATTTATCTAATAAGGAGGGCTACCAGTGGACTTGAAGATTGAAAGTAGTGAAAAAAAGATTTTTTAATTTAAAGAAGTGAGTAAATAATGAGTTTTTAAGTAAAAAAAGTGTGTAAATAGTAAACTTTTAAATAAAAAATGAAGTTAAATAATAAGTTTTTAAATAAAAAAAGTGAATAAGTAATATAGCGTTTGATATTATTGATATTAAATTGGGGGGCGCCAGCAGGAAAAGCCATTCAAATTTGAAAAAAACAATTCGAAAATCTTAAAAATAATTGAAATATGTGGAAAATAATTGAATATTGACAAAAATCATTCAATTTGAAAAAAAAGTTGTAAATGACAAAACTAATTGAAAAATTGATTAAAAATCAAAAAATGATGACAAAAATTGAAACGAAATAATGGGAATTTAAAGTAAATAATTGAAAAGTTTTAAAAATAATTGAAGTTACAAAAAATAATTAAAGGATGCCAAAAATAATTAAAATTTGAAACAATAGTTTCAGACTAGTGTAAAAAATGTAAATTTTCGCACAATAATTGAGATATTGAAGAAATAAGTAAAATGTAAAGAAAGTTATTCAATAACGACAAAAATAATTATATTAATAAATAATTATTAATAGTTGAAAAATTGAAAAAATAATAGAATTTTTAAGAAAATAATTAAATATGAAGTGTCAGTTTTTGTGGATTTGTGTATGTTAAATAAAAAACAAGTTTTAGACCATTAATTCCACATTTCTTTTAAAATTTACAATATTTTATAACGACGTTTCAGCAGCTACCGCTACCCTTATCAAGTTTATTTTTTTTTTCTTTCATAAAATGCTAAAAATAAAAATACATTTTTTTTAGATTTAAAAATTACACTTATGTAAATTTAATCTAAAAAAAATTTTATTTTTATTTTTAGCATTTTATGAAAGGAAAAAAGAAATAATAAACTTGATAAGGGTAGCAGTAGCTGCAGAAAAGTCGTTATATAATATTGTAAATTTTAAAAGAAATGTGGAATTAATGGACTAAAACTTGTTTTTTATTTAAAATAATTAATTTAATACATTATTTGAATAATTGTATGAAATAATTGAAAAATTAATGATATAATTAAAATATGAAGAAACTAATTGAACAATGACATAAATAATTGAAAACTGATCTTCAAAAGTTAATAAATTCATGGCAATAATAAAAAGATTGAAGAAAATAACATTTAAAGAAAATAATTCCGAAATGTCAAAAATATTTTAATATTGACAAAAATAGTTGTAACTTGAAAAAATAATTGAGAAATGACAAAAATAATTGATAATTTTAAAAAAATTAAAAAATTTGAAGAAAATACTTGAAAACTTGACAAAACAATTGTAATATTGAAATAAATAATTCAAAAGTGGTGAAAAATTAAAAAATTATAGACAATAATTGTAAAGTTAAAAAAAATATTATAAGTTTCAGGAAAATAATTGAAAGTTAAAGAAATTAATTGCAGTTTGAAGACAATAATTGCAACTTGAAGAGAATAATTCAAAAATGGTAAAAAAATTCAAATATGGAAAAAAATTGAAGTTTGAATAAAATACCGTAAAACAGGGTAATTTCGCTCAAATTTTCATGTTTTTTTTAAAAAAGTATACGAAAAAGTTAATAATAAATTTTGGTACTGAAAATATATAATCTCTGACTCTTTCTCTTTAATTTCACAAAATAAAAAAATTACTATATATTGCGTAAACCTATTTAATATACCTTTTTATTGTGAGCGAAATTACACCTCAATGTGGGGTAATTTCGCTCGACTTTAATGACTTTAATTTTTAACAACAAAAATATGTTAGTTTACAAGCTATAATCACTTTATAAAATCATTATAAATAAAATAATGTTATTTAATTAATATTTACAGCCATCAGAATAAATATTTAACCACGTTTTGTGTTTTATAATTTCGTTAAATTTTTGAATTTTGTCATGAGAAATAACCTTAGATACTTGATAAACAATTGAATGATACATTGTATTCATGAACGAAATTACCCAACAAATATGAAATATTTTTTTTAAATTGACTTTTTTCAAAATCTATTCAACTTTTCAGTAATTTTATTTTTTCTAAATCATGTCAGGGATATAGGAAATAAGATTATTAGATGATTTTAACATAAAATATTTTAAATATAGGTTTCACAAGCGACTTTTACACACTACTTGTTCAATGAGCAAAATAGACATCTTTAAATAAATATTATTTTTATTAAAACTTGACTATAATTCTACTTTAAAATACCCTTGAGACACAGTTTGATACTTTTCTTAACATTAGCAATTGCAAATTTTATATTTTTCTTCCTAGAAATAACAATAAATAATTTTTGAAAAAAAAAGATTCCACTGAGCGAAGTTACACTACATGAGCGAAGTTAGCCTGTTTTACGGTAGTTGATAAAGAAGTAAAAAAAATTAATAAATTCGTATCAATAATAAAAATAATGATGAAAATAATTGAAAACAGGTGTTAGAAATTTAAAAGTTCATTACAATAAAAAAAATGGAATAAAATAATTGCAGTTTGTAAAAAATAATTCTAAAATTGCAAAAATAACAAAAAATATGAAAAAAGTAATTGGAAAATAACAAAAATAATTGATTAATGACAAAAGTAATTGAAAAATAACGAAAGTGAATTGAACTTGTGAAGAAAATTTGGATATTCTTGATAATAATTTGATGATTGAAGAACACAATTGAAATTTAAAAAAAATAATTGAAAAGTTTCAAAAATAATTGAAATTACAAGAAGATAATTAAATAATAACAAAAATAATTTTCATTTGAAAAAAATAATTGATAACTGGTGCATAAAATTAAAAATTTAAATACAATACTTGAAAAACTGATCAAACAATTGAAATCTTTAGAAACTGATTGAATAATGACATAAATAATTGAAAGCTGGTGTATAAATAAAAAAATTATAGAGAATAATTGAAGTTAATTGAAAAACAATGTACAAATTTAATAAACTCCTGACAATAATTAAAATAATGAAGAAAATGATTGAAATTTGTAGAAAATAATTGAAAACTAATGTAATAAATTTAAAAATTCATGGCAATAAAAAACATTGAATTTATTTATGTATTTATTTATTTACGGGCAAAAGCTCATTACAATATAAAATTTAAAAATGTATTTCAAGTAACAATAACATTAAAATTTGATATAACAATAATAATTACTATATTAAATTTTAATAGGTCGGATTCAATAATTTAAATAAAATAATAATTGAAATTTATAGAAATTAATTTTTAAATTGCAAAAATAATAGAAATATGAAGAGAATAATCGTAAAATGACAAAAATACTTGAATAATGACAAAAGTAATTAAAATTTGGAGAAAATTATTCAAAATTAACAAAGGTAGAATAGAAACTGGCATTGAAAATTTAAATATTCCTAACAATAATTTGAAGATAGAAAAAAATAATTGAAATGTTGCGAAAATAAATGAAAAATAACAGAAGTAAATGAAAAATTGTGTAATAAATTTAAATATTCATGACAATAATTTAAAGACGAAAGAGAATAATTTATATATGAAAAAATTAAATTCAGAATCGCAACCTTTCCGGAAGTTTTCAAATGTTTTTAAACTTGCAGCAAACTTGATGAAAGTTTCGGTACTTCAAAAATGGTTAAAAAAGTTACAGAATAATTTAAACTGTATTTAATTTTTTCCAATAAAGTAAAATAATGTCATTTAAATTTTTAATAAATTCGACTATTCGACACTTTAAATTAATCTAAATTATTATTAAAATTCATATAAGTTTGTAATATATAAATTATTGTTAGTCATAATCAATATCTCGTCATTAAGGCTACCTCATCTGCATATTTTGTCTGTAAACTAAAACAATTTTAAAATTGTCTGATAAAGACAATAAAAAATAATCAAAAAAAGCAGGGACTAACTTCACTTTGGATTTTAAAACGTGGACAGAAAAAGGTGAATAAATATATAAACTAACCAACTTCGCTTAAAGATTTAAAACGTGGACAGAAGAAAATGAATAAATGTAAATAGTAACTAACTTTAGGAGTTAACGGAGATTATTATTATTTAATTATAATTTAATATTCATTACAAAAATAAGTAAAATTGAATAAATACGTCGTAAATTTGAACAGTTTGTCAGATTAAACCAAAATTTAACCAACTTCGCTTGAAGTTTTAAAACGTGGACAGAAGAAAATGAATAAATATAAATAGTAACTAACTTTAGGAGTTAACGGAGATTATTATTATTTAATTATAATTTAATATTCATTTCAAAAATATGTAAAATTGAATAAATACGTCGTAAATTTGAACAGTTTGTCAGAATACATTTTAAGAATAAAAACATTATAACGAATACAAATACTATAGTAGACTAGTTTTTAGATTATTTTTGTTGTTTTTACTTTAAAAGGTAATTTTTATCAAAATTAGCATATATATGTACACGCAGGGTAATAATATGAAGAATCGAGATTGAAACCAATTGGAGATTAGTATGGTATGCGTGCTCACATTAATAAAATATACACCTACGTCTAATAAAAGGCCATTTAGATAAGCCAACTAAAAGCTGTTTATGATTGGAATTTACGTACTTAAGTACAATCTATATAGAATACAATGAACATAATTTCTCAAATACGTAAGCTTATCTCATGATAAGGCGCTTTATTATAAAGCTCTTTTTATATCCAACGGAAATGAACTTTTGCGGAGAAATGGACTTGAGGTTTTTTTTTTAATAGTAAATTATCCGAGTTTATTTATTCATAAATTCTTATTCAGTTTCAATTGAAAAGAAATATTGTCTCGTTTCATCTAAAATTTAATAAAAATTTTACTTTTAAAACTGGATATTTGGAATTAGTATCATTAAGCTTTACAAAAAATATAGTTAATTAAATATAAATAAATCTATTAAATATTAAATTGAATAAAAAAACTGTAGAATATAAAAAATATTAATAAACAAATGTTACAATTGGAGGTTTTTCTTAAATGTGTACATGTAATGTTTATGTGAAATTTCCACTCAATTTTATACTTTTGAAAATCGAACAACAAGAGTCCTTATGATTCCCTTGTTTGCACAATCGTATACATACATATCATTCTATTGTAGCAGCTGCTTCAGTGAACATTTATCGAAATGTGTTCATATACACACCTACACACTACACACGCAGGAAAACACACTAGGTTCGATAACCTGGCTTTTCAGTTGAATAGAAGTTGTTACTCGTGGTAAAGGACTATATGGTTATGATAAATTTCTCAATAACAGCATTCAGAATATTTTACAATACAACTAATATTTCTGTATACGTGTTTTAAACAGTTTTATCCGCTTTACTGCACTCTTTCTTTTATTTTTTGTTCTGTTATCATATATTTTGTATTTCCCGTTATATCTCAATAATTTACCATTTTTTTGGGTTTGTGTGCTCTTTTTATTTATTCTCCTATATTTTCTGCATCATTTTCAGTTGTTATTAACACTTTGAGTTTATTTTAATAAATATAAATAAAATTAAAACGCAGCGTTTTGTGACTTATTCTTATTATACAGAATCTATTAAATGGTAGTGGAAAAATACTAATTCATTTAATAAATAATAAAGTTACTATTTGAATTAATACATTCTATTAAACGAATTAGCAAATATATAGTAGATAAAGATATTTTTTTTATTTTTTATAATTTTTGCTTCATCATGAAAGAAGGTTCGTGATCATTACGATTTTTGGTTTGCTAAAAGTAGGTTTAATAGACTCACTTTCATCTAATATGCATAAATTTTCATTCCTAAGCAATTAGCAAATGTCTGCATGTGTGTGTGTGTGTAGTGACTTTTTCTGTCACGAGGATATCTCGAGGACGTTTTAGCGGATTTCAATAAAATTTGCTATGCTTATTAAACTCATACATATTTAAAATCGGACACATAGATTTATAAAAATTTCGAATCTATATTTCTAGCATCTTTTTATCTAAAAATACCGTTTTTAACAACTTTTTTTATGATAAAAATGCGAAGTAATAGATTAAAAAACCATATTTCTTTTTGTCTCAAAACGAATCGATTGATTACATTTTATCTTAAGTTTGTAGCAATAATCGAAATTTTAAATTTTTTGTGGATTTGTCGTTTTCATTTTTTTTAATGTAAGTCCAATTGCCATTTTTAGTGATATTATACATAATGAAAATCGAATCTATTTATCCTCATGAAGTACCTATATATTTTTCCGGAAATTAATAAAATTTACTCCGATTTATCAGGGCTGTTATTGATTAAAATCACTTTGATGTAAATCATTGGAAATTTTGCATTAAAATCATGATTTAAATCAAAAAAACTTTACAATTCTCTGGATCTCTAATACTGCACGTAAAAAAAATTAAAGAAAGACCGACAAATTTGTGGATAAATCTTAAAAATTTCAATTTTAATATTTTATTCTTTATAAAATATAAAAAATTGTGCTAATACAGATGATCAAAATACCTATACCATTAACAACAATTTTTGGTATGAAAATAACAAAAAATAGTATTACATTTTTTTATCTTTAAGTCAAATTACAAACGTTAATTAGGTTATATTCCAATTTGTTCCGACTTTTAAATTTCAATTAATTCAAATTTAAATGCATATTAATTATTGCAAAATAATTAAATAATATTAATTATTTTCCACATTAACAATAATCCTTTTTTTAATTACTACAAGTTTTTTTAGAGATTACACTTTTTCGAAACTGTTTAATTTTTATCTTATTTTTACAAAATTTTAAGTTTTTTCTATTTTTACTTTTGATATTTTTTCTTTTTTTTATTATTTCTCTCTTTATCTTAGGATTTTCTTTAATTTTCCTCTTTTTATGCAAATTAATTAATATTATTTTACACAATTTCGTTATTATAACATTCACTAAACTTTTTATTTCGTTGATTTTCATAATTATTTCCATATTTTTAAAAATAAATACTCTCATCCTTTTTGTAAGTTTGTTCAATTTGTTTTCACATCTTGTCTTTTTTTGCGATATTTTTTGCAAACTTACTTATTTTTCTATAAAGTTTTTAGATCTTCCTTATTTTTCTAAATTTATTGTCGGACTTATTTTAAATTTATTATAAAAATGTGTTTGGTTTAATTTGCTTAAACTTTTTTATTTTTAAAGGATTTTTAAGATTCTTTTGTGGACTTTCTTCTTATTTTTCTTGATATATACATTTTTTAATTTTATTTATTATACTTCTTACATTTTTTTAGTTTTGTTAGATTACGGTAAAAAACATTTCTCTATTTTCTTCCTATTCCTTTAATTTTTTTAAATGTTTTACTATTTTTTTTAACAATTCCTTGCGTTTTAATCAATTCTTTAATTTTTGTCATCATTTTTCCATTTCTAAGAAGCATTTTTCCTTCTTTTTAATTGTTTAGTTTTTATCTTATAATTACGAATTTTTAAAAACATCTATTTGGTGCTTTTATCTACATTTTTAAATTTCACAATTTTCTACTTTTTTTAAAGCGTTTATTCTGTTATTTTATATTATGTGAATTTAATATTGTACTAAATATTTTCATTTTAACATCGTTCTTGTAGTTCATAAAATTTCTTCTCTTTTACAATTTTTTTTAAAATTTACAAAATTTTATTGATTCTTTTTTTATTCAATTTGTAAAAGAATTCTCTAATTTTTCTTATTTTAAAATTTTTTTCACTTTATTTTTTTTTAAAAAATCATGATTTTTATCAGCCCTGCCGATTTATTATTTTTTACAAAATTGAAATTATTTTTATTCGAGGAAGCAAACTTTTTGTTCACATGAAGGCAAAGTGCTCATGAAATGAAGTTTCTTTTTGAGTTTTTATTATTTCACTTTATATTTTGTTTTTAATTTAGTTTCTTAGTATTTCGTTTATTTCGTTTATTTAATATAGTTTCGTTTATTTACTTTGTTATTTATATAGTTTCTTTTGCAGCTTGATTTTTTTTCTTTATTGGTTTCTTATTTAGTTCGTTTATTATTTTGTCTCATTTATTTTTACACTTTGTTTCTTATTTAGTATTGTATTTAGTTTCATATCTATAGTCTTACATTTAATTTTTTTATTTAAATTCTTAACTGTTCTTTCAAATTTAATTTGTTATTTAGATTCTTTATGGTTTTCTTATTTAGTTTTTTTATTTCGTTTCTTTTTTACGATTTCATTTAGTTTTTTATTTACTTTTTTACTTTTTTTTGTTATCAACTTTCTACTAAGTTTCTTTATTAACCTTTCTCATTCAATTTTTTATAGTATTTATTTAGTTTTAATCCCCTCTTTTCATATTTCTTTATTAATTTTTTATTCTATTTTTACTCATTTTCTTATTTACTTTTCCCTATAAATTCTATTTTTTAAAATTATTTTTTACTATCTCTTTTACTTATAATACAAAATCTCAATTCACATAAAATCTATTTTAAATTTGCACATTTGTCGTAAAAGAAATCAATTCATAAGTACGAGTTTTATGTCTCCATTTTTTTTTGCTCTAAAAGTCATATTTCTACCAAGTTTTTTCCTCTTTCACTCTACACGTAAAATAAAGTTTTTATATCTAGAGTAGTCTTTGGAAAAGTATGTTCCCTTATGTCACATTTTCAACATATATTATAACCCTGTTTTACTGGTAAAGTAAAATGTATATTAGTTTTCATACAAGCTCATATCAAATGCTTGCAAGTAATAAATTCATGCTTATTCTCTTTCATATCACTGTTTTTTTTTACTGATGAAGTAAACATAAATAAAGCGCTCATTTAAATCTAGAAATTATCTTGTATTTCACAAAAAAGGAAGATAATACTTTTTTACTGAAAATACCGTACAATTTAGAGAAAAGTGTCGTTCAGTAAATTTTCACCCAGAAAAAGGGAAAAACCTTTGGAAATGTTAAAACACTATTACAGGATATTAGACTAAATTTATGAAACTTCAACTTCTCTCACATACACATTTTTTGTCGAGTGTAATGTTTTTCCTGGAAAAACTCACTTTATTATCTCTCATCTTAGCTGAAAAGGACTTTAATAAAAAATGGTTTTCTATTTTATTTTAATCTTTATATATATTGTATTTTATAATCCTTTTTCTATTCTTCCATATTAACATTAATATTAATATTAACGTAAACTTAAAACTTTTCTTAAATACAATTTTTATTTTAATCCTACTTTATAACTTAACCATTAAATTACATTTATAGAAAAAACAAGTTCTAAACAAACTCTTTTTTTATATATATAATCCAGCTCAAACTGTCATTGTGATCCTGACGATTTAAGCCGAGATCTTTCTATTTCAATGTGAAAAACGTACATATATCGACAAGATACGCTTTTCTCACAAAAACAAATTCAAAAGCTCGCTTTCACAAGAAAGTAATAGTCGGCGGTAAAATGAAAATAATTTAACCGGTAAAAAGACTTTCTATACAAGAAAATTTTATTTTATTAACTTGAAAATTTAGGTAATCTATTTGACTGCCATTGTGAGATAGATGTCAAAAATAAAATACAAAAAAATTTGAAAGCTCTGTGTCAAATTCAACTTTTCAAATGTTCTGTCACATACAGCTGTGAAAATCCAATCCTTTCACAGCGACTAAGATTTTTTACATTTTACGCTAAATTTATACGTCGGATGCACACTGTACAAAAGCAAATATAACATCCTAAAATCTGTGACGTTTACTGCCTTGAAGTAGACAAAATTGGAATTTATCGGCGATATGTTTGAAATATGATTAACAATTGTATTACAAATGAAAATAATACGTTATTTAATTATTACTATAGAGAAATTGTGGTGAGATTGTATTTCATTTTCGCTACATAAAATTTTGTTTTATTTTATGTAACGTGATAATTTACATTTAAATAAATTTAATATCATACACATGTTAAAGAGAATTTAGTTTCCGTAACAGTAGAATTTAATAGTATAATTTTATTTAATAATTGAAATTGATAAATTAACTGTACAATCAATGTGGAAAGTTACATATAAAGTATACGAAAAAGAAGACATAAATTATACAAAAAACTGTGGGAAAAGTTACGTAATAAATTCAAAGAAATTAATGAAACAAATTTTTCTTCATAAATAAAATCCACGTAGTTGAGGGTTTTTAATAAAAACAAACTGTAACATTTATTTAGATTAATATATTTTCCGTTTGAACAAAACAAAGCACTGTGTGAAAAATGTTCCATTGAATCAAATAAATATTTATATATGGTTCAGTACCACATTTATTTTATTCAATGAAACCTTTCTCTCGGTGTACTATATTTGATCGTTTATCAAAGGTAAAACACAATCAATTTTGTTAAGTAATTTCCTCTATTTAAATAAAAAAATATAAAAATTCAAATTAAATAAATTAAAAAGAACCGCGGAGTTAATAAATTGTGTTTATTTAATTCAGAAAATTCGTCTAAGTCAGACAAATTATATTAAACGCATTTTTGGTTTTGAGTACAAAAAGTTTCAACTCGGTTTATTTGAAAAGTTCTTCTTTCCTACAGAGCAATTAATTTGTCAATGAGTCTAAAAAGTTTCAAAATAACGTGAGTGAAATGTAAAGAAAGTTTAATCAAGACTGTAAGTGGACGATTTTTAAATAAGTAAAATGTATTTTTCTTAGATTTTTTATTAAAATTGAATATTAATGTAAACAAATTAAATTAATTGAAATTCCATTTTTTAAATTTTAAAACTTAATGTTTAATTAAAAATTGTTTTAATATAATGATAAAATTAAGAATGGAAAAAATGCAAATATTAAAGCTTTGCTTTAAATTATTTTTTATTCACAAAATTTATCTAATTTTAAGAATAACAATATAAGCAGAAAGTTGACAAGAAACTCAATTATCGAGATTAATGCTTTTGTAGTAAACTTATCTTATTAGTTTTGTTCTTTAATATATTCATTAGAATTCTATTGGATAAAATAAAAAATAAAGTGCACTTCCTTAAGTGAATCAGGAAGTATAATTTTCATTTGAATTAAAATGAGAATCACGGCAAAAAAGATCACATGAATAGAAAGTATTTGAGAATAAAAACTCTAGTATAAACTATTTAATTTACAATTTTGAAAAAGTGCTAGATATTTCAATTTAATACATTTTTTTAATATTGGAAAAAGTCTATATTACGTTATTTTTTTTCAGTTATCTATTATTTTTCGTATATATCGTTCGCAGCATAGGCATGTATTAATTGACTCTTTTTATGATTTTCCATTTACGCGTTTTTTATTTTTTCCGAATGAAGAATTCGATTAAGAGAATGGATTTTGGCTAGGAAAATATTTCGGCAGTGAATACAATCCTGGAAAAGGGGTGAAAAATATGATTTTTAAAAATAGAAATTGCCTCATCGACTTGGATGGTAGTTGTAATTTCTCTGGGAGGAGTATCGGTTTCATTCGTTTAAAGCATTGAACGTGCTGCTTCAGCGAAGCGTTCGCTCTCACCTAGCCGGCTGACCAAAACCGCATTAATCTACTGCACGATTTGTGCACATCTCCTATTCAGTGACCTACACTCACCATCATCTACATTCTGTTGCAGTGCGGACCTTCTCGATCGAATGAGTTGTCACCAAAGTTCTCCACGTTGCAAATTCCACAAAAAAAAAAGGAAAAAAAAACCAAACCGACTATACACTCTCTTTCGATGTAAAGTGTCAGACTCAGAACTTTTTCCTAAAGTCTCACCACGACACGATAAAATAGACTATTTCGACTGGATTCGTTGTTTATCGGGTTTACTTTTACGAGACAACATCTCGGTTTGTCATCTGCTTAAATCTTAAATCGCGATGTCACAGAAACTTGCTCCACAACTTTTCTATTATTCTCGGAAAATTCAGTATTACTTTTTTAATTTAGTGATTTCGGTATATGTAAGAGAAATAAGATATTTCTTTCTATTTAGAAAGACATATTCTTGTACTTGAGATATTTGCATTTTGGTTCACAGGGATAATCTATAAATAGAAAATGAGATGCAAATGTCCTTTTAGACTTATTCTCATTTTTCTGATTATCAATTTAGAAAAGTACATTTCCAGAAAATTACATTTTCATTTTGTAATATACCTACCACAATTTTTCTCTTTTATCACTTCTAGATACAATTTCAAATAGAGCTTTTCGTTTAAAAGGTTTGGCATCCAGAATTTTTGTCTAATTTTATTTTATTTTTATTTTCTAAATATTATTTCTGTACTTTAATCTCGTAACTGAATCTGAATTCAGTGGCGTAACTGTTAAGGGGCAGTGCCCCGGGGCCCTTGAGCTCAGGGGGCCCTAATAGACATTTTTTTTTTAAAAATTTCCAAAAACCTTACTAATTGTAGTAATTTATATTTTGAATAAATTAAACAATGCGCGCTGGGGCGCGAATAGTTTCTATACCTTGTGTTAATAACAATTATAAATATTTTAAATATAATATTTAATATATATTTAATTTAATATTATAATGCTTCAAAATAACTATTTATTTTGAACAAAATTTAAAAGATTTTAGAATTAAAAAAAAAATTGCAGAAAATAATTGAAATTAAACAAAATAATTACAAATTTTGCAAATTAATTGAAATCAATTACAAATCGGGTAAAATATTTTTAAAAAATTATAGACAATTTTTTAAAAATAAAGAAAGTAATTTAAATTTGAACAAAATACTTGAAAATCTGAAAAATAAATCATCGATAAAAATTGAATAATGAAAAATCAGAGAAAATTATTAAAAATTGAACAAAAAATTTATTACAAATTGTGATAAATAATTTAAAATTGAAAAAAAAATTAAAATTTGGGAAAATAATTGAATAAATTACATAATATTTTTCTAAGAAAAGAAAGTTTAAGAAAATTTCAGACAAAATTCGTTGAGAAAAGAAGAAAATAATTAAAAATTAGAGAAAATAAAAAAAGAAAGATAGACATAATTTAAAATTAAAGAGAAAAAATTGTAATTAAAGAGAAGTAATTAAAAACTTGTTGAAAATTATGAAAAAGGACAAAAGTAATTGAAACCTGAAAAAATAATCAAAAAATAATGTAAATAATTAAAAATTGAATGAAATATAATTTACATTTTAGAGAAATAGTTTTAAATTTTGGAAATTGTAAATACATGAAAATATTTAAAATTGAAGGAGATAAATTTTGGAAAATGATTAAAAAATGATTTTATAATTTGCAACTTGAAGAGAGCCAGTATCATTTTGACACACGACTTAATTTTAGATTGTTATATTGTACAGAATGGAAATGTTATTTTGTACAACTGCTAAATGTTATTTTGTACAGTTTTGAAAAATGAATTTGTTATTTTGTACAATTTTTTAAAAAAGCAATAAAACATTGGAAGTACAATATTTTAGCTTTTTTAAAGAATTGTACAAAATAACAAATTTATTTTTCAAAATTGTACAAAATATCATTTAGCAGTTGTACAAAATAACATTTCCATTCTGTACAATATAACAATCTAAAATTAAGTCATGTGTCAAAATGATACTGGCTCCTTGAAGACATTAATCGAAATATGATAAAAACAATGATAAGTTGTAAAAAATAAATTTCATTTAAGAGAAATAATTGAAAAGATTACAGAATTTTTTTAAATAAAGTAAAAATAATTGAAATTTAAGAAAAATACATAAAGATATTCGAAATTAATTTTCAAAAATGAGAATAACTAAAAAGTTGGAGAATTGAATTGAAGAAAGCTAAAAATAATTGAAATTTACGATAATTAATAAAATTTTTTGGAAATTATGTAAACAAATGAAAATTATTAAAAACTGAAATTTTTGAAAATGAGAATAAATAATCATTAACAGTTTAGGAAAATAATTGAAAAATGATAAAATTAATTTAAAACTGCAAAAAATAATTGAAATGTGCTAAAAATAGTTTAAGATAGAGAAAAATAATTGAAATATGATGAAAATAATTGAAATATGAGAAATTGAAAACAGTAAATAAAATTTGAGTGAAATAATTGGAAAAATTATAGAATACACGTTTAAAAAAGTTTTACTTCCAAAATGACTTAACATTTTTTAATTAAAGAGCATAATTAAAATATTGCAGAAATAATCGAAAATTGGTGAAAATAATTGAAATTTTAGATAAATAATTGCAATTTTTAAAAACTATGCCAAAATAATGAAAATAATTAGAAATTGAAACAGAATAACAGAAAAATTACGGATTTTATTGTTAATCAAAAGAAAAAAAAATTAAAAATCGTTTAAAACATGAAAAATTAAAGGAAATCTTCTTAGTTTGAGATAATAACTGAAAATTTAGGAAATTAATTGAAAAATAATGAAAATATTATAATGGAAAAAATAATTCAAAATAATAAAAAAAAAATGAAAATTGAACAAAATAATTGAAAATTGAGATATATGGTTGAAAGTTCAGAAAATTAATTTATAAATTATGAATATGATTAAAAATTGAAGATAATAATTGGAAAATGACAAAAATAATGGTAAATTATAAAAAATTAATTTAAATTGGCGATGAATAAGTTTTGCTGTTTAAATTGCGATTTCTGAATTATTTGAAAAGCCAGAAACTGTGTCTTTTGATTAGAGAAAATTGCTTTATTTATTAAATAATAAATAAAAGATAAAAAGTAATAAATATAATTTATTTTATTTAAGAACTGCTTGTTTAATTCAAAGCTAAATTGAATTTCAAAAGTTGTTTCAAAGTGAAAGAATTTTTTAATAAAAGCAGTACCAAAAGTCATGGTTTTCTAAAAAGTTTGTAGTCTTGTTAGTTTTAGCTTTTCGACAGTTTTAATGGTCTTGTTTGTAAGAGCATAACATTTTACGTCAGAGGAATGCTAGGATTGAAATTTTTTTAGTACGCGCAACGTATAAAGCAAAGCCGTCGAATATAGTTAACAAAGACTATTTTAAAGTTAATAGTTTAAAGTATTTCACCGAAAAGTTACAGTCAAAATTTAATTTTATTTTAAAAATGTATACTAACAATAAACATTATTTGCTTAAATAAAATATTAATTTGATTAAAAAAATTATTTATAAAATATATATATTTAATTCGACCAATTTGACAAATTATTGGTATTTTTTAAGTAACGATACTGTTAATGTAAAATCTAATTTTGTTTTAAACAAATATTTGTGTGAATTTTTCAGAAAAATAAAAAATTTACAAAATCACTTTATTGATGAAACAAGTGGCTTTGTAACAATTTTACTTTGCTAAACAAACAATAATATTAAACATAATATTAATGTATAAAGTAGAAACAATGGTATCAAAAGCCTTTGAGCTTCAATTCAATAATATTTATTCAGCACTTAAATTTTAAAAGCTTTTAGTATGAATATATTTTAGACTTGAAAGCTTTCGAATAAAAAAAAGTTTTTTTTACGTAAAGGCCAAATGATTTAAACATTCTCTCAGAAAAATATTGAATAGTTTACTGAAGTTTTATTGTTTTAAGTTTAAAGAAATAAAAATTTGTCATAATGAAGATTAAATAAAAATTATAAACGAGAGATAAATGAAGAATCTATTGAAGATGTATATCAAGTGAATTAATTGTATTTTGCATCATGAGAAAGTAGATATCTCTGCAGGCAGTGTTTAACTTTTGTTCTTATTGTTACATTTGAGATATTATTACAGTTGTCGGAATTTCAATAACATAGACAGGTTTCAGGTTCCTGTATAGGTTGCTTTTGAGCAGAGCTCCAACGTTTACGTTCAAATGCTAACTGTTTACGACAGTATTACTGTGTGTTTGTCTCATGAATACATTTACTGACAAATATTGTTCCCTCAAAGGTGTCACGAAATACCATTATACGTATATCTACGGAGAAAAGAAATTTGTTTATTTAAAGACAAAAGTTTCTGAAAATGTAGTTTATTACCAACCATTTCAATTATTTATATTACACATGAAAAGACAAATTTTTACAAAATTAAACCATAAAATAGTAAAGTTTATGAATGTCGGATTGTTTAAAATTTTACAAAACAAAATGTATAGGTAAAGATTTAAGTTTTTTATTGTTTCATTGCAGAAAAATAAATTTGAAATACACTGTATTAAAATCGAAAATTTAGATTCAATATAGTCATTATTTTTTTGCAATTATAGCAGATTAAAAATAACTTTATTATTTACTATTTATTTCTAAAAAGAAATATGTAAAGAAACATATACACTTACGTTTTTGATTGCTTCGTAATATTGCTATAACCAATTACAACATATCTCCATTTTTAACGAGTCATTAAACAATCTTGTTTCATATCTCAATTTTACGACGTTCGCATTTTACCCTGTTCTAAAGATGATTTTTATTGCCCCAAATTTTTTTAATTCTCGAATTATTCGACTTTAAACTAATATTGAACTTTATTATTTTCTTGTTATTTAATCACATCAAATCAAAGTATTTTATTAAAATTGTTTTGACCAAATTTTAAAAAAATGCAATTGTATTTTATTGAAAAATTATTAATTGAATAAAATGAGTAAGTATCATTTTGACACAAAACTTATTTGGAAGATTGTTATATTGTACAAACATAGATAAATGTTATTTTGTAGAACTGCTAAAATTAAAAGATTTTTAGATTTTAATTATCAAATATTTGATTTTTATTAATTAATTAGAGTATTTATTATTTGTTTAATTTATTTATTTAATTTATGAATGTTAAAACCATTAATTTTAGCAGTTATACAAAATAACATATACCTGTATTTGTAAAAAATAATGATCAAAATAAGATTTGTGTCATAATGATACTTACTCAATAAAATTTGTTTTTTATATATATTTTTTAAACAAACTCTAACAAACAAAATTGTGGAGAATGGTTTCAGGTTTGAGGTTATGTCTATGTGATAAACCTTTTCAATCAGTAAATTATTATGATATTTTATTTTTATTAATTATTATTATTGCTATTAAATCTTTTTTCTATTATTTGATCAAATAGCTAATTCTAATCAACATTTGTCAAGCTTTTAAAATTTTACAAATTGAAATTTTCAACAATTTTGAATTTAAATATATTCAAACTCCAAATTCTCTAAATTTTAACAAGTTTGACTGTAATCTTTACGAAAATAAGAGTTTTTTGAATTAGTAATTTCTCAATTTAAAAAAAAGTTGTGTTTCATGAAGCTTAGAGCGGATCGATTTTTACATAAAGTCTAACATGTGTGCCTGACTTGAAATTGTCTCTACTACTTATTGAACTACATTAGCATAGAAAAAAAGCTGGCTCAAGAAAGAATTTTGTTAGTGTTTTAATGAAAAACATTTTTTTACCTTTAATAAATAATAATTCGTGTTTTATAAAATCCATCAAGTCAAAATATTTAAAATTTTTCAATTTTGGTTAGTTTTTAATCTGTAATAATCTGTAATTAAAAAATTTTTTAAAAAAATTAGTTTGTATGGAAAAGACTTAAAATTAGTGTCCGCTTGTTAAACTAATTTTTATTCCAAATGAGTATTTTAATTTCAGGAGATGTCTGACTTAAAATAGTTTCTACTACTTAATTTATTTCTATAGACAAAATAAAGCAGTGTTCCAGAGAGCTATAATTATTTTCCGATTTAGAAATACATTTTTTATTGGAATTTAAATACTTATTTTCAAGGCATGTCTGACTTAAGACACTCTCTACTACTTGATTCAATTCTAAATAAAAAATTAGATGAGAAACTTAAATTTCGTCTCTGATTTAGAAAAAATTAAGTTTTTAAAAAAATTTATTCTTGTATTTCAATGAGAATCCACTTTTTTATATTATGCCTGACATAAATCTGACTTCACTACTGAGAATAATTCAATTTGTTTCCATCGTTCAGTACTTTCGAAATATTAATATATTTTAGTTTAGCAAACAAATGCATTTTAAATTCTATTAAAGATTTATTTATAGTTGCAGTTTTGTTAACTTTTCTAAAAGCATTTTTTTAGTAACTACAGTTAATAATTCCATTGAAAATTTGAAACTGGGTTAAATTCTTTGTTTAAATTTGTCTTTCTTCTTTGTTTAAATTTGTCTTTCTATTATTAAAAAAGTAGTTGTTTGATTATAATATATAACTAGCAACATAAGGTTTTATTTATTTTATGTCAGTTTCTTTTCATAACAGCATCTAGGGAAAGATAATACTTAAAAAGTAGACCACTCAATCAACTAAATATGTAAATAAACTTACAAAACTTTTCCCTCGAATCAATGAGTATAATGAAATAAATAAGAAAATAAAAATACGAAAGCTAAATACAACTTTAAATTAGAAAGATTTTAAAATCTTAAAATAGATTTAACAAAAATTAAATAAATAGTTATGAATATAAATATTTAATAATATTTATTACCATCATATTATTTAAAAAACTTTTTTTATTTTTGACTTGATTTGTTTAAGAACATTCTTGTTCTGATATTTATTTTTGTAGTTATTTAATTAACGCCATTAATCTATATCTTAGCTGAAATCTTTAATATTGACAATAAAATAGGTTGAGAAGATTACAATCATAATTAATGGTTATAACGAAATCACCCGGGAGATAATTTCAGCAAGGAGAAGATTAACTGAATCCTAAACAAGGCTATTGTCTTTTGAAGTTTACTATAAATTAGCTCTAAAATTTGGACTAACCAGTGTTTGATTTGTGAATTTCATCTTAATAATAAGTGGTATAGGAGCGTTAATGCCTGATCGATCAATCCTCAGATGGAATCGGTGCATAGACTCCCTTCAAAATCAATAGCACAGGTTCAGAGATTAATTTGACGCAAGAGTGGACAATATTCGGTCCAAAGAACCGAGGGAATTGAAATTTGAGTATGATTTATAAAAGTTAAATGTTTATTGAAATTATCCATTTTTCTCGGTACAATTGTATCAATAAATGTCTGTTTCTGACTTAATAAACTGAGCATCATTTTCAAATGTCACGTTAATTAATAAAAAATATTGCTCTGCATGGATTTTGAAAGGTTTAATAGAAAATATTTGCATTGAAATAAAAATTGGTGGTATTACGAATTTTTTTTACGGAATTATGATTCAGGGATTTAAGCTTAAATGAAGTTAAAGTTTTATCTTTGATTTTAGATTTATATTTCACGAGAAGCATTAAAAAGAGAAAATCTTGGTTAAATGGAAAAATAATTTAAAGAATTTTCAAGACTATTTATTGGGAATAATTTTCTGCCAAGAGAAAAGCTGAATAAGTCTAGAAAGTCTATCTTGAAGAGTTGAGAGCATAATTATGTACTTTTATATTTGAAAAGTCCGCTGAAACTCAAGTAAGTAATCAATACCACAGGCATTTAGATGAAATAAAAGTTACTCTCGTACTTTTGAAAATGGTGTCACGCAAAGAATAAAATTGATTACTTTTGTCTGTAGGGATAATGTATTTTATTTAATGGCGAACGTATTTAAATGAAGCTTTTTGAAATTGAGGTAATTTTTTTTTTCAAATGCGGTGGAGTTTTCTACCATGGCAGATATTTTTTTCTCATAACAAACACTCGTTTCTCAATTAACAATTTTTATTTGGTCAAATTTCCTACATTCATAGCAATTTTCATTTTCACGAAACATATTTTATTAAACCGAAGAAATTTTCATTTTATACAGCAAGCTCAATTCAAACAGAGAAATTTTCTTTCTATCAAATGTTTACTTCACTAGTAGTTTGAATAAACGTTTCTTTGATTTAAAAGCATATATTTCAATTGCTTCAAATGTTTTTAGAATCAAAGTGTTCTTCAATTTTAATTTCTTTTTTAATTGTTTAACAGATTATTTATTTAATTTTTTAAATAGTGCATATTAATATTGTTATTATTATGATTGCTAATCGATGCAGAAATTTCTTGAAAAATATTATTAATAAATTACGTGTATTACGTCTCTTAAATTACACAGCATTATGCAGAATAAGGAGCAGTCTTTTAAATTAAATAAGTATAAAAAAACAAAATTTAATACCTAATTAAATTTAAATGAACTTGTTTTTTATCGTAAAAATAGTAATTAAAGCATTTAAAATTTTAAATGGCTTAATTAAGAACTGCTTTCAGAGGAGGCTATTTCCGCATTCAATATACTTCATCACTAACAGAGACGCCTCTATCAGTACCCTATCAGGATTGAACGAGTGCCATAAACATGGTGCATATCAGATTGCCTTAGTTGATAACAAAGACTATCATTCTCGCTAAATATTTCAACATAAATATCCCTTTTATCTTCTTATGTCATTTCGTGATCATCCAATATGCGAGTTTACGAAATTACACCATATGATTCTGAAAATTTCGTTTATAAAATAAAATTTTGTTAAAAAACGATAAGAGATAGCAACAGAGATTTAAAGAGCGACACTCAATTTCTTTCTTTTTACTCTTCTCCATTTTCCCTTTCCTTTTTATTCACTCCAAGATTCATCGTATGAAACCATCATATATTTACTGCCAGACAAAACTGAAAGGTATCAATTTGATATACCTTTCAGTTTTGTGTATAAGAGGGGTATAGATGTTGTAAATATGTGTGCATTACATGTATACTCGTAAACATATAAATACTTAAAAATAACACACACATACACACACACAAATAAAAAAGGCCTATTTTGTCGTTTTTATTATTTTCAGAGATATACGCATTTTTTTAAAAATGGTTCATATTTTTTATTTTTTTATTAATGAAGAACAAACTACATAATATTTAATATCGACGTGAAATCATGCATTAAGAAATAATATAATTTTTAATTTAGCATGGAAGTTATATACACCTATATATTTAATTTACATGAGTATTAATAATTATTGCCTTTGCACCGTGAATCATTAAAATTTACAGATGATTAAATGCCACATCATGGCCAAACAGCAATTAATATATAATATTGCAATATTTAAAAATATGATGATTTTTGAGAATTGATTTTACCATATATTTGAAAATTTGATATGTGAAAGTAATATAATTAATATTTTAACCACCATCACTAAGGTAGTAGAATTACTGGATAGAGTTTCGAAACTAGTGGTAGAGGACAGACCCCAATCAATGGTTTCACTACACTCAAAGCCGAAGGATACAAGAACAAATAGCTGAATACTTCTCATGAAGTTATATAGATAGTGGTGTTCACAAAGGAGGTTTTCCTATCATTGACTCCCACACAAGCTTCTAGCTTGTTTATGTTACTCAATACTAATGACCAAATCACTTCCAGTTTATTTACTTCGTTTAGAGAAAAAAGCGACACCATTTCTATCAAAAATTAAGTTTTTTTTAAAAATTATATTGTAATAACAAATTATTGGAATTTATATAACCACAATGTAGGAAATAAATTTTGATCTGATTTAAATAATAATAAAAATCCACAATAACTCGGAGAAAAATAAAATTTTGTATACGTTTGTAGATTTTGTATACCTCAAACTTTGTATCTTTTTATTACTTTTTCTGATTTGCTGCTTTTTTGTTGGTGTGTGTGTTCTTTTTTTATTTATTTTTTAACATATCTATTTTAAATTAATTATATAGAATTTCTGGTACAATGGTTGTTGCGAATTCTTAAAAGGAGAAACTGATTAGCTTTTTCTATTTGTATTGAAATTACTCTTTTAATCTGCACAGTTAGAAATTTTGTGCATTTGTGTAGAAAACAGTCCTTATTAAATTGTTTGTATCAAAATTTAACAGTTTTCAACTTTATCTTATTGAAAGTTAATTTTAATTGACAAAAAGTAAGGTACAATAATTAGTTGAATAAAATGTACGCTTTAAATACACAAAATTTCCAACTATATTCCAACAATTACGTAGATTGCGTCCGAAAATGTATTTATTGTAATATTATTTTCGTTCTTAAAAACAGTACTTGATGCAGTTTTAAAATTCAGTTGTCAATTCGATATTTCAGATATCATATAAAAACTTTTAGGTATCTATACAAATTAAAAGTTTATTGTGAAGAAAATTTGATATTTTTACTTTATTCGTTTATAATAAAACAAGTGGATTTTAAATCAGTAGTAGAAACTACTAAACCAAGCTTTATCTGAAAACTGAAAACTTCAGAAAGACACTCTTTTAAAAAATTTCATCAACTTAAAGCATCTGAACATGTAAATAAACTTTTTAATTCAAAAGTTTAATCGAATTAAGTAGTATAGCCTAGTTTAAAGTCAGACATCCTGTGAAAATCGATTTGATTTGAACTTAATTAAAAGAAAGTTCACGTTTCTGCAACCAATTAGTTATTTGTCCTATTGTTGCTTACTAATTTTGTTAAATATTAATAATATTAATATAAATTATAATAATAATAATAATAATAATAATAATTTTTAGCATTATTAAATTTAAAAGTTAATGAATAACAGCAATGTTTCGTTAAACATTATTTTTATAATTGTTGTTAATGGGTTATGTTTTCCATCAGTGAATCTAAGCATAAAATTTAATGTTCAGAATAAAGAACTTTTTAAAACTAAATCAGTCAAATGTTTACTGATTTGAAATCAGTGAACAACTTCTGGTTGCTGAATTAGTGAAATTCACTGAAGATCAGTTATTTTTCACTGATTCAGCAACCAGAAGTTGTTCACTGATTTCAAATCAGTCAACATTTGACTGATTCAGTTTTAAAGATTTAGATGTAGGATTTTTAAAAGAACTAACTACTTTTTTAATCTTTTAATTGAAAATGTCAACATTTCAGACAGATCTTAATATAATTAATTCTAGATATTATTATAAAATTAATATGAATTAAGATATAAAAAAAGTTAAGGGGGGCGCCTACACTATAAGGTCAAAAAATATGTGTATTTCAGAAATTTTTTCTCAAGTATACAATGAAATAAATCAATGCGAAATTTTGGGAATGTTTTCTCATATATATTTAAGCATTCAAAATATAATTTTGTTTTTAAAAAATAGATATATATTTAATAATAAAATGTACTGTATTTTATCTAAAACAAAAGAACCAAGTTCTTTTTTTAATCAGACATTATTTCCTTCTATATGAATCAAAAGTAAAAATTGAAAATTTTACATGACTTTTAAAAAAAAAATTTAATTTTCGATAAAAAAGCCTCACTTTCTCTTGAAAATAAAAAGTCAAAATTAACTTTATTCATAAACAATTTAATTCATACAGAAGAGAAATTGCAATAGAATAAACATTTTATCAACGGATGGCGTCGAATTCAAAAATGCACTTTTTACAAGAGGCTGTTTCCATTTCAAATTATACAGACCAAATATGTTCAGATGTTAAAATCATGCTGAACATGATTTTTATTGTTTTTCAAAACAAATCACAAGACAAGTATTTTTTAGTTTTGCGAAAAAAAATGTTTTCGCAGAGTTACAAGCATTTGCAAGTTTTAGGACAAAGAGTGATTTTTTAACGAAAGCGCTAACAAATTTTTTTAAAATCACTCTAGTTTTTTTAAAAATTGATATTTTTCAATTTTGTTTTCTGATTTTTCTAATATTTTAGGTGCTCTTTCTTAGCAATTTGAAAAATTTTGAAAATTGACAAAATGGCGGCGATTTTTTTAAAAATCAAAAAAATCGAATTTCTCAAGAACGTAATTGTTTTTTTTTTTAATTTTTTAATTTTTTTGGTACTTATTAGATAACAAAAACTATTTTTTCCAATAGGTTTAAGGATGTTTATAATATATTTTTAACTGTAATATAATATAACTTTTACAACAATATTTAATTAATTTACTGTACCGTTGCTAAGAAAATGGTGTTTAAGGTTAGTAATTTTTCACTTTTTTTAAATAATCAGAAAACAAACATTTTAAAAGTTTGAAATTTTCGACAGATAATTTTTTTTCAATAAAATTCGTTTGTGTAATGATTTTAATGTGCGCTAAAACACTGTGAAAGGCCCAAGAATTTTTTTTGTGAAAATTATAAAAGTCATTATTTTGACTAATACAGCGCCATATAATATTTATATATTTATTCCGTTTTTTGATTTTAGTAGCGTTTTAGATGTTTCACCTATGAAAATTTAGAAATTTACAAATTTTTTTAAATTTTCAAAATGTTGGTCATTTTTTGAAAAACCAAAAAAGTCAAATTTCTCAAAAATGTAATTTTTTATTTTTTTAAATTTTTGTTTGTAGTTACTAAATAACAAAAAGATTTTCTTTTAATAGGTTTAATGTGCGCTAAACACTATGAAAGGCGCAAAAATTTTTTTGTTATTGCAAATACAAAAACGTCATTAATTTTGGCAAAGATATCTTATTTCAGTTGGAAAAATCACCTGGAATATTTTTTATTTGTTTTTTAAATAAATGTTTTTTATTTAGAGAAATTTAATTTTTAATTCTTTTTTCTATCTAGTAAATAGAATAAAATTTTAATGAAATAAAAATATTGTTTTTGAGAAAATTGAGTTTTTTTATTTTTGAAAAATGGACATTTTAGTAATTTTTAAAATTCCTTAATTTATAAAGAAAAAGCATGTCAAACATTACTAATAAAAAAAAAATGAAATAATTTATGGCGCTGGATTAGCCAAAGCAATGACTTTTAGTATTTAAAAAATAAAATCTTGCACCTTTCACAGTGTTTCAGCGCACATTAAACCTATTGGAAAAAATTATTTTTGTTATCTAGTAACTACAAAAAAAATTAGAAAAAAAATTACATTTTTGAGAAATTCGAGTTTTTTATTTTTTCAAAAAATGACCAACATTTTGTAAATTTAAAAAAAAAATTTTAAATTTTTGAATTTTCATAAGAAAAGCGTCTGAAACCCTACTAAAATCAAGAAACAATAAATATGTGAATAATATATGGCGCTGATTAATCAAAATAATGACTTATAATTTTCACAAAAAAAACTCTTGCACCTTTTACAGTGTTTTAGCGCACATTAAACCTATTGGACAAAATTATTTTTGTTATCTAGTAACAACAATAAAAATGTTAACAAACAAAAATTACGTTTTTGAGAAATTCGAGTTTTTGTTTTTTAAAAATACTGCCGCCATTTTGTTATTTTTCAAAAATTTCCAAACTTTTAAAATTGTTAAGAAAGAGCACCTAAAACATTAGTAAAATCAGAAAACAAAATTGAAAATTATCAATTTTTGAAAAAACTAGAGTGATTTTAAAAAAATTTGTTGGCGTTTTCGTGCAAAAATCACTCTTTGTCCTAAAACTTTTAAATGCTCGTAACTCTGCGAAAATTTTTTTTTCTCAAAACGAAAAAATACGTTACTCATTATTTGCCCTAAAAACAATAAAAATCATGTTAAGTATGATTTTGAATTTTCAACACATTCGGCCTGTATGATTCGAAATGGAAACAGCCAAGAATAAATGGGAATCTTTCAAGGCATTATATCACTGTAAACGAATTTTTATTCGTGTACACTCTAAAAACAAGTGTCTGGAAAGTGTCTTAAACTAAGATATTTTGGTATCTTTATTGTTTCTAAGACTCAATAAGTGTCTTAAAATTCGACTTTTTTTGTGTCTTAGATACAAAAATGACATAAAAATGTTTTAAAATAAGACATTTAGAAGACAGCAGTTTTTGCAGTGTACAAAGTAAACTTTTTTTCTCAGTGATTGTAAAAATTGGACGTGTAACTCCCTTAAAATCAGGCTTGGGTCCGTAAATAGTCTACTTCACTATAGAATTTACTTTTATAGTGAATCAGACTATTTACGGACACAAGCCTGCTTAAAATTTAGCAGCGTAGACCACTGCACGGAAAAAAATTTAATTGTAATGATTACAATAGTTGAATAGTACTGCTCGGATATGTGACCACTTTTTGTAATGATTCAAAAGCTTTTTTTGTTATCATTCCGCAAGTTAAATGTACTTATTACGAATTTATTTGAAATGAATACAAAACAAATGTTAGTGATTACTATAGTCTACGTTAAAAGGAAGTCAAAAAGTTCTATTTCACATTTACTGCATACAACCGTAGTCAGTACAGTAGCACTATAGTAAAATAAGATGACCTAAAGCGGCCTTCTTATTTTACTATAGTACTTTGTACTGGCTAAGGTAGCGATATAGTTTTGATTCTCAAAGACTGTTGTAAACGGAAAAAGCACATTTTTATCTAATAAAAATAATAAAAACTTTTTTATTTAGTTCGACTACTATACACAAATTAATTCACTCTTTACAAGACTCCCAACTTCAAACTTAATTACATTGTTACTCTAGACAACTGTATTATAATTATACATAATTTCGCTTATATATCTATACCTAACTTAAATTCGATTTAAAACCTAAACGACGAATCACGCATTATCTATCGCTTTTAACATGTTTACCATGACTTTTAGTCTTCTTATATACTAACTACTATAAAAGTTTTCCACTTTCGAGAAACACTAAAACTTGAAATATTAAAAAATTATTACCATATTTTTTTAAGCTATAATAGTAATAATTTATTTTTATCCTCAAATATTTTAAGGTCTATTTTATACACTATTCTAACTATGAAAAAGTCAAAAAAAATTTCTTTAATTAAATTTACTTACTGAAATAAGTATGTTAAACAATTTTTTAAATATAATTTGACATAAAGCATATTTTCTAACAGTAAAAACCGAAAATTTTCTTTACATTTTTAGATATTATGCTTGAAAAAATTATTAAACGTTTAAATTATTTTAAATATATTACTAAAATATGAATAAAACACGTTTAATGCCAATTTTTTTTTAATTAAAAAGAAATAAATATTTTGAGAGACAGAACAATTAACTTTATTTATAAAAATTTAATTTAAATTTTTTAATTTCACTTTTCTGGATTTAAGACTTTAGGAAAGCTGTTTTTCGAAACTTTAAAAATTAAAACTATTCTTTTTTCCTATTCATGGAAATTTATTCTAAAATATATTTATAACTTATCTCTTATATTATCAGTTGAAGTAAAACTTTTATTAATTGTTGTTAGTAAGTATCTTAAATCTTCAACTGCTTAACTTTCAATACATACAATCAAAAATTCAATTATTCGAATTCTTTTCTATGTATATTTCAGTTTGTCCAAATTTCATTCGATATACTTTTCAAGCGATCTTATATTTAATCAATTATAAATTATATTGGTCAAAACAATCGTAAGTTAAATTGTCAATCCATCCAAATTAAATTTTAAAAAAATATCTATTAAGATTTTAATTTATTTTTTTAATATATTGAATTTATAATGTGCCCAATTGGCATTCGGTTTAAGTTTAAAACAATCCAACTTTCAATTCATCCTAATTTTGACTAATTATTCATATTAATTAATTAAATTTTTAATTCGTTTAAATAGTAAATTTGTTCAAATTTTAATCGATGTAAATTTTAATTGATTCAAAATTGAATTTATCCAAATTTATTTTTATTCGAATTTTAAATTATGCAAATTTCAATCTTTTAAAATTGAAATTTATCCAAAATTAATTAGACTTAAATTTTAAATGACCCTACTTTTAATCAATCCTAATTTTTTATTGGTCAAAAGCAAAACAATCATGAATTAAATTTTTAATCGCTTCTAAACTTAATTCTTTTAATTTGTTAATTTATTTAAATCTTAATCAATTTAAATTTTAATTTTTCCAAATTCGATTTGTTTTTACTTTTAAATTTTACAAATTTCAATATATTAAAATTCGAATTTATTTTTTCAATTTATTTAAATTTTATTCAATTTAAGTTTCAAACAATCTAATTTTTAATCAATTCTACTTTTTATTGGTCAAAATAATCATTAATTTAATTTTTAGTCCCTTCTAAATGTATATTATTCTAATATAATTAATATCTTAATCAAATAACAAACATATTTAAAAGAAATTCCAATAGGAATGTACGATCATAGGAAGGTCAAATGAAAAAATAGTCACTTTTTTCAAATTTATGTCATAGCGACGTTTCGTTGGTTAAATTTACCAACCTCTTCAGGCTAAAATATTTATTATAAATCAGTATTAACACAGTTTTTAAAACCAAATATACAACAATAGTCACCAGTAAAAACATTTGTTAAAAAAAAATCATCACTATTTGAAAAAGATACCTTTTAAAACAATAAAAAATTTTTTTCCATAACTACAGTTTTTCGTCAAAAAGAAATTTTAAGAAAAAACGAAACTGAAAATCTTTCAGTTGAGTCCCACACATTTCAAAAGTTACTGAGCGAAAATTTTGATAGAGATATTATTTATATAGAATTGTAGGTCGATGAACTTTGTGTTTACATTCAAAGACATTTAAATCTGACTAAATCAAATCGACGAGAAATTATAAATGAGAAAACGAATCATGAATTTAATATTCTAATTAAAGGGAAATAAGATTTACTAAAAAACAATATATCTTCTTTTTTGTTAATAGTTAAATTGTTTGCTTTTATAAAAATCATCTCAGAACATTGCACAGAAGATGGTCATATTTTTGACTGGGAAAACGTTAAGATTTTGGATTATGAACCTGATAATTATAAAAGATTAATTTCTGAGATGATTTTTATGAAAGCAAACAATTTAACTATTAACAAAAAAGAAGATATATTGTTTTTTAGTAAATCTTATTTCCCTTTAATTAGAATATTAAATTCATGATTCGTTTTCTCATTTATAATTTCTCGTCGATTTGATTTAGTCAGATTTAAATGTCTTTGAATGTAAACACAAAGTTCATCGACCTACAATTCTATATGGGTGATTCTCTAGAAATATTCCTTTTTGTGCATCGGAAATGAAAATTTATTAAATACATTTTAGAACCTCTAAAATTTATAAACATGTTAAGCAATTAAAGATTTAACACCTTCATAACTTGACCATGCTAATTTGTAGCATTTAAAAAAGATTTTTAATATTAAAATTTATAGATAAATCTAAAGGTTAAAATGTAAAGCAGGTGTTTTTTTTTAAAGTAAACAACAACTTCATGTCATTTAAATTTATTTTAAACAATATTTTTTATAGTCAGAAAGCTATTTAATATTATTAATTTATTATTAATTATAATTTAAAAAAATTGTAGATTTTAAAACACTTACCAAAATATGAAATCTTTTGACCACCAATAATTATTTGTCAAGATTTGAAGGTTTATTTTTTGTTGACAGTTCAAAAACAATTGATATTCATATTAATTTTTAATATGAGCCAGAGGAATGACGAGCCAGAGGAATGATGATTTCAACATTTTTTACAGTTTATTTAAAATTAAGCATTTTTTCTTAAACTTAAAATAGTTTAGCATGTTTGTATAAGTTAACTTTATTGTAGAAAAATTGCAAAAATATTTTATCTACTGTCATTCTATTTTTAATTTGAGCCAGAGGAATGACGCTTCAGGTTGTGAATCGCTGTAAAAGCTTCAATTTATATATTTTTAACTTTAAATAATGATTTTTTTACAAAACCCACTTGGCAAATTATTATTAGGGATGTCAATGTATTTAATAAGTATGAAAACAAATAAATAAGTCAACTAATATAAAAAATATTGAATAATATACAACAAGCCAGAGGAATGATGCAAAACCAGAGGACAAAATTCATTTTCCATTTATGGAAAATCTATAAGATCTATTTTATTTATACTTTGTACAAATATTCTACAATCCCTTAGCTTCTAGAAAATATCTGTAAAGTATTGTTTTTCAAATATTAAATAGTTGTTTTACGTTTTGAAAGAATGAAAAATTGACATAGGACAGGTTAAAAGGCTCACTTATAGTAGTTAAAATTACAAAAAAAAGTACTTTAAAGTTATAAAATAAATAAATTCTTTTGCAGGATTTTTAGAAAAAGTGGTAAACTATTGACATATAGAGAGAAATTGTCATAAATTATTATTATTATTGAGAAAATCTTAAGGACATACAAAAGTAATATTTCGGGGGAATCACCCATATAAATATTATCTCTATTAAAATTTTCGCTCAGTAACTTTTGAAATGTGTGGGACTCAAATGAAAGATTTTCAGTTTCGTTTTTTCTTAAAATTTCTTTTTGACGAAAACTGTAGTTATGGAAAAAATTTTTTTATTGTTTTAAAAGGTAACTTTTTCAAATAGTGATGATTTTTTTTTAACAAATGTTTTTACTGGTGACTATTGTATATTTGGTTTTAAAAACTGTGTTAATACTGATTTATAATAAATATTTTAGCCTGAAGAGGTTGGTAAATTTAACCAACGAAACGTCGCTATGACATAAATTTGAAAAAAGTGACTATTTTTTCATTTGACCTTCCTATGATCGTACATTCCTATTGGAATTTCTTTTAAATATAAAACTATGGAACAGATGGACTGAAAAAAAACAAAATTATAAAAAAAATAACTTCAATAATGCGAACATAGACGAACAGAATAACGTCGAATATGTATTATAGATAATATTCTATAAAAATATTAAAATTTTTATTTTTATTTATTTTTATAATTTTTTTTTACTTTTTGTTAATTGTTTCTTTCAATTTAAAACTTTAAATCTATTATACGAAAATAATGAAAAGCTTTGCAAAGTAAATAATGTGTTGAAGACTGACGAATTAAAGATTCGGTTATCTTCGTTAGTCATCGGTAACCATCGGCGTTGAGCGGAGTGTGATATATATATTTCAGGAGCCTTTACAAACGACTACAGTAATCATAACAAAGCAAATAGGAATCAGTATTAACAAAACTTTAATTTTCGTCGCCCTGTAGCACAATTCGTTTTTACTATAGACTACTGTAATCATATAACTATTTTGTATGTGAACAAGTACAGTTTTTCTTTTAATCTATACATTTAGAAATGTAATGATTCCAAAAACTCAATTTAATCTCGAATACTGCAGTGCATGTACTCCTTACAAACTACTATAGTAATCGCTCCTGCTCAAATTTTTAATCATTAACACATTTTTTGTATTCATCACAAAAAGTGGTCCCATATCCGAACTGTACTGTAGACTATAGTAATCATTACAATCAAATTTTTTTTCCGTGTGCCAGGTTTTAATTCAGTGTGATAAACTTGTTAATAAAAATAAAAGGAATAATCCTTTTGTTTTGTAGGAGGAAGCCTGGATGGGCTGAACAAGTGGCGGATCCGGAGGGACGATGGGAGAGGACTACGACGGAGATGGGGGTTGCGGTTCAGGGGAGGAAGAAACCGGCTCAAATCTTCCCACCTGGGAGGCTGCAGCTGCAGTTCTAATCCTGGGCTTTCTAGTGTTGGCGACCGTTCTCGGCAATGCCCTCGTGATCTTGAGTGTCTTCACCTACCGGCCATTACGGATTGTGCAAAATTTCTTCATAGTCTCACTGGCAGTGGCCGACCTCGCGGTGGCAATTCTGGTGATGCCCTTCAACGTCGCCTACCTGCTCCTCGGCAAATGGATCTTTGGAATTCATCTCTGCAAGCTTTGGCTGACCTGCGACGTGCTCTGTTGTACAGCTAGTATCCTCAATCTCTGCGCCATTGCCCTCGACCGATACTGGGCGATAACGGACCCCATCAACTACGCCCAGAAGCGCACCTTGAAGAGAGTTTTGGCGACGATCGCCGGAGTCTGGGTTTTGTCGGGGGCCATTAGTTCTCCGCCTTTGGCCGGCTGGAATGACTGGCCAGAAGAACTCGAGCCCGGAACACCCTGCCAACTGACCAGGAGGCAAGGCTACGTCATTTACTCAGCTCTGGGCTCCTTTTTCATTCCTCTATTGCTCATGAGCCTCCTCTATCTCGAGATCTTTCTGGCGACTCGACGACGACTTCGAGAGCGGGCCAAGCAGAGTCGACTGGGTGTTGTCCAGTCGGCGAAACATCGTGAGACCGACGATGCCGAAGAGTCCGTCAGCTCGGAGACGAATCATAACGAAAAGTCGACACCGAGGTCACAGCCAAAACCCTCACTTGTCGACGATGAGGTAACTGAGGTGACGGTTGCGTGTGGTACCACTGGACATTCTAGACGTGGTGGTCCCGGGATCGCCACAACTTCAACCACTGTTTATCAGTTTATTGAAGAGCGACAGAGAATCTCTTTGTCGAAAGAGAGACGAGCTGCGAGAACGCTGGGGGTCATTATGGGAGTGTTTGTCGTTTGTTGGCTTCCCTTTTTCCTCATGTACGTCATCGTACCATTTTGCCCGTCTTGTTGTCCCTCCGATAGGGTGGTTTACTTCATTACCTGGTTGGGATACGTCAACAGTGCTCTCAACCCGCTCATTTACACCATTTTCAACCTCGACTACAGGAGGGCTTTCAGGAGGCTTCTTCATATTGGATAAGAGGTTCCTTGAGGAGTTCAAGCTTCCAGACTTTGTAAATATATTTCTCTTAAATTTATCATTGCAGTCTCGCGTCAGCCGCAAAAAAAAAAAACCACTGACCATACTAAATTCTAACATGTGAAAACTGGGAGAAGAGGGTATTTCTGATGATAGGGAATCAAGAGATTACTATGTGCGTTTTACATGGACTATTTTGTACTAAACGCGTAATAGACATACCTCTTCTCACATTGTCAATGAAGTGAAAAGTATACTTTAGTCAAACTGGGATACAAACTTGTCAGTTCTCTTTCAGTATCAAAGAGAAGAAAAAATATGACCTTATTTATTTGCAATGGAGCATCAGGGTTGGTAGGCAAATTAATTGATTTTTGCCATCTGGTGCACTGAAAAAAATTCTTAGTAGATTTGACTACTTTTCAACTAAGATTCTTAGTTCAATAAGTCTCCAATTCTTTTTTTGTAATTACGTTAAATATGAAATCTTAATTAAGTGAACTAAGAATACCATTAACGGAACTATTCTTTGTCATTGATTTTACTACTTTCACCAATTAACTGTTGTATTGTAGTTAATTCTACTACTTTTTACAATTGTTTTAATGATATTTTCACAACTGAGAAAAAGTAGTTCATTTTAGTAAGTTAGTAAGTTCTTCTTACTATTTAAAATGTCTCACTTTACTACAAAAGTAGTTCAATTAATTGGTTTTCATTCTACTAACGGAAAGTAGTTGGATTTTTCACAAAAATTTTTTTCAGTGAGAGCAAACAATCTACAAAATTGCCAAGTCACAATTTGGCTAGCAAAAGAATACCAAAAGTCGCTAAACAATGAAAAGTTAGTGGCAAAATAATATAAAATTAGTCGCCATCCGCGACAAAAAAGTCTGGCAACCTTAATGAGCATCGCCGACAGAGGCGCTGGAATCGTGAGTTAAGGTCACGTGATCTAAAAAAATTATTAGTGTTTAGTAATTAAATATTTAAAACTTTCTTTTTGGTAATACATTAAATAAAACGTCTTCACAAGTTGAAACTTCACTGACAGTAATTTTTATTAATTACTGGCATAATTCTGACTAATACAATATTTTAATCATTGTTTTAAAACTTTTTTTTAATTTTTTAACATTTTTATCACTCGCATGTCAAAACAGCAGGTTAACGAAATCTTTATTTCACATTGTAAAAGCAAATGTCTCAGTTTGAGAAGTTTTGCCCTCACATTTGAAAAGATTCAGAAATTTTGTGTCCCTATTTCAAGGCCATGTCTCAGATTTTGAGACTAAAATATAGATTTTTACCTTATCTCCCATATTTAGTTTGTTAATAATATAATTGTTTTTTCAAAATTATTAATATGACACACTTTATGAATTTCGAAAACGATTCCCAAAATTTCAAATCTATATATCTTCTTTAGTTTACGCTTAAGGATGTTTATCCGAAAATTGATTTTCTACAGATTCTCATAAAATTTTAATGACATATTAAATGCATTACTTTACATGTACTGTTACAATTTTATTAAATTTTACCGTTCTGTTTTTAAAATACAAATTTATAAAGTTAGGACTTTTACATAGAAACAGTAACAAAACGCGCAAAATGACTATATTTTAATTAATTAAAATAAAACACGGTTCTACAAATTTTCAATAAAAACTAACATATTTTAAACTGTAATATAATACAACTTTTACAACAATATTTAATTAATTTACCGTACCGTTGTTAAGAAAATGTTATTCAAGGTTAGAAATTCTTCACTTTTTTGAAAAATGATCAGGAAAAAGAAAATTTAATAGCTTGAAATTTTCAACTGAAATTTTTTTTTTTTAATAAAGTTCGTTTGTGTAATGATTTTAACTACAAAATATTATTTAGAAACCAAATTATGAAGAGAAATGAAATTCAAAAAATATTGACTATCATAGTCCAATAAAAACCATAATATTCAATATCTTTTTAATTTAATCTCTTCTTATAATTTGATTTCTAAATAGTATTTTATAGCTAAAATCATTACACAAACGAATTTTGTTGAAGAAGATTGTTTCCGTGGAGAACTTCAAACTAATAAAATTTCTTCTTCCTGATTATTTAAAAAAATACCGTACGGTAAATTAATTAAATATTAACTACTAATTGAAATAGTGAAACTTTACTTTTAAAATAAGTATAGATTTTTTTACTAATTTAATTAGTAGTTTTCTATTACAAAACTAGTAGTTTTGTACTAAAAATTAGTAGTTCTTTACTAAAAAATAGTAAAATTCTTACTTTTTTAATAGTAGCTCACTTTTCGCTAATTCATTAGTAGAAAACCACTAATTCAGATTTAGAGAGTAAACTAGAGAAGATATAGATTTAAAATTTTTAAAATCATTTTCGAAAGTCATAAAGTGTGTCATCAATCTTCGACTTATTAATAATTTTCATAAACAATTATATTATTAACAAATTATAAATGGGAGATATTAAAGAATTCTATATTTTAGTCCCAAGATCTGGGACGTAACTAGGAAATAGATTTTCACACCAAATAAAAATATTATTAAAATTAATTTCACTAAATTTCGAAAAGATCCAGTTATACATTTTTCAGAAAAAAATAGGTTAAGGTAAGATTTGTTGTTAAATAATAATTATTAAACATTTTATGTTTTTTATTGAAATCTAGTGGAAATCTGTGATTCTCATCCAATTTTAACAAATAATAGCTTATTTTTCACGTTGAAATATTCTCTACTCTCTAAATCTGAATAAATAAAAAACTATTATTTACCAGTTAAAATCGTGAACGAGTTTTCTCTTTTTCAATTATTAAAAAATAACTAATTGTTATTAAAAACTACTAATTCAGTTATTAAATTTAATTAATTAAGTAGTAAAAAATAACTAATGTAATTAGAAAATAGAAATCTATTAATTTTTTAAGTAGTTTAACATAACCTAAAAATTACTTTAAATAATTAAATTAGTAGTTTTTTACTAAATTAGTAGTAAAAAATTACTATTTGACATGGTAAACGAGTTTTCACCCTTAAAATAGTAGTTTTTAACTAATTCAGATTTAGAGAGTACAATTCAATTTATTGGGTTTTGTAAGAAAATATGCGGTTTAAAAGTAATTAAACAAATAAAATTTGTTTTTTACGTATTGTTTAGATAAAATAATATTTAACCAAATTTAACAAATAAAATTGCAGAGAATGTTTCAACTAGAAAAATAAGCTTTTATTTATCAAAAATGGATGAAAATTACAAATTTTAACTGGATTGAAAGAAAAAGCATCAAATGAAAAATAATTTTTGTTTGACTACAAATTTTAGCTCAATCAAATCTTTTCTGAAAAATGTATATCTGGATCTTTTAAAATTTGGGAAATTTATTATTATTTTTTATTTTCAGAGTATAATTACTTTCATTAAAATTTCACATCAACACTAATCAACATGTGTTCACTAAATAAGAATTATTAATTAATAAATTATTTCTTTTGTCAAGATATTTAGAACTGGAATTTACTTGTTTTAAAAATAAAACAAATACTTCTTTTAAAGCTTCATCACTCAGAAGAAAATTACTTTGAGACAAAGAAATTTTGTTCATAACAACAAAAAAGTGTATTGATACACAGTTAAACGATTGTTTGGTTTTTGTAACCAAATTATTTGATTTTACATAATATTTATTTGAATCAACCAAATGGTTTATTACAGGTGATTAAGTATTTTGTTTAAACTAACCAAAATGTTTGTTTCATACAAAAAAAAAAATTGTTTGATTCAAACATATTATTTTATTAAATTTATTTCATTAGTTCAAATAAATATTTTGGTTCACATAATCAATTGTTATTTATTTTTCTCTAATGCTTGAATTTCTTAATTAAATATTTTATCTTATATTATTAATTAATTTATATTTTTTTATTTATCATTACAAAGTAATAACAGTCATCATTATAATAAATTACAAATTAGGTAACTGATCAATTTAAAAATAAAATATTAAGAAATTCAGATATTATAAAATAATGAATAACAGTGTAGAATTTTTAGTAACAAAATTTCTTCTCTGCCTGAAATTAATGCTGTTTTATTAATTACTAATTTTAATCCAAGAAAACAGTTTGGTCGAATCGAATAAAATCATTTAAATAATACTTTTGTTTCTGGAAAACAAAGTATTTGTTACAAAAGGAAACAAATGCTTATTTACAGTGCTAAAACTTTTATATTGTATCAAATAAAATAAGTTAACTCATCGGTTTATTTAATCCAACTGAACTTTTTCTCTGAGTGATTAAACGACATCCAGTTTACAAAATTTTTCGTGCTGATCGCGAATGGTCCAGTCACTTTAGAATTCGTTAAAATGTTACGTATCTGTAACAATTTTGTACCAAAAATTTCAATTATCCCGTAATTTATTCATCTTACGTTTTAATTCTACTTGTTTTAAAATTTATTTTTTAAAACCTATTTGTCAGCGGATCTTTAAAGGTTTCTTGTTACTGTTTAACTTTTTGACTTTTTTTGTCATAATTTTATTTTCAAACTTTCTTATAGTAGAATTTAATTTAAAATTTTAATTTTAATTTGAGACTATAATACCTAAAGTCCCTGGACAATAAATAACCTCTTATTAATTACACCATATGTGTTACCAAAAAAAAAAAAACAGAAAACGCATTTTCGTAACGAATTGGGGAATATTTTTTCTTCTCTCATAAGAACTCATTTGCAAAAGTTAAATTGAAAGGTATCAGAAAAGAATTGTTTCCGAAATTGTTCAATAATATAAATCTAGATTGACTTTTTAAAGTGGCGGAAGAGATCGAGTACAATTCCAAACTCCAAATGAGATCTTATACTGATTTAGCGAGTTTCCGAAAAGGAAAAGACCTGCCACTTACAGAAACCTCTTTATTTTCGGAATAGAAAGTTCCTTATCGAAATGTACAAGGGATAGGAAACTATGCAGCAGATCTTTCCCGATAGACGTCGAACGTGCAACTTGAGCGAACTGTGGTTTCGCCGAGGTTCGAATCGTTCTCGAAACTTTGGCCCGAGGGAGCATATTCAATAAAGTACCTGTGTATACCTGAAAGATGATATCATAGAGTTGACTAGGTTGTTGGAATCGATTCAAATCTCCCTCTTGGAAATCATTAATGATACGCTTTTATTATCTGATAAAATATCTTTAATATGCTCTCTCTCAAAACTATTCTTACATAGTTTGTTTTTATACATCTTGTTATCGGATGATAAAAATTGAACCACTTCTCATTTTAAAACAAAAGTGGTTCAAATTTTAGCATAGATTTAAAAATATACATATTATAATATAGTGGTAGTTTTAATACGTATTACTAGAATTGTATTAAAACTACCACTTTATTATTAAAAAGGTGCGCATTATCATTTTTAAAAAATACTCTGCTCAGTAATATATTTTTTGCACTAATTTAAGATAACACGTGTATTAGTCTGAACAACCTTTTCAATCTTTTTAACCATCACTTCATCATTTCGATGCCAAAATCAATGAAAATAGAAGCTATCGCTGCAAATCCGCCTAACCTACTTTCAATACTAAGAACGATCAAAAAAGAGAGGCGATGTGCGCAACGAAGTGGATGAACTCGAGTCAATTTATGTGGTGGTTAGACATAAAAAAATATATTTAAACCCAAGAGCTCGGGTAATGTTATATAGAAAAGGTGTAAAATGACTATAGTACCATAAAAAAAAGCGTAAAACGATTTGCTTTCCGAAAGGAATTAGGTAAAAAATAACTTAACGCTTTTAAAGTAAAAGACTGCTGGAGCAGAAAGAATCGGATTCAGATTTATCTCTTTTCCAGTAACTCTGCCAGTTTTTAATCGATAATAATGGAAAAAAGTATCTTTAAAACTTTTATTAGTCAACTCTACTGACAAACTGAAATTTTCACTTTTTAATATTCTACGCTTTTGAAAAAGTTTAAAAAGTATGAAAGATTCAAGATTATATTTTACATTTTGGCGTAAATGGACGAATTGTGACTCGTGTAAAATATGACTTACAATTCGTACGTCTTTTGAAAAAATTTTCCATTTTAAATTCGAAAATTCTGAAAATTCTGTGAAAATGATTTTCTCTGAACTAGAAATTTGCACTTTTTGATTAAAAAAGTTCAAAGGTGGATTTTACTAGATGATAAAAATAACTGTAGTCGTATTTTTCAGCTGGTTGGTTATAAATCAGAAGTTAAGAATTTGAAATTCAAGATGGATGGTCAAATATGGCTGAGATATACTCGATCATCGAACAGAATTGCTTGAAAATAGTTATCTAGATTGCTTTTTATTTAATAAAATTTTATTATTTCTTTTTTAGGAGTTTATTTTTAATTTTTAAATTAAATTTATTTATATTTTAATGAATAAGTAAAAATAAACGAATTCATTTTAATATTTAAATTGGATATGATATTTATTCCAGTTTTGTAATGCTGGATTATCGCATATGTGTGTGATGAGAAATATACTTTCTTTACCTTTAATTTGTTACCACTGAGTCCCATAAACTCGCTCGTAACAAGTTTTACAGCCAGTGTATAGTTGATTATTTAAAATATCTCCTCCACATCGAATTTCACATTCTCTGCTGCAGCTTAACATTCAACGACCCAAGAAACTCCTAAAATTTCAATTTTAATTAAAAGGGCTCCTTTAGAGCTTGCAATAACAGGCACAAACAGAAAAAAATTTGACTCAACATTATGAAAAAAGTTAATAAAAGAAAATACAGCTTGAACTTTTTCTAAGCTGCGCTTATTTTATTATATCCTTTCTAATTTTTTAATTATTTACTTGTTCGAATTTTCAAATTTTTTTAAAAAAAATATATAAAAAGAAGTTAAAAGATTTATTTATTTATTTAGAGGAAGTGCACTTTGAATTTTAAAGTAGACTTGAATTAATTAATTATCTAATAAATTGAAGAATTGATCGTTTGGAATTTTTATCGAGTTCCTTAAATTAATTCAAATTTAGATTAATTGAAATTTAAATCGATTCGATTTTGAAAGCAATAAAATTTGAATTTATTGAAAGTTAAATGAATTAAAATTTGTGTTAATGGAATTTTAACAAAAATTAAAGTTGCAACGACTTCAATTGAAACTTATTAAGAATTGAAGAGATTAAAATTTTGATACATTAAAATTGAATCGATTGAAAATTTAACAACTCGAAACTTCGATCGTTTGAAATTCGAATAGATTTATAACTTTGATAAATTAAAATCGCACGAATTTAAATTTAAATTGATGCCACTAATTAAAATTTCGATTGAGTTAAATTTAAATGTATTCAATTTTAGATTAACTTAAATTTGAGTTGATTGAAATTTAAATAGAATGATGGTACATGAAGTTTAAATTAATTGAATTTTGAATTGATGGAAAAATGAAGATAGGTTTTCTATTCATGAATTAAGGTTCGATATATACTTTTTACATGTATAATAGCTCTAGAAAATATGAATGAAATTTAACTTTCTCCAAATGATTAAGTAGAAAGAAATTATACTTCCGCTAAATGATTAAGTAGAAAGAAATTGTATGCTTCCTCTAAATGATTAAGTAGATATTTCTAAATAGCTTTATACGTTAATAAAAGTAGTCGAAAAGTTGTTTGAACTAAATCTATAACAGCTACAAATTGTATTTTATTTAAGATTTTGCTTTGTTTGAATAAAAAATAGTTACAAATTGTGTTAAATACATTTTTAAAAAATTGTTAACTTAAAAACGCTCTGGGATGAATTTTATTTCTTATTTTAAGAACGTTAAAGACATTGAAAAGTCAAAAATTCAAACACATTAAAAAGAAAAAATAAGAGATAAAACCTACGTGTTATATAAGAATTGGAGTATAGGGTAAAAATGACATACATTTTTGATTAACTCGAAAATTTCTGGAAATATTACGAGTCAATCAATAACTGTCTAATGTCTATATTTTCTTTATGTCTATTTTGAATAGCAATACAACCTTGTATGTTATTATTCCAGTCAGAATTATTTGATTTATTTAGTTAATTTTTACTCTTTTTTTAACAGAAAAATACATCTTGCTCTAATTTTGGTCAATTATTGATTCTGTTTTTGTCTTAATTTAAACTTCAACAAAAATACGAGAACAAAATAAAAAGTTTTCGTTTTTTTAAAAAAATTTTGTTGTTACTGGGATAAGATATTACATAATCAAGTTTCTGAAAAATTAAAAAATTTTCTTAGCCTATTTTACCTTAAGTAATTTTCTGTTATACATAAAAACTAACAAGTGGGTCAAACCATTATATTTCACCTAAAGTCGGTTATTAGTGTTCAAAGGCACTAAAATTTCTCAAAACTTCAATATTGAACGTAAAAATTTTCATACTTCTAAACTATAAAACTAAAAAATCACTATACCATACTCTCTTAATCTGAATTACTGGTTTTTCACTAATGAATTAGCGAAAAATCGGTCACTATTAAATAGTGAATATTTCACTAAAGTTTAGTACAAAACAGCTAATTAATAGTAATTAATAATAGTAATTATTAATAGTAATTGTTAAAAGTAATTAGCAATAGTAATAAATAATAAGTAATTAATAATAGTAATTTATTAATAGTAATTAATAGATTTCTACTCATTGAAATAGTTAATTTCACTGTTTCAATTAGTAGAAATCTCACTATCAATTTAGTAGTTTTCACTAATAATTAGTAGTTTTCTACTAAACATTAGTGAAATATTCACTATTAAGTAGTGACCGATTTTTCTCTAATTCATTAGTAATAAACCACTAATTCAGACTTAGAGAGTATGAAAGTAACTAAAAAGTACTTAGTATTAAGTAATATTTAATTTTAATACATTTAAAAACTTCTTGTAAAAATTATTTTAAAAAAACAGTTTTTTTTTAATATAATTAAAGTATGGCAAAATATTTATATTTCGCAGGTGAGTTTGAAAATTAATTTTTACTCAATATTTTGCCATTTTCATACAATTATTTGTTAATTTAAGTAAATTAGACTATTTTGAACAGTTGTCAATAAAAAATTTATATTATCAAATTTGTTTCAGTGTTTTCTATTAAATTTAATCCTCTCTAAATCTGAGTTAGTAGTTTTTTACTATGAATTAGTCAAATTCATGGCTCACTTTTCTCTAATTCATACAGTAGAACACTACTAATTTTTAGTAGAAAACTACTAATTGAAATAGTGAAACTTTACTTTTAAATTAAGTAGATTTTTTTACTAATTTCATTAGTAGTTTTCTACTACAAAATTAGTAGTTGTCTACTAAGAATAAGTAGTTTTCTACTGAAAAATAGTAAAATTCTTACTATTTTGATAGTAGCTCACTTTTCGCTAATTCATTAGTAGAAAACCACTAATTCAGATTTAGAGAGTCAATAGTCAAAATAACCTCTTTCCCTTGCAACTCAACATTCAAATTTAATTTACAAGATAAATATAAGAATTTATATAAAAAATAGTCAAAACCGTATTGTATATACAGCGTAAATATTTTAACTTAATCCCATAAAGTATAAAATTTTTCTAAAAATAGGCCACAACGAAATATAATGGTTTGACCGAAGTATTTTTAAGTATCCATTTAATTAAGGGGTTAGACCACTGTGAACATTACAAAAAATCGAAAAAAAAATTTTTAGTTAGAATGGTGGCATAGGGTCTTAAAAATAAGAAACAATGAACATTATAAAAAAAAAACACTTATAAAAGTTAAATTTTTAATCCGCGCGAAGCCCTACTGCGCGCAGTACATTAGAAACGTCTATGTTCTTAAACTTTAAACGCGTTTTCCTCAAAATCACATTTTTCAAACTGGCCGGTAACTTTTCTCGCACAATTTTCGACCGATTTACTTAAAAATTGGTATGCTGCTACATGATAACATTCATTATAAAAGTATATAGGGGTTTTGCTATAGTAAAAAAAATAATTTTTTTATTAACAATTTTCTATCGATTTTTTACCGAAAAACTAAAAATTTTGATTCAAATGTGTGCCATTTTCACAAAAATCGTTTTTTCCAAAATCCCCTAAGTACTTCTCTAGCTTCTGAGTTGCAAATTCATAAAAATTTTGGGTTTTGGTTCTTCATAAAAAATCGGCGAAGATTTTCTACCGGCTGTAGACCTTCACTTAAAAAACTGAATTTTTTAAATCGACAATCTAGGCCGCCATTTTAACTTTTTCAACATAGAAAAATAATTTTTTATACTTCAGTAATTGCTAAATAATAATAATTAAAACCGCATTTTATCTCATTTTGTCCTGCTCCCGTAAAAGAATCTTAAAATTAGATCTAATTTTCGTGTCTTACAGTGGTCTAACCCCTTAAAGAAATCTTTAAATTAAAAATTGTCAAATCCATTTAAAAATTGAAAATTTCATTTGCCCAGGATAAAGATCAGTATATTTTATTCTATTAAGAAAATGTCAAAGAAACTTTACTGCCAGAGTAAAACTCGTAAAATTGAATTCTGCAGTGGATTGGTCATATTAAAAAATTCAGCTCCAGCAGGCTGTTACAAAATTTTTTGACGTTAGCAATTGAAAATAGAAACGAGGTACTAGGTGACAAGTGTGCTATTGCTAAAAATGCATGAGTCTCAAGCGGAGACAAGTTTCGTTATTAATTCAGATCTGTAAAGTTTGATTCCCAACTTGGGTGGTAGGTTCAACTTGAATTCTCTATGGTACAGTGCACTGCTGAGATTTCACCTTCGGAAACTTTGTTCAAAGTTTGCAGTTGTATCCGGTAGTGGATCGATGGTAATGCTCTCCCACTGGAAAAGCATGTTACGATTGCTCGACCGCTGTGTACCTACTTACAGACAAACTTGTGCTTTGGCGAGACTACAACGTTTACCAACTCCTTGAGGTTGGGGTTTGTTGACGTCAGCGTCGTCGACGCACTCATCCGGAAGCTCGAACCCTCTTAACTCACGTTACTTAATAAGAAGTAAGAACAGCGTTTCACGCTTACGAAATAAGACTTTTCTACGAAACTCGACCAAGACTCCAATTAAGCTGTTTATAGATGCTAAATCCGTACCGTAGATTGGTACTCGTCGTTGTAACTATCATCCCTAATTTAAAACAGAAAAGTAGGTATATCGCCGTGCATAAATTCTTCTCATGCGACTGGCCACTAACGCTGACTGGGCGCTTCTTCAACACTTTTACTACATTTTTTTGTTTTTTTTTTTCAGCAAACAAACCGATTAAATCACCTTTTTGCATTTATTATAACTCATGATTAAAGTGCGTACGCGGCTAAAAGTATCTGCACTGAATCAGCGAAATTTTGGTATTGTGTCGATTGATTTTAAAAGCTTGCACGCTAAAATAGGTATTCATACAACATTGATGAGGAGTTTCCTTTTTTTTTATCGATTATTACAAATTCTATCGTGAAATTAAAAAAGGACTTCAATTTTCTAGTTTGACAATTCTTTCAATGATGGTGATTTATAGAAATTTTAGTTGGAACCAATTTTTTTACTAGGTCTAATTAACCCGGGGCATATATATATATATACTAGACAAAAAATCAATTAAGGAGGCTATAAATATAGAGCTATTTATGTGTATGGGTTTGAATAAGTTTGTATAGATATAGACAGAATGTTAGGTCAGAATCACTCTATACAGGGTGATTCTGACCACCTACAGACATTCAAATAGATTCTATACCTAACCTGATGAAATTCTGAACAAAATGTTATCTTGCAATTATATTAATTGGAAACATATCCTAGAGATTTTATTACATATAATGATCAGAAATTGGTTATTGTATAACTGTTATCTCATCATTAACAAATAAAACATTAAGAGAAATATTCTGTTAGATATTGCCAGAGATGAAGCAAACGGAAATCACGACCAGGAACTATACTTTACAGTTTAAATGCATTTCCTACGCAATTAGTGCTTATTGCAGACAATTAAAAAATTTCACATTAAGAGTGGATACACAAAGAGAAAATATAAGCTAACACAGCTTGTGATTTAAAGAAAAATAAAATCAGAAACATTCTCATTATGTAGAATGTTAACAGAAACCTTATATAAAATATTAGCACAAAATAAAAAAAATATCCTTTAGAACTAAGTTCTACAGAACCTACAACAAAACATCTCTTATGCAATCTGTGATTATTACCAGACACTTTAGAAGCTTCTCGTCATCAAGAACAGATGGGGAATTAGCAGAAACGTTCTCTAAGTTATTCACATGGGTTAAACAAAGCTAATCATTCCTTTTAGAATCATTCCCTGCAGTCCTAATGTAACTCCTACAAAATTAGTCGTAATTGCAAGCAGTTAAAAGTTTATTTCACGTCAATAATGGATGGAATGTAGTAAGAAGTGTTCTACTAAATATTCCCTGAGAGCTAATCAACGACGATCATTCCTTAAAACCATTCCCTTATGTTCTAATAAATACCCTGTGAAATCAGTCCTTATTGCAGGTAGTTAAAAGCTCCTTATTAGACACAATTGAACGTCGAATTCTTGAAATGGGTGATTCTACTGAAATTGACACTTTTATACTTACATTTTAAAATGTTTTTTTTTTAAAATTCCTTTTGGTAGGATTATTTAAAATAATATTCAATAACTTAATATACTGGTTCGAAAAATTAATTTCTAAGAATTAAGAGTTGAAATTATATTTACTAAAAAGAGCGACAGTTGACCAAAGAACAAAATATTTAAGATAATATTAATTCTTAAAATATTTAAATCTTATTATTTAAAAATTTAAATACATATTAAATGAATTTTAATTTTTAGTAGAGAAATGAATATTTTCAATACATACTAAATCATTCCAAATCATAAAAAAAAGTATATTCTTCAAAATATTGAAAATAAACATTAGAACACTGAAAAAAATGTTTAGTCATATCAACAAAAATTTGGTTGAGCTGTTGCTATAAATAAAAATTTGGTTGAGCCAACAAAATTTTTGTTGATATGACTAAAAATTTTTTTCGGTGAAACAAAAGAAATTCTAATAGCTTCAAAAAGAAGGCTTTGGAGATAAAAACATTATAATTTTCTTATTTTTATAAGAATTTGCAAATATGCAAAAAATAGTTTTCAGTTATTTATAAAAATATTTTACTAGAACTTTATAATATAATGTTAAAATTCAACAAATTTCAGTTATCTACTAAAAAAATAAGGCTTCAGAGATGAATTTGAATTTTTACTCGCGCTAATTTTCTAACTTTGATTATTTATAAAAGCAACATTTTCCCTTTAAATTATAAATCTTATGAGAGAAAATGAACATTAAGGAGGTTTATTCAAAAATCGATTTTCTACAGATTCTTATAAAATTTTAATGACATATTAAATGCATTATTTTACATGTATGGTTACAATTTTATTGAAATTTACCGTTCTATTTTTAAGATATAAACTTATAAAGTCGGAACTTTTACATGGAAACAGTAACAAAACGCACAAAATGGCTATATTTTAATAAATTAAAAAAACGGTTTTACAAATTTAAAAAAAAATTAATAAATTAATATATTTTAAACTATAATATAATGCAACTTTTACAACAATATTTAATTAATTTGCCATAGGGTTGTTAAGATAATGTTATTCAAGCTTAGTAATTCTTCCCTTTTTTAAAATAATCAGGAAGGAGAAATTTTAATAGCTTGAAGTTCTTAACGGAAATTTTTTTTTCAACAAAATTCGTTTGTGTAATGATTATTTAGAAACTAAATTATAAGAAGAAATGAAATTGAAAAGATATTGAATATTATGGTCCGATAGAATGAGAACCACTTGAGGGTATAAGCGTCCTTAAATTCTTAACTTTCGTTTAACATGTTTTACAAATTTGTTTAGAATATTTTTAACATGTTAAAATATGTTTATACATTGCGAAAAAATTTTAACATAAAACTAAAGACAAAGTTCTAAGACTCGTATAACCCAGAAAGCTGCAGTCTAAAATTTTTAAACAATTGGATAAAAATAAAAAAAAACATTCAAGTTTCTGAAGCTGATTTTTAAAAATTTAAAAGAATACAAGAAAACATTCATAAACGACATAAACGACAGAAGTCGTTTTGGGGACAAAAGAAAAAGAGTTATTCGGAGATGAAATAATTTTAGTGTGATTATTAATTTGAATAGTTTCTACAAAATCAAAAATTTCATATGGGTAGAATCACCCATATAATTTATTCTATGAATTTGAATCAGTGAATTCTTTTGCTAAAATCATTCCAGTAGTTAATTTTCCATCTAATCCGTGAAAATTGATCTGCAGTTATTTTCATTGATTTATTTTCATTTATTTGCAGTCGTTTTCACAAATTTTCAGTTAAATTTTACCTATAACGCAGTAATTTTCAATGTACGTTTCGCCCTTATAAAAAATATGACGAAAAAAAATGATAAAAATGAAATGAAAATTTTTACTGATTTTGCAATAATTTTTACTAGAGTCAAATCTTTTTTAATTACAATATTAAAAACGCTAAATATAAAACTTTGTTTTGAATAAAAATTTTGTTATTAGCTAACAGATAAAAAATTTGAGTTGTGTATGGCAGAAAAAATATTACATGTGTTATTCTGTCATTTTTTGGGTCCTCAGGAAATGACAGGAAAAAAATGATAGAATAGCTGGAATAATCACAGAAAAAACGAGACAAATTTTTACAAAATCAATCAATCTGAAACTAGCCTTATAATTGATTTTTACTATTCAAGTTTTTAAAATGTAGTTCTACTAGTCTTCTGGAATTTTTAAAATAAACCTATGTTCCCTTTAGAAGAGAAGCTATAGTTATTTATAGAAAAATAAATATTGATCGATACTTTTTTCCAAGGTTTTTACTATACAAGTTTACTAAGTAATTTTAATTTTATTTTAATTTTCAAGGACAAATTTTATTGAACGTTGTTTTTACAATTTTAGAATTTAATTTTTTTCTTTGACTTTAGTCTATTGAAATACTGATAATATAAATAATTTATATAAATTTAAACTCTGTGATAAAAAGATAAAAAACATGTATGCAAGGAAAATTATTTGAAAGTTTATTTTTAAAAAATATATCAAAAGAAAAGTATTAAAAACATTTATTAAAAATTTATTAAAAAGATGACCAAAAAAATTATTTAAAACAGGCATTTTGAGCAATCCATCAAAAAATAACATTTCAATAATTCATCAAAGATTCTTGTTTTTCAGTTTTCTATTATTACAATATAGAAATTACAAATGAAAATCTTTAGAAGCTTAGTCTATATTAAAATTAAATTTGATTTGCCAAAATGTAATTAGCTGATCTCGAAGGTGTTTATATTTTAGGAAAATTTTCAAATTGATGAAACAATTTACTTTTATATCGATATTCTATTTTGAAAAGTGACCCTGAATTGCGAAAACTAAGAGTTGAATTCAGAACGCTAATTGAAAATGTCTAACGCCAATTAAGACATTAATAGGTCGAAGGTTAATTTAGAAGGTTGAAGGTGTTATTTTCTTTCTATGATTTTGTGCAAGGTTGAGGAAGCTTGTTAATGTCAGTCACTATTAATGCACCTAAAATCTTTTATTGTGTAGAAATAAGAATATTCAAAAATAATAATAAAAAGAACCTGAGAGCCCTTCAGTGAATTCATCTTCAAGTTTCTACTAATTGGATTCAAACAGCTCATTGCATAATCTCCGAGCTGAACCCGACACTTGAGGAAAATATCAATATCGTATAAATTACTATTTATCTCAAATAATTTAAATATTAGGAAAGTTTGTTTGAAACTTTTCATCAGAAACGATTTTTATTTTTATACAGAAAAGCAACTATTACTTCGTTTTTTATTCAAAGTAAATTTACACATATTCACTCAAACAGGAATTTATAAATTAAAATTAAACTTGAATTTTGAGTGCAATTTAGGCAGATGAAGTTAAAAACGGTTAAATGGTTAAAAGTTAAAAAGTTTTCGACGTAAACTCGTACATTTTAATTTCAGAGAATTTTAAATGTTGCCTTAAAGTTTTAATTGGGATGAAAGCACGTTTATTAATGAATTGAATTTTAACAGTTTATGCAATTTTGATGATTTTTACAATTAAGTGATAATAGAGATAAAACATAAATTGTTATTAAAATATAAAAATACGCTAATAAAATTAATAAGTAAAATAAAAGATTTTGGATGTGTATAACACTGAGAAAGTACAAGGAGATACAAGATATATGTGAAAAGATAAAATATATGCGAGAAAAGATTTATAAAAGATGCAAATCATAAAAATGGATACCAATTATCAGAAGTTATAAAGAAGAAGATGTTATAAATCGTATAACAAGATACAAGTTATATAAAAAGGCAAAAATCGTATAACACGAGACAAATTATATGAAAAGAGGTATATAAGTTACATGAAAAGACGAAATTTATTAAAAAAATTATATATAAAAAAAATGAAAGTTTACATAAAAAGAGGATTTATACAAAAAAAGAATGAAATATAAAGATTGTATTTAAAAAGGTAAAATGATATTAAATATAAATAAAAAGATCAAATTAATTCACAAATACAATCTTACGATGAACAATAAAATCAGAAGTACGAAACGAGACACAGTAGCAATAAAGAGAAGTACTTACGATCTTTTATGAAGCACATTCTCATTGATTCTATACTCTTAAAGTTTCTGTAGCATTCTTAAGGAAAGGACGTCTATTGAGAAGTTCTTTTATACTTAAAGTTTAATTGACTAAAATCGATAAGTTCATTCTTCAAGGCAGAATAATCGATTTTAGAATTTTATTCATGAGTTAACATTTAGACAAATTTATATGCAAGCAATTGCACAGCTAATTATCCCGATCAAACTTAATCACGTGGAATCAAACGAAGTAACAGAATTAACTAGTATCTTTTTATTTTTTTATTTATAAAATTAACTTAAAATATCATTTGAAAAGGTTATTTCAAAATTTATTTCTTCGTATAAAATTCAAGGATTTTGTAAATAGAACAATTTGAAACTTAGAACATTAATCTAGGCCGCTGTCCAGTTACAAAGTTGTTACAAAAGTGGAAAAAATCCGTGTGGATATAATTCCACTTTTATCTTAAGAAGATATTTTCGTGATGCTCTAAATAATTCTAATTAATAAACTACTTCTGACTCTATTTTTTTAATTATTTGGTAAAGAAATATTTTAAAAAACTGTATTTAATAATTTTTATTATTATTTTTTATTAAATTAGTTTTATTTAAATTAAGTTTTAAACTGGAATTTTACATAATCGTGTCAGTAAATACAAATGAAACAATTTCTAGATTAACTTTAAGTTGAAATAGTTATTTAAATTATAAAATTCTGGTCAATATACAATTCCCTTAAAAGCAAAGTTTGATGGTACAGTTCCAAAAAAAGTAGTGCACTAGAAATATGCAGAAACATAGGAAAGAGTGAACTTTGAAATGCCGAGAAATAAAGTCGATACACGTTATAAAAATTTTTCATCGTGGATTTGTTATTTATGCTTTATAATTTTTTATTGGCATACAATTCAATTTTTAGTTATTTAATAGACATTTTTTATTTTCTTTTTTCAAATTTAATATAAAGAAACTTTTTGTTTATAATGTTAAGACAGTTTTCTCCTTTCATGTAGTTCAAAATCATTTTTTGGGGCAATTTAGAGATAATGTATATTTTTAACCAAGTTGGACCATTTTTTACAATATCTGACAGTTGTTTATCAAATTTAATAATTTTTATATCTTTTCAATTTTTGACTAGTTTTGACAATGTTTAACAAACTTTGACAATTAAAAGTTTTCAATTATTTTTTTCCTTCCCTCCTTCTTTCTTTCTTTCTTTCCTTCTATTCTTCTTTCCTTTTTTCTTTCTATCTTAAACTTTCAAATTTCTTTTTTAATTTTCAGTTGACAGTCGGAATAAATGAGAAATTTGATAAGTGACTTTTAACTTACACGATTTACGATCAAATTAATCCCACGTTTAATATCGCGTTTTATTAATCTTGTGTCAAGTAGGTTTGTAAAAAATATATCTAATAAATAAAGCTCCCTCATTCTCTTTAAAATAAGAGAAAAGAAAAATTGTAAATTTTTAAATATTTAAAAATACCTAACTGAAAATTATGATTGATTACAATAAATATTTTATTTAAAACCAATTTCAAATTATTTAAATTGGATTTATCATAAAAAAAAGAGAGTTCCAGCTTTAATTCAATGCAAAACATTTGATAACCTATATGAATTATAAATATCTCAAATTCCACAATTTCGCATATTTTTAAAAATGAAAACTAAAAATGCATCAACTGTAAGAATGATTGTAATTTGAGGCAAAATTCCGTTTAAATTTGGAGCAGTAAAGACTCGCCTCTCAGGGTGGTTTATTGGTTTGAATAGCTAGCATCTGAAATTCAGATTATCTATGAGAAATTTGCTATTCCATTGAACTAAACCGATGGCACTTGCAAACGTCCATCAAGTTTAGACAGCAATCAGAGAATCGTCCAGTCAGCGCATCGTTCACATTTCAGACAAAACGTAGTCTGGAAACAGCCACAATATAACCCGGTTGCCAGTTACGAGAGGAATTATGTTCTCGCTATAATAAATGGTCAAGATTCGTTATATAGATGTAACGGTAGATATACCTAACTATTAAATAAAAATTGCAAGTATTAAGGTTGTGAATATTGTAATAACAAAACAAAGTTATTACTTTCAAGTGTGAATCTTCTTGCCACTGATTAAGGCCTCCAATTTTTTTTAACTTTACGCATAATTAATTTCATTTATTTATAAAACAACAGTATAATTAGAAATTAGAGTTTTTTCTGTTCGGATCATAATTTTAATAATAATAATAAAAAAAAGGAAAGTTTCACTGAATAAGTACGCTTTAAAAATTGTACAATTTTCATTCCGTATTTCTGTATAAGGATTTTTAGTACTTGTTAAAAATTCGTAATATATTTATTATGTATGCTACTGCATCACAAGTCTATAAAATTGTTACATTAATATTATGTATACTGTTACTTACTTGTTATAGAACTTGTACGATAGCAATATTGACGAGCTGCAAAGTTTTGTCGTGAATATACTATAACATATCAATATTATTATTATTATGATAAAACATTAAACAACATTATTATTATTATGTTTACTGTAAAAACAGGTTATTTTAAAACATTTAGAAAATGTTTCACAGTTAATTCAAGTTATTTCATTAAAAATAATTTTTTAAGACATTCTCTTATTGGTTCAAATTGTGACAAGCAAAAATGTCTTAAAAATGACCACATACACTGTTAAAAAAAGGAGTTGAAATTTAACTCCCTACGGGACTCTATAAAAGTCGCACGCCTTGAAGAGTTGAAGTAAAGAGAGTTAACGCTTAATCCTTCAGTCCCCACTCTTCTTAAACATGGAGCGTATGAGACTCACTCACCTTGGAGAGTCGATTTTTAACTCTAAAATCTCAACTCCCAACTCCAGCAACCGTTAACTCCCCAAATTTTTAACAGTGTAAGTATTCTAAAATAAAACACCTGTTTTTTTTGTGTTATATGCTATTACATAAAAATGTTATGGTTTCTACATAAAATATGATGTAGCCATGTTATACTATCAACCATAACAGTTTATTATTTGTTAATTATAATACAGTTTATATTTACATGCACTTATCAAAAATATTTTATTGAACAATATTTTTATATTCTCATTGTTTAATCTGTCATTCTGGTATATTTATACTAATATAAAGATCATTTATATTTAATTAAAATCCTTTTGGAAATGATATTTATACTAAATAAATCTCAATGACACGGTTATTGATTATATTATAATTTTAAAACTCTTTGTTAAGAATAACTAAAGACTTCTTAATTAATGAATTTATTAGAGACGTTGTCAGAGGCAAGAATGAAAGTATTATACTTCCTAATGTACACCTGAAAACGTCACACACAGTACACTGAATACAGTTGTGTATTCATACATACACACACACACACACTCGAATACACGCGCGTTACAACAATAAGAGTATAATTAATAATAATCAAGGGGAGGGGGGGGGGGGGCAAAAGCAGATGAAGGCCAGCCCTTTCTAAGTGCTAGTTGCGAAAGAACTGGTAATTTTCGACCACATAACAAAGCACTCTTCATTAAGGTTGTGATAAGGTTGTGAAAAACATTCGTAGCCGTGCTTCGAATAACACAAAATTTTAATTTAAAAAAACAATATATAGAAAAAAAATTTAACATAAAGTAATGTTGTCCAAAAAGAAACAAAGTCCTGCTCAATCAAAACATCCATTTAGCTTCACAAAATTTAGCTAATTCAATTTTACTAATCGCAATTTAGCTAATTTTATTGATTTTCGAAATAGTCTTTATTTTCAATATATTATACACTGTAAATTAACAATAAATCGAAATACGATATTTCCGAAAAATTTAAAGTCATTATTTCATTTTTGACTATTATTTGTTTCACTATTTTCACCATCTTTGGATATTTTATTGCCAACCATTTTTGGTTATTATTGTTATTATTATTCTTACTATCATTATTATTTTTATTTTTATTAAAGACGTTACTAATAAAAAACAGAATCTCTATTTTTGAGTTTAATACAAAAGAGCGTTCAAAGGTTTTATTAAAAATCTTCTTGTCCTTTGGTACCCAAAAGCTATTGGTGAATTTTCCTTCCCGTTATGAGTACATCTCTTGAACTTCCAGAGGCTAACACGAATAAGGAGAACTCTTGAATTTATTGGAAAATCTCATTCCTCATTGCTATATTCAGACCAAAACTAGGTATAATTCTGATATCGTATTTCTGAATTAATAGAGCAAGGAGACGTCTGTAATTGAATTTTCGACTAAGGTCAAGACAACTGTCTGCTCAAACCAGCATTTCAATGTGTCATATGTACCTTTCATTAAGTTATTCACAGATAAAAACTTATTTAATTAAATTAATTTCATAATCTGTCACCACCTGGATTTGAGTAAAATAAAAATGTGCAATATTGATTTTTAATTTCAATCCAGTCAAATCAAATCTGCATTGCGAGAAAATGATTAAAAATTTGGAAATAATAAATATTGTAATAAATATTTTATTTGTGAATATTTTTTTTTTTATTCGCGCGATTATTCATTGCCAATTTTGGGACCACCTAACAAGATTCCGTGATCGCAGATTTTATTTTTCAACACCAGAAAATCCAATATGGAGACTTTTTAATAAGATAGTATCAAAAAATCACAAATTACTTTTTAAAGTCATAACATTTTACAAAAACCATTATTTATGCATGAAATAAAGTGGCACAAAATGGCATAAACTATATGAAGATTAAAAATATTCAGTTTGGTGGAATTTGAAAAAAGATTAGAAAATTTGGGGCATATCGGACGTAACTTTATCTTTTTAACAAAATTAATGGAACATGTTATAATAAGGTTTTTTGGTCCACTGATTAAAAATCTGTTGATAATTTTCCAGAATTTAAAATGTCGGATTCAATATGGTGGACAAAATAGAAAATTTATAACAAAATTTATGAAATTCAATATATTGTGAGCTTCCTTTGAATCGCTCCGCTGATTAAGAATCTGTTAATGACACTACAAAATTCAAAATGGGGGTCGATGTTGAATTTACTGGTTGTTAAAAATAAAATCTGAGTACGGAATTTTTTAGAGCGATTCGAATAATATAAAGAAGTCCTTTTCTCAAAAATTTTGAAAATGAAATTTAAATGCATTCCATTGAGAATCTGATAAAATTTTCATCTCTATAAATTTCCGCTTATAAAAATTAGGATTGATTAAAATTTGTAAAAATTAAAATTCGGCTAGATGGAAATTTGTAATTTGAATCAGTTTCAATTTTAAAAAAACTAAATCAATTAAGATTAGATTAAAATTTTGAAAATTAAAGTTTGAATCGACTTAAATTTGGACTAAGTAAAACTTTGATCGATAAAGATTGTGACATAATAAAATGTTCAAGGTAGGATTGATAAAGCTTTAAAAAATTAAAAAACTGATGTTTGAATTTGTATTAACTGAAAGTTAGATTAACCAAATTTTTAATTCAAAGAAATTAATAACAGTTTAAATTCAAATTGATTAAATTTTTAATAAATATCCATTTTACCAATTCAAATTCTTCAATTTCAAAATTTGGATCGTTTGAATTTCATTTTTGTAAATTTAGAACGTTTATGTTTATTACTTTTTGAAATACAGGCAAATTTTGGTTATTTTATTAATTTTCATAATAAAATACAAATAAACAATAACCATAAATTTTATTTAACATTTGATTATTTATTTATATTCGTTCAATAAAAGCAATTAGGTATATATGAAAAACTTCACGTGATTGGTCAGCCAATCAAGTTTTCAACAACAATGAAAACGAGATATTTGATACATTGCGTTACATCACTTTTTTTTAAATAGGATTATTAAAATTTTTCAAGCGAATATAAAATTTATAAAATCCACTACGACAATTTACTTTTTAATAATATTCTTATAATGATTTCCCTCATTACTGATCTTATAATGACTTTCCCAGTCATTGATATAATACAATTTATAACGATTTTCCTAATTGCTAAAGGTGTGAACGGCTTTTTTCATGAAATATTATGTCCCCGAGATCCAGCAATAAAAAAGGATTAAAAGGATCTTGAAGCTTGCTCCTTTATTTGAAAAAGTTTCAAACTGAAGGAAAACAGTCTTAACTTCTCAAAGATAAAGATTATCCTATTGTTAAAGCGATTACTTTGTGATAGTCTCTTTTTCTTAAAAAGCTTCGTTCCTTTGGCACCTCAGCTAATAAATATGCATTAATTCCCAACCTCGGCGCTAATTCCATTTCTCCTCTTTTCACACTAGGTAAATCGTAATAGTTGTTTAATTACAGACGTCGAATTCACAAGTTCCCTTAAGCAACTCAAGTTCCATTTCCTTTATTCAGAATATTTCAAAGTCTAAAGACCATCTCTTACAAAAGAGTTTTGCTGAAAAGCTGTGTGATATAGTCTCTGAAGTTGAGTTAAACGATTCAAGTAATTGTCCAATCTTCCTCCATCTCTGACATTTTTCCCCAAGATTTTCTCTTTTTTTTTTCGTATTAAATTTATCTTTCTTTTTCGTATATATTCTGCCTTGTATGAAAATTGCCTGGCACACGACTTTTTCACAGACTTGAACTTGGGCAGGATTTTTCGAATTACGATAAATACGTGTGACACATAAGAGGATGGTGAAAATCGTCCACCGCTTCGCCTGTCAGATCCAGCCTGAAAGTTTTTCAAAGAAATGTAGTAAAACCGAGGAAAAGCTTTTAAGTCTCAAAGGAAGCTCTATAATCTAGTCCTACAGTAAGACATGTCGATTCATGTCTTTACAATTTTTTTTAAAGCACTCTCACAAAAATTTCTGAAAGATTCATCTCTTCGCAGTTTTTTTTTTGTCTTTGTCTATCATTTCTCATTACTCGTCTTCCGCTTATTACTGAACTTTAAATCAAGTCATTGACAAAAGTCAAAGTTAAGGGACGATTTTTGGTATTTTATTTTTAAAAGTATATCTGAACACACAGATATACACAGATTATTTCACAGAATTTGGTATACAATATTAATGTGTGCAATGTTTAAACAATAATTACCAAATTTGTTTGTCCTATCGAGGGACAGAGATAGAACTAAGCTCGAGGGTATTTTTTAATTGATTATTGCGAATAAAAAACACAAAAATCGTTCCTTATTTTGAGTAGTATGTTCAATTGAGAAAATTGTTTGTTTGATAGAAACATGGATGCCATGGTAAAAATTTAATTTCTTGGAACTATTGAAAGAAATTTCTAAACATGAATCAAATATTTTTTTAAACGAAACAAATTTACCTTGATTGGCAAACAGCTTGATAACAAATATTTGTTCAAAGTTCATTTTTTCACAATTGACAAACAAAAAATTTTCACAGCAAAAATCCAGTAATAAAAGGAATTCATTTTATATGATTTTAATAAGATTTACAGTTCTTTTTTTATCTCACAGGATTTTAATGATTTAATTTAATTGCATTAAATGCTTGATGTTAATTTTTACTCTTTAATAAACACAAAATTTGTTATTCTATGATTAAAATACAAGTTTACAGTCATAATATGAAATTTTACATTTAAAATATTATTGTAAATTAATATTAAATTATTCAACAAGGTATAATATAAAATAATTATAAATACGTTAAAACTAACGTGATTAAACCGAAAAGCAGATAAAATTTGAAAAAAAAAGATTTCTCTTTTTTACACTATTAAAAAGTATAATTTAAATGAGAAGGATACAGCAGGCATGGTTGTGCGGTAATTGCATAACCAAGTCGCCCATTAAAAAACATACACACTATGATATGCATATATCATGATATACAGGGCGTGCACGTTTATCACTTTCATCCCACGGGAAAACATTTTTTTAAATTAATACAAACATGTGTAAACTACTAAAAGATAACGCAACAATTTCCATGTACTTTTCAGGTTGAATTTTTTGTATTAAAAACCTCGTTATTAGGTAAAATTGTATAAATTGTAGTGAGTAAGAAAAACGTGGACACCCAGTAGGTCGAGTTAATTATTGAACTAATACTCCATTGGTTGTGATTTATAAACTATAGCAGTACCAAAAGTAGTCTGCAATTGCAATCGGGTCGTGAGCAGTCACCCCCTAAAACGTGTATGTGTTCACAATGTCACAAAATGACGAAAATAATTGTGCGATTGTATCTTCTAGTCACCCCCGCTTCATCTCAACTTGTAGTATTATTACGGAAACATTACGAAAATATTGTGTTAATATTACGAAAATATAATAATAATAATTTTAAATAAGATTATCGTTTTGTTACAGAAACATTACGATCATGTTACGGAAATATTAGAGTAATATTACCGTAACCTTACCGCAATATTTAAGTCATTTTGTTTCCACATCACAGAAATATTACAATAATGTAACGATTTTGTTACGGATATATTTAAAAATTATTGTATTATTACGGAAATATTGCGGTATTGTTATGACAATATTAAATAAATTCTGTGTTAATATTATAGTTATTTATTTACATTGATATTACGAAAATATTACAGGAATATCTCAACAATTATTGCCTCAATATTTCTCCAATTTTACTACAATTTCATGTGTCGTGGGGGCATATACACTGTTAGAATATTCTTTTGTCTATTTAATGTTTATTTTTGCAAAATTACATTAAATTTTCCAACATTTGTACTTTGGTTAAATGTTTAAACATTTAACCAATTGTGTATATTTAATAGTAAATTCGAATTTCATGTGCTGATGTTCAAGATGAAATATAAAATATGAATTTTTTATGCTTGTTTTTTACGCTAAAATTGTCCGAAATTATTTCCAATCTTCGAGGAATGATATGTGTAATAGCTTGAATTTTGTATTTGAAGAAAAAGATTTAATTAACAAATTGCTTGATTTCAAAAAATGTATTATATTTCATAGCATTTGTTTCAATTTCTGGAAATCCGCTTTGTTAGGCGAATATAAGCAATTTTAAGAATTAAATAAAATTAAGTCGTTACTTCAAAGCGTTTGTAGATACTTAAGATAAACATACTTAAAAAGTTGATAAAGTTCGTGTTTAAACATTTACAAGATCCAAGCATATAAAAAAAATTTTGCCATTGGGAAAATTGAACGAAAATTGTCAGCTTTAAAAAATATTCTTTTATTAAAAACGACTTTTATTGCTCTGCATTATAATAATTAATATATTGTTGAATTAAATTATTACACATAATTATTATATTTTACACTTGAAGGTGAATTCAAAACCTATAATTAAAAGAATCTGTCAAGTTTTTACAGTCTTATTAATTTATTTAAAATTTACTTTATCATTTTTTTTTCTTTAAAGAATATGCAACTGAAATTCTTTCAAGTGCAACAATTGACTCGAGATTAAAATTTATGTGTAACGTTAATTTTTACAAACAGCGGAAGATACCTGTTAAAATTAATGGGGAATTATTTTATTTAACTGGAAATGAAAATAAATTGCTCTCTTATATCTAAAGAGGTAGAAAACTAAGAACTAAGAGCATTTCCGTGTCTTATCGTACTTTCCATTCCAGTCTCCATAGCAATATAGAATCAATATTTACTTAAGTATTACCCTTATCATAGAACAAAAAGTCAAAAAAGTCTCTTCAAATACCTCTCGTATATGTATTATTACTTCTTTCAATAATTCTATCTCTTTTTTGTATTTTCAATCTATCAGTTTTATAAAATTATTCAATTTCACATCATTTTTACAAAACTTTGAATTCTGAAAATTATTGTAATATTAAATTGAGAATTAAGAATTATAATTCACTATTTTCCAAAAACTCATAACTTTTCAAACTAAATTTTTAAAAATTCCAAGAATGGGATTTTTATGGCATAAATAACTCAACTTTTTTTAGAGAAAGATTTATTTGACACAATGAACTGCCATTTGATGAAATATAATAGACGATTTTCAACCAAAAATTAAAGTCCTCAACAAGTTATGTCAATTCAGTGAAAAAATGGTTAACATTTTTAAAAGAATTGGCTAAACAAGTGGTTTTTCTTATAGAATAAAAGTCAATTTTTATTATTATTGCTATTAATTTATGATTGGTTGAATTAAAAATATTCGAAACAAATTCTATCAACATTATGAAGTAAAAATACAACTGTTTTTTAATATTTTTAATGGATCTATTTTCAATCGATCACATATATAAAAATATTATACCGAGACCTATACAAATTTTATTTATTTTCTACTTTTTAACAAAAAAAAATTTTTATAATAAAGAAATAACTTTTTTCTCTGAATTCATACTTTATTAAATAAAACCTTTTTCTTTTTTAAATTGAAAATAAGTTTTTTAAATAAAGTATCATACAAAACAAATTTTTTTCTGAGAAAGTACTTTTTTCTGCTTTACGATTAATTTGTATTTTCAGTTTATTAAATTATCAAAACAAAACTTTGGTCTTTGTTTTTAAACTTGTATTCCGTTTTTTATTAAAAATACAAAACAACTAAGTATACACAAATATAAAGAAGCAATCAACAAATTCTTTTGTTTCGTTTTAATGGCATTTTCTTTGAAAAATGAGAATATAATAGAACAAAGAAACAGAACAAAAAATCAATAATAAAGGTAAAAATTTGATTCGACAATATTTGAAATCGAATTGAACGGCAAGAAATTATCGGTGGAAATTTGATAAATATGAAATGATTTGGAAGAAGAGTATAATATTGAATGGTAACAAAGGTATTTTTAGTGCCTCGATCCATGTGAACTAAAGTTCGTTATTGCGTGACACGTGGATGGTTTTCGTTATCGAACATATTACTCTTTTCGTTCCATTTTCCATTATTACAGACGGACATAGATTGCACATCGATATTCGATGGTTATCGTGAAAGTTGAAAAGCTGCTTGCGTTCTCATCTATGTATTGAAAATGAACAGGATGATCAGTGAGCACGCGAAAAATTATTGTAGGTCGTCCACCTACCTTCACTGTATGATGCGAATAAAAAGTTGGATAAACTTGATATAGGGGTGAATCTGCTCTCGTCCAAGCAGCGCGGCATGCGTGCGTTTATGCGAGTCCGAGGCTTCAGCGTGTAAATATATCGAATGATCATTGTTTTATTATTTATGTAAAATTGCATGAATCAATAATAAAAAAAAAAAAAGAGAGTGACTGGTGTTCGATCAAAACATTAATTGCAAATTACTATTAAGCACTAAATATATGATCGACAAAAATGAGCGAAAATGTGCAAATGTTTATTTCGTATTGAGAATGAGTCATTTGTGAATTCCAACAAATAAAAAAGAACAAATATACATTAAATGCTGTCTCTTTTCATTGTCCTGGTATTTTTATTTACAGGGAAAAATAAATGGTTTTATTTGAATGGTAACATATTTACATGATGATTGTAATTTTCCAAAATAAAAAGAAGAAGAAGAAAAAGAAGAAAAACATCGAGAATAATAACAAAAATAGATCAAAATCAAATATTTTATAAGCTGTTTCTAAATCAAATGAATTTTAACCTTCCAGACGACGCATATATTTGAGGTGCACTTTTTCAAAAATTGGTAAATCCACATATTTTGTTATTTCGAGAAAATTAAACAACCTAACTCTTAATTTAATATTATAAAGTAGAAATACTATATGGAATTATAAATAGGCGATTCTCCAGAAATATTCCCTTTTGTGCATCGAAAATGAAAAATAATTAAATAGCGGGGAGTCGGACAAAATTCCTGTAGTAAAGTTTGGAGCAAAAAAAAGTATTTAATTATAGTTTTGAAAAATATAAACCATTAAATGAAGGGTAACATGGCAAATTTACTTGAAACAAAACTAAGAAAACCATTTCGAGATATTGATATTTTTTTCTAGAAAAATAATAATTTGTTTAGCTAAACTTACATATTAACGAGAAATATGATAAAAATGATAAATAAAATAAAAATGATATAATAAAAAAGAAAAATAATAAAAATTGTGCTACTTTAAGGTTACATCAAATTTGAACTATTTCTTTTAACGTTAACTGTGAAAAAAGTGCACGATGTAAAGAAAAATTGGGAAACTGGTTTTGAGTTAACAAATTGACGAATCAAATGAAAAAAAAGTTTGTTAAAAAAGCATTAATTGTTTTCAAGAAAATAATGAATTAAGAGATATTTCTCTTGAAATCAAGCAATAAAATTTAGGTTAGACATAATACGTACCTTTTTTACAACTATTTATTAAAATTTTATTACCACACTTCCAATAGTTTTTAATTTTATAAATTTCTTTTTTATAGAAAGTATTTTTTGCATTTATGTGGCACTTTCGTTGTAAAAATAAAATTTTTTCAGATTTTTTAACCTCATTTATTGAACCTTATCCACTTTACATTTATATTGTTTTTCAATTGATTTTTGATTGTAGGTAAAAATTTATGAATTGGTGATTTCAATTTTGTTTAAAAATCGGTTTAAAAACACAATTCAAAAGAAAATTCTTTTCCAAAAATTTGTAAATGAATTTTCTTGATTTTTTAATGAAAAAATCTCAAATTCGAAAAATTGGCGCTTGACCCCTTTTGTCATGCTACCCTTCAAATATTCAGAAAACAATCTTTAAGAATAAAATAAGGTAATCATTTTAAGTTCTTATTTCAGAAAAAATAGAGAAAATAATTATTTAAATATTAATGTCAAAATTCGCCATACATAAGCAGAGAGATTTTCCGTATCGTACGTATCTTGCTTAGAAGTTTTACAGCATAAATAGGCAATCCAAGGCAATTTACCCAAAAACACACGATGTAATTAAACTAATTATTTTCATTTTAGAACTCATTTTTACAAACTAAATCAAAGTGTTTAAATAGCTAAATGTCTACGGATTAAATAAAAAAAAAATTATGTAGGTTTGTGAGATAGAAGTGCATATTTTCTAAAATTTAAAATAAAAAAATTGTCGTTGGAAAACATCATTTTCACAATTCTTTAATAAATTCTTTAATAATAAACTGATAAACATGAAACCTTATAGAAATCATCTTTACCTTAATATACTTCAATAATAAAAACAATTATGATTACCTGATATTTATTTTTGGCCAAGTTATTAACGATTGTGAATTTACCCAATTAGGCATTTGACCCGACTCTCCCTACATTTCTTTACCTCTAAAACTCACAAACATATCAAGCTTTAAAAGAGTAAACACCTTTATAGCTTTAGCATGCTAACTTGTAGTTTTTAGAAAAGTTATTTTATATTAAAAATTATAAAAAAATAACACTGAAAAAACGGTATTCTTACTTCAAAAATTATTCTTGGCGCCTATTTAAGAATAAAATATTCTTATATTTAGGATATAATAATCCTAAAATAAGAAGCACCTTCTTAAGTTAAAAAGCATATTCCTAAGGATGTTCAACCCTAAGGATCGAGATAACCTCAAACTAGAAAATGATTTTTCACGTAAAATAAAAATATTTTTACAATTAATTTCACCCAATTTTGAAAGACAAAGTTGTACATTTTATTTAAAAAATTAGGTTGATTAAAAATTTGTTACCAAATAATAATTATTTAACATTTTGTGTTTTTTCTTTAAAGTTTGTAAACAACTGTGATTTTTACCCAATTTTGACAAATAATAGTTCATTTTAATCTTTGAAACATTCTCTACAAATCTGTTTGTTGAATTATGTTAATAATATTTTGTTAAAAAATTATTAAACAAATGAAATTTTTCTATTATAGTTATGTTTTTTAAATAAAAGATTTTTCAACAAAATTCGACAAACAGATTTAGAGAGAATGTCTTAAATATTCCAATGAACTACTGTTTGTCAAAATTAGTTGAAAATTACATTTATTCACAAACTTTAAGGAAAAAACACAGAATATTAAATAACTATTATCGGGACGCATAAATTTATACCGATTGACATTTGATCGACTGGACATTTGGACGAAGGGCATTTGGACGAATTGACATTTGGACGAAATGACATTTGGACGAATCGACATTTGGACGAAATGACATTTGGACGAATCGACATTTGGACGAAATGACATTTGGACGAATCGACATTTTGACGAAATGACATTTGGACGAATCGACATTTTGACGAAAGGACATTTGGACGAATCGACATTTGGACGAAATGACATTTGGACGAATCGACATTTGGACGAAATGACATTTGGACGAATCGACATTTGGACGAATCGACATTTGGACGAATCGACATTTTGACGAAAGGACATTTGGACGAATCGACATTTTAACGAATCGACATTTGGACGAATCGACATTTTGACGAATGGACATTTGGACGAATCGACATTTTAACGAAAGGACATTTGGACGAATCGACATTTTAACGAAAAGACATTTGGACGAATCGACATTTTGACGAAAGGACATTTGGACGAATCGACATTTTGACGAAAGGACATTTGGACGAATCGACATTTTGACGAATCGACATTTTGACGAATGGACATTTGGACGAATCGACATTTTGACGAAAGGACATTTGGACGAATCGACATTTTGATGAAAGGACATTTGGACGAATCGACATTTTAACGAAAAGACATTTGGACGAATCGACATTTTGACGAAAGGACATTTGGACGAATCGACATTTTAACGAAAGGATATTTGGACGAATCGACGTTTTGACGAATGGACATTTGGACGAATCGACATTTGGACGAATCGACATTTTGACGAATGGACATTTGGACGAATCGACATTTTGACGAAAGGACATTTGGACGAATCGACATTTTGACGAATGGACATTTTAACGAAAGGACTTTTGGACTAATCGACATTTTGACGAAAGGACATTTGGACGAATCGACATTTTGACGAATGGACATTTTAACGAAAGGACTTTTGGACTAATCGACATTTTGACGAAAGGACATTTTGACGAATGGACATTTGGACGAATCGACATTTTGACGAAACGACATTTGGACGAATCGACATTTTGACGAAAGGACATTTGGACGAATCGACATTTGGACGAAATGACATTTGGACGAATCGACATTTGGACGAAAGGACATTTGGACGAATCGACATTTTGACGAAAGGACATTTGGACGAATCGACATTTGGACGAAATGACATTTGGACGAATCGACATTTGGACGAAATGACATTTGGACGAATCGACATTTTGACAAAATGACATTTGGACGAATCGACATTTTGACGAAAGGACATTTGGACGAATCGACATTTGGACGAAATGACATTTGGACGAATCGACATTTGGACGAAATGACATTTGGACGAATCGACATTTGGACGAATCGACATTTGGACGAATCGACATTTTGACGAAAGGACATTTGGACGAATCGACATTTTAACGAATCGACATTTGGACGAATCGACATTTTGACGAATGGACATTTGGACGAATCGACATTTTAACGAAAGGACATTTGGACGAATCGACATTTTAACGAAAAGACATTTGGACGAATCGACATTTTGACGAAAGGACATTTGGACGAATCGACATTTTGACGAAAGGACATTTGGACGAATCGACATTTTGACGAATCGACATTTTGACGAATGGACATTTGGACGAATCGACATTTTGACGAAAGGACATTTGGACGAATCGACATTTTAACGAAAAGACATTTGGACGAATCGACATTTTGACGAATGGACATTTGGACGAATCGACATTTTGACGAAAGGACATTTGGACGAATCGACATTTTGACGAATGGACATTTTAACGAAAGGACTTTTGGACTAATCGACATTTTGACGAAAGGACATTTGGACGAATCGACATTTTGACGAATGGACATTTTAACGAAAGGACTTTTGGACTAATCGACATTTTGACGAAAGGACATTTTGACGAATGGACATTTGGACGAATCGACATTTTGACGAAACGACATTTGGACGAATCGACATTTTGACGAAAGGACATTTGGACGAATCGACATTTTGACGAAATGACATTTGGACGAATCGACATTTTGACGAAAGGACATTTGGACGAATCGACATTTGGACGAAATGACATTTGGACGAATCGACATTTGGACGAAATGACATTTGGACGAATCGACATTTGGACGAATCGACATTTGGACGAATCGACATTTTGACGAAAGGACATTTGGACGAATCGACATTTTAACGATTCGACATTTGGACGAATCGACATTTTGACGAATGGACATTTGGACGAATCGACATTTTAACGAAAGGACATTTGGACGAATCGACATTTTAACGAAAAGACATTTGGACGAATCGACATTTTGACGAAAGGACATTTGGACGAATGGACATTTTGACGAAAGGACATTTGGACGAATCGACATTTTGACGAATGGACATTTGGACGAATCGACATTTGGACGAATCGACATTTTGACGAAAGGACATTTGGACGAATCGACATTTTGACGAATGGACATTTGGACGAATCGACATTTTAACGAAAAGACATTTGGACGAATCGACATTTTGACGAAAGGACATTTGGACGAATCGACATTTTGACGAAAGGACATTTGGACGAATCGACATTTTGACGAATCGACATTTTGACGAATGGACATTTGGACGAATCGACATTTTGACGAAAGGACATTTGGACGAATCGACATTTTAACGAAAAGACATTTGGACGAATCGACATTTTGACGAATGGACATTTGGACGAATCGACATTTTGACGAAAGGACATTTGGACGAATCGACATTTTGACGAATGGACATTTTAACGAAAGGACTTTTGGACTAATCGACATTTTGACGAAAGGACATTTGGACGAATCGACATTTTGACGAATGGACATTTTAACGAAAGGACTTTTGGACTAATCGACATTTTGACGAAAGGACATTTTGACGAATGGACATTTGGACGAATCGACATTTTGACGAAACGACATTTGGACGAATCGACATTTTGACGAAAGGACATTTGGACGAATCGACATTTTGACGAAATGACATTTGGACGAATCGACATTTTGACGAAAGGACATTTGGACGAATCGACATTTGGACGAAATGACATTTGGACGAATCGACATTTGGACGAAATGACATTTGGACGAATCGACATTTGGACGAATCGACATTTGGACGAATCGACATTTTGACGAAAGGACATTTGGACGAATCGACATTTTAACGATTCGACATTTGGACGAATCGACATTTTGACGAATGGACATTTGGACGAATCGACATTTTAACGAAAGGACATTTGGACGAATCGACATTTTAACGAAAAGACATTTGGACGAATCGACATTTTGACGAAAGGACATTTGGACGAATGGACATTTTGACGAAAGGACATTTGGACGAATCGACATTTTGACGAATCGACATTTTGACGAATGGACATTTGGACGAATCGACATTTTGACGAAAGGACATTTGGACGAATCGACATTTTGATGAAAGGACATTTGGACGAATCGACATTTTAACGAAAAGACATTTGGACGAATCGACATTTTGACGAATGGACATTTGGACGAATCGACATTTTGACGAAAGGACATTTGGACGAATCGACATTTTGACGAATGGACATTTTAACGAAAGGACTTTTGGACTAATCGACATTTTGACGAAAGGACATTTGGACGAATCGACATTTTGACGAATGGACATTTTAACGAAAGGACTTTTGGACTAATCGACATTTTGACGAAAGGACATTTTGACGAATGGACATTTGGACGAATCGACATTTTGACGAAACGACATTTGGACGAATCGACATTTTGACGAAAGGACATTTGGACGAATCGACATTTTGACGAAATGACATTTGGACGAATCGACATTTTGACGAAAGGACATTTGGACGAATCGACATTTGGACGAAATGACATTTGGACGAATCGACATTTGGACGAAATGACATTTGGACGAATCGACATTTGGACGAATCGACATTTGGACGAATCGACATTTTGACGAAAGGACATTTGGACGAATCGACATTTTAACGATTCGACATTTGGACGAATCGACATTTTGACGAATGGACATTTGGACGAATCGACATTTTAACGAAAGGACATTTGGACGAATCGACATTTTAACGAAAAGACATTTGGACGAATCGACATTTTGACGAAAGGACATTTGGACGAATGGACATTTTGACGAAAGGACATTTGGACGAATCGACATTTTGACGAATCGACATTTTGACGAATGGACATTTGGACGAATCGACATTTTGACGAAAGGACATTTGGACGAATCGACATTTTGATGAAAGGACATTTGGACGAATCGACATTTTAACGAAAAGACATTTGGACGAATCGACATTTTGACGAAAGGACATTTGGACGAATCGACATTTTAACGAAAGGATATTTGGACGAATCGACATTTTGACGAATGGACATTTGGACGAATCGACATTTGGACGAATCGACATTTTGACGAATGGACATTTGGACGAATCGACATTTTGACGAAAGGACATTTGGACGAATCGACATTTTGACGAATGGACATTTTAACGAAAGGACTTTTGGACTAATCGACATTTTGACGAAAGGACATTTGGACGAATCGACATTTTGACGAATGGACATTTTAACGAAAGGACTTTTGGACTAATCGACATTTTGACGAAAGGACATTTTGACGAATGGACATTTGGACGAATCGACATTTTGACGAATGGACATTTGGACGAATCGACATTTTGACGAAACGACATTTGGACGAATCGACACTTGGACGAATCTTTTTTGGCATATAAGTTTACTCTCTATGCTGTACTTGTTCATGGTTTCCAATTATCAAATATTCCAAGTGTTGTTTCTCCGTGAGATGGAGCTAGGGGTATTAAAATTTAGGTAATCTGTAGGTAAATTACCTAAAAATTATAAAAAAGTATAAAAATTTCATTTTATACACAATTGTAATTCTCCTAGCTCCATCTCTCGGATAAACACTGAACCCTATTAACACTTGGAATATTTGATAATTGGAAACCATGAACAAGTACAACATAGAGAGTAAACTTATATGACAAAAAAGATTCGTCCAAGTGTCGTTTCATCAAAATGTCGATTCGTCCAAATGTCCATTCGTCCAAATGTCCATTCGTCAAAATGTCGATTCGTCCAAATGTCCATTCGTCAAAATGTCGATTCGTCCAAATGTCCTTTCGTCAAAATGTCGATTCGTCCAAATGTCGATTCGTCCAAATGTCCATTCGTCAAAATGTCGATTCGTCCAAATGTCCTTTCGTCAAAATGTCGATTCGTCCAAATGTCGATTCGTCCAAATGTCCTTTCGTCAAAATGTCGATTCGTCTAAATGTCCTTTCGTCCAAATGTCAATTCGTCCAAATGCCCTTCGTCCAAATGTCCAGTCGATCAAATGTCAATCGTTATAAATTTATGCGTCCCCTATTATCTCATAACAAATTTTGTCTTAAGCTAATTTTTTTTAAATGTACAGCTTCTTCTTTCAAAATTAGGTGAAATTAATTGAAATACTATTTTTATTTTATGAAAAAAACCATTTTCTAGTTTGAGGTTATGTCAATGGGTTCCTAAGAAAATATTTTTAATTTAAGAGTGTGCTTCTTATTTTAAGAATACTATATCCTTAATATAAGAATATTTTATTCGTAAAATAAATAGGCGCGAAGAATAATTCTTAAAGTAAGAATACCATTTTTTCAATGAAGAGGTTAAAATGTAGAACACATTTTGTTTTTTTTTTAATTAAAGAAGAACTTCATGACCTTAAAATTTGTCTTCCACAATATTTTTGCATTGATTAAAAACTATTTAATAATTTTAATTTATTATTATGATTATAATTTAGAAAATATGTCAATTATAAAACACTTACCAAAATAAACAAAAATCTTTTTACCATCAAGAATTATTTTTTTAAGATTTGTAGGTTGAGCTTTCACTGACAGTTTGCAAACAATTGATTTTCGAATTAATTTTAAATCTGAGCCAGAGGAATGATGATTTCAATATTTTTTAAATGTTATTTAAAATTAAGCAATTTTTCTTAAACTTGAATTGCCTTAGCATGTTCACATATGTTAACTTTATTGTAGAAAAATGGCTAAAAAATGTTATCTATTTTTATTCTATTTTTAATTTAAGCCAGAGGTGAATCTCTAAAAACGCCTCAATTTATTTTTTTTTTACTTTTCCATTTGTGAAAAATCTGTAAGATCTATTTAATTTATATTTTAGAGAAATATTTTACAATCTCATAGCTTCCAGAAAATATTCATAAAGTTCTATTTTTTGAACTTAAAATAGTTCTTTTACGTGTTGGAAAAATAAAAAACAGTCATAGGACAGGTTAGAAAACTGCTCTCTAAATCTAAATTTGTCAAAAACTACTAATAAAATGATGTTTATAAATAAATAAAATGATGGTTTCGTCCATCAATTAAATTTGTAAAAATGTCTACTAAGAATTATTGAAATATCACTAATTGTTAGTAAAAAAAACTACAAATTGATAGTAAAAACTACAAACTTACATTTGTAAGAGTTACTAAAGTGAATTTGTAGTTTTTTACTATGAATTTGTAGTTTTTCATTAAGAGTTAGTGATATTTCACTAATTTTTACACATTTAATTAGTGGACGACTTTTTATCATTTTATTAGTAGTATTTGACATATTCAGATTTAGAGTGACATTTAGTACCTAAAATTTAAAAAAAAACACAATAAATCGTTAAATTAAACAAAATTTTTTGCAGGTTTTGTAGGAAAAGTAATAAACTATTGTCGTGTAGAAGAGAATTATTATAAATTATTATAACAATTATAAACAAAATCTTGAACACATGCAAAAGTTATGTTTTGGTAATTTTTGAACTTTAGGCGATTTGTTTTTAATTAAAGTTTATCATAATTAGGAAATTTAAAAGTTTTTGTAATTTTGCCTAGGAGAAAAAATAAAAATGTTAAATCATCTTGGTTAAGTCCAGATTTTTTAAATCTGACAATTCTTTGTTAATAAAATTTTTTTCTTTAATTTAACAGTGACAGATCGATTCGTAAGGTTTCTAATAAGTTAAATTTGTGTTTCTCTCTCTACTTTTTTGGTAAATGAAATTATCAATTTTTGAAAAAGTCCCCTCATTTGTTGATTTTAAATAATGTTATGGACAAAAAGCAAATAATCATTAAATAAAGCAAACACGTTGTTTATATTCAGTTAAATAAAGCAGAAATTATGTTGAATTTAATAAATCAATGTGTATTTCACGGTTCATTTAATAGACAAATTTTTATTAAATTCTTTGATTGAGAAAAAAAAAACTTTCTTCTAGGTGTATTGTAAACAAAATATTTCAATAAAATTATATAACGAGAGGGGAGTTCCTTATAAAAATGAAATATGTTGAAAGACGTCAGAGTCGACACTATTTTTCCTTCAATCAAATATTCATGAGATATTTCGTGTCAATATAGGGCATAAAACATGAAGCCCTTGATGTGCACTCATATTAAGCAATTTTTTTTTTCGTCGATGAAAACTGATGTAATTTAATCAAGATAACAGGGTTTGCTTGTATATTTGGTCATTAATATTTATTAGTAGGGAAAATCAAACAAGTTTTAATTCGCGTGATAAAATTATCGGATCCAATTTTAACATGACTCGAATTAATTAAATGGACTTAGTTCGTAAATTTGAAAATTTTCATAATTCGTGAAATTTAATTATTTCATAATGATGTTATAGTATTATAAATCTTCCCTACGCAGCATTTTTATTTTCTTTCTTTTTTTTTTATTACTCTTCGGTAAGTTCGAGAAATATTTTATAGATTTCATTGTTTTGACAAAAATGCAGAGTCAGCAGAAATAAAGAGCGGATACAGATATCTTTAAAATATAGGTACTTTTATGTTTTTATATAAATACATTTTTATGTGCAATTTTGAATTAAAGTAAAATCTAAAATACTTAAATAATCTGAATACATTATATTCTGGATGTAAAACGTCAGCGAGTAATTAATTTCAAGTCTAAAAGCCGTACGTTGCTTCTCATCCCTGAGGCGTTACAATCTAATTTTCTCGAATGTAAAATTGATTACAGAGAAACGTAATTAGCTTGGAATTAAAAAAGTCACCTATTTTAATTTTTGACAGTTTGTTTCCGCCTGAAAATCTGATTTGCGAATTTCAATATAATTATATTGAAATACAATTGAATATGTTTACTGTGAATTTATCGGTATTTTTTTCAATTTTGCATACGTAAACCCGGCTTGGATTCAATTTACATACTTTTGCATTTATTTACATTTTCGTATAAAAAGCAGAAAAGGCACCGTCCTGTTTTACACGATTGTTTAAAATATTATTTTTGATTTATCTTAATTCAGATTCATTTCGTGTAATGTAAATTAATTGTGGTTAATTTTAACTCATTTAGATGAATTCTTATTAATTTGGATAGATTAAAAAACTAAAAAAATCAAAAAAAAAAAAAAAAAAGTTTTTAACTAATTATTAGTTTAATCAAAATAACTTTGAATTAAATAAAACAAAGTTAAAGTTCGACCGAAATTAAATTTCCAAATAATTAAAACAACTAATTGAATAAAATATTAATTATACAGTAATTCAATTTACTTTTTTCTTAAAAATAATTATGAAAAAAAAATTCTATTTGATTTAAGCAATCAAGTTATTCATGAATTTTTCCACAAACATAAAGGCACAGGGTATGAAAGTTTAAATTACTTTCTATACTTTTAATTACAGGTTTTACTTTTTAATTACTTTTTTATTCCTTTATCAATAACCGTCAATGACTCAGTAAAAAGTAATTGGCAACAGAAAAAGTATATTCTCGTGACAAAGATATCTCGGTAAAATGTCATTCACAGGAAAGAATCCGAGTAATCTGTGACTACTTTATAATTGCATAATTCGTTATATCTTCTAGGATTTGATTAAAAAGTACTGGAAAAGTTTCTGTGAAACTTGGTAAACTCTCGTGGAGATTCAGGGGTTAAAATCAATTAAAATAAGGGAACAAAATCTGTAAAATTAATGAGACTATAGAAATGAGACACGAGACATTCATGTGTCTTGCTTTGAAAGATCTACAAATTCAAGAGCCGCATGCGCGCAGCCTCGTATATGGTCGATATACAGTGAGAATTCACCTGACGTGTCCAATAACTGTGAGCAGTGAGCTGCTGTATCTGCTCTCACATTCTAAAAACGCGATCAAGCTTACACACATCCTCAACATTTTTCGCGGATGCTGTAGATAATTCGAAGCAAATTTTCAAATCTCCATTCTCATATTAATAAATTCTTTTTTAAATTTGCATGGAACCGTTTGTGTGGATAATTTAAATCTAAAAATAGTTGTGTACTACAAATTTTGAAATTCTTTGGATCTATAGACAAAATATGTATTTTAACATTAATTATTTTATTTTTATGAATTAAATAAAGTGTTTATTATTAATCAGGGCTGATAAGAATTGATTTTTTTTATTTAAATCAAAAATTGATTTTTTTAAAAATATAATCAGTATTTAAAATCTCCAAATGTTTAATTGTAAGTAATTTATTAAAGAAATAAAGAAAAAAATTAGAAAAACAACATAATGAATGAAACAGTGACATAATTATAAATATAAAAGTAGAAACTGTTTTAAAAAAATTTAACTATTTACGGACATTTTTTTAAATTAAAATCATAAATAAAAAGATAATTAAAAAAACGTTAAAATATAATACTAAAGAGAAACAAATTTTAAAATTAGGAAAATTAGAGAATTATTTTACAAATTGAATGAAAACAGAATGAATAAAATTTTGTAAAATTTAAGAGAATTATAAAAGAAAAGAAATTCTATGAAATACAATAACGAAATTCAAATGAGAATATTTAGTACAGGATTAAATTCACATAATATAAAATAAAAGAATAAAAGTATTCGAAACAGTAGAAAATTGGGAAATTTAAAAAATTCTATATATATGTCTTAAATTATTGTTTGAAACATTTTAATCAACCAGACCAAAGGCCACAACACATCGAGTTCATTGAATAAATAAGGTCTACAAGTATACAAAATTTAAAAAATGTAGATAAAAGCATCAAATAAATGCTTTCAAAAATTCGTAATTATAAGATAAAAACTAAACAATTGAAAAGAAGGAAAATTGCTTCTTAAAAATGTAAAAATAATGACAAAAATAATTGAAGAATTAAAACGCAAGGGAACTAAAAAAATAGCGAAACATCAAAAAAACTAAATAAAAAGGAAGAAAATGGAGAAATGTTTTTTCCCCTTAATCAAACAAACTAAAAAAATGTTAAAAGTGTAAAAAAGAAAATTAAAACATGTATGCATCAAGATAAATAAAAAGAAATTCCACAAAAGAAACTTAAAAATTCTTAAAAAATAAAAAAGTTTAAGCAAATTAAACCGAAAATATTTGTATAATATTACATTTAAAACAAGTCTAACAATAATTTTAGAAAAATAAAGAAAATCTAATAATTTTATGAAAGACTAACTACTTTGCAAAAAATAGGCAAGACGTGAAAACAAATTGAATAAATTTACAAAAAAATGAGCTTATTTATTTTTAACAATGTTTAAATAATGAAGAAAATCCACGAAATAAAAAGTGTAGTGAATGTTATAGTAACGAAATTGTGTAAAATAATATTAAATAATTTGCATAAAAAGAGAAAAATTAAAGAAAATCATAAAATAAAAAGACAAATAAAAAAAAAATATCAAAAGTAAAAGTAGATAAAAATTTAAATTTTGTAAAAATAAGAAATCATAAGATAAATATTAAACAGTTTCGAAAAATTAAAATCCTTTAGAAATCTTTTGTGAATACGGAAAATAATTATAATATTAATTAATTATTTTGCATTAAGGGCATGTGATGGATTATGACGTCACTGGTATAGGCAAAATTTGTCCGTAACTTTTCTCTTAAAATATTGAATATTTTTTTATGAAACTTGGTAGAATTACTTAAAATGTCATTAAGAAGGTCTCTCAGACCCGAGTTTGTTTGAATTTTGTCTCAAAATTGATTTTTAAAAAATTTTCCAATTTTTCGACAATTTCCAAAAATTAAGTTTGGGCCAAAATTTAAACAAATTTGGGTCTGAGAGACCTTCATAATGGCATTTTAAGTAATTCTACCAAGTTTCATGAAAAAATATTCAATATTTTAAGAGGAAAGTTGCGGACAAATTTTGCCTATACCAGTGACGTCATAATCCATCACATGCCCTTAATTAATTTGCATTTAAATTTTAATTAATTGGAATTTAAAAGTTGGAACAAATAGGAATATGACTTAATAGAAGTTTGGAATTTATATAATTATAGTCACTTGAAGATATAAAAATTTAATACTATTTTTTCTATCCTTGTACAAAAAATTTGTAGTTCATAGGTATTTTAATTATCTGTATTATAGCACAGTTTTTAAAATTTTATAAAGAATAAGGTATTTAAATTGAAATTTTTAAGATTTATCCACAATTTTGTGGGTTTTGTTTATGATTTTAATGCAAATTTTCGAATGATTCAAATCATGATTTTAATTACAATTTAAATCAATAACAGCCCTGTTATCAATTGATTAATGTTAAAACCTTTAATTTCAGATGTTGTATAAAATAACATTTACCTATATGCACTGTAAAAAAATAATCTTAATTTAAGACGTGTCTTAAATACAGCAAGTCCTGCTATATAAATATTTATTTAAAAAATACTATCTAATCTAGATGAATTTACAATAACCACAAATTTACTTTTTTAAATTTATTAGCACTTCACGTTTTTATACAAATTTAAAGTTTTTAATTTTTTTTGGCACAATTTAAGGCAAAAGAAAAATCTGTAAATTCAGCAAAAGCTATCTTAAAAATGTTGTGTCTTAAAATATGACAGCTTTTCTGTCTTAAAATCAGACTTTCTTTATACAGTGATGTACAAAATAACAATTTTCGAAATAATTTTTGTGTCAAAATCAGACTTACTCATTTTAATTGATCTGAGGGTCGATATAGTTAAATGTTGAAAATTAAAGCAATTTTAGTTTATATATTAGAATTGCAAAAGGTATTAAAAAATTGACTTTGTTTAGATTACATTTATTTTAATATTTTTAGTCCACCATATTGGATTCGCTATTTTCAACTCCAAAATTCGGAGTTTAGATTCATTACCAACGGACTCGACGATTTGTAAAAAGTTTCTTTAAATTTTTCCTAAAGATTAACTTTTTGTTTAGAATTTTTTAATTAATTTGTATAGACGTTAAGATAATAATAAAAATAATAAAAAATACGAAAAAAATAAATGATAAGCATTATATAAGAGGAACGATTTCTTTTGCTGAGAAAAAAATATGCTTGCATCAAGAATATTTATTTTTGAACCAAAAATAAGGATTCTTATAGATTAATAGTATAAACCGATTGTAACGATAAAATTGATCTAATGCAAAAATGCAATGGTGTATAAGAAAACATTTTTCTCAATAGAGAAAAAAAATGAAAGTTGTAATAATAATGAAAAAAATATAATAATAATAAAAGAGTAATTATTAAACAAAATTAATAATGATCATAAAGAGAATAGTAATTTTGGTTCAGAAAGGATAATGATTTTATTATTTCACAGAGAACTTGTTTTAGTCTATCCTTACAATCCCCTTTTTATATTATTCAAAGAGGTCTAAAAACTGTGAAACACCGACCCTCGGATTAGTTAATCCATTTAATTATTCTTATCTAATCCGGAAAAAGGACAATGACAAATCCTACTGCCACCGCATTTAAATTAAAAGAATACTTAAACTCGTATCAATAGATTAAGTTTTAGAATTTTAAATATCGGACTGACAGGAAACTGATCGTTTTTATATTCCTATTTTTTCTCAATTAAAGACCAAATTTGTCTTCATTTTCAAATCGTCATAAAAGTCGATACCTGGCTTTCAACAATTACTTCACTTTAAAGATATTTATTGCTCTGATAAAAGTAACTTGATTATAATTGCTAAATATAGGGTATAGTTTTTATTCCATGACACTTTTACTATAAATGTTTAACCTAAAAAATTAGTAATCCTTTTAATCAACTATGTACATGGTTAACGTTACCATGTTTTGTCTCAGTGTATACAAAAATATAAAAATAATATTAATAGAATATTATTAATATGTCATAAAATAATAATAATAATAATAAAAATAATTTATACTTTTTAAAATTACATGTAGGGGAGAGTGGGGCAAAACCGCTAGGTTTATATTTATTGATGCACAAAATTTTAACTATACGTTCAATTGGAGTAATTTTTGTTTGTTACACTGCTGAAACTAACCAATAACAGATTTTAATAGCCGTTGTTACATTTATCATAATCACAATTACATTATTTGTTGTTTTTTAAAAAGATTCAAACTAGCGGCTTTGCCCCAACTGTTGGGGCAAATACGTTTTTGCTAATATTATTATTCCAAATATAATAAATGATCTAAAATATATACTAAATAACATTTATTGGTGCAATAATTATAAAACATAAACATTTTACAGATTTTTAAAGAGATTTAATCCATTTTATTGAAAATACTGACGACTTGTATTTTTAACCTCATATTTTCAATTTAATTGTTTTTTATTTTGTTTCAAAATCTACTTTATCAACTCTACAAAAATAGAGTGTTATTTAAATAACCGCGTGAAAATATGATTAAATAATAATGCTTATTTAATATTCCAAAGGCATGATTTTTTTTCAAATTAGTAATAAATGCTAATAAATAATAATAAATTTGATAGAGAAAAATACTTATTTGTTTTGATGAAAAAATGCAGGTTGACAGTTGATTAACATGAAGTTTCCATCATTTAAAATAACATGATAATATTCAATTGTTTTTTATGAAATATTTTTCAAGCGTCTTTGCCCCAAACGACAAACCTTTTTTTAATTTAAAATTTTATATATTTAGGTTAAAAATTAAACCAGGATTTCAAAGAGTTTGTGTAGATAAATCATTACTCTACTAGAACGTGAAAATTTCAATTTTAAATGCTCACAATTTACATTCAAAATGTAATAGTTTTGATCAGTATAAATTTATCTCAGACTTGTAAAATCGATTTTTTCCGTATATTTCTTAATACATTTTATATTTTCAAGATTTTTTTTTCTGAACAATAGTTCCAGTTATAATTATGATAAACTATAAACATAAGTTGAAACGGTCTAGAAATAAGGGAGATATTTTGAAAAACGTCTTTGCCCCGCTTAGCGGTTTTGCCCCACTCTCCCCTATATATGAAAGATTCCAAAAATTAATCTTTTATATTTTTAATATATTTTTTTATTTATTTTTGTAAATCAATCTTTTTATCTAGTTTGTCACTAATTCAATTTTTACGAATGTAATTACTGCCTCAACATTAATGCGTCGTCGACAGCTTTCCAGAAAATTGTTTTCCGGAAGTACTTAATTAAAAAGTGGAAGAAAAATAAAAGTAAAAGAAACAACTTATTTTCTTATGAAGTTCCTTTTAGCTAAAAGTAGTGAATAATTACTTTAACTTGAGAACATGTTATATCCTAAATTATAATAGTGTGTTTTAGAACTTAAAACTGTGTAAACACAGTTAATACTAATAATAATAATATTTTTCTTTTCCTAAACTGGTTTTATAAGAAAAATAATAATTAAATTTGATCTAAATTAATTCAAACACATACTTACTACATGGTAAGTATTTAATCGAAATAATATAATTAAAACTTTTTTAGTATCTGATACATTTTTCTGAATTGAGGGCATGTGATGGAGAATAATGTCACTGGCATAGGCAAAAAATTTATCTGTAAACTTTTTCTTATAAAAAACTACTGAATATTTTATCACGAAACTTTGGATAGAATTACTTAAAATATCATAAGGAAGGTTTGTCTCATCCAAGTTTGTTTATATTTTGTCTAGAAATTAATGTTTTCAAAATTTTCTGTATTTTTAAAGTTCCCCAAAATTAATTTTGGAACAGAATCCAAATAAACTTGAATCAGGCAGTTTTTACTATAATGAAATTTTAGGTAATTCTACAAAGTTTCGTGACAAGATATTCACTATTTTTAAAAAAAAAAGTTTAGAGACAAATTTTTGCCTATACCAGTGACGTCATACTCCAACACATGTTCTTAGAATAGTATAAATAACTAACAATGGATTGAAAGAAACTCGAATTTCTAAATAAGAATACCTACGTTAAACGATTTTCAGAAATACCGTTTCTGCTTCGATGACAAGTTTCAGTCTACTAGAAAGATCAAATTTCAATTCATGTGGTAAGAAAACTGAAATCCAATAAATGTCCACGTAGAGGTTTCTATATATGTAACTATATATATATCACTTAAAGAATTTAAAACGATTTCTAAATAAAATATTTATTTATTGTTTTAATATCAAAAGTGTGCGGTATAACAGCTTTCTTTTTATGTTTCCAATTATACAAGTTTATACGAATTTAGAAAAGTTTTTCTATATACTTAATTATTAATTGATAATTAATATTCATTTGAATTGACCAAGATTATTTATTAATTGTTTACTCATCAATAATTCACTGATTTTGTTATTATTCTCCTTTAATAATTACTTACTATTTAATTAATATCTCCTCTCAGCTGTTCAATTTCTTTAAATTTAATATATATATTATTTTCTTTTCTCAACTTTTCTTCAAATAATATATTTAACAAATTCCTAAACTTGGAAATTTTACTTTTTCTTAACAAATTGTTCTAGATGAACGAACTTGTGTATTCTTTCAAAGTATAGAATAAGTTTAAGGAAATTTAAACAAACTAAATTTATTGAAAGGGGTAAAGAAAAAGTTTTACTAAGTAAAATAGTTTTCTCACTCTAGACTATAGAACGAGAGTAATTCGTTTCATGTTACTTTTATTCAGCAATATTTTAGAAACTTTTGACAGAATCCCATATGGGTTCCTTTGCACAAAAAGTTTATTTCATTTTCTGAAGTCGGAAATTTCACGTTTACTAGGTAAATCACATTTTGATAAACGCACCTACTCACGGATGCATAGAATTTTTTTCTAAAGATAGGCGGCAGAAATTTTCATGCATTTAAAAGCAGATAAGGTATTTGCTTAAGCTTCTGTATAATGACTGACAGGGATGAGACTTTTTACCATAAAATTTTACTCTCAACTACTTTATAGATAAAGCTATTTTTATAAATCTACATTCAGATTTCATGGGTTACGTAACAAGAAATTCAGAATTAATTTAAATAGTTCTTTTTAAATTCAAATCTGTCTTTGATTGCAAAAACAATTCTTCCGTGTTTAAAAAATATTCCATTTTCATTATGCATCTGTATCTCACTTCATAGGCGTAAGTACATGGGGACAAGACAATTTTTGTGCACAATAAAATCTTAGCAACTTTACTCAGTGAAAAAAAAAAGATTAATTGGCACTCTTTTTGGCACTCTTTATATATATTTAAATTTAAATTTCGAAATATCATCTTCTGATATCAATAGTAACCTCCAAAACAATGGCGTAACTTGGATTTGAGGGACGCCCCTTTTTTAGAAAATTTCAAATAAAATTTTAAGCGATCCTACAGTTGAAATTAAAGGCATCAATTTTAAATTGAAGAAAATAAAAGTAAAAATTAAAGAAAATAATTAAGAAACTAAAAACTTAATTTTAAAATAACAAGAATTTAAATTAAAAATTGAAGAAATACCTTAAAAAATAATCAAAAATTAAAGTTTATAAGTTAAAATATACGAAAACAATAATTAACAGATGAGAAATAGACGAAATTTTGAAAAATTAATTTGAAAATAAAAAAAATAATTGAACTTGAAAACATTGCTTTAAATTTAAACGAACCAAAATTCCGGAAGAAATTAAGAACAAGATTAAAAATCAAGAATTGTAATTAAAATTTGAAGAAAACAATTTCATTATGACTAAACTAACTGAAAATTGAAGAAAATAATTTTAAAAAGAAGGTAATTAAGTAATGACAAAAAAATGTAATTAAAAAAAAATCAAAAGAGAAGAAAAAATAGAGCATTGAAAAAATCCATTTGAAAATAAAAAATAAAATAAAAAATGATTGATTACAAGTTAAATTTAAGAAAATAACAATAAATGAAAGAAAATCTTTAAAAAAACTATTTTTAAATTTAAAAATGAGAAAAATAATTAAAATGGAAATAATAATTCAAATTTAAAGAAACATTATACAAATTGAAGTCATTAACTAAAAAGCGACAAAATTAAGAAAATCTTAACATGAAAATAATCGAAAATTATAAAGAGAAATATTTTAAATTACATTAGGAATGTAATTGAAATTTTAGAATCACTTAGAAAACAATTTAAATTGTTCAAACAATACTTTTAAATCGCTGAAAATAACATGTTTTAAAGAAAAATTAAAAAATAATTTGAAATTGAATAAAATAGTTAAATATTTAAGATAATGCGTGAAAATTGAAGACAGAAACTGAAAGTTGAAGAAACTCATTTTAAAATATCAAACATAATTGAAAATTGTACGTTTAAATTAAAAATTGAAGAAAATAATTGAAAGAATAAGAAATATACTAAAAATGACCAAAGTAATTGAAATTGATTGCAACAGTGTATAACTGAAGAAAGAAAAAGTAAAAATTTAAGAGAATAATTGAAAAAGTAGAACATTGATTTTAAAATGACAAGAAAAATTTAAATTCATTTGAAAACAAAAAAATAATTCAAATCGAAGACAATATTGTAAATTTGAAGAATTCCGTTTTACAAAAAATATCCAAAATAATTCAAAATTCTAGGCTACAAGTAGAAAATTGAAGGAAAAACCGAAAATTAAAGAAAATTATTTCAAAATGGGGAAAACAAATTTGAATTGAAGTCTATAATTAATTATTAATAAACATAACTGCAAAATTTAAATTTTAATTAAAAATTCAAAAAATAAATAATTGAAAGCAGAAGTAAATCTCCAAAAATTGAAGAAAATCAGTTTAAAAATTTAAAGTGTAATTGAAGCAAAAGGTAATTTTCTTAAATTAAACAAAGTTAATGAAATCGATGTAAGAAAATAAAAAACATTACAATTAATTTAAAAATTAGGAAAAAAATTCAATTGAAGACAAAAATTTATAAATTGTGAAAAATAATTAACAATTGAAGTCATTCAATAAAAATGCCGAAAGTAATTGAAAGAAGAAGAATAATCGAAAATTGAAAAATGTCATTGAAAAATAAGAAAAATAATTCCAATTGAAGATAATAACTAAGAATTGTAAAAGAAATTTTTATATTTAAAAAAACTCAGAATAAATTGATCAATATAATTAAAATATGTTACGAGTTAAATTTGTAGAAAATAATTGAAGAAACTCATTTAAAAATAGAAAAAGTAATTGGAATTGTAAACAAAGCAGATTTAAAGTAAAGAAAAGTATGAGAAATAAAGAAAATAATTGAAAAACGAAGAAATTGCATTTAAACATACTTTTAAATAATTGAAATTTGAAAAAAGTGCTTAAAACTTACAAGAACAGTTGAATTTAAAGGATTAAAATATAAATTGATGATATTCCTCAAAACATAATTGAAAATTAAAGACTAAAAGATAAATTATGCGAAAATGAGAAAAATAATTGAAATTGAAGACAATAGTTTTTTAAGGAAGGAGCCAAAATTCCTGATGTAATTTGAGACAAGAATAAAAATCAAAAATTGTATTTAAAATTTAAAGAAAAGATTTGAAATTTCAAGGAAACAATTTGACTATGATTAAAATTACTAAAAATTGAAGAAAATAATTTTAAAAAGAAGTTAATTAAGTAATAACAAAAAAAAAATGAAATTGAAAACAAAATGAAAGAAATAAATTGAAAATTTATTAAGGAAAATTACTAGAAAATGGCAAATATAATTCAAGATTGTTGATTGGAAATTAAATTTGAGAAAATCTTTAAAAAATTTTGTTTTTAATTAAAGATTAGTATTAAAAATAATTAAAATGGCAATAATATTTCAAAATTAAAGAAACCAATTGAATCAATTCGTTGAAAATGTCAAAAATAATTGAAAATCGAAGAAGGAAAGTGAAAGTTGAAATATGGAAACATTCGTTAGAAAGTGACAAAAAGTAATTGAAAATTATAGTTTCCATGTTAAAATTGATGGAAAGAATTCAATGAAGTAGAAAAACATTGCCCTAAGTAGAAAGAAATTTTATGTTTCAAATCGCAAAATCGTGAATTCTTAAAAATGAGAGAAATTTTGTGAAAAATTGAATAGCTTGACCTTTAAAAATGGTTTAAAAAATTAATCAAAAATATGCACATCTTTTTTTCAATACCAAAGATCTATATTTTTGGGTTGCGCTATAGAAAATTAAAAGTTGACTTACAAAAATGTTCTAGTTACGCCTATGTCTCACTTCCTTCTGGTTTTTATTTTCGATCTTCTTTGTTTCTTTTTTCATTTTTGCATTTAGATTTTTTTCTTTTGTTTTCCAACAACACTTTTTTCTAGTTCTAATTCAACTATTTACAATTTTTGTTCTATTATTTTTTTTCATTATGTCTTCTTTTCTTGATTTTTTCTTTTTATATATTTCATGATTTTTTTTTTTTTTATTTATTCTTTTTTCTCTTAACTTTCTTTTTTTTCCATCTTTATTCTTCTTCCTTTCCTTGTGTTTTTTCATTTCGTTTTTTATTCTTTCTTCTATTTTTTTATTTCGCTTCTTGGCCTACTGTTTTTTCTTCTTTCTTCCTTCATATCACTCTTATTTCTTCATTTTTCTTTTATGTTTCTTTCATTCGTTCTTCTATATATTTCCTTCTATTAAACTTTCTCTGCTTTCTTCTTTTCTTTTCATTTATCTTTTTTTTTTTGGTTTTATTTCCTTTATCCTTTTTCTATTATTTTCTATTTTTTTTCGTTTCCTTTTTTCCTCTCTCCAAGACTTGCTCCTTTTTCTATTAAAAATGTACAAAAATAATCTTTTGTGTTTAATTAAAATGCATTTAATTATCTGGTTAATATTAACAAAAATTCTGGATCTCCTTAAAAATCCATAATACCGTAATACTCGATCATTACATTCAAAAAATGTATTGTTGATTAGAAAAATATTAATCCGGTTATATTATTTTAAACCTAACTGGTGCTTTATTTTTGATTACGTAAAGTTAAAAGACACTTGGTCATAAATTAGTCGTTGATTTAGGTCCAGGAATTCCTTAATTGATTATAAGTTAAAAGCCTTTAATTAAATGAAGCAGCTGAGGGCGAGGCAAGTCTCCCGTGAAGGTCATTTAAATTGATGCAATTTCAAAGTCGAACTTACCACCATCACGCTATGCTTGCTAAACATGCAAATAGTGCATCATAAAATATAACTCAGTTAAAATACTTTATTATAACGTCAGTTCACTCTCAAGAAGAAAATACTTCTCACCTTATTCTATATATTTCTCGAAATTCTCGATTTTTTCTGTAAAAAGAAAATCAAATGTTTTCACTCTCTCGCTCTGAAATCTTATTTAATGTTTGTAATCCGACAAAAGGAAAAAAAAACGTAAGTATACATAATTTATTTATCTTTTCTAATTCAGCTAGAAATTTTAGCTGTGAACATACGTTTATTTTTTCTGTAGATGGCCAATTAGCTTTGCAGAAAATAGCGGCTTAAAAGGGGTAGTTTTTTGCTCTTAAGTTTACTTAACCACACGTATTCGTAGTGTTGTTCCTCATTAAGCTTAGAGACTATAAAAAATGCGCGAACATTTTATTCTCAAAAGCACTTTGAACTTCTAGTCTCATTCTGAAGGCAAAAACATTCTTATTGCGATGGTTTTTCATTTACCCGCAGTGAAAGAAACCAAGCAGAGAAAACGTGATTTCTAAGCTAACAAATTGTCAAGTCCAGAGATTTTTCTACTCAAGAATGTACGGCACTTTATTTACATTAACACAGAAAAATTATCTCTGGTAAGAAGTAAGTTTTCTGTAAAATTATATTATTTAATAACCAACGAGAATTTAAAAATTTAAATTCTAATTGCATTTATTTAAAAAAAAAAAATGGATTAAAAACTTGTGTAAAGCTAATTTACTGACAAACATGATATTTAATTTTTAGTTTTAGAATTACCGCAGAGAGAACTCTTCAGTCAATATATAGTTTGTGAGAGTGACAAGCTAAAGTGGATATGCGAGTTCATAAACATGCTCCTCTCTCAGACAAGACACATTAGTTCGGCATAAACCATGAGGGGGTGTGGTCAAATTAATTTGTCTTGCCGAAGAGGTAAGCACACTTATGAACCCACATCCACTTGTAGCTTCTCACCATATTAACTCAAGAGTTAAAAAGAGTTACACTGAGAAAATAAACCTCTAGCCAAGCAGCTTTATTTCTAGGTTAGGGTTCCTCGGGACAAAACAAACAAAACACCGGCGATGACAATCAAATTTCTAGGATACCGGAGCATATGCTCTGCTAAAATCAATTAAGTGCTTTGCAGGTGCTATATCAACAACCTCTCTCTGCTAAATTTAATCAAAAATTGGTTGTATTTAGTCAACTTATTTTCTCAGTGTAACTCTGTGTTGAAAAGGAAGGAAGAATACATTTTTCTAAAGTATTTCTCGAACTTTTATAATCTTCCCCCAGTTTAAGATTGTTATATATAAATTATTGATCGAATCCATTTCGGATGGATTCAAATCCATCTTGGAATCCATCCATTTTGGATGCCAGAAAATCAATGCAGGCAGTCCGATGGTGCAGCAGGAATCAACTTCATATAAAAGTATGTTTTTCTGATTGGGATAACAAAAGTACCTCAAATAAAATCGCCAAGAAAAATATCAAAAATTTAAAAGTTTCAAAATATATTTTTCCAACATAGAAAAATTTTCAAAAGACAAAATTTCTAAAGTAAAAGGTTTCCAAAATTTCTTAAGAATTTACAAAATATGAAGTTTAAATTGAAGACAATAGTTTTTTAAAGAAGGGGACAAAATTCCTGATGTAATTTGAAGCAAGAATAAAAATCACAAATTTTATTTGAAATTTAAAGAAAAGAATTGAAACTCCAAGGAAACAATTTGACTATGATTAAAATAACTGAAAATTGAATAAAATAATTTTAAAAAGAAGGTAATTAGGTAATAACAAAAAAAAATGAAATTGAAAACAAAATGGAAGAAAAAAAGTATGTTTTTCTGATTGGGATAACAAAAGTGCCTAAAATAAAATCGCCAATCCGAAATTGCCAAGAAAAATATCAAAAACTTAAAAGTTTGAAAATATATTTTTCCAACATAGAAAAAGTTTCAAAGGGCAAAATTTCTAAAATAAAAGGTTTTCAAAATTTCTTAAGAATTTCCAAAATATAAAAGTTTTAAAAATAGTGTGGTAATTTTTGCATTCGTTCTCGTTCTATTTTTTTTGCACAAAATTTTATAATATTATTAATTAGATTAGTTTGAAAATATTACATTATAATTCACATAGATTATTAAAATTGGGGAAATTTGTTAATCTGCATAATATAAACAAACTCTTTCTTACTAATTTTTAATAAATAGACACTTTCAAAAATTAATAAATCATTTAGGAAATAAAAATCAGAAATCATTGTTTAAAAGATACTTGCCTTTCTGTAAACTTAGAAATGTTTGTAAATTTCATTTAAGGAAGTTTTCTCTATTTACATAACCTCAAACTAGAAACTCGTTTTTCACCCCAAATAAAACTATTATTAAAATTAATTTCACCAAATTTTGAAATATGCAGTTCTACATTTTCTTGAAAAATTTTGGTTTAACTAAAATTTGTTGTCAAATAATAATTATTTAACATTTCATGTTTTTTCTTTAAATTCAATGAACAACTGCAATTTTCATCTAATTCTGAGAAATAATAGCTCATTTTTCTCATTAAAACATTCTCTGCAGTTTTATTTGTTGGGTTTTGTTAAATAATATATTTTTTTTAAAGTTATTAGACAAATAAAATTTGTTCATTACGTATTTTTTAAACAAAATGTTATTTAACAAAATCTAACAAACAAAATTGTAGAGAATGTTTGAACGAGAAAAATGAGCTATTTTTTGTCAAAATTGGATGGAAATTAATGTTATTCATTGAATTTAAAGAAAAAACATAAAAGTTTAAATAGTTATTATTTGACAACAAATTTTAGCTCAAGCAAATTTTTTTTGAAAAATGTACAACTGAATCTTTTAAAATTTCATGAAATAAGTTTTAACAATATTTTTCTTTGGGGTGAAAAACGACTTTTTAGTTTGAGGTTATGTAAATGGAGAGAACCTCCTTAAATAAAAACTTTAAAAATACCTTTCGTTATCATATTAAATGCAGTTTGTAACGTCTGAATTAAATAAAATTTGAAAATGTTTAATTTTAAATATTGAATTTAATCAATTTACATAAATAGTAGTTTATTCAAACACAATTTATTATACAATTTATTTAAAATGAAAATTTTTTTATTGAGGTTAAGACAAGATTTCTTATATCGATAGTTAATAATATTTTAAATGTCAAATAAGATAAATTGAAAATAATTTCTTTAGGTCTTTCTCGTTCGCAATTTTTTTAATTTTGACAGATTTAATTTTGCATCGATTAAAACGAATGAAATAACGATTAATTACGTTTTTGTTGTCGGCTCGAAGACGATCGAAATTGAGAAACAAACGAGAAATTATCGGATCGAATTAAAAATACGGATAAATGAAAGTATGTATCAAAAATTGATTAAAAATGTAGATGACATCCTATGGCTTTCAAATATCCTAAAATATCATTCTCCTTAGGATAATTTTCATAATTTGTGACAACTAATAAAAACTCTTCCATTTTATACGGACAATCAAATTCAATGAACAAAAAAATCAACAATCTATTAAAAAAATTAACAAAAAAATAGACCATTAAAGTTGAATTTGGAATATACAAATTTTTCATAATTCTTTTAAAAAAGAATTTTTGGTACAAATGTCCACCAGAAAAAAGAATTTTTGGAAAAAATGTCCATTGGAAAAAACAAAAAAAGTACTGTTTTTCTGCTTTAAAAATAAAAAGACACGTACTTTTTAAAATTATCCTAAATTTTTGTTTCAAGTTTTACAAATTAATTAAGATTTTCACAAAAAAAAAGTTTTTTATCAATTTTGTCTTTAAAATCTCCTAATTTACACATTTTTCAAGCTTTTAGTTGCTTTTCGGCTCATATTTCTCTATTTTTTATTTAAACTATTGATTATCACAAATAATTTTTTTAATTTTAAGAAAATTACAAAAAAAGTATCTCAAAAGCCATATTTTTTTCTTTAAAATTTTCAGGGTTTTTAGGTACTCTCTAAATCTAAATTAGTCAAAAATAACTAATATGAAAGCGAAACCTCAGACACTATTTCCAATAGTTATATTACTACTAATCATTTAGTAAAAAATAACTAATTATTAGACAAATTCATTTTTAGGTTATGTTAAAATAACTATATTATAGCAATATATAACTATATTATATATAGCTATTATAGCAAAATTCTGTTTACTAATTATGTTAGTCTAATTTCAATTATTATTTAGTTATTTTTTTACTAATAATAAATCATATTTTACTAATAATAAGTTATTTTTAACTAATTCAGATTTGGAGAGTACTCAAGTGTACAGCATACCATAAAAATTCATATAGTATTTTTTTGTTTCTTGGGAGAAAAAAATTAATTTCTATTTTTTCTGAAAAACCACCTAAATTTCGGAATTTTTAAGATTGAAGATCATTCTTAAGGCCCTTTGTTTCAATTTTTAATGTTATTTTTAAAATTATCATAAAAAGTAATAAATGCTGATAAATAACAATATTGTCTAACTTTTTTGAAAGAGGAAAAATTTATTTTTAAGTTGGTGTTAAAAATAAAATATTGTTATATTAAGGATATAATATTCCTCAAATAAGAAAAATAATCTTAAAATAAGAAGCATTTTCTTAAATTAAGTAGCATATTCTTAAATTAAGAATATTTCCTTATATCCTTAATTATTAATAAAAATAAACTAAAAAATAGTTAAAATTTGACTAGATAAATTAGTAAAAAGAGTTTTACTAAAATATTAGTTATTTCGACAGGACCTAAAAATGAATTTCACTAATGATTAATTATTTTTTAACAAATGATTAGTAGATAGAAATATAATTATTTAAATTAGTGACTGTGTTTTTGCTTTTTAATTAGTTACTTTTAACTAATTCAGATTTAGAAAGTAGAATTTAACAATTTGGATGTAATCAATTTGCATTTGAAGATTTCTACATTGGCATATAAAATTTGTTACTTATAACGAATGTAAATTTAACTTTTAACTCTCAGTAAAAATTATGAGCTAATATATATTATAAAGTCAATACATTAATATAATATATATTAGCGAATATAGCTACACTAAATAAACAGTATTCTTTATTTGAGATTTATTCTTGGAGTTCAATTAAGAATCAAATATTCTTTTATAAAGGATATAAAATATTCTTAAATGAAGAATATTTTTCTTCTTTTTAAGAATATTATACCCTTAATAGAAGAACATTTTAGTCTTAAATAGTCGCCAAGAATAATTCTCAAATAAAGAATTTGTTAGCGATTATTACTATAATTATGATATTTTTAAAAATAGAATTAAAAATTGAAACTAATGGCCGCGAAGGAAAGATTTTTAATCTTAAGAATTGCGAAGTTTAGGAGGTTTTTTTTCGAAAAAGAAGAAAACAATTTTTTTCTCCCAATTACCTATTGTTTTTTATTAATGTTTTTCACTTTTCTTGATAACTTTTTAAAACAGGATAAAAAATTTGAAAAATGATGCAAGGAGCGACTAAAAAGCTTGAAAAATGTGTAAATAACGAGATTTTGATGAGAAATTGTAAAAAAAAATTTGTTAATTTAAAAAAAAAACTTAAAATAAAAGAAATTCTATGAAACACGAGAACGATGTTCAAATGAGAATATTTAGTACAAGATTAAATTCAAATAATATAAAATAAAAGAATAAAGGCTTTCAAAAAAGTAGCAAATTGGGAGATTTAAAAAGTGTAGATAAAAGCACCAAATAAATGTTTTCGAAAATTCGTAATTAAACGATAAAAACTAAACAATTTAAAAGAAGCAAAAATGCTTCTTAGAAATCGAAAAATGATGACAAAATTAAAGAATTAATTAAAAAGCAGGGAAGAACTGAAGAAAAATTAAATAAATAAGAAGAAAATAGAGAAATATTTTTTCCTTATCTAACAAATTAAAAAAAATGTAAAATGTACAAAAAATAAAATTAAAAAATGTATTTATCAAGATAAATGAAAAGAAAGTCCACAGAAGAAACTTAAAAATCCTTTAAAAATAAAAAAGTTTAAAACCAAACACATTTTTATAATATTACCTACAGTTAAAATAAGTGCAACAATAAATTTAGAAAAATAAAGAAAATCTAAAAACTTTATGAAAGAATAAGTAAGTTTGCAAAAAATGACCCACAAAATAGACAAGATGTAAAAAAAATTGAATAAACTTACAAAACAAATGAGAGTAATTATTTTTAGAAATATGGAAATTATTATGAAAATCAGTGGAATAAAATGTTTAATGAATGTTATAATAACGAAAAAAATAATTTGCATAAAAAGAGGAATATTAAAGAAAATCCTAAAATAAAAAGACAAATAAAAAAACAGAAAAATTATCAAAGTTAAAAAGAGAAAAAACTTAAAATTTTGTAAAAATAAGAGATTATGTGCTAAAAATTAAACAGTTTTGAAAAATTGAAATCTTTTAAAAATCTTGTAAGAACATTAAGAATATGGCTTAATTGACGTTTGGAATTTATATAATTACTAGCGTAACAACCCTCGCTCGCTAACGCTCGCTCGTTTTTTATTTCTTTTATATATTTCTTTACTTTATGTATTCTTGAACATATATATAAATCTATAAATTTATAAATTTTAATAATCTATATTCTAATTCATATTAAGTCGATGCGGCCAATTTTTAAAAGAATATGATAATTGAATAACTTAAAAAGTAGTAAATTGTAATATGTATTATGTAATAATAATATATATTTTTAAATTGTTTTATAATTAATTATTAATTTTTTTTAGAAATATAAAATTAATTTTTAAAATTTTATTTGCTTTATTTTAAAAATAATATCTAGTATTCTCAAAAAGATTGTTTTAAAAAATATTGCCAGTAATAATGATAATAATACTAAATATTAATTAATAACAAATTATAACTTCCTAACATTAAAAAAAAGGCGTTTGAAAAAAGTATAAATACATAAAATCGATTGCATCTATAAACAACTAACTAAAAAATATCTTGATAAAAAAATTATAATTTAAAAAGCAATATAATAGAAAGGTTCTAAAAAATATATTTCGAATACAACAAGAAACAAAGAAGTAATAATAATAAAAGATGAAAACATATGTGCAGTAGCTTTTTAACAGACTTATACATGCGCAAAAGCTCCAAAAGGCAGTTACGCATGCGCAGTACTTTCCTATGAACGATACTTGTTACAGTAACAAAGAAAAATTAATGTCAAAAAATGTAATTGTCAAAGCAAATAGAGAAACAAGTTAACAAAAAAGTTAAAAACATTGCGTAAAGTATATAGTAATGCGCAATAGGTTCCTATGCCAGTAAAGCATGCGCAGTAGTTTTCTATGAACAAAAAACATGCGCAGTTGTAAAAATGTGAAGTATAAATGACATTTTAACTATTCTAAGGTAAAAAAATGTAGAAAAATGTGTAAACAAAAAAGTTCCATGTAATGCGTAAAACCTATAATTTATAAGAGTAAATTGCACAAAACGCAGCTGTGGTGCACTACTGCGCAAGTGCAACAATATGTTGTGCATAAAAAAATGTTCAGTTTAACATGTTTGACACGAATAATGCCAGTGCGCATTGTTACAAACTCTAATAACATGATAAATTGAACATTTTTGTAAGTAACCTATTGGAAAAAGTAGGTGAACTTTGAAGTCTGTACGACGATGAACGAAGTTTTCTCGGTATCATATTAATATAATAGAAGATTACAACGTACAATTTTATGAATATTGGGAGAACTTTCAAACTCTTTATTCTCAATAAATAAGTAAATTTTCACAAAACTTTTTTAAACACTAATTATATGGAAGATTTTCTGACAGTATGTTAAATATTTATTACCCCCCCCCCCCCCCGGTACCCCTAGAAAATGGTTTTTAAAAGTATGAAAAATTGAAAACTTTCAGATCAAAATTTGTTACATTTTATAAATATTTTAAAGAAAAAAAGAATAAAATTAATAAAATTAAATACACTTTTAATGTTTTTATTATTTTTTATATTCAATAATATAAATTTTTCTATTAAATTTCTTGAATTCCAATATTTAGATTGAATTTTGAATATTCTTTTCTATTATGGGTCATTAATTACAATAATAATGAAAAAAAAAACAATTTTAACCAATTTTTTAAATAAAGGTACCTTTGCGCATGTGCAGTTATCATGTTACTGTGTTACGCGTGCGCAATAATAAAACGGATTTTTACTGCGCACTTATTAAAAAAAGTATGCTATATGTACTGAAAATGTACTTATCTAGTAAAGTACCGCACTGCGCATGCGTAATTTTTGAATTTAATTAGAGCTCATGTGTGACTATCACTGTGCATGATTGCGCATGTGTAACAGCAATACAAAACAACTGCGCATGTGAAATGTTTGTTAAGTATTGCGCACGTTTACACAGCTGTGGTGCACTACTGCGCATGTGCAACAATATGTTGTGCATAAAAAAATGTTCAGTTTAACATGTTTGACACGAATAGTGCCAGTGCGCATTGTTACAAACTATAATAACATGGTAAAATGAACATTTTTGTAAGTAACCTATTGGAAAAAGTAGGTGAACTTTGAAGTCTGTTCCACTATGAACGAAGTTTTCTCGGTATCGTATTAATATAATAGAAGATTACCACGTACAATTTTATGAATATTGGGAGAACTTTCAAACTCTTTATTCTCAATAAATAAGTAAATTTTTACAAAACTTTTTTAAACACTAATTATATGGAAGATTTTCTGACAGTATGTTAAATATTTATTACCCCCCCACCCCCCGGTACCCCTAGAAAATGGTTTTTAAAAGTATAAAAAATTGAAAACTTTTAGATCAAAATTTGTTACACTTTATAAATATTTTAAAGAGAAAAAGAATAAAATTAATAAAATTAAATACACTTTTAATGTTTTTATTATTTTTTATATTATTAATATAAATTTTTCTATTAAATTTCTTGAATTCCACTATTTAGATTGAATTTTGAATATTCTTTTCTATTGTGGGTCATTAATTACAATAATAATGAAAAAAAAAACAATTTTAACCAATTTTTTAAAGAAAGGTACCTTTGCACATGTGCAGTTATCATGTTACCGTGTTACGCATGCGCAATAATAAAACGGATTTTTACTGCGCACTAATTAAAAAAAGTATGCTATATGTACTGAAATTGTACTTATCTGGTAAAGTACCGCACTGCGCATGCGTAATTTTTGAATTTAATTAGAGCTCATGTGTGACTATCACTGTGCATGATTGCGCATGTGTTACAGCAATACAAAACAACTGCGCATGTGAAATGTTTGTTAAGTAGTGCGCACGTTTACACAGCTGTGGTGCACTACTGCGCATGTGCAACAATATGTTGTGCATAAAAAAATGTTCAGTTTAACATGTTTGACACGAATAGTGCCAGTGCGCATTGTTACAAACTATAATAACATGGTAAAATGAACATTTTTGTAAGTAACCTATTGGAAAAAGTAGGTGAACTTTGAAGTCTGTTCGACGATGAACGAAGTTTTCTCGGTATCGTATTAATATAATAGAAGATTACCACGTACAATTTTATGAATATTGGGAGAACTTTCAAACTCTTTATTCTCAATAAATAAGTAAATTTTCACAAAACTTTTTTAAACACTAATTATATGGAAGATTTTCTGACAGTATGTTAAATATTTATTACCCCCCCCTCCCCCCGGTACCCCTAGAAAATGGTTTTTAAAAGTATGAAAAATTGAAAACTTTCAGATCAAAATTTGTTACACTTTATAAATATTTTAAAGAGAAAAAGAATAAAATTAATAAAATTAAATACACTTTTAATGTTTTTATTATTTTTTATATTATTAATATAAATTTTTCTATTAAATTTCTTGAATTCCAATATTTAGATTGAATTTTGAATATTCTTTTCTATTGTGGGTCATTAATTACAATAATAATGAAAAAAAAAACAATTTTAAACAATTTTTTAAAGAAAGGTACCTTCGCACATGTGCAGTTATCATGTTACCGTGTTACGCATGCGCAATAATAAAACGGATTTTTACTGCGCACTAATTAAAAAAAGTATGCTATATGTACTGAAATTGTACTTATCTGGTAAAGTACCGCACTGCGCATGCGTAATTTTTGAATTTAATTAGAGCTCATGTGTGACTATCACTGTGCATGATTGCGCATGTGTTACAGCAATACAAAACAACTGCGCATGTGAAATGTTTGTTAAGTAGTGCGCACGTTTACACAGCTGTGGTGCACTACTGTGCATGTGCAACAATATGTTGTGCATAAAAAAATGTTCAGTTTAACATGTTTGACACGAATAGTGCCAGTGCGCATTGTTACAAACTATAATAACATGGTAAAATGAACATTTTTGTAAGTAACCTATTGGAAAAAGTAGGTGAACTTTGAAGTCTGTTCGACGATGAACGAAGTTTTCTCGGTATCGTATTAATATAATAGAAGATTACCACGTACAATTTTATGAATATTGGGAGAACTTTCAAACTCATTATTCTCAATAAATAAGTAAATTTTTACAAAACTTTTTTAAACACTAATTATATGGAAGATTTTCTGACAGTATGTTAAATATTTATTACCCCCCCCCCCCCGGTACCCCTAGAAAATGGTTTTTAAAAGTATGAAAAATTGAAAACTTTCAGATCAAAATTTGTTACATTTTATAAACATTTTAAAGAAAAAAAGATTAAAATTAATAAAATTAAATACACTTTTAATGTTTTTATTATTTTTTATGTTCAATAATATAAATTTTTCTATTAAATTTCTTGAATTCCAATATTTAAATTGAATTTTGAATATTCTTTTCTATTATGGGTCATTAATTACAATAATAATGAAAAGAAAACAATTTTAACAAATTTTTTAAATAAAAGTACCTTTGCGCATGTGCAGATATCATGTTACCGTGTTACGCATGCGCAATAATAAGACGGAATTTACTGCGCACTTATTAAAAAAAGTATGCTATATGTAGTGAAAATTTAATTATCTGGTGAAGTACAGCACTGCGCATGCGTAATTTTTGAATTTAATTAGAGCACATGTGTGACTATGACTGTGCATGATTGCGCATGTGTAACAGCAATACAAAACAACTGCGCATGTGAAATGTTTGTTTAGTAGTGCGCACGTTTACACAGCTGTGGTGCACTACTGCGCATGTGCAACAATATGTTGTTCATAAAAAAATGTTCAGTTTAACATGTTTGACACGAATAGTGCCAGTGCGCATTGTTACAAACTATAATAACATGGTGAAATGAACATTTTTGTAAGTAACCTATTGGAAAAAGTAGGTGAACTTTGAAGTCTGTACGACGATGAACGAAGTTTTTTCGGTATCGTATTAATATAATAGAAGATTACCACGTACAATTTTATGAATATTGGGAGAACTTTCAAACTAGTTATTCTCAATAAATAAGTAAATTTTTACAAAACTTTTTTAAACACTAATTATATGGAAGATTTTCTGACAGTATGTTAAATATTTATTACCCCCCCCCCCCCCCGGTACCCCTAGAAAATGGATTTTAAAAGTATGAAAAATTGAAAACTTTCAGATCAAAATTTGTTACATTTTATAAACATTTTAAAGAAAAAAAGATTAAAATTAATAAAATTAAATACACTTTTAATGTTTTTATTATTTTTTATGTTCAATAATATAAATTTTTCTATTAAATTTCTTGAATTCCAATATTTAAATTGAATTTTGAATATTCTTTTCTATTATGGGTCATTAATTACAATAATAATGAAAAGAAAACAATTTTAACAAATTTTTTAAATAAAAGTACCTTTGCGCATGTGCAGATATCATGTTACCGTGTTACGCATGCGCAATAATAAGACGGAATTTACTGCGCACTTATTAAAAAAAGTATGCTATATGTAGTGAAAATTTAATTATCTGGTGAAGTACAGCACTGCGCATGCGTAATTTTTGAATTTAATTAGAGCACATGTGTGACTATGACTGTGCATGATTGCGCGTGTGTAACAGCAATACAAAACAACTGCGCATGTGAAATGTTTGTTTAGTAGTGCGCACGTTTACACAGCTGTGGTGCACTACTGCGCATGTGCAACAATATGTTGTTCATAAAAAAATGTTCAGTTTAACATGTTTGACACGAATAGTGCCAGTGCGCATTGTTACAAACTATAATAACATGGTGAAATGAACATTTTTGTAAGTAACCTATTGGAAAAAGTAGGTGAACTTTGAAGTCTGTACGACGATGAACGAAGTTTTTTCGGTATCGTATTAATATAATAGAAGATTACCACGTACAATTTTATGAATATTGGGAGAACTTTCAAACTAGTTATTCTCAATAAATAAGTAAATTTTTACAAAACTTTTTTAAACACTAATTATATGGAAGATTTTCTGACAGTATGTTAAATATTTATTACCCCCCCCCCCCGGTACCCCTAGAAAATGGTTTTTAAAAGTATGAAAAATTGAAAACTTTCCGATCAAAATTTGTTACATTTTATAAACATTTTAAAGAAAAAAAGATTAAAATTAATAAAATTAAATACACTTTTAATGTTTTTATTATTTTTTATGTTCAATAATATAAATTTTTCTATTAAATTTCTTGAATTCCAATATTTAAATTGAATTTTGAATATTCTTTTCTATTATGGGTCATTAATTACAATAATAATGAAAAGAAAACAATTTTAACAAATTTTTTAAATAAAAGTACCTTTGCGCATGTGCAGATATCATGTTACCGTGTTACGCATGCGCAATAATAAGACGGAATTTACTGCGCACTTATTAAAAAAAGTATGCTATATGTAGTGAAAATTTAATTATCTGGTGAAGTACAGCACTGCGCATGCGTAATTTTTGAATTTAATTAGAGCACATGTGTGACTATGACTGTGCATGATTGCGCATGTGTAACAGCAATACAAAACAACTGCGCATGTGAAATGTTTGTTTAGTAGTGCGCACGTTTACACAGCTGTGGTGCACTACTGCGCATGTGCAACAATATGTTGTTCATAAAAAAATGTTCAGTTTAACATGTTTGACACGAATAGTGCCAGTGCGCATTGTTACAAACTATAATAACATGGTGAAATGAACATTTTTGTAAGTAACCTATTGGAAAAAGTAGGTGAACTTTGAAGTCTGTACGACGATGAACGAAGTTTTTTCGGTATCGTATTAATATAATAGAAGATTACCACGTACAATTTTATGAATATTGGGAGAACTTTCAAACTAGTTATTCTCAATAAATAAGTAAATTTTTACAAAACTTTTTTAAACACTAATTATATGGAAGATTTTCTGACAGTATGTTAAATATTTATTACCCCCCCCCCCCCCGGTACCCCTAGAAAATGGATTTTAAAAGTATGAAAAATTGAAAACTTTCAGATCAAAATTTGTTACATTTTATAAACATTTTAAAGAAAAAAAGATTAAAATTAATAAAATTAAATACACTTTTAATGTTTTTATTATTTTTTATGTTCAATAATATAAATTTTTCTATTAAATTTCTTGAATTCCAATATTTAAATTGAATTTTGAATATTCTTTTCTATTATGGGTCATTAATTACAATAATAATGAAAAGAAAACAATTTTAACAAATTTTTTAAATAAAAGTACCTTTGCGCATGTGCAGATATCATGTTACCGTGTTACGCATGCGCAATAATAAGACGGAATTTACTGCGCACTTATTAAAAAAAGTATGCTATATGTAGTGAAAATTTAATTATCTGGTGAAGTACAGCACTGCGCATGCGTAATTTTTGAATTTAATTAGAGCACATGTGTGACTATGACTGTGCATGATTGCGCGTGTGTAACAGCAATACAAAACAACTGCGCATGTGAAATGTTTGTTTAGTAGTGCGCACGTTTACACAGCTGTGGTGCACTACTGCGCATGTGCAACAATATGTTGTTCATAAAAAAATGTTCAGTTTAACATGTTTGACACGAATAGTGCCAGTGCGCATTGTTACAAACTATAATAACATGGTGAAATGAACATTTTTGTAAGTAACCTATTGGAAAAAGTAGGTGAACTTTGAAGTCTGTACGACGATGAACGAAGTTTTTTCGGTATCGTATTAATATAATAGAAGATAATGACTTAAAGATATAAAAATGTAATACTATTTTTTGCTATCTACATGCCAAAAATTTGTAAATCGTAGGTATTTTGATCATCTGTATTATCACAATTTTTAAAATTTTATAAACATTATTAAAATATTAAAATTGAAATTTTGAAGTTTTATCCACAAATCTGTGGGTTTTGTTTATGGTTTGCGATGTTTTATATGCAGTATTAGACATCCGGAAAATTGTAAAAATTTTTTAATTTAAATCAATAACAGCCTTGGTCTATTATATAACTTTATTATTTTTTAAAAATAAAATTTTTACATAATATATTCTTTAATTATAAAATAAATAATTTCATCATTCTATTTTTCGTTTCAATATTTTTATTTTACTCTATGTGCTTGAATTACAAGCAACGAATTGACGCTGTTTATTATCGCTTGTAAGTTTAAATGACATGTATATCTGAGTAACTAGAGACAGTAACAAATGCTGATATTCTTTCATTTATGTTCTGTCACATTGTTACCCTACGGCTAAAGCTTATTCTCAAGACAAAATGCCTGGAGCATTCCAACATGCGAAGTACGATGAATAGTGTATTGTCTCTTATTATAAAGACAAGTAAATAAGCCTTCTACTTGCAAAAATTGATATAATCATTAAAGGATTATTTTTTTAAACTTAAATTTTCTTCACATAAAGAAGTTTCTTATCAACTTGACTCTCTGTCCACTTTCAATAAGTTACGAACAATCTCACCTCTTCAAGGGAGAATTTTCTTTTACTGAAAAAAGGGGAAGAAAATATTTGATGAATTTTACGTTTCAACTTTCTTTAAACTTTGAGAAAAGTTTCCCAGCGAAAAAGGCATCTTAACTGTAGACTCCGACAAGTTGTGAAATTTGAACTTTAAGCTTTTTCAAACGTAACTTTTACAGGATTTTTGTTTCATCAAGCACATAATTTCCGGGAGCAAATAAGTTGTAAACATGTTTTTAAATTTCGATTTTACTTGTTTTTTTTATCTATTAATTTATTGTTTATTTATTCCAACTTTATATAATGTCGTATATGTAGGTATATAAAAAATAATAATAGTGTTTGTTATAAAAAAATATTCATTACCTCGTGAAATTTATGTTCAATGTTTCTTTAATGAGAAAATATCGTACATTGCAGAAAATCTTGTACATATTGAACGAAGAAAAAGCACAGCTGGCGTATTCGAAACAACGATAACCACGCGTGCACAATATTTTTTCGGTTATGTCTTCGTAGATAACACCCAATTGTTTGTTTTTTTTTTCCTTTTTTCCTCAAAACGACTTTTCTAATCCATTAATAGCCGAGACTGTTATATTTTTCTTACTTTATTTGTGACACGTACTTTTTAATAAATATCAATTATAACAATAAATTTACGAACACAAAAGTTTAAAAACTTGTGAAATTGACAATAATTTTTCCATTTTCAGCAGAAAACTACAATGCAGGTAATTTAAAAGAAAAAGGACAAAATGCAGCGAAAATGTGCGATTATTTTCGATGAAATTTCATCATAAAAGAATGGTAGAGCAATTTTAGATTTTTGGCTTTAAATGTTGGCATTCGAATAAAAGAAAAATCAAAGCAAACCCTTGTACGGAGCAGAACGTATCCAAGGACTTTTTCTAAGCCCGGGTAGTTTCTAGCTGGTCGCTCTCTAAGGCTGAATGGCTCTTGAAGTCTCGAAAAAAGAAGCTGAATGAAAGCTTGAATTTGGGAGACATCGAAGCTTGACATGATTCTTAAAACCGGCTGCCTTTGGCACTTTCTCGTTTCTCCTAGACTTTTCAAATTAAAGGGTGAAAAACATCTTTCTCAGTTTCGCATCAATTACAAAATAAACCTTTGTGTCATTCAAGCTTTAAAAATGCTGTTTGATGTTTTTTTTTGACAAATGTTCTTATCCAGAAAAGAATTCTGTAATTAAATTAGTTTATGGTAAATTATGATCCGTGTCACCTAATTTTAAATTATGAATGGTTGAAAAACAGTTTAAAATTTTATATTTACGGACAGCGAAATGCTTTTTCTGCATAAAAAATGGAGTTAATATTTTCAGTGAACGAGGAAGTTTTATTTGAACATAATAAAAAAATATATAGCTGAAATTATACTGTTAGAACAAAAAGAAATAATTTTTCCAGATAATGCGGGATTTTAAAGGATTGAAACAAATCCTTTCAATAAAAAACGTAATCTTGCTTAATGATGTATAAAAAAAAGTTGAATTTATAGTTTCAGTAAACAGTTGTAGAGTATTAAAAACTGAATTTATGCAACGTAACTAGAAGGAAATAAACTTAATAATAAAACTCAAACTGAGCTCAATAATAAAACTGAATATAGTTATAGTTGTATTAAAATTATAGTTAGTTTAGTAGATATAAAAACAATTTGTAATGATTCGAATAAATGAACAAAACTAATTTAAAAAAGTGTTATAATAAAATTCTTTTAATGATGAAACAATTAAAAGTATAAAATTGAACCAGGTAGATGTGCTCATCTGCTAAGTACTCAAATTATACTGCGAATAAATCAAGTTCAAAATCAATTTGTAAAATCAAGCAGCTTAAATTTAATTCAAAATTAATTATTGGAAAATTCCGAACAAGAGCGAACGAGTATTAAAATCAGTATTATAAAATAAATGAGTTTTGAAGATACAAGAAGATGAAGTTAAAAATAAACTCAGAATCAATAATAATTATCAGTCAACAGCGGTTTTATAGTAAAATAATAATTTATTTATTTATAAGTAGATTTACAGGCTTAAGAAAACCTTAGACTTTATTATCAAAATAAATATTCTAATATATACAAACAGAGATATAAAAACTAAAGTATATAAGGGTGAAAATAAAATAAAACGTTAAAATATTTTCCTGAATAAACAATTAAATAATATAATTAAAATTTAATAGTTTTAATTATTCACATTTTAAAGAGCATGATTTTTTCGACCAGATACCATGAATTAAGTTGATTTAGTTTTTATTAAATCAGGTTTAAAATCTATAAATTCTAAAAGAATTTTTTTTCAAATATAAATAAATATGTATTTTGTGATTTAAAATATTAACTTTATAGAATAAATTCTTTTTTATTTCACCACAACTACCATTTATAATTTTTTAAACAAATTATTGTTATAAAACTAAGTCTTTCCAAATTCATAGAGACAGACAATTTTTTCATAGTTTTACAAGTTGTTGAGCTTCGGTTTAAAATAAATAATAATATTTATGAGTTATTTATTACTATTATCATTTTTTCCTAATTTTGTTTTTAATCGAAGTTAAATTAACCCGAATTTTTACTAAACAAATTTTTTTTTATCACCGAATGTTTATTCAACTGAATCTTTATCTTATAATTTTTTTTTACGAGCCTACATTGTTATTTTAAAGAATTCTAATTAATGAAACAAAATTTAAATTTATCAAAATTCTCTTTTAAAGAATTTCAAGTGATTAGAATTTCTAAATGACAGAATTATTATTTGTCCAAATCTTTATCTGCCTGAATTTTTTTTTGTACGAATTGATATTCTTAATACAATTCATGAAACACCAAATTGACCGAAATTGCTAAAGACTGAACAAAAATCTTACTGAGAAGTTTAGCGCAAATTATCGGATTTTTAATTTTTTATTCGGATATTTGCAATTTCAGTCAATTGAAAATTCGGTGCTCTGAAACTGTTTTCAAACATCAATTCGTCTAAGATAATTTTTTATTGTAATCCTAAATCTTTACGTAAAATAATTTAATAATATACAGCACAGAAAGCAGGCACAATGCGCCTATAATCGAGAGTTTCGTGGCTTTCTCTTAATCCCTATTTCTCTCTCATACACTACCAGAAAAACTTTTTTTATCGATAATCGATAATCGATAATCTCTGTCTCTGTTTTTCACTATTTCCCTCTCTCTCAAACACAACCGCAAGTTGACAGCTATTGGCTGTGAATGACGAACGGACAGACGGACGGACAGACGATAAAAGTCTCAATATCGTATAACTTGCCTTAACTTACATAAGTTACGGTAATCTCCGTAACTTATGTAGCTTACGACAACCCAAACAACTTAAGTATCTCGCGGTAAGTTACGTATCTCAAGGTAACTTTTACGATAACTTACGCATCTTACGGTGACTTAAATAACTCGCAGTAACTTTTACGTAACTCGCGGTAACTGTTACAGTGTCGTCCAGCAGGATTTGCCCACCCATCATAATTTTTGTCTTTACAAAAAGTTTTATATTTTGTAAACTAACAAAGATAAAACAATAAATTAGGGCTTTTTTGAAGCTTATGTACTCTACTTTTAGGATATCTAATGAGAGGAAGAAAAAAAAATTTTTTCATTACTTAATTAATATTAACAATAGTCAAAAAATTCCACTTTTTTTTGGTAAATTTCAAACTGATGTATTTTTTAATATATAGGTAATTGTTTAAAAAAACAGCACTTTTTTTAAATTATATGTATAAGTCCAAAACGGTTGATTTTGAAAAAAAATGATTGAAAACAAAAACTTGCCTTCTAATGTGTAGAATCAGAAAAAAATATTTAGAATTAAAAAATAGAAATTTTTATTTACCATATTTTGAGTTTTTAAATTTTTTTTTAATTAGTCATAAGTGTAGAACGGTTGATTTTAGAAAAAAATTATTAAGAACAAAAATGTGCTTTCTTATGTGTAGAGTCAGAAAAAAATATTTAGAATTAAAATAAAAGAAAATTTTTTTTAACATATTTTTAAAAAACTCAAAATTTAGTAAAACAAATTTTTTTTTTAATTCTAAATACTTTTTTCAGTTTCTACATATAAGAAGGCACATTTTTGTTTGTAATGATTTTTTTCTAAAATCAACCATTCTGGACTTATGACTATTTAAAAAAAAATTTAAAAACTAAAAATACGGTAAAAAAAAATTTCTTTTTTTAAGGGCATGTGATGGAGTATGACGTCACTGGTATAGGCAAAATTTGTCCGTAACTTTTCTCTTACAATATTAAATATTTTGTCATGAAACTTGGTAGAATTACTTAAAATAACATTAGGAAGGTCTCTTAGACCCGAATTTGTTTGAATTTTGGCCCAAAATTAATTTTGGGAACTTTTCGAAAAATTGCAATATTTTTTAAAAATCAATTTTGAGCTAAAATTTAAACAAACTCGGGTCTGAGAGACCTTCTTAATGACATTTTAAGTAATTCTACCAAGTTTCATAAAAAAATATTCAATATTTTAAGAGAAAAGTTACGGACAAATTTTGCCTATACAAGTGACGTCATACTCCATCACATGCCCTTAATTCTAAATACTTTTTTCTGATTCTACAAATAAGAAGGCACACTTTTGTTCCTAATAATTTTTTCCAAAATCAACCGTTCTGGACTTATGCATAATTTAAAAAAAGTGTTGTTTTTTTTAACAATTACCTATATCTTTGTGAAAAAAAATCGCAGAACAATTTTTAAAAATTTGTTTTAATGGTGATAAAATTACCTTTCAAGTGCATTATCTGCCAATAAAATGTGATAATCTGTTTAAAAAATACATCAGTTTAAAATTTACCAAAAAAGAAATGGAATTTTTTTACTATTGTTAATATTAATTAAGTAATGAAAATTTTTTTTCTTTTACTCATTAAATATCCTAAAAATAGAGCACATAAACTTTAAAGAAAGCCTTCATTTTTTGTTTTATCATTATTTTTTTTCAAAATATAAAACTTTTTGTTACGACAAAAATTCTGATGGGTGGGGAAATCCTGCTAGACGGCACTGTACGTAACTTTCGTAACTAACGTAACTTATGGTAAATTTTGCGGTAACTTACATAACTCACGGTAACGTACGTAACTCGCGGTAGCTTCTACGGTAACTTACGTAACTCGTGGCTCTGAACGACAGACGGACGGACGGACGGACGACAAAGTCTCACTATAAGGGTTTCGGTCCTGAACCACGAAATCATAAAAATAATAATAAGTAAAATAAAATTTAATGATAATAAAATTGTTGTTAAAAAAATACCAGGATGAGATTTATTTAATGGTGCATATAAAATTTTAGCATAGGAAGGTTTGGGAAAATAATTATTAATTATATGTTATTTAAAAATTGGATTAAGAGAATTTCGGTAACTTAAAATTCGGTTCAATCAGAATTCTTTTAAATAAAATGTTGGGTAAATAAGAGAAATTCTGTAAAATGAAAATTATATTACATAAAAATCCGGTTATCTAAAAATTTAGTTCATTAAAAACGTTGGTTAATTTAAATTCGATGGAAAATAAATTCAAAAAATGAAAACTTTTGGTTGAAGTTTGAAATACCTAATATATGCATTGCTAGAATTTGAAAGTATTTAAAGTTTATAATAATTTAAACATGAATTGATGAAAATTTAAACCATAAAAATAGATACATGAAAAATAGATAATAATTGAAATTTATTATTATTGAAATTTGAATAATTCATAGTTCATAGTAATTAAAGTTTGAAGCAATTCAAATTCGTATGAATAAAATCAAATTTAAAATTTTTAATTTAATATAGGGCATTTCCACGTGTGACGCACGGATGTTTTTATTCTAATTTCTATTAGTTTTTATTTTCTGGTAACTTTAAATAGTTTTTTAACACAAAATGATGCTTATAATCTTAAACTAGTTAACAAACTTTTCGAAACCGTATATTAGAAACAAATTGTGTTTGTCTTTTACACCTTTTTTACCTTAAATAATGTCGCGTGACGTACGGACACGCATTTTAACATCTGAGTATAATTCATGAAAATTCTGCTAATTAATGTTTTCAAAATATTTAATATATATTAATATAAAGTATAGTATGTGTAGAAGTCATTACTATTGAATTAAATAATTTTTTACATATTTTTTCTTTTTGAATGAAAATTTATACTTTATTCAAAAAATGCATTATTATAAATACATAAATGTGTACGTCCATATGAAAAGGGCCCACTTTGGCACTATTGGACTTATCTATATGACCATATTCTTTATTAAATTTCGAACATTTCGAGAGGTCTTGGACCCCTTTAGATGAAAAATTCACAAAGTTATAAGCATTCAAAGTTAAAAGTATCAAAATCCTAGTTTTGAGAAAAACGAGTTTAAAGTTCAAGATTTCCATTAGCGCCCATGCATTTTTAAAATTAAAAATAAGATTTCTTTGTGTTTTTAATTACTATAAAGTTATTGTAAATGCATGATTCGACGAAGGACATTACGTAGTTTATTTTTCAGCAATAAAAAAAATTTCGAAAATCTGAATCTTCTTTAGAAAAATGCGAATATCTCGATAAATAAAATCGACAACCTGGGCCCTTTTCATATGGACGTACACAAATAATAAAATTTTAAAAATAAACAATCAATTGTTGCTCTGAATACAACAGATTAAGGTGAAAAAACTTAAAATGACATTTCATAAAAAGTACTAATCCAATTTTTTAATTCAATTTATTAGAAACAATTAAACATCTTAACCTGTATTTTCATTATTTTTTAAAAATAAATTTATTTTTGTCAGTGCGTCGGTGATATCAAACGAAATATGTATTTAAGTACAAAACTGATTATGGACAAAAGATGCAGAATAAAAAGTTAGCTTTGTGTCTGAAATTTCAAGTTTGAAATATCAATCGCTATTGTTTAATTACAAGAAGTCAATGAAAATTGAGCCAGGAAATAAACAAAAGTCTGTAAAATATTAGTTTAAAGTAACTTGTCACTTTAAGTAAAATTTCAACTTTCATTTTTGCTCAATTAAAAAGCATTAATATATGTTATTTAAATTATATTTTATGAAATTGCTTTCGAAATCATAAAATTTAAAGTTTTTTCTTTACCCCGAGTTACTTTTTTAGCATAAATAATTGAATTTAAAATTTCAACCTCATGTTCCTGTTTTCGTGGAAATGCCCATAATTTGTCAAAACAACTTTTTGTCGCACCAATCATTAGAAATTAAAATAAAAATAAGTTATAAAACTTGAAACTTTAATTATTTTGCAATTATGATTAATAAAAGTATGAAATAATTTAAATTTGAATCGATAGAAGTTGGGATTTTGTTAATTTGGGAAAATTAATATTCATATTAATAAAAATCTTGAAGAATGGTTTGTTATTAATCGAATTTCGTATTGTTTGAAGAAATTTCAAGAATCAGGAATTCTTATTAATAGAAGTTTGGAATAAATTAAGTTTGTACACAAGTTAAAATATTTTTTGTTCAAAAAAACTTAAAAAAAAAAATATTCCAACTTTTTGTAACATTACTATAAAAAAAGATTTTTTTAACTCATGAAGAAAATCTGATTTATTCTTTAAAATTTTTTTCTATTTATTAATATGTAACAAATATTAATATACATGCGATTTTGGGAATGTTAAGAACAGTTCTAATTTCAGAATAATAACGACTAAATAGATTATAGTATCAATTTAATTTTAATTTTTAAAAATCTACTGAATACTGATTGTTATTATAAAACTTTATTTTATAAAATAATAATAATTTGATATTTAAATTTTCAAATAAAAGTGTCCCAGCTGAGAAAATTGTACCCAACTATAAATTTAAGCTAAGGAGGATTAAATTCTCCAATTTCGTCTTGAATCCGGGAATATTCCCAAGGGAGAAATTGAACTTTAACAAAAATGAACTTGACTCTTTTTATTATGCAGAAGAAGGACGTGAAGGGTGTTAGAGGGTGGTAAAGGGTGTCGAGCCAATGCGCGAGCATGTACAGCAATTTCAGATCGTGTAAATATAGACCTGTGCAAGGTCGGGAAAAGAATGGGAGTGTCTCGAAAAAAAAAAAGGGGGGAAAAGACAACCACTTGGTGAGAATTGATTGGGTCATCCCCGCGGCAACCGGTGGACAAACACGATTGGGCTAAACATCACATGGGGGAAAAGCTTTCGACCACTCTTTAGTTTCTTTTTCAAAGAACCACAACATTCCACGGCACACCGCTGCCGCTTTTATCTTTTGTTTATCCTCGACACAATACAAGTAAAAAATCGACACGCGAACAATTGGCTACCTCAACGCCTGGCGGCACGATGAGGTGCCTCAGGCTCGACCTAATAACTCTCGGACTTTTCTTCTATTCCGGAAGTCTGGTCCAGGGCCAAAACAATTCTCAGCCAGGACCACCGTCGAGGCCAGTCAATCTTCGTAAGTTTTATTGATATTTTTAATTTTAAAAATTTAGTTTTTTATGGTAATAGTAATAAAATAATGAAAATACGCTGCAAAAAGTCGAGGTTAAAATTCTATACATTTAAACTCTATAATGATAAATTCTACATAGGCATTTCCAAGTGAAATTTACCTATCAAAAATTAAATTAAGCTTAATGTATATTTTTCAATTCTAGGGTGAAAAACATTGTATACGTAATTTTTTATTTGAATTTTGAAGGCCAAGTTCCGAAACCAATTTTCCGAAAGAAAATATTCCGAATATACACTTTTCCGAAAGTAAAAATTCCGAATCCAATTTTCCGAATATACATTTTTCGGAATATCAATTTTCCGAAATTAAATTATTCCGAATAGACAATTTTATATAATTAAAATAGTTTCCAATAAGTATTGTCTGTGAAAATGTTGTACTAGTCTATTTGTTTACATTTCCTAGGTTAGACGAGCTCTTGTGTGTACCAACACATAGCAATTGTTTTATTCCGCATACTTCTGACATCAGTTCACATTTGTCTCTTGAAATTGTAACTTAAAAGTTTCATTTTTAAAATTTAAAAGTTGTTAATGTATATAATTAGTTTAGTTATAAAATGACTTCCTAGATTATAATTTGCGGAAAAAAATTGCACACTGTTTTGTAATGCATAACTTTAATAACATAAAATTTCGGAATTCAAAACTGCTTTGTAATGCCAATTTTTAATAACAAAAAATTTCGGAATTCGGAATTATTAACCTTCGGAAAATTTGCATTCGGAAAATTGGATTCGGAATTTTTACTTTCGGAAAACTGTATATTTGGAATATTTTCTTTTTGGAAAATTGGTTTCGGAAAAATGACCGGGAATCCAACTTTACAATTATTTTAGCAAGAAAATTGATTCGTGTTTTTTTAATAACAAAATAACAATTTTTTATAAACAAATTAATTTTTTTCAAATTTGGGCGTGAAAAAAAATTTTTTTTTCTTTTAATAAGCTTAAAAATGTTACAAATAAAATGCAACAAGTCCCATAATGATCCGATTCTTAGTTTCATTCAAATAAATTTTATAAGTTCTTCGTGCCAGCTTTAAGTGTGTCGCAATTCGCGCGTAAAATAATTCGAAATGTTCAAAGCAATTCAGTGATCAAATGAAACATTTATTTATTAATACATATATTAATATACACATATTTTTTACACTTAGTATTTAAAATTTATCTACCCAGTTGCAGGACGAACTTATAAAATTTATTTAAATCAAACTAAGAGTCAGATCATTATGGGACTTGTTGCATTTTATTTGTAACACTTTTAAGTTTATTTAAAGAAAAAAAATTTTTTTTTTTCACGCCCAAATTTGAAAAAAATTAATTTGTTTATAAAAAATTGTTATTTTGTTATTAAAAAAACACGAATCAATTTTCGTGCTAAAATAATTGTAAAGTTGACAAGAAAATAAGTATTTTATCTCTTTACATAAATTTTGTATCTTCAATATTTTGCAAACTATAAACAATTGAAAAAAGGTCTAAATTTGCAAAATCAAAATTTTGAAAATTCGTAACTCAAAAACTTTGCCTTCAAAATTCAAATAAAAAATTACGTATACAGTATTTTTCACCCTAGAATTGAAAAATATACATTAAACTTAATTTAATTTTTTGATAGGTAAATCTCACTTGGAAATGCCCACATGTTAAATTCTACCTTTTTAAAATTCAACACATTTAAACTCTACAATAAGATTTTTTTATAAAACAGTAATATTAACTCCTATTTACTATAGGATTTAAATTAAATATAGGATTTAATTTATTTATTTAACTATGATGATTTATTTATTTATTGAACTATGAAATAGTTTAAAAAATTAAACAATGAATTTTAAATTTAAACAACATAGTTGAAAAATCATAAAAATAACTGTTCGAAATAATTGCAAATTGAACTACTTTTTTCGATTGGAAATCGAAAAAAAATAATTGAAATTGAAGAAAATGATAAAAAGTTGAGGAAATAAATTGAATATTTAAGAGTTAAATTAAAATTAGAAAAAATAATTGGTAACTGGAACAAATATTACAAAATGACGAAAATATTCCACAATTGAAAACATAATTAAAAAAATGTCTAGATTAATACACAACCGAACAAAATCATTTAAAAAATCAAAGAATAATTATAAAATTTTAAGGTACTAATTGAACATTGAAAAAATTGTAGAAAATAATTGAAAATTGCGGAAAATAATTAATATTAGAAAATAAAGAAATAATTGAAAAATGACGAGAATAATTAAAAAAATTTGAAAATATGTGAAAAATAACGAAAATAACTGTCAATTAATAACAAAATTCGAAAAATGACTAGATTAATAGACAACTGAAAAAAATAATTGAAAAAATTAAACAAGAAATATTAAATTTGAAGAAAAGAATTGTAAATTGAAAAATTAAGAAAAATGAAGGAATAATTGTTGGAATTAATTGCACATTTAAAAATTGAAGAATGGTATTAAAAACTTAAGAAAATAATTGAACAATTAAATTTGAAATTAAAGAAACTTAATGATAATCGAAATAATAGTAGATAAAAGGCAATAATAATAATAATAATAATAATAATAATAATAATAACAATTGTATTGTAATTTTAAAACAATTTTGATGAGTAAAAAAAGTAATTAAAAAAAGCCAAGAACTATTGAATATATAGGAATTAATAGAAAATCGATAAAAATAATTGAAAATTAAAGAAAATATTTGAGAATCGAAGAAAATAATTAAAAATTGAAGAAATAAATTGAAAATTTAAGAATTAAATGGAAATATCAAGAAAATAATTGATAATTAAAAAATAAAATTACAATATGACAAAAAATTAAAATGAAATATTGAAAAAAAAATCGAAAAATGATAAGAATAATCGGGATTAGAAATTTTTTTTTATAATTAATGAATAATCATAAAATTAATGGAGAATAATAAGTTGTCAATTAAAAATTGATGAAAATTATGCATAAAATTGTAGAAAATAAGTGAAAATTGAAAAATTGTATTGAAATTTCAATAAATTAATTGATAATTGAAAGAAAATTTACAAAATGACTAAAATAATTAAATATTAAAGAAAATAATTTAGAAATGAGGAGAATATATGACAATCGAAAGAAAAATTTTTAATCTGTCAAAAATATAATATTTTAGATACTATTATCTATTGAGGATTATTTCTATTCTTCAAAAGTTCTAACAACTCGAGTTTTAGTTTTTTCAAATTTAAAATAGTTCCAAACTTCAAACAGTTGCAACGAAATGTTGACTCACATTTATTTTAACTTCGATTAATTCAAATTTTTATTTATTGAAGTTTTAAGATTTATATTTAATTTTTTTTTAAATACCCAATTATTTTAATCTCCTACATTTACAAACTAACATATATAAACTTAATATTATTTATACGGTTTTAAATTGATTTAAACTTTAATTAGTATAGGGATTACAAAGTTACTCGTATTTTAATATTAATAAACTTCAATTATTTTAAACATTTAATTCTTTAAATTTTAATTATTAAAAATTTTAATTAATACAAATTTGAACTTTTATAAACTTTACATATTTTCAAAATCTAATAATACATATTTAAATTATTTTAAACATTAACTGCATTATATAAAAACTTCTAATTACCTATACAAAAAAATTGCATTGTGTATTAAAGCTTTAATTAGTCCAAATATTGAAAATAATAATTTAAATTCTAATTTGAATCAATAAAAATTGGGCCTAATGGAATTTGAATTATCTCAATTTCCAATGATCTAAATATCAATTAATTTAATCACAAAAACATTTCGTGTTGATTTTTTATTGATAGAATTAAATTTTAATTTACTAAAAATTTTAGTGTATGGAAATTTCAGTTCAATATTTTAGGGTAAACTATATTTTAATGAATTTATTTTCTATCAATGCAGTTAAATTATACTCCGGATGGAATACATTTCAAATCAGGCAGGCTGACTACCTTCAGGTCATTGATTTTATTGGCAATTAAATATATTATTTTTAAGTAAAATAAAGAGATAAACATTTATCGAAATTTGAAAAAAAACGATTTTCAACAAAGTTATAAGCATTTCAAATCTTACTGAAAAAAATATTAAAAAATTTTCTTTTGTATGTCATTTTTGTCTAATTAAGATAATCAATTTTTCTTTCTTGATTCTTGTAGATAATGTTTTCCTCTTTAAAAATTCATTGAAATTTTTAAAAATATTAAAAATTAACAAAATGGCGTCGTATTTTCTGAAAATAAACAAAGTCAAACATCTCAAAAACACCTTGATTTAAATAAATTTCTCGAATTTAAAAAAGATTTCTTTATACTAGTAAAGTAAAGTAAAGTATCATTTTTATTCGAGTACATTTTTTCCTTGACTATACTTTTTATTTATAAACATATAAAAATATTAAATATATATTATAAATATTATATGTTTTTCTTTTTTATTCGAATAAATTTTTTTCTTTAATGTAGTTTTTATACATGTTCACATATTTCAAGGATTTATTTCGTCTAAAAAAAATTTTTAAATGGAAGAAAATTTTGTTGGTACAAAAAAATGGTATTTTTGAAGTTAAAATGAAATTTACTAGTATAAAGAAATCTTTTTTAAATTAGAGAAATTTGTTTAAATCAAGGAGAATTATTTCTAAACGTTCTTTCTAAATAAAACTTAGTATGATGGAAAATTTTTTTTACTTTTTAAAAAAATTCTCCTGTCCGTAAAAATTATTTAGCCAGCTTTAAACTTACACGAATTTTTTCTTATATTTTAGTAACAATTTGTGATTAAAGTTTGAATAAAATCAAAGGTGGTATTTTTGAGATAATTGACTTTGTTTATTTTCAGAAAATACGACGCCATTTTGTTAATTTTTAAGATTTTTCAAAAATTTCAATAATTTTTTAAAGAGGAAGACATTATCTACAAGAATAAAGAAAGAAAAATTGATTATTTTAATTAGACAAAAAATGCCATGCAAAAGAAAATTTTTTAATTGGAATTTTCATTTTTTTTCAGTAAAATTTGAAATGCTTATAACTTTGTTGAAAATCGTTTTTTTTTCAAATTTGGAAAAGTGGTTATCTCCTTAATTTACTTAAAAATAATATATTTAATTGACAATAAAATCAATGACTTAAAGGTGGGCAGTCTGCCTGATTTGAAATGGATTCCATCTCCGTTAAATTCTACCCATAATTTAAATATTACTTCCTCTATGAGAAAGCAAAATGTAATATTATATTAATTATAACAATATTTATATTTTTTAGAATTTAACATGTAGAATTTGTCATTATAGAGTTTAAATTTATAAAATTTTAAATTGTAGTATTTAACTATAATAACTATATAGAATTTATAAAGTTTAAATTTGTAGAATTTTAAACGCGCCAAAATAAAATTATTTCTTTCAAATAACCAATTAAACTGAAAGAAATCTTTAATAATAATTTATGTATAACTAAGACTCATTAAAGTAGTGCAATATACAATACAATACAAAACTCTCTAAATCTAAATGAGTAAAAAATAACTAATTTGAAAGCAAAAACTCAGTCACTAATTGAAATAGTTACATTACTACTAATCAATTAGCAAAAAATAACTAATTATTAGTCAAATTGATTTTTAGGTTATGTCAAAATAACTAATATTTTTCACTAATTGTTAAAACAAAAACACAGCAACGATTTGACTAATAATTAGTTATTTTTAACTAATTCAGATTTAGAGAGAATATGTTAAGTTTGTTGACAAAAAAATTTATGATATGACTATAAAAGTTGCCCCTTGAGTTAAATCTCATAAAACAGAATTTTAAGCAAAGTTAGATATCCTAAGTGGAACATAAAATTCCACTTATTCATTCATTCACTTTTTCATTCTGTCCACACCTGAAGTTTGGCACCATGATATTTTTTGTTTTGAATCAGATACTTTTTAAAAAATGCATTTATATTGATTAAAATTCAAATTTATAAATATCTGTTCAAATAATTTTCATATAATTAATAAATAAATCTATAATTTTTTCTATTTTTTTTAACAGTTTTCATTATACAATTCTTCACTTTAAATTTTCTAATTATTCTTTCATTTTTTTAAATTATTTTGTTCTGTTGTCGATTATTCTCGCCACTTTTCGAACTTCTCTTTCACTTGTCAATTGTTTTCCTTATTTCTTAATAATTTTCTTTAATATTCAATTATTTTAGTCATTTTGTAATTTTTCTTTCAATTATCAACTACTATTTTGTTGAAATTTCAATACTATTTTCCAATTTCCAATTGATTTCTTTAATTTTCATTTTTTTTACAATTTTTTTCATAATTTTTATCAGTTTTCAATTGACGATTTACTATTCTCCTTCAATTTTATGATCAATTTTAAAAATTTTTTTCGTTCAAATGCCGATTATTCTCACTATTTTTCGAATTTTTTTTAATTGTTAATTACTTTATTTCATAGTTAATTATTTTCGTCATATTGCAATTTGTCTTTTAATTATCAATTATTTTCTTGAAATTTCCATTTAATTCCTTAATTTCTAATTTATTTCTTCAATTTTGAATTATTTTCTTTAATTCTCAAATGTTTTCTTTAACTTTCAATTATTCTTATCAATTTTCAATTAATTCTCCAATATTCAATAATTCTCGTATTTTTTCAATTATTTTTTTCACTCATAAAAATTGTTTTTATGTTTTTTATTTTTTTGATTTAATTTATTTTAAATTATTGAAATTATTTTCTTTAATTTTTAATTCAATTCTTCAATTTTTATTTCCATTTTTCAGTTATCAATTGGTTGCTTCTATATTTTCATGAATTTTAGTCATTTTTCAACTATTTCCCTCAATCATTATTAATTATTTATAGCAATTTTAAATTATTATCTTAAAATTTTATAATTATTCTTTGATTTTTTTAAATTGTTTTTTTCGATTGTGTATTAATCTAGCCATTCTTTTTATTTTGTTTTTAATTGTCAAATATTTTCGTCATTTTGTAATTTTCTTTTAAATAAACATTTATTTTTCCAAATTTTAATTTAATTCCTAAATTTTTAATTTATTTCTTAAGTTTTCAATTTGTATCTTTAATTTTTTACTATTTTCTTCAAATTTCAGTTATTTTTTTTAATTTTAATTATTATATCGATTTTCAATCTAATTGTTAAATGTGCAATTATTTACAACAATTATTCCTATAATTTTTATCATTTTTCAATTTCCAAATATTTTCTTTAAATTTAATATTTTTTATTTAATTTTTACAATTATTTATTTCATTTGTCTATTCATCTAGTCATTGTTCGAATTTTTTTTTTTCATACATTTTCTTCAATTTTTCAATGATTCTCGTCACTTGTCAACTATTTCCTTCAATTATAATTAATTAATTATTTTCCGCAATTTGCAATTTCCTACAATTTTTTTAAATTTCAATTATTATCTCAAAATTTTATTATTATTCTTTGATTTTTTTAATTATTTCTACAATGATAAATTTTACACGTTAAATTATACTTCGTTAAAATCTACACATAATTTATATTCCAAAATTTAATATTAATATATTATATTAATTATAACAACATTTTTTATTTTTAACTATGTGGAATTTAACGTGTAGAATTTATCATTGTAGAGTTTAAATTTGTAGAATTTTAAACTCGCAAAAAATGTTTTTTGTTTCAAATATCCAATTAAACGCAAAGAAATTTTAAAATAAAATTTTTAAATTTTATTAAATGTAATATAAAGTTTTATAAAATGAGACTAAGAACTACTGGGGAAAATTAGTAGAGTTAGTTTTAAACTGTTATCTTTTAATAGTGACTACATTAAATATTAGAACTGAATTTTGAATATTAATTTAGTCAGTATTAAATTCTCTTTTCTTGAATGAAACAGTTTAAAAGTAACTCTATTATCTTTTCACCATTGTTCTCAAATCGACTCACTTTATAAAACTTATAATACATTTTATAAATTGAAGCACCTATATGTGAATCACAGTGAAAAAACGATATTCTTTATTTGAGAATTATTCTTGGGGCCTATTTAAGAATAAAATATTCTTCTATTAAGCATGTAATATTCTTAAAATTAAAAGCACATTCTTAATCATAAGAAAATATTTTTATTTTTTATTTATTTCTTTATTCTTCATTTAAGAATTTTCTTCTTATTTCAAGAATATTTTTTTTGTTTTAAGAATATTATATCCTTAATAGAAGAATATTTTATTCTTAAATCTCTAAAACAAATAAATTTTTAAAAGAAACGAAATTTTATTCATTAATTTGAAATGATACCAATTTCTATTTTATATAGCAATTTTACCTAAAATAATGTAAACTACCACTTATTTTTTTTCGTCGCTAATTACCTTAATGTAGATGTGACGTCAAACTTTAAATACAAAAATAAAAAATTGTATTTTCATATTTTATTTTACAATTTTTATTACTGTATTTGACTATTATTAAATGAATATTTTATTTACTTATTACTTGTTTTTTAGGGTAAAAATGTATTCAGCATTATTTTCATAAAAGTTCAACCCACAAGCGAATCAAAATTCAGTTTAATTTTATGCATTAGCGAACTTCAACGAAATTTATTGTGGAATTAATTAATGAAATGATAGGAATTTTCATCCTTTTGTGAGTTGAAAGTTCTAGCCGAAACGTTGTTTGAAATATCTGGATTTATTTAGAATTAAATTTGAGGAAATTTTTTAAGAGTTTAAGAAATTTAAATCTAGCTGTAAAAATAGTGAGACCATTCATTTTAAGATGATCAAAAATATCAAACGTAAAAAGCTTATAAAAAGTAAAATGTTGAAAATAATAATTTTCAACTAAGCGTTTTATTAAAATTATAAAAAATAAAACATAAAAGAAGATATTAATAAGAAGTTTATGATTTTTAATATTTGATAAAAATTTATATTACTTCTGTAATGATAAAAGATTTTTAAACTTCTTCGAATCATCTGAAAAGTAATTTTTTATGGACTTATAATTATTCATAAATATTCTTGTGTAATTTTTTTTTACGAATTTTTAGTCAAACCAAAAATAAAAACTGCTATTAGAATAGAGAAATTTTCATTAAAGTTAATAAGAATTTTCACTAAATTCTCTCAAAATATAAATTAGTAAAGAACTGACTACTAATTCAAATTAGTAAAGATTTCCTCCTATTTTTAGTTGAAATCCACCATGATTGATTAAGTGTCACTATCATGATGATTTATAGAAAAAATAATTTTGAAAAACGTTTATTATACTTTAAAATAATGAAGAATTTAATTAAACGTTGGAAATAACTTTTTTTACCTAAATAAAATATTATTAAAATAACTTCGTTTACGTCGCATTCTTTTAAGAATTTAATTTGCTTTTTAACAATTAAAAGAAGAAAATGTTTGTTCTCATATCTTTTACGCGAGTTCTAAAAATGTGAAGGTATTTAAAACAAAGTTAATTTTTTTCTAACCGGGTATTAAAAATTTACAAAATCTAAGTATTGGAAGATAAAGTTTATACTGAAAATGATTCTATGAACACAAATAACACAATGATGTAAAAATATGAAATTTTTGTCTCTATAAAATTACCTGAGTAATCTAGGTACCAAATATATAGCTTAGATTTGAAATAATTAAATAAAATAAACATTGTAAACACTTTTTAATAAGGAAATAATGTAAATCAAGTAATAAAGTAAATAAACTAATTAAAGCAGTCAAGAATAAATTTGCTTACAGCTTGGGAAAAATGTTCTGAACTTTAGAACCTTTTATCACTTTTACAAACTTTTAAGATTACCTACCTAAGATTATTACAGACATAAAAGGGTTAAGTTCCTTCAAGCAAGTCGTTTTATTAATATTTGAAACTAAAATTAAAGCGAAGAAACGGAAAAAGTACAGATAAAAATCATTATTTTTTGCTGGAATAGAAATTTCCTTCATTACTGAAAACACTTGCGTGTCTGCCAGCACGCTGACCTTTTCCACTGAAATAAGTTGATAGCATTAGAAATTTGTCATTAAAACCTCGGAGTTGTTGAAATTGGATTTATTTAAATTCAATCCTTTTCAAGATTATGTAATTTTATTGTTAAGATTCTGACCAGCGGAAAAGGGTTGAATTTCTTTAGACAGATTTCGAGGCCCATAACTAAGTTCTAAACTCCTTTATTTCAAATTTTTATTTTATAATATCTCATTATACATATCATTCTCTTTTTTTCGACAGGGAAATGAAAATTCGGTTAAATTCGAATTCTGTAAAATGAAAATATTTATAAGTTCGGTTACCCAAAAATTCTGTTTTTTTCAGTTATTGAATATGAAATTAAAGATGAAAGAATTAAAAATCAACGAATTAAAATAATTATTCTTTGATAGAATGGAAATATACTGGATGACTGAAATCATTTGTACGTCTGACAACACGTGGACTTGTTTCACTGAAACAGTTTGATGGCATTTGGAATTCGTTGCATAATAATTTAGATACGTTAAAAATGAGATTTATTCAAATTTGAAAACTCGCAAATATGAACGTGTTTGATGAATTTTTAAATGTTTGACGAATTTGAATTTAAAACTGTTTTTATCCTATGGTTTTAAATATCAATAATTAAAAATTAAAAAATTTGAAATGAAAAATAATTCTTTAAGATTTTCAGAATTAAAAATAATTATTAAGAAATCAATATGATTAAAGTATTTAAATTAAGAAGTAGTAAAAGTTTAACATTAAAAGCCAATTAAAAAAAATCCACTTAGTCAATGAATTATCAATATTTACGAATGATTTCAAATTTGTAAATTATCGAAAAATATTCATATTTGAAAAATCGCTTTAATTTAAGAAGATCTCAATGTTCAAGCATTAAAATTTTCAACATATTTAAATCAAGATTTAAGAAACAATTAATAATTTTGAAAACAGAAAATTTAAATTTATCAATAATATGGGAGAGTATTTTAAATTCAAATTGAAAGAATTTAAAATTTCTATTAAATGGAAGCCTTAAAAATGTCAATTCTAATTTCACATGAGTTATTTTGATAAAATTCTATTTCATGTATTCTCTGAAAATTTTATAAAATACAATTTGTTTCTTATTATAATTTTAAACTAAAATAAAATTTGAGAATAAAATAATTTTGAATTAAAAATGGTTAAATTCCTTGAAGCACATAAATTTGATTATAATTTAGAAGCACAATGAAAGTACAAATAATTAAATAAACAGGGATTAAAATAATCATGACAGACTGAAATTTTACTCGATGATTGAAATCACTCGCGTGGCAGACAGCACGTTGACCTATTCCACTGAAATTCTCGGACAGAATTGCTTTGCCGCTCAAATAATTTCTGCAATAGCAATTAATTAAATAATAATTGCACAAAAGATGGACGTTTTATGCAAAAGTATGAAAGTTGACTAATCACAGTCCTCATTATTATTCTGTTCAGTTTACGAATGTCGGAAGTTTTCCTCTACGTGGTGTAGGTTGCGTTCACCTAAAGAATATAAAGTAACGAGCATGAGCCATGTGCTGAAACAGTATTTTTGAAATTACTGCTTAAAGGAAAAAGCTCCAGTCAAGAGCAAAGTAAAGAAATTTAACAAGACAAACATTTCTCTTAAAATGGTCCTTTCAAACAAAGAAACCTGCTAAAATTCTTGATCAATTGTTAAAAAAAACTTTTATGTTTGTAATAAATATAAAAAGGTTTAATGAAAGTTTACTTATTTTTTTTAATTTTCTAATATTCATTTGATGGAATCCGTTTCAAATCAGGACTTTAGATCACAGATTTTATTGATCAAACTTTTACTGAAAAAACATAAAAAAATGTTTTCAAAAATTTCTTTTGTTTGGCATTTTTTATGTAATTAAGATAAGTAATCAATTTTTTGTCTTGCTTTTTGTAGGTACTTTTGTTTTCTTTAAAAGTTCATAAGAATAAAGCATATTTGCGGTCAGGAGAATTTTTTTCCAAAAACTAAAAAATTTTTTTTTTTAATATTAAGTTTTTTATAGTAAGAATACTGAGATATAGTTTTCTTTGGTGTATATAATTTTTTTTTTACTTTAAGGTTAGGCATCGGTGAATATAAAGTTATCTTATATCAAAAATAAAAAAATTGAAAAAATTTGGACATGTTAAAAATTTGTATTTTTAAGAAAATGAAAATTCTTAAAAATCTAACTCCTACAACTTTTACTATTTTCTATCGTTAATTTTTTAAAGGATTTTTTTACAATTCACATCAATATTACGCATAAATATTAAAAATTCTTATTTAAAAAAAAAAAATTATGTCAAAAACTTTATTTTTTAATTTTTAACAATACACTGTAATTCTAGATCAAAAATTATACCAGAAAAAAAATGACACCCTTCAGCAACAAGTTAAAATTTTGTTCTCTCTCATCTAAAATATCTATATTCTTCTGCGATTTCAATTTTTTTCAAAGCCAATTTTTTTACTGTCTTTTTCACAATTTTGAACGAAACGACGCATGGATTTTAAAAGCTTTTGATTTAAAAAAAATTGGAAATTTTAAAATCCGACCAATTTTTTTCAATTGAATCACTGTAAGGTAATTTTAAATCCAAAAAGTTAGTAAAAAAAAAAATTGTCACCTCTGAACAACGCGATTTATAAAATTTTGAAATTTCACCGGTGCCTTTTCTAAAGAAATTTTTTAAATTCTAATAAATGTCTTTTTGTTAGAAACCAATTTTTTTATTACGGAAATGTTCGTAGAATTTTAACTTTTTAACTTTTTCACTTTTAACTTTTTAACTTTTTTTAATTTTATTGTTAGTTTTTTGAATCCGATTATGAAAGTATATTTGATTTTAATGCAAGTCATAAAACTTAAATTGTTTTCACAATATTTTTTTAGGTTGACATGTTTTTAGAGGTAAGAACATTTTTTAAAAAAAAATACCTTTAAAATAAATTTAATAAATTTAAATTTAAAATATATTTTAAATCAAGAAATACTTATCTTTGAAGGTTTATTTCGTGTAATAAACTTTTTGTTATTCAACGAACATTTCCTTGATACAAAAAATTGTTTTTTAAAATTAAAAATAAGAATTAAAAAAGCTTTATTAAATAAGAAAAATATATTCCAATCAAAGAAAAATTATATCTGAGCGTTCTTATTTAAAAAAAGTGAATATAATAAGAATTTTTTTTAAGTTTTGAAAAAAGATTCTGTTCACTGCAAATATGGTTCAGCCTAAATTAGACAAGAATCAAGAAAAAAATTGATTAATCTTAATTAGATAAAAAATGCCATACACAACAATTTTTGAAAACGTTTTTTCTATTTTTTTCAGTAAAAGTTGAAATACTCATAACTTTGTTGTAAATGGTTTTTTTTGAAAATCGGAAAGATTCCCTAATTTTACTTGAAAAATAATGTATTTAAGTACTAATAAAATTTATAATTTGATCATCCTGCCTGATTTGAAATGACTTCCATCATTTAATAAAAACTAAAAAAAAATCCTGTGGCAAAGAACTATTTGTATTTTAAATGTATCAAACTGACTTTAGAAACGTTAAAAAGTACTCTTATCTCAAGTGTACAAGAAAAGATCAAAGCTTCGGAAAAGAAATAGCTTTGGTTCTCGTTAAGCTTGCAATCAAAGAAATCAGTGATGCAGAGAGTGAAAAAGTATCGGAACTTTATTTGATCTCATAGGATTAAATGTGTGCAGTGAAACAACCAAAAAACAGTTAGAAAGTAGTATCAGTACCAATTTATTCGAGAGTCCTCATTTGTTCAGTTTTTAAATCGTCTCAATTGCAATTTCAAATCTAACGATTCTTTTAATGGAAATATTTTTCACGTAAGCTAAGTAGTTTTAGACTCTTTCTGTACTTTATTATTTTTTCTTTCTTATTATATTGAAATTTTTGTATTACTTTTTTTCTTTCTATTTTATCTCTGTATATTATAGAATTTACTTTCAGTCCAACGACCTTGAAAATTGGACTCGTTTTATATTCAGTTTTTTAATATTTTCTCTTCGTACTTTACTTTATCCTAATATTCTATTTATTTTACTTTTTTATTATTTTATTTTCTCGACTTTTTTACTTTTTATTTACTTTTATTTCTTTACTTGTTCTTCCTTTTTTAAACATTTCTTCTTTTTTTTTTTTTGTTTAAATAAGCATCCTATACACATTTTTTCATTGTTCAAATTAAAATATTATCTTTTTAAATATTTTTTTTATTTTCGTCAATTTATTTACAACTGAAGTGCTTTCTTTTGAACATTTCGACCCTCTAACGTCGTATTACTCTCGAAACACTGGTCTTAAAATGAAAAAAAAATAAAGTGGGGTAAGAGAAAGCTCGTAAAGTAAAGGCAGGTTCATTGTAGTTTTTGTTCCGAGAGAAACAGGTCGTTAAGAAATGTCGTTCACTTTTAAAGTCAGTGCTTTTTTTTGACAAAAAAAAGCATAACTCCAGTAACACTTTGAACAATGCCATGTTAAAGTTAAAAAATGCTCTTACACTCATTCATTAGTTTCCAACAGAATCTTACTTTTAATTTAATCTAACACATTGTTATCAATAAAATACCGCTGGAAAAAAGCATATAATAATTTACCCATAATATTTACAAGAAAAAAATATTTTTAATATTTAAAAAATTAAAAATATAAGAAACTATAAAATCTTGTCAGAAAACAAAAATAGAATAAAATGAAAATTGAATTATAATGTAATTAATAATTAAACGAAAATAAAATGAAATAAAAATATTTTAATAAAAAATATAATAAATAAATGAGTAAATTCAATGAAAAAATGTATTTCGAGATATAACGATAAACTTAGAGGGAAAGCCTGAATAAAATATAAACAGAAAATAATCAACTTGATGAGAAATTGAAAATGTAAGTGGAAGGGAAGACACCATAAGCTTGGGGAATGGAAAGACAGAAACGAATATTACAGTAGTTGTGGCCGTTGGATGAGACAAAATGAAGGTGAAAATGAGAAATTATAGAAATTCTTGGAGAATGAGAAAAGTACAATTTTCAAGATATTAGACTACTCTGGAATAATAACTCAGAAATTTTCATTTATTTTATTCTTGACTTTCAAGCTCTTAAATTTTCTGTATTTTCAAAAAATCATATTTTAATCCAAATTTAATCTAAATTCCGGACCGCAAAAGTTAGAATATGGAATTTCTACTTATTCTCAGAAAAAAAGAGAGTGGTTTTAAGACATATAATAAAAAGACTTATTTATAGATAAGATTTCTACACAGCATATATGTATAGGTTTCACCAGACATTTTTTTTTCAAAATAATCTTGAATTTTCTGATAATTTTTTCACATTACATTTAATTATTTATTTTTAAAATCTATTTTAGATTCATCTAGTATTTCCTACTTTCTATAGTTATCCATTTTTAATTATATAATATTTACTGCCCAGCTAATTTACTCATCAATTTTAGTAATTTCTTATAAGTTGATAGTTTTTTTTTTCTTTTTTAAGGGAGACCGAATAAAATTGACCACTTATTTCTTATAAGTATTTTTATAATACGATCAAAGTTTACTTAAAAATTACCTCCTGCCAACAGTAAATAATCGTTTCCTATTTGAAGTATATAAATTAAGAAAAAGCTTTCTTTTCGTAAAACAATTCCTTGAAAAGTATTCGTCAAAATAAAATCGATTTTTCAACACAAAAGTTGTTTATTCTTGAAAAATTAACTGAAATATTAAAAATATGAGAAGCCTTGTCACTTTTGATACACGCCTAACCAAACCTAGGAGCTAAAATTGCAGGAATTTTGAAACGAAGAAAATAAAAAATCAAATGAATCCTTAATATCTATTGTCTATCAACCTTGTTTATATATAAATAAATATTTTCTAAATTTTTTTATGAATAATGAATTCATTCTGGTTAGTTTATATGCACTGAGAAAATAAGCCTCTAGCCAAGCAGCTTTATTTCTAGGTTAGGGTTCTTCGGGACAAAACAAACAAAACACCGGCGATGACAATCAAACTTCTAGGATACCGGAGCATATGCTCTGCTAAAATCAGTCAATTGCTTTGCAGGTGCTATATCAACAATCTCTCTCTGCTAAATTTAATCAAAAATTGGTTGTATTTAGTCAACTTATTTTCTCAGTGTGGAAGTATATTCCAATTAAATTAAAAAGTTTTTAAAAACTAGAAAATGCTTTCAAAACATAACCTCAATTTTTGACAGTTCTATAATGGATTATCTACTGCTGATTATTTACTGTTGGTATATACACTACTTGATAAAAAAAACGTAAATATAACTAACACTTTACGGTGGCATATATTATTATTTTTAAAGCCTTTAATTTCGATAATAACGCATTTATGAGCTCGAAAAATATTTACTTTTTATGATAATCATAAATATATTTCAGGTTAATTTTTTTTCTTTTTTTTAGTAAACCAAAACAACTTTTTTTATGCACAGTATTTTTTATATTCTTTCAAAAAAACATTGTTAAGTTACCTTATTTTATCCCTAAAACCTTATTATAATAAGCTGCATTAAAATCTTAAATCCATTTTTTAGAAAATTTTAATTATCTATTGATTGCCATTACCTACTATAAGTAGCCCTATCTACTAATTTTTTCTCATTTTCTAGTCACTTTCTAAGTTGTTTAAAATTTCTAGTTACTTTTTTAATTTATCGTAACTTTTCAACATTTTATTGTTAATTTTTTAATTTGTTAGTTGATTCCTTTATTTTCCATTTTTTCATTTTCTTTTTATTTTCTTTACTTTCTGGTTACCATTTTTTAATACTAAGAATTTTTTTACTTTACAAATATTTTTTTCACTCACTGCTTACCTATTTTTTTGAAATATTTTTTACTTTCTAGTAATTTTTCTTTATGCTTGAATTTGACTAGGTGTCTTTAATTTTTAAATCTTTAATTACCCTTTTTGAGAGCTTTTTATGTATTCAAAATTTTATTTTTAAATGCAGAGATTTCTTTCCATTTAAATTATATTTTACACTTTCTAATTGTAATTTTTTAATATCAAGATATTTTAAATTTATAATATTTTATCCAGATATTTTGTAGATCATTTACGAATTTCTTAATTATTATTTTCATCTAGTCATGATCAAACCAAATTCATTATTTTCCTTCAATATTATTTTTTAGTAATTTTGTTTACTTTCTATAATTATCTTTTTTAATATTCAAATATTTTAATCTACAATGCAATATCTAATTATTTTCAAGATGTTTTTCTTTTAATTCTAGTCATTTCTCTTGAATCCAAGTTATTTATTTATTCATGAGAAAACCGGATGAATTTCATTATGAAAATCAAACATGCAACTTACCCGAGTTTCAACTATATTAGTGTTTTTTCTTTTTTTTTTTTAATATTTTTAAATTTCTATTTATTTTGTCATTATTTAGTAATTTTTTCATATTTTAGAGATCATTTTATATTTATTGTCATTTTCTACTTACTAGTTATAGTAATTTTTTTTAAAACTTTTATATTTCTAAAATATTTTAAGCATTTATTTACTTTCTAGTAATCCTTCTCCATTTTATTATTTTCTTTTCAATTTCAAATTTCATTTTTACTCTTTAATATATTTTTCTTTCTATTTTCATTTTTATTTAGCTTCAAGTTATTATTTTACTCTCTAGAACTATTTATTCATTTTCTAATAATATTTTATTAATGTGTAAATATTGATTTTTTCCGTTTTCTTTTTAAACTTATTTTCTGTTAATATTCATCCATTTCTAGTCATTTATACAATTTTTAAATTTCTAGTTGCTTTTCGTAAATCCCAATTTATTGTTTTCATTTTATACTCACTTGTTCGCTTTCAATTTGGTAATTATTTCTTTTCTTAAACTTCATGTTACTCTCTTTGTCATTCTCTTTTATTTTATTTTTTTGTTATTTTTTATTTTATGATATTTGTTTATTTTTAAAAAAATGTATAGTAATTTAAATCAGTTTATATACCTTTTTTCCGGTAATTTTTTTCTTATTTTGATGTTCTTTCTATCATTTGCTTGTTATCTTTTAAATAATTTTTTTCTTTTTTGGTTTTTTTCGTAATTAAAAAAGAATTTGTTATATTATAGTTATTTTTCTATATTCTTTAGCTATTTTTTTCCGTGATTTTTAACATTTTAGGGTATGAAATTGCATACTCGGTTATTTTTAGAATATGGAGTACGCCATTCTCTTCATATAGATTCTGACGGCCCTGTCTAATTAAACAACCATTCGATTCAGTTAAAATTGTAATATTTTGTGAAAACCATATTTATTTCATTCTCGTTAGTCAAAGTTAAAAGGAATTTATAAAATGTGATTAGAAAATGTTTCATTATACTTATTAGAAAAAGTTATTTACTAATTTAATTATTTGGTTATATTGACTACTTTATTTATTTTTAACCAGTTTTTTTATTTTCTCTAGTTTATTAATTATATAATATCATTTAACCAACGGACTCTATACATATATTTTAATAATATATTAAATTCCGAGAAATACATTTGTGGAAAGTGTGAAATTATGGATGACTGAAAATGATTTAATGTATATTTAAAGCAAAGCTAAGCGGAGTATAAATAACTGCGTGTATTCATGCAAGATACTTAATTAAAATTGAAATTAATTATTTCAATTAATATGAATTTAACTATTTTTTAACAACTGTCTTATTCTAGCTACTTAAAACATATTTTTCGCATTTTCTAGTAATTAACATAATATGAAGCTATTTGTCCATTTCATTTGTCCGTCAAAATTATTTAGTCAAAACTTTATAGCTGATTTTTGCAATATTTTTTACTTTTTTACGATTCAAGAAATAAACATTTGAGCACTGACAGTTCATTTGCATGTATAATGGCAAGCTATGGATGACTAAAACGGTTTATACTACTTAAAACGAACTTACGTCGAGTCTAAGTAGATAAAACCCGTTCATGTCAGACACTGATTTTGTTACCTTCATGTCTGACCGGCGCGCGGACTTTAACTACTTAATCTGCGTCAAAGTCGTTTCTAATTCTATTTCCGATTTGCATAATATTATAGAATATTTTGTAACTATGCTTTCATAAAGCCGTAATTATTTTGTGTAAACTCTTATTATATCTGAAAATAAAAGAGTCACGTTTCTCAGCTTTAATAAAAAGTTTAATGCAAAATTTTATTTCTCAAAGAAACGTAAGTAAAAGATTTTAATTTCACTCGAGGTACCTTTGTAAAAATTTTCATGAAACGAGATGTTGCGAAAATTCTGATTTCCCATTATTCCGGCTTTTAAGAAAATTCAGCAGGAAGCTGCAAAATTGCAAGTAGAATCTGTCGTATCATTATTTCTACAAGGATGAGTCGAGACACTTTCTGCAATTTTCTCCTGTTCAATGCTCATGATATAATAATAATTAGGACTAGAGAAAAAAAAGAAAGAAAGAAAAATAATAAATATCTCGTCATCTCTGGTGGATTTTATAGGGAATGAATACTTTATTCAATTCGTATATTGAAATTATCTCTGGATAAAGTTAAACTATGTTTTTATTTAGGAAAATAGGTAAAAAAAAAAAAACCTGAGAGAAATTGAATTACAATGAAATTATTTTCTTTATAATTTGATGAGAAAAAATTTAATTAATTTAAGTAATTGTACATTTTGACAGTCATCATCAACGATGAGGAAAATGATGTGGCGAACAAGAGTGTAACGAGCTCACTGAAAATACTGAAAGACAAGTATCCAAATTATGTGGGAGAAGTCTACGTCATCCAGATAAACGGCTCTGACCAGGAATCAACTCTCGATCGCTTATGTGGAACTTGGAATTCAACGCTTCTCGGATCGAAAATTCCGGACTTGGTTCTTGACACTACCACATCCGGGATGGCAACTGAAGTTGTCAATGGTTTCACTGCTGCACTTGGCTTGCCCACTGTTTCCGGTGAATTTGGCCAAGAAGGTGATCTGCGGTAAGTTAAGTTTGTAAAATTTTGAAATTTTTTTAAAATTTTCACAAGAAGCTGATAAATTAACGAGTTTACAATAAAATTCACAATACAAATTCACAATAGAGCCGTTCAAAAAAGCCGCTTTTTTGGAGATTTTATTACTCTCCTCCCCCCCTCCCACAGTGTGGCCAAAAGCACTATTTTTGGACAAAAATCAGCCGACAACTCAAAAATGAACAGATTTTAATTTCTTTTTTTTTTTTTAAAGAGGTAGTATTGTAAAGAGAATTAACATTACTATTTTCATCAAATTTGGTTCACTGATAGACATAGGTTTTATAATGATGTAGTTAAAATTTTGAGACTTCAAGGTACTTGTGAAAAAAGTTATAACCGTTGTTGTTTTTTAATATTATTGAACATCTAACATTGAGTCTTATGGGAAATGAGTAGTTTTTCATATATATATTTATTTACTTTAAAGTATTTAGCATTACCAAATTGATGAAACTTTTTTTAATACAATACAAATGTATAAGGATTAAATATCTAATAAAAAAAAGTGTCATTATGTACATTTGAGAGTTGCAATAAATTAATTTGTTTAATTATATATTTGTAAAATTTCAATTTAATTTTAATTTTAATTTAAATTTAATTTTAATTTAAATTTACCTCATGACTGGGTAAATCACCTGTTCAGAAAAATATGGAAAAATATGAATAAAAGTAAAAAAAAATTTTATATATGGGTGATTCTCCACGAAACCGAGAATTTGGTTACTGTGATTTTAGAAAAAAAAATTTCTGATTAAGGACGCTTATACCCTCAAGCGGTTCTCATTCTATCGGACCATGTTAGTCAATATTTTTTTAATTTCATTTCGTCTTAAAATTTGGTTTCTAAATAGTATTTTATAGTTAAAATCATTACACAAACAAATTTTATTGAAAAAAAAAAATTTCTGTTGAAAATTACAAACTTTTTAAAATTTTTTCTTTCTGATTATTTCAAAAAAGTGAAGGATTACTATCCTTAAATAACATTTTCTTAACAACGGAACGGTAAATTAATTAAATATTATTGTAAAAGTTGTATTCCATTACAGTTTAAAATATATTAGTTTTTTAAAAAAATCTGTAGAACCGTGTTTTTTTAATTAATTAAAATATAGTCATTTTGCGCGTTTTGTTACTTTTTCCATGTAAAAGTCCCAACTTTATAAATTTATATCTTAAAAACAGAACTGTAAAATTCAATAAAATTGTAACAGTACATGTAAAGTAATGTATTTAATATGTCATTAAAATTTTTTAAGAATCTGTAGAAAATGGTTTTTTGGATAAACATCCTTAAAATAAAAATTGTGATATAACTTTAAAGTATGATAGTAAAAAATGAAATATCTGTGATGGGCCGGACAAATTGTTTATAATTTTTGTATTTTTTAAACAAATAAGCTGTTACCGCATTTATATACCATAATCGGTTGCAGTATAACAGAATTGATAGTTGAATTTATAGAAAAGTTAAATAAAAATCATTCGCATTCTAACTTTTATATTTTCTATTTGTTAAACAATATTTGTTTAAACAAATAATAAAAAAAAGTCACATTTAATTAAAATTATGGATCACAATCGATTCTACAAGAAAAATTAGAAAGATTTTGTTATGATAATATTTTATTTTAAGTCATAATTTGTTGATAAAATCGCTTTAAACAAATAAATAAATCTATGGTGGTAATTTATGAGATAATTTATGAAAATATTGAGGTAATTTATAATAAAAATACAAACGAAATTCAGGATTTAAAAAACTGATGTAGGAAATTTATGAAGTAATTTATGGAAATTTATGGTAATTTATACGGTAATTTATAAAAATTTTGATGCAATTTATAGTTAATAAAAGAAAATTAAAAAAACTAATTTTTGAAATTTATGGAAATTTATACGGTAATTTATGGAAATTTATGTAGTAATTTATGGAAATTGTATTAAAATTTACAGAAATATATGTTGTAATTTTATAAATTATTTTAAAAACATTTATTGTAATTTATTAACAAATTATTTAAAATTTGCAAATCAGTTGCCAGCAATTTATAGAAATTTATACGGTTATTTATGAAAATTTATAAAGTATTTAATGTTAAACTTATATTAAAATTATGACAGTTTAGGTAATTTCTATTTGTTTAATTTTATTTGAAGACAATCACAAAAATTTTTAAATTGTACACTTGTTTAAACCACAAATTCAATGAAAGACAGCCAAAAAGCTTCACCATGATGCAAAAGGCTTCACCATGACGCTGAGGCTTCACCATGACGCTTAATGAATACTGTTTTTTTAAACAAATTATAAGCAATTTTCAATCGGTTTGGCATTCCTGTCATCTATATTCACGGAAATAATACTACTATACATCATTTTTTAAAAAAATTTTTTTTTTTTTTTATTTATTGCGAAATATGCAAAGGCTTCACCATGACGATTCAGTGATTCCCTACACAAATTTAGCGCTTTAAACGTAAAAACAGCAAAAAATGAATTATAAAATTTGTTTCTATCGTAGTGAATCTCTTGAAGGAAGTCAATTGTTGCTTATACTAAAGTATAACTAAATTCTGATTTGATTTTTATGAAATATTTCAATTTTTTAAAAAGGCTTCACCATGACGCACAAAACTGGGGACAAGAAATAACATCTAGAAAAAAATAGAAATAATAATTATTTTTTTTTACAACTAATTTTTTTCTGAATTCTACACACTTAGACAATAAAAAAATATAACCATTAATTTGTTTTATTATTAAAGTTTACTAAAAATATTTATTTTTGTGTCGTAACTGACCCTGGGGACAGGCTTCACCATGACGATTTGGCCTATAAATTTGCAATTAAAAAAAAAAAAAATTTAATCTTATAAATTAAAGTGGCTACAGGCTTTTGTTTATGATCACTAGAGTTACTTTTGCTTCCTCCTAGAGGAAGCTTTGTGATCGTTAAGATTTTCGATTTTCCAAAAATAGTCTAAATCGACTCATTTTCATCTAAAAAGCGTAAATTTTCATTCCTAAGCAAATGTCCAGATGTATGTATGTATGTATGTATGTATGTGTGTGTGTGTGTGTGTGTGTGTGTGTGTGTGTAAGTGTGTGTGTATAGCGTTTTTTGTCGCCAGGATATCTCGAGAACGCTTCAACGGATTTCAATAAAATTTGGATGACTTTTTAAGCTCGTGAATATCTAAATTTGGACACAGGGATTTTTGAAAATACCCAATCAAATTTTGTTGAGCACCTTTTTTCATCGAAAAAAATCGTTTTTTGCCAAAAATTTTTTCCAAGCTAAAAATACAACTTAATGAATAAAAAAATCATATTCCTTATCTCAAAACGAATCGATTGACCTATATAACTTTTATAATTGATCAAAAATTCGTAAACTAATTAATGTTTTTTCATTTTTTTGCACTTAAAATTCCTTTTTTTAATGAATTTCTCAAATTAAATTTTCTATTATTAATATATTGCTTTTTGTTTGCTAACTTTGAAACGAAATTTCCACGAAATGGACATAATTTTCACATAGTAAAATAATGATAATAATAATAATAATAATATTACTAATAATATTAACCCTCAACTGCTAGACTATCGGGATTTAACATAACTGCTAGATTGGGTCTACGGGACCCGAGCGATTTTCAAACGCTGATTGCTCAGAGCCTAATGAACATATCGGGACGTCTTATTTTTTAAAACTTATTGACAGAACCTGTAGAAAAAGAATATCTAGCTTAAATTAATGTGTCTTTAATATTTTTTTTAATATTTCAAGAAATGTAAAGATACTTTTTTAAAAAGTCGTTTTTTTCAAATAGCTATAGTAACACCAAAAATAGACATAAATAAAATTTCTAAATGGATTTTTAAAGCATTAAACATGTACCTTAAGTCTGTTTAATCCATTTTTTGATTGGCTGAAAAAAACATATTTTTTGGGAGAAATGAAAATCATCAAATTTGGTTCATTAAGTGGAGTTACCTGAGAAATTTCAACCCATCGAAATATATGTTACTTATCGGGGCCAATTTTTTTTCTGGGACTATTTTGGATGTAATAGAATGCCATATTATCGAAATTAAAAAAAAAAAATTAAAAAAATTTCTTTTCGTTGAAATTTTTTTTTTTTTTTTGTAAAAATCTATCTCCTCCTACAATTTTTCATATTTTTTTAATGTCATTTTTTGATATGCCTTTTTTAAGATTTCAAACAAAATATCGTATGGGTTTTAACATTTTTTAATTTTTTCAACAAGAAAAAAATTTTTTTAATTTTTTTTTTTATTCTTGATAATATGTCATTCTTTTACATCCAAAATAATCCCAGAAAAAAAATTTGCACCGATAAGTAACATATTTCGATGGGTTGAAATTTCTCAGGTGACTCCACTTAAATAAAGAGAAACCACATTATTAAGAATACAATAGTTCATTGTTTCTAAAACATACAATTTAAGGATTTTTGAAATTAACTAATCAAATTGTTTTAGTATCTGTTTAATCAAAATAATTCATGTTTTTTTAATTTTTGTTTTTATTAACTTAAAATATTTAAAATATTATTAAATTATTGCTTCCTCTATGAGGAAGCAAATTGTTTTGCTTCCTTGGAAGCGAAGTGTCCATGAAATGGACAGAATTCACACCTAGTTTTACGTTAGATTCATTACCATATGTGCAATTTGTTTCTTAAAAAACACAAGGGACATGGAATTGTCCGTTTCGTGGAGAATCACCCATATGTTTTCTATAATCAATAATCTTGTTAATATTTAACGAATAAATAACTTTAAATGTTTCCTTTACTTAGATTTCGTTTTTTTTTTTTGTAAATTCAAATGACAACTTTCGGCCTAGATTTATAATACAGTTTAGTATATTTACTTATAATTATTATATTGTTTAAACAATATCTTCGTTATAAAATAAATTACATTGAAAGTTTTCCTTACTTAGATTTCGGTTCTTTTGCAAATTTAATTGTTAACTATTGCCCTAAAATTTTAATACAGTTAAAGATGTTTACTAATAACTATTAGATTGTTTAAACAATATCTTAGTTAACAAATAAATTACTTCCAAACTTTTCCTAACCTAGATTTTGATTCTTTTATAAAACTAATTAATTACTATTGGCCTAGAGTTCTAATTCAGTTGCCGATGATTACTAACAAATTTTAAATTGTTTGAACAATCTTACCTAACAAATATATTACTTTGAAATTTTTCTTTATTTAGATTTCGCTCTTATTTTCTTGAAATTAATTAATTACCTTAGTTTAGTATTCTAATATAATTAAGGTTGTTTATTAACAATTTATAAATAAATATATTGATTTATTTTTTAGAGGAAAAAAACAGTTTTTAGCAGTTCTTACATAAAATATGCTGTTATTTCTTCATTTTTAATCCGATTTCAATTTTTTTTTTAATTTAAAGCTGAAAAACAAGGCTTTCTATACCTAATAGAGGTTTTATGTTTTATGTTTTGTAGCTACCTTTCTTCATTTTCTAGACGAAATCGAATTTTTTTTTAACTTAGACCGCAACAACCTTTGTCGAAATATAATGGTCTGACTACTCTCCAGTATTTCTTAAAAATTGTATATATATTTTTGTTTTATTTCCCTGACGATAGTATTGGATTGAACTTCAATCAGTATTTTTCCGAAGCATTCCGAAATTTGTTTCCGAGTCAATCAGTTTTTATCCGAATCTAAAAATGGATGTATATTGACGAAACGTTATTCCGAATCATTCCGAACTAATCTGTTTCAATCCGAAGCTAAATTTTAATCTGTTTAAATCCTTTTATTTCAATCCGAACCAATCTGTTTCAAACCCGAATAAACCCGATTAGAAATGAAACGGAATGATTGGGAATGAAATAACAAGATTTATACGGATTAAAATTTAGCTTCGGAATGAAACGGATTAATTCGGAATGATTCGGAAAGAATTTTTTATCATGTTATATCCATTTTTAGATTCGGATAAAAACTGATTAGCTCGGAAACAAATTTCGGATTGCCTCGGAAAAATACTGATTAAAACTTATTCAATCTGATACTTTTGTCAGGGTTAGAACCTATTTTTAAGACGCATATTTTGACCCATTAGTGAAATTTCTATTTCCAATATATAAGGAATTATTATGATTTAAAATATTGATATTTTTAAAAAACGTGTATTTTTGAGTATTTTTGTCAATGAATTTTCAACTATCAGATCTAATATAATGCAACCAATCTAGATCTTTTATAAATATATCTATTGACCTATTCTAAAATCTTCAACTACCTAAATTTAAAAAATTACTGACCTCTAAGAAAATTAAAATTTTGTAAAAAGATACCTTTTTTCATAGCTTTAGTTAATTTTCCTGTCTATGAATTCTAGTAATCTTGCTAATAATTATTAAAAGCACAGTAATTTACTAATTGACTAATCAAGCCCTTAACTACTAAGTTAATTAATAAAATTGATTATAGTTTTAAGTGATCGTATGACCAAAGAAATATTTTTTGAGTATTAAAATTATCACAATCAAAGAAAGAGTTTGCGAAATTTCCTAAATTGAAGCGTTGGGTCCAACAAAGCCGTTAGATAAATAAATTCATAAATTCTTGACTTTAAAACATAATTCTAAGCCTTAAATTAATTAAAAAGTAAAAATGTTAATGTTTTAAAAATAAATATTCACTTTTTTTCCTGAATGTTAAAATAATATAAAAATATTGGTATATAAATATATATAATTGGTATATAAAAATATTCTTAATTTTATATATTTTGTTCTTTATTATTTTAGAAGTCAGACTCAGGATCATTTCAACTTTTGGAATTATTTAAATCTACATGCATTCAGTAATATCTAATATCAAAATATTCAAAGCAATAAAATCATGTGATAAACTTGCAGATATTTATTCTTAGCTCAATAAAGAAGCTTTAGATTGTAATGAATTTTTGTAAATATAAACTAGAAGATTTTTTTATTATTTTAGGTGAATAATATTAAAATTATTGTTGCACCCGCAGTGCTTTTATTCTATTCTTTTCTGGAAATTTGTACTTGAGTTAAATAAGTAAAATTTTGACCAATTCAGATAGAAATATAGTTATAGCGCAGCTTTATTTTACTGGTGTGAAAAATGATATTACAAAGAAATTTTTTTTACCAAATTTTAGACGATGGAGAGATCTGACGGATGATCAAGAGGGGTACTTGATACAAGTGATGCCGCCAGCAGATCTTGTTCCGGAAGTTGTCAGACAACTATGCCAAGAGATTGAAATACCTAACGCAATGATCCTCTTCAATGACGACTTTGTCATGGACCACAAGTACAAAAGCCTTCTGCTAAATGTTGCAACTCGGCACGTGATGGTTGACATCGAAAAAGATTACAATGAGGCTCTAAAGCAAATAACAAGACTCCGGGACCTGGACATTGTTCACTTCTTCATTTTGGGAAACAACGAAACAATTTCAATGGCCTTAAAAGTTGCCGACACAATGAATTTCACTGGAAGATTTTACTTTTGGTACATGATCACTTTGGATGATTTTCAGCCGGAATGCAAATGCAACAATATCAGCATGATGTTCATTAAGCCAGAGCGTAAGGAGAATGCGCAACTTGCCGATCTTGTTGCAAAAGGTCTCTTGTCAAAGCCGTACATCAGTTCTGCTTTTTACTATGATCTAACACGAATCGCAGTTACGGGAATGAAAGATGCTATTGATGCTGGCGAATGGCCTGAGAAACAAAACCACATCACGTGTCAACAATATCTCAATGGTGAGTTATCAGATTAATTTTTTACTTTTATTCTTTCGAACTGATTGACGAGTTTCTTTTTTAAAAATAATATTAAGAGTTATAGGTTAAGAAATATTGAGTGAAGTTAGTGCTTCGATGTGCACGCATAATTGAATTCTAAAATTCATTATTTAGAATTTTCATTTTATACACTGCAAAAACTGCTGTCTTCTAAGTGTCTTATTTTAAGACATTTTGGTGTCTAAGACGCAATTAATGTCTTAAAATGAGACATTTTTTGCGTCTGAGATACAAAAAAGACATCAAAATGTCTGGACCCGTATCATTTTGACACAAATTTTTTCGGGCAACTTGTTATATTGTACTCCCGAAGATGAATGTTATATTTTACTCCTTCTGAAATCAAAGATTTTTAAGTTTTAATTATTCAGTAATTGAGCTTACTGGATTAATTAAGTCTATTAGTATTAATTTAATGTATTAAAATCAATTATTTATTAAATAAGACTTAAAAATCTTTGATTTCAGAAGGAGTAAAATATAACATTCATCTTCGGGAGTACAATATAACAAGTTGCCCGAAAAAATTTGTGTCAAAATGATACAGGCCCAAATGTCTTAAAAAAAGACACTTAGAAGACATCAGTTTTTGCAGTGTAGAATATCATTAATCTCTAAACAGGAGCGGCGACTTGTAAATCTTTTCCATCTGCAAACTTAATATTGACCGAGGGGTGAGGGGGAGAGAGAAATAAAACAATAATAAATTAAAGGGTTTCTTAATTAGTGTAATTATTGTAGACGCAAAAGTTGACAATTTTATTTGATTTCGAGTACATTATCGGAATTAATAACCAATAAATAATCAAAAAAATATAAAATTTGTAAAAATCATTAAAAATTAAAAAAATTAAAAATTGACGAACTTGATTGACATTTGAGAAAAATAATTGAAAAATGATTAAAACATTGAAAAATGGATACAATAATTTTGATTTGAGGTAATAAATGAAAAATTTAGGATATCAATTAATAATTATTAATATGTATCTAATTGAAAGGTGGACAAAATAATTGCAAAAGGATAAAAGAAAATGAAAATTGAAAAAAATAATTGAAAAATGTGATAAATAATTGAAAATTTAGGAATGTAGTTAAGGAATTATAAAAATAATTTAAAATTGAAGAAATTGAGTGCAAATGATAACAATAATAATTGAAAATTAAAGAAAATTACTAAAATTTGAGAAAAATATTTTAAAATCTAAGATGAAATAACAGGAATTAGAAATAAATACCTAATAAAAAAAATTAAAAAATAATTAAAAATGAGAAAACGTAATTAAAAATGATAGAAATAATTGAAAATTGAAGAAAGTAATGGAAATTTGAGATAAATAATTGAACATTTTAGAATTAATCAATAAATATTCAAAATAATATAAAATTTGCGAAAATCATTGCAAATTAAAAAAAAAAAATAATTAAAAATTGACAAAAGTATTTGAAATTTGAGAAAATTGAAGAATGATTATAAACATTGAAAAATGGATACATTAACTCAAACTTGAGATAATAAATAAAAATTTAGGAAATTAATTAAAAAATAATTGACCTATGTAATTAAAAGGTGGAGAAAATAATTGCAAGAAGGTAAAAGGAAATAAAAATTGAAAAAAATTATTGAAAAATGAGATAAATAATTGAAAATTTAGGAATTTAATTGAGGAATTGTAAAGATAATTAAAAATTGAAGAAATTGATTGCAAATGAACAGAAAAAATAACTGGAATTTAAGATTAACAATAAAAAAAATTGGAGAATTTATTAAAAAATACTTGAAAATGACAAAAACTAATTGAAAAGTGATAGAAATAATTGAAAATTGAAGAATTTAATAAAAATTTGTAAAAACAATAGAATATTTTTGAGATAAACAAGACTACTTGAAAAAGGATAAAAATAATTGAAAATTAAAGTTAAATATCGAAATTGAAGAAAAAAATTGAGAAAATTACAGAATTTATTTGATATAATAGAAAGTTATTGAAAGTCGAAGAACATCATTTAAATACTTGAAAAAAACAACTAAAATATAAAAACAAAAAATAAAAATTGATGGAGGATTAAACAAGTTTTTTAATATTAAAATTATTTGGAAAATGATGAAAATAGGGAAACTGTTAATTAAATTAACAAATTTGATGAATTGTGTCCCTCCATTATTTGACATTACAAATTGACACTAGAAATTCAATATTGAAGAAAGTAACTGTAATTCGAAGAAACATATTGCAACTTGAAAAACAAAAATCATATTTTGTAAAAGTAATTGAATTGTAGATATTAAAATATAAAATTTGTCAAAATCATTGCTCTGTTAAAAAAAATTTTAAAATGTAATTTAATTGAATTAATTGAAATTTGAGAAAAATAATTGAAAAATGATTAGCGCATTGAAAATTTAAAGATAACAAAAATCATATTTTTTAAAATATTTGAAAAATGTCTAAAGAAATTGAAAGTTAATTAATAAATAATGAAACTAAGTTGATATTGAAGGAAATAATTAAAACTGAAAAAGTTTTATTTCAAAAAATTGAAACTACCAGAAATTAAATATAAAATTTAGGGGAAAAATTGAAAAATAATGAAAATCCTTAATGAAAATTTTTGTAAAGTGATAAAAATAGTTGAAATTTGTAGATATTAATTGCAATTTTAGAAAAATAATTTTAAAAAATACAGAATATTTGTAAAGTAAAAGAAAGTACCTTATTACAACATGATTTCAAGAATTTTAAATTTAGGAAAATAATTACAACATTATAGAAATAATTTGAAATTGAAGAAAATAATGGAAATTTGAGATAAATAAATGAAATTTTCGAAATTGATCAACAAATAAACAAAATAATATAAAATTTGTGAAAATCATTGCAAATTAACAAAAATAATTAAAACTTAAGAAAAATAATAGAAGATTGATTAAAACATTGAAAAGTGGAGACGAGATAACTTAGATTTAAGATAATAAATGAAAATTTAGGAAATTAATTGAAAAATAATTAATAAATCTAATTAAAAGGTGGAGAAAATAATTGCAAAAAAATATAAAAAAATGAAATTTAAAAAAAATAATTGAAAAATGAGTTAAATAATTGAAAATTTAGAAATTTAATTGAGGAATAAAAAGTGAGAATAATTAAAAATTAAAAAAATTCATTGCAAAATGACGACAAAAATAATTGGAAATTAAAGAAAATTATTAAAATTTGATAAAAATATTTTAAAATCTAGAAAATTAATTGAAGAGTAATGATACTAATAAAACATTCGGGACAATATTTGCAAAGAAATAAAACTAATTAAAAATTGAAGCAAATTATTAAAATTGAAGAAATATGTTTCAAAATCTAGGAAATTAATTGAAGAGTAATGAAAATAATAAAAAATTCGAGACAACATTTGCAAAGTAATAAAAATAATTAAAAATTGAAGAAATTAATTGCAATTAATAATTGAAAATTGAAGAAAATTATTAAAATTTGAAAAATATATTTTAAAATCTAGGAAATTAATTGAAAAGTAATAAAAATAATAAAAAATTTGAGACAATTTCTGCAAAGTAATAAAAATAATTAGATTAAGAAAATAATTTTATTTTTTAAGAAATAATTGAAAAAATTGCAACGTACCTATATTTGTAAGAAAAAAAAATAATTGCAGAATGATAAAAATAATTGTACATTCAAAATATAAGTGAAGTTGTGACAAATTATATAAAAATTAAAAATTAATTAATAAATAATTGAATATGACAAAAAACAATGGAAAAATGATAGAAATAATCGTAAATTCAAGAACATAATGGACATTTCAGATAAATAATTGAAATTTTCGGTAATATATTGAAACGTGGATACAGTAACTTAGATTTGAGATAATAAATACAAATTTAGAAAATTAATTGAAAAATCATTAATATATATCTAATTAAAAAGTGGAGAAAATAATTACAGAAATATAAAAGAAAATGAAAATTTGTAAAAAATGTTTGCAAAATGAGAAAAAGAATAGAAAATTGAAGAAATTGATCGCAAAATGATAACAATATTATTTGAAAATTAAAGAAAATTATTCATATTTGAGAAAAATATGTATTTTAAAATCTAGAAAATTAATTGAAGAATAATGAAAGTAATAAAAAATTGGAGAAAACATTTTTAAAGTAATAAAAATAATTAAAAACTGAAGAAAATAATTTCCGTTTGTGAATTCATTTTTAATTACGATTTTGTTAAATATTTTCTTATTTATTCAAAAATTGTAATTAAATACGACAGAGTAAAATAAAAATTGCGTTTTTACGTTTTTAGTACACATTTGAAACTTTTTATAATTAATAAATATAGGCTAAAATAAAATTTTGTTAATAAGGAATGGTAATATATATTCTAAAGATTTGATTTTGGTAATTTGCTTTGTATATAAAGCTCAATTATAATACAAAAAATCGACTTAAAATCGAGCGTAAAACTGTCAATTTTCGATATATTTAACAGCATATTTTTTATAAAAATACTTCATAGAAAAAATGAATACTTACGTGGATTCAATATAGTAACATTTCTTAACCACAAAGAATGACTAAAAAAAATTATTTTAATTAGTATAAAATTAAATTTCAAAATTGTAAATTCTTAAAAAAAAATACCATATTTCAACACATCATATCAGTTTCACGAAAGCTTTTAAAAGATTTAAACTTTACACATATTTAATCTTGTACAAAATTTACTTTATATTCAAATTTCACGAGGGTGTTTTGCTTAATTTCTTAAATATGTGAGTTTCAAATTTATTGCAAAAGAGATATTTAAAAACTTTTGAAAATCTCTGAAGTTGATTGATTGGGCAATAATAATAAATGCAAAGAAATATTTATTTAATATATTTCTATTCATATTCATCAATTAACAGAAGTTTTCTATTAAAGTTTTTTATAAAAAGTATGCTGTTAAATATAACAAAAATGGAAAGTTTTTAGCCCAATTTTAAATCGATTTTTTTTCTTTTAATTTAGCTTTATACGCCAAATAAATTATCAAAAACAAATCTTTAGAATATATATTACCATTTCTTTTTAACAAAATTTTATTTAAGGCTTTAAGCCTATATTTATTAATTTATATAAAGTTTGAAATATGGACTAAAAACGCCATTTCAACCTTACTTTGTCGTCTTTAATTACAATTTTTGAATAAATAAATCAAATATTTAACAATATCTTAATTAAAAATGAATTCTACGGTATTTAATAATGATTTATATATGAAATAAATTTATTTTTAAAATATGCCAGCAAAAAAAAATTGTTTATATTTTTATAAAAAATACTTTTTCACCATTTTGTAGACTATTTAAAAACTCATCAACTGGCATATTTAAGATTTCTGTGCAACCTGTTAATTAACTACAAAATCACAGAACATTTTCTCCACAATTTCGAGTTGATCAAAGCAAAATTAAGAAAGATATAAATCATTTTAAAGCTCAATCCTTCAGAATCGCTCGACATTTATTGAAATTTATACATTAATAATATTAAATAAATCGTTTTTTAAGTTTTCAAAAAAAAAAAATTATATTGAAGTGCAACGTCTTAAGAATGTTCTCCACGAATTTCGATTCTATTCGAGCAAAATTGAAAGAGATAGAGCATTTTGAAGACATTCTCGACTCTCGAGACTCGGCACTCGACGCATTTATCTTAAAACGGCTTCTTTAAAGTCGGTGGACACGATATCTCAAAAAGTAATAAACCGATCTTTCTAAAAGTTTATACACTTTTTATTTTAGATAAGATTTACAAGGGAATGAACGAAGAATTTTTTACAATGATTAGTTCTTGTTTTACCCAGAAAAACATGTTCGAGTTTTTTAACGAAAATCGCAACTTTTACTTCAAAGTTCTCTAAAAATCCAAAATACAATTTTTTTAAATCGTTCACCCAGCCTTGAAATAAAGTGATCGACTAACAAAATTTTTTTTGCTTTTTGATTTTAGATAATATCCTATCTGGGATTATATCAACCTCAAAACACTGTTTTTAGAATTTTACGTTTAATCTTCTATAATAATAATCCATTCATTTTTTCATTCATTCTTTCATTCTGTTCACATCTGAAATTTGGCACTTAGAATTTTTTTTTTTTTTATTTCAGTTACGTTTAAGAAAAATGTATATTTTTAGATTAATTATAAATCATAATATAAGTTTTTATTTTATATATCTATTTAATTTAATATAAAATAATACATAATTTAATACATTAATTTAATTAATTAATTGAATATATAATAAGATACAATTTAATATTTAATTTGTTATAAAAGTAGAATAATAAGTAATATTATAATAATTTTGTTTCAAAACTTCCTACGTTATTTTTTTTTTTATTAAAAAACTCACTATATTAAATTTTTTTAAATAATTGCTGTATTTTAGATCTTAAAATGCTTTTTTTATTACATAATTATAATTAAACTTATTTAATTCCTAATTAAACTTATTTAATTCCTAATTAAATATTAGATAAAAGAGATCAGTTAAAATTAAAGTCTAATTTGATGAGAATCAATTTAACTGCATTATAGAAAATAAGATTAATAAAAAATGTATTTTACTCTAAAATATTAAATTGACATTTCGATGCACTAAAATTTAGTGAATTAAAATTTAATTCTATCAATACAAAAATTACTTAAAATGTTCATGCGTAGAAGTTTAAATTGATTGATATTTAGATGTTGAGATTTTTAAAATTTTTAAGTAATGATTTATTAATGGAAATTAAAATTAATAATAGCTAAGCATCGATATATTTACGTTTTAATTTATTGGCGTTTCAACTAAATTGATAAATAAAAGTTTTAATTTATACTCATTTTAATTAAGCGTATCTTTATTTTACCATGGTATCAATAAACTACTCATATAATCATTATTTTTATTAAATAAAAATTAATCTATAAATTTTAATGATAAAATTAAATAATTTGTTTCATGCAAATAACTCATTCAAATTTTTATTGATTAAGACATTAATTATCTAAATTTTAATCAATCCTTGTGTTTTTATAATCCTGAATATTATAGTAACTAAACATTTCAACTGTTCACAAATAAAATTTTCTTAATTCAAAATATCACTTTTTCAAATCCCATTAGTTACAATTTTCATTGATTCAAATTCTAGTCAAATTTGTTATTTTCAACAATTTGGACTAATTGAAGCTTTAAAATACAATGAAATTTTCTTTATATAATTAGAAGATTTTAGATAATGGCTGATTTTTAAAATTATTTAAGTATGTATCGTAAGATTTTGAAAATATTTTAAGTTTATAATAATTAAAATTGATTAAAACTTTGATTACTTAAAATTTAAGGAATTAAAAGTTTGAAATAATTAAAATGTATAACCTACTTTTACAATATGAATAACTTGCACATAGTTCCTATACTAATTAGAGTTTAAAAACAATTTAAAATCGAAGGTATAAATAAAATCAAGTTTAAAATTTTTAATTTGTAAATGAAAAGGATTAAAATAATTAAAAAGTAATATAATAAAAAACATAACATATAAAAAAAATTTAATATAAACATTAAGACTTTGAATATATAAAAATTTGAATTACCTACTTAAAGTTAAAATAAATTTGAGTTAACATTTCGTTAAAAGTATTTTAAGTTTGGAAAAATTAAAATTTGGATTGATATAGAATTTATGAAGAATAAATTTCTCGATGATGTTGTATTAATAACTCTCTCAATTATTAATATTTTTTATTAGAACATAATGAGTTATCCTTCAAATGTTATTAAATAATATACTAAAGTTTTTAAAAACGCATATATTCGACAGTTTTTTTTTTAATTGAAGAACAAAAAGCTATTTTCTGCTCTCTTGACTATATACTATGGATACCTATATGTATGAATGCGTGATATACTCTTCCTATTGTTGACATATTAAATTACAATTGAGCGTGATACTTTATCTCCCCTCCCCTAAAAATGTTACGCATTATCAGGTTAAAATAACCGCAGACACAACGCCTCACTTTTTGCTGAAAAAATTGATTTATTGATATTCTTGTTTGTTGAAAAAATTCTTTTTAAACTGAAAACACCTCTTACAGATATTTTTATTAAACAAATCATTCAGAAAAAAAAAAATTTTATTATATTTTATTTTTCAATCCAAAAATTAATTACATTGAGAAAAATAATAAAAATTTCTCAACATATAGAAAATAATCCTTCCTTGGCAGGCATAAAAACTTAGACCTTGAACCTTAAGAAGTATCAATTTTGAAAATCGAAAAGTCTAAATATAATTTCAAGAAAAACACTTTATTGAAAATATTGATTTTTTAACGTCTGTTGTTAGTTTAAAAAATTCCCTCAACAAAAATTATTCTTTTTGTACATAATTAAGAAAAAAAAGTTTTTCTTCAAATAATAACGTTCCTGCAATGAATCACTTAATAATATTTAATCTTAAATTAATTAATTTTTTGGTTTAAAAAAAAATTGCTCAAATGAATATTTCCGAACAAAAACATTAAAATACTTTTCAGACAACAAATTTCCAAATGTCGCGAATATTTAAAATTTTAATAATAAATACAATTTAATTTTTTGATTTGAGTTTTCTTTTCTTTTCAATAATCAATTCTTATAATAATAATAATTCAATAATCAATTTTTTCCGAAGTGGTAAAAAGTTTCAAAAAGTCAGTTTGGTATTTCAAAAATAAAAATATCTCTCTTGTATGCCTTTGAATTTTGAACCTTGAACCTTGAAAACTATATCAGTTTTAAAAATCGAAAAGTGCTAAAATAACGAATAACCTTAGGAAGGACACTTATTCTTATAAGAATAAGTTATAGTTTCTTCGACTAATTTACTTTTTGAAAATAAAAGAAACATTGTGTTATAAACAGTTAGCAAATTTGTTAACGATTATTTATTAAATTAATAATTCAGAAATAATAATTGGTAAAAATAAATAATTTTAGTAATTAAGTGAATAAATAAAGAAATACCATTTTTTCAAAAATAAAAATATCTTTCTCTTGTATGTCTTTAAATTTTGAACCGTGAACCTTGAAAACTATCAATTTTAAAAATCGAAAATTGCTAAAATAACCTTAGGAAGGACACTTATTCTTATGGAAAATATTGATTTTTTTTATTTCTTGTTTCTTCGAAAAATTTACTTTTAAAAATAAAAGAAACATTGTGTTATAAACAGTTTGAAAATTTATTAACGATTATTTATTGAATAAATACTTCAGAAATAATAATTAGTAAAAATAAAGAAATACCATTCTTTCAAAAGAAAATTGTACAGATTATTTTTGATAAATTGGAATTCAACTATTGAATTTTTTTCAATTTTAAACTTGTATAAAATATTTTAAATGAATTAAAAAATGTATAGAATCTTTCAATCAAGTGAAAACTTGTATAGAATTTCTTTATCAAATAACGAATTCTAAAGAACTTATATCTTTCTAACTCAAAATTGGAAGCTCGTCAAAAGTAAAACCTAATTAAATCATTAAATCTTTATGCAAGCTTGACTTTAATATAACATCATTTCATACATTGAGTGTAATTAATGATCGGAATTAAAATTGGCAGACAAGGTAAATTAATAAAATCTTACTTTATATTTTCTTCGTCGATAAAAACAGTATACGTCATGATTTTTATGGAAGAAAGTAAAGTAAGACCTATGTAATTTATTATCTAATAAAAACGTGTTTGATTAAAACAGTAATTAATTGCAACCATTATTTTTGGTTTATATTTTATTACTATAGCATTTTTATATTATTATTCTTAATAAATAAACTATGAAATGATAATAAACATTTGATACATTAATTAACATTTTTATTAATATAAATTTATATCTCTGAATTCCAATATCATATGTACATTAATCAGGCATTATTTATTGGTCATTTCTATTGGAAATAACAATCGATGCTAAACTTAATTCATTTTTTAATTGATTATAATTTCAATTCATTAAAAAACAGAGAATCCTTTGAATTCAAACTCAATTAAATATGCAGATTTTCATCCAATAAATTTTCAAGAACTCCAAATTAAAACCAATTCTAATTTTGATTGATTTAACTTTTATATGGAGAAAATACGATTTTTAATTTAAAAAATTTTATATCGTCTCTACATCTAATTCTCTTAAATATTGAGTGATTTAAGATTTTTTTCTCATTTTAATTAAATCGAACTTATTTTCTTCTTGTTCTTTTTTAAACTTTATAAAAATCTTTTCCATTATTTAGTTATTTCTTTGATTTTCTAAAATTATTTTTGTACATTATAGCAAATTTTTTAATTTCTAGATATTTTTTTAAAATTTCTTTTATTCTTCCTTTTTCTAATTACTTTTCTTAAACATAAAAATACATTTTACTTTTTAGTTCTATTGTAATTTTCTATATTATGTATTTTTTTTTAAATTTTAGAAATCATTTCCAACTTACAGTATTTTTTTTCTTTTCTTTTTTTTTGACTCACAAGTAATTTTTTAAAATTGTTTAGATATATATCTATCAAAGTTTTTAACTTATTTTACTTTATTTTCTTTAATTCTTTTCTTCGATTTTTTCACTTTTTAGTTTTTTTTTATCTTTACTTTTGAGTATTATGTTGACTTGACAATTATTGTTTCAAATAAAAAATTGTCTTTCATCAATTTTTTGTTATTTTTTTAATTTTCTATTTAATTTTTTCATACCTTTTAGTCCTTTTTTTCTTCATTTCCTTGTTATTTTCTACCATTCTAGTAATTTTTTTTTCAATTTATGGATGTTTTTTTCATTTCTAATAATTCTGTTTCTTTTCTAGTTAGTTTTTGAAATTTAAGAAAACTCTCGTTATTTTTCTTTATTTTTTGTTTAGCTTTTTTTTAGGGTTCCTGAAAGTTTTTAGAGTTATTCTCTAGTTTTTTAATTCTTAGACATTTTTCTTTACTTTTATGTTGCTCTCTAAATCTAAATTAGTTCAAACAACTAATTTTAGAATTTTGGGACCACCCATTTTGAGATGTATGAAAAACATCTTTAAACGTAAAAAGGGTAAAAAGTATAAAAACTAAAATTTTCTTCTTTTTATTTTATGAAAAGCTAATAAAATTCTAAGGAGAATAAGATCAAAAAGAAGTTATTTAGATATTTTTAAACTAGATTTTTTAAAAAAACAGTGATTTTTATTGTTTAATTAAATTAAAAATTACTTCTGAAATAATTAATGTTTTTTAATGTTCTAAGGCTTATTTTAATAGTAATTTCTTATATCGAACTGAAATAATTTGTAAACATTAAGGTGTGGTTTTTTTCTTAAAAAACGCAAGCTGTTAAAGTTTGACCAAAAAAATGTTAAAAATTATGATTGATTTTTTTAACCGAAAAATAATTTTGTAAAATATATAAAACTTAATATTATTTAGAATTTTCAAGAAATTTACCTAAAACATGCTTCTCTGAATTTTAAAAAATATTTTTCTGTGAAAAAATCAATCATAATTTTTAACATTTTTTTGGTTCAAACTTGACAGCTTGTATTTTTTAAGAAAAAAATTACACGTTAATGTTTATAATTAATGCCAATTCAATAATAAATTACCATTGAAATAAGCCTTAGAAGATTAAAAAACATTAATTATTTCAGAAGTAATTTTTATTTCAATAAAACAATAAACAATACACTTTTTTTAAATGTATAATGGAAATATTAACTAAATAACTTCTTTTAGATCTTATTCTACTTAGAATTTTATTAGCTTTTAGGAAATAAGAAGACCAAAATTTTAGTTTTCGTACTTTTTACGTTTAAAGACGTTTTTTATGTATCTCAAAATGGGTGGTTCAATATTAGTCAATTTTTAACAATTTATTAGTTATTTTTTTTTTTTACTAAAAAAATATTTTTTTGGCATATTTTATTAATTACTAGTTATTTTTCAGTAATTGCTAAAACAAAAATTCAGTCATGATTTTTAATAATAATTAATCATTTTTAACCAATTCAGCTAATTCAGATTTAGAGAGTACCCTGTTTTAATATCAAAATGTTTTTATTACATACATTGTTTTATATCAACTAATTATTTTTCATTAATTTTTATCTATTTTTTCTTATTTTCTTGTTTTTATTTAATTTCAATTATGCTTTTTAGATTTCTTCGCTTTATACCCAAGTTTTTTTTAAATTTTCTTTTTATTTATCAATTACTTTTCTTCAACTTCAAATATTCTATATTATTATTTAATTTCTCTTATTTTTTAGTTATCTTTCATTTAATTGCTATTTTTTAACTTTTCAGTAATTTTTTTTCTTTTTTAGTTATTTTTCTTAGATTTCATAAAAAGTTTACTTTGTAGTAATTATTCTTCATTTCCAAGTTTTCTTTCTTCTCATTACTTGAACTGTTTTTCTCCTCTCACAGTAGTTTTAAAATTTTAATTAATTAAAATTTTTTATTAATTCTAATGTTTTTGGGTACAAATTTTTTTTTATGAAAAATATTTGTGTAACATTTTTTCACGTGTTTTCAGAAAATAGTACAAAGATTGTTAATTTTCATTAAAACTGCAAATTTGCTCATTTCACATAATACTAATAATTTATACTTTTTAGAGCTTATATATATTTTTTCATGTGTACTTTAAGAAAATGATCATCTATTCTAATTTACAAAGAAATACACTACCGGCCAGAATTGTGGAACCACCCATTTTAAGTGTAATGAAAAACATCTCAAAACGTAAAAAGTATAAAAGCAAAAATTTTTCCTTTCTATTTTCTAAAAGGTGATAAAATTTTGAGTGAAACGAGACTAAGAAGAAGTGATTTGATTAATATTTCAGTTAAAAAATCTTGAAAAAGTGTGATTTGGAATGTTTCATAAAAATTAAAATTACTTCTGAAATAATGAAGATTTTTTAATGTTCTTAGACTCATTTTAAAGGTAATTTTCTACAAAATTGATATTACTTGATGCCACTACGGTGCAAATCGATTTTTAAACAATGCAAGCTGACAAAGTTAAACAAAAAAAAAATGGAAAAATTTGATATAATTTCTTTTACAAAAAAATAATTTATAAAATTCCAACAAATATAATATACAAAATTTTTTTTTTAAATTCTAGAGATTATCAAGTATCATATATTTTACAAAATTTTTTTTAGTATAAAAAATGTTATCAAATTTTTCTAATTTCTCTTGTTTATTTTGGCAGCTTGCATTTTTCATGAATCAAATTGCACCGTAATGGCTATAAATAATATCAATTCTGTAGAAAATTACCTTTAAAATGAGCCTAAGAGCATTAAAAAATCTTCATTATATCAGAAGTAAGTTAAATTTTTACGAAACATTCAAAATCACTCTTTTTTACGATTTTCTAACTGAAATATTAACCAAATTACTTTATCTTAGTCTCATTTTACTCAAAATTGTATCACCTTTTAGAAAACAGAAAGAAAAAATTTTAACTTTTATACTTTTTGAGATGTTTTTCATTACACTGAAAATGGGTAGTCCCACAATTTTGTCCGGTAGTGTACTTGCTACCAATTTGAAATTAATTTCTAAATTTCAATTATTTATACACATGAAACACCTGTTTCATATTTCCCCTTTTTTTATATTAAAAATTATGTCCCATTTCTTTTTCCATTACGAATTAAAACCCTCTCAAGAATCAATCAACTCATATACACAGAATAAATTTCAATTATGAAAGTGTCAGTTCATTAAAGCATCAAAATAATCAATCTCCAGGTAGTTCGACACCTACACGAAACTTGAAGCTACTACCAAAATTAAAGGCAGTGACCGGAAGAAATGATTTCACCCCAACTTACGCGAGTTTTTCATGGGGTGACGTAAATGGTCGTCATAAGACAGATTTTGACATGACCCTTAGCTTGACAAATATCGTGCGTGGAAGCACAGGATCCAATGAAAAGATCGCCACGTGGTCGGCTGGTATCGATTCGGCCTTGAATGTAAGTTATTTTGAACATTACATGTACTTTTTTTCTTTCTATAATGACACGTTATCTCGCACACATATTATAATATCGATCGCTACCTTTGTTGACTGACGAACGACATTTACACCTGCTCATTTGCAGTTCACCCTTCGTTCCTGTGTGACCTCCATTTTTCAGCATCGATACTGACATTAAACACAAAATGACCATCGATTTACTATCTTCTTCGTTTAAACTTCATTCTTGACTACAGCACAGCTCAAACAACAACTCTCAAAAAAATAGTATTTTATTTATCTCGTTTAAAAAAAAAGGTTTCAGACATGACGGCACTGACGAATGCAACAGCTGTTGTCAGCTATCGAGTGGTCACAGTGATTCAGAAACCGTTTGTCATGTACGATAACAAAACTGGCAAATATTACGGCTACTGCATTGATCTTCTTGACTCGATCAGAGAATCTGTACCGTTCGAATACACTGTTCGAGAAGTCGACGACAAGGAGTATGGAAGCATGGACGAGAATGGAAACTGGAATGGAATGATCAGAGAGCTGAAAGACAAAAAAGCTGACATCGCTCTTGGTACATTGGCTGTTATGGCGGAGAGAGAAAATGTTGTTGATTACACGGTACCTTACTACGATTTGGTTGGGATAACAATTCTGATGCTGAAACCGAAAACAAAGTCATCGCTCTTTAAATTTTTGACAGTGCTGGAAAATGATGTATGGCTGTGCATTCTGGCTGCCTACTTCTTCACGAGCTTCTTGGTATGGCTTTTTGACAAATTCTCGCCCTACAGCTATCAGAACAATCGAGAAAAGTACAAAAATAGCATGGAGAAGCGGGAATTTACGCTGAAAGAGTGTCTCTGGTTTAGTATGACTTCGCTGACACCACAGGGAGGTGGAGAGGCACCGAAAAATCTTTCCGGAAGATTGGTTGCGGCAACTTGGTGGCTCTTTGGATTTATCATCATTGCTTCTTATACGGCGAATCTGGCTGCGTTTCTCACTGTCTCGAGACTTGAGGTGCCGATTGAATCTCTTGATCAGCTCGCTTCCCAATACAAGGTTCAGTACTCTTGTATCAAGGACTCCGGAGCGTACACGTATTTCGAGAGGATGTCTAACATTGAAGATCGATTCTATCAGTAAGTGCATTCTTTATCTTGTTATTTATATAAGGGCGTTTCTCAGAAACCTTTAACTTTGCGATAAAAAATAAGGGACATTTTTTTTTGCTACTGGATGATATAGGACTAAATAAAATTTTGTTAAAAAGGAATGGTAATATATATTCTAAAGATTTGTTTTTGATAATTTATTTTGTATATAAAGCCTAATTATAATAAGATAATTCGATTTAAAATTGATCTAAAAACTTTCAATTTTCGTCATATTTAATAGCATATTTTTTATAAAAATATTTAATAGAAAACTTGGATACTTACGTAAATTAAAAATCCATACATTAACTTTCCTTATCCAGGAAGAATGATTTAAAAAAGTTATTTTAATTATTATAAAATTCAATTTCAAAATTGTAAATTCATAAAAAGTACCGTATTTCTACACATCATATCTTTTTTCTGGGAGTTTTTAAAAAATTCAAACTTTACACATATATTTAAGTTTGTACAAAAATACACTATATTAAAATTTCACGAGGGTATTTTGCTTAATTTCTGAAATATTTCAGTTTGAAATTTAATGTAAAAGAGTATTTTTTTTTATGTAAATTTACAAAATTTAAAAAATTTTGTAAATCTCTGAAGTTGGTTGATTGGGAAATGATCGATTTTTTTAAAATTTAAATTTACAATTAACATTAATTAGCAGGTTACTTATAAAATAAATTTAAGTTTTACCAATCATTAGAATATTTGTATAGAAATATTGATTTAATATATGTATAAGTACAAAATAATGGAAAAAATATTTCAAATAACTATTGATATGTTAGTTGCAAATATTACTAATATTTGCACAATATATTCTTAATTGTAATAAAAATTGACCATTTTCTGTTAACTGCTAAATAGAGAGAAACTACTTTTTATCGCACTTTTTATTGCAACAGACATCTACGGAGCACTTTTATTTATTTACATATTTTATTTAATAAATTTTCACATTTAACCTCTTTCAGGACTATTTTTCTCAAATATACATTTAAACAATTGAAGATCACTAGCGAAATATTTTTCCATTTTTTTTATATCTTATGGATTTCTTTATACATAATATATTAAATAAATATTTCTATGCAATTATTATAATGATAGGAAAAATTTATATTTATTTTATAACTAACCTGCTAATTAATGTTAATTATAAATTTAAATTTAAAAAAAATCGATTATTTCCCAATCAACCAGCTTCAGAGATTTACAAAATTTTTTAAATTTAACCTCTTTTACATTAAATTTGTATTTGTTAATACTTTTGAATACCTTTTTTGTCCAATACATGTGTATCCGTCGATAGCATCTACTTTTATTCGAAAATCAATCCTTATTAATACACGTTTCTAAATATTTTTCAATCAAAATGAATGCATTTATAATAAAAAAAAAAAATTATTATTTTGTAATATCCACAGTTAAGATTAATTGAATCCAAGTAAATCCCTTTATAATAAAAATAAAAGAAAAGTAAAACGAATATTTTAGAATACCCGCAGTACAGATTTATTAAATCCAAATGAATCCCTTTATATTTATTTGAATAATATTTGGTACACTCTTTATTATTTGTCTAACATTTAACGATTAAATCTGACACTTTATGTGAAATTTTTTTGGGGGGGGGGGGTTCCTATTACTTTACACATTTTCCGGTTTCTAAATATTAATATTTATTTGAATAATATTTAATTCAGCTTTTAGTATTTATCTAATATTAAACTATTAAGTCTGCCACTTCGTTTAAAATCGTGGGGGGGGGGGGGGGTTCTTATATCTTTACATCTTTTCCAGTTTCCAAATATTAAAATTTATTTGAATAATATTTGATTCAGCTTTTGGTATTTGTCTAATATCAAACGATTGAGTCTGCCACTTTCTTTAAAATCGGTTAGGGAGGGGTGGGGGCCTATAACCTCACACCTTCTCCGGTTTATAAATATTAATATTCAATTGAATTATGGTTGATTCAGGTTCTAGTATTTGTCTTATATTAAACGATTAAATGTGACACTTTCTTTAAAATTATTGGGGGACGATTGAGTCTGACACTTTCTTTAAAATCGGTTAGGGAGGGATGGGGGCCTTCTAAATATTAATATTTATTTGATTAATAGTTGATACAGTTTTTGGTATTTGTCTAATATTCAAATATTAAATCTGCCACTTTCTTTAAAATCGTGGGGGGAAAGGGTTCCTGTAACTTCACACATTTTCCGGTTTATAAACATTATTATTTATTTGAATAATATTTGACACACTTTTTGGTATAAACGATTAAATGTGACACTTTCTTTACAATTATTTTGGGGGGGGGGGGGTATCTAAAACTTCACGCCTTTTCTAAATATTAATATTTATTTGATTAATAATTGACACATTTTTTGCTATTTGTCTAATATTGAACGATTAAATCTTCCACTTCCTACAAAATCTGCGGGGGGGGGGGGGGGGGGGTCCTGTAACTTCCCACCTTTTCCGGTTCCGAAATATTACTATTCAATTTCTTAATATTTCATTCAGTTTTTTTGTATTTGTCTAATATTTAACGGTTAAATCTGCTACTTTCTCTAAATTAGTTGGGGGGGGGGGGGGTCCTATAACTTCCCACCTTTTCCGGTTCCGAAATATTACTATTCAATTTCTTAATATTTCATTCAGTTTTTTAGTATTTGTCTAATATTAAACGATTATACCTGCTACTTTCTCTAAATTAGTTGGGGGGGGGGGTCCTAAAACTTCACACATTTTCCGGTTTCTAAATATTAATATTTATTTGAATAATATTTGATACAGTTTCTAGTATTTGTCTAATATTGAACGATTAAATCTACCACTTTCTGTAAAATCGTTGGGGGGGGGGGTTTCTACAACTTCAAACCATCTCAAGTTTTTTTAAATATCTATATTTATTTAATTAATATTTCATACAGTTCTTGGTATTTGTCTAATATTAAAAGATTAAATATGCCACTTCTTTACAATCGTTGGGGGGGGGGGGTTTCTGCAACTTTACACCATCTCCGGTTTCTAAATATGAATATTGTTTTGATTAATATTTGATGCAGTTCTTGGTATTTGTCTAATATTTAACGATTAAATCTTCCACTTTCTTTAAAATATTTAGGGGGGGGGGGGGTTTCTACAACTTCACGTCATCTCCGGTTTCTAAATATGAATATTTATTTAATTAATATTTCATACAGTTCTTGGTATTTGTCTAATATTGAACGATTAAATCTACCACTTTCTGTAAAACCGTTGGGGGGGAAGGGGTTTCTACAACTTCACACCATCTCCGGTTTCTAAATATTAATATTTATTTAATAAATATTTGATACAGTTATTGGTATTTGTCTAATATTAAACGATTGAATATGCCACTTCTTAAAAATCGTTGGGGGGGGGGGGGTTCCCATAACTTCACACCATTTTCGGTTTCTAAATATGAATATTGTTTTGATTAATATTTGATGCAGTTCTTGGTATTTCTCTAATATTTAAAGATTAAATCTTCCACTTTCTTAAAAATCTGAGGGGGGGGGTCCTATAACTTCCCACCTTTTCCGGTTCCGAAATATTACTATTCAATTTCTTAATATTTCATTCAGTTTTTTAGTATTTGTCTAATATTAAACGATTATACCTGCTACTTTCTCTAAATTAGTTGGGGGGGGGGGGTCCTAAAACTTCACACATTTTCCGGTTTCTAAATATTAATATTTATTTGAATAATATTTGATACAGTTTCTAGTATTTGTCTAATATTGAACGATTAAATCTACCACTTTCTGTAAAATCGTTGGGGGGGGGGGTTTCTACAACTTCAAACCATCTCAAGTTTTTTTAAATATCTATATTTATTTAATTAATATTTCATACAGTTCTTGGTATTTGTCTAATATTAAAAGATTAAATATGCCACTTCTTTACAATCGTTGGGGGGGGGGGGGTTTCTGCAACTTTACACCATCTCCGGTTTCTAAATATGAATATTGTTTTGATTAATATTTGATGCAGTTCTTGGTATTTGTCTAATATTTAACGATTAAATCTTCCACTTTCTTTAAAATATTTAGGGGGGGGGGGGTTTCTACAACTTCACGTCATCTCCGGTTTCTAAATATGAATATTTATTTAATTAATATTTCATACAGTTCTTGGTATTTGTCTAATATTGAACGATTAAATCTACCACTTTCTGTAAAACCGTTGGGGGGGGAAGGGGTTTCTACAACTTCACACCATCTCCGGTTTCTAAATATTAATATTTATTTAATAAATATTTGATACAGTTATTGGTATTTGTCTAATATTAAACGATTGAATATGCCACTTCTTAAAAATCGTTGGGGGGGGGGGGTTCCCATAACTTCACACCATTTTCGGTTTCTAAATATGAATATTGTTTTGATTAATATTTGATGCAGTTCTTGGTATTTCTCTAATATTTAAAGATTAAATCTTCCACTTTCTTAAAAATCTGAGGGGGGGGGTCCTATAACTTCCCACCTTTTCCGGTTCCGAAATATTACTATTCAATTTCTTAATATTTCATTTAGCTTTTTGTATTTGTCTAATATTTAACGATTAAATCTGCTACTTTCTCTATATTAGTTGGGGGGGGGGGTCCTATAACTTCACACATTTTCCAGTTTCTAAATATGAATATTGTTTTGATTAATATTTCATACAGTTCTTGGTATTTGTCTACTGTTAAACGATTAAATATGTCACTTTTGTTAAAATCGTTGGGGGGGGGGGGGTTCTATAACTTCACACATTTTCCGGTTTCTAAATATTAATATTTATTTGAATAATATTTGATACAGTTTTTAGTGTTTGTCTAATATTGAACGATTAAATTTGCCACTTTCTGTACAATCCTTGGGGGGGGGGGGGGTTCCTATAGCTTTACACATTTTCCGAGTTCTAAATATGAATATTGTTTTGATTAATAATTGATAAAATTTTAAGCATTTGTCAGGGTTGGTCGGTTAAAGTCGAGTGGATTGTGTTATATTTCTTAACAGATTTATTCTATTATTAATATAAAAAAGCTGATAAACACTTGTTTTTTAAAGAATGTTGCAACAGAATTATACACATAAACTGGCTGTGTTCTTTTCCCATTTTCCTAACTTTTCAACGGAATCAGAAAACCGACCGTTTCTTTAACTCGATCTGATCGTAAAATGTGACATCTGATGCAAAACATGTGTTGTTTAAATGCCTTACTCGCCAAGAGTCCAAAGAAATGTCAAAACTCGTTTTATGAGTTTTGGTCCATTGGCTTGGATTTACACATTGCACACTTTTTCCCAAACCAAATAACAACAAATTTCTTCTTTTTCGTTGATTTCAAGCAGTTTCCTTCCCGACAGGGTACAAGTCAGTCGATAGTCTTGTAATTTTCTGCCGAGTTGAGAGACAAAAATCGGTTCGTGTTGCGTTTATCGGTGGTTTTTTGCCCTTTACGTTGTGCTTTCTCTCGTGTCGTGTCCTTGCGGAATCGCATTCAGGTGTTTTAATGATAAGAGTTTTCCGAGCTTTGCGAATTGTGTCTCTGGTTCTATATACCAATAATCATAATATAAATAATAGTAATATTTTTCTTTGTGTGATTTAAATTAGAGTGCAGTTTTGTGTTACGAATTGTGTTTCTGTTTGTGTGCAATAATAATAATAATAATAAGAATTAAAATATTCATATTAACAGTTTCGCTTTCTTCAGTCATTTCAATTAAAGTTTTGTGTGGCGAATTGTGCTTCGGTTCGTGTATAATAATAATAATAATAATAATAATAATATTAATAATAAAAATATTATAACCGTTTTGCTCCTTGTTTCATTTCCATTCAAGTGCAGTTCTGTGTTACGAGTTGTGTTTCTGTTCGTGTGTCATAATAATAATAATAATAATAATAATAATAATAATAATAATAATAATAATAAGAATAATAATAATAATAACAACAGTTTCCCTTCCTTGTGTCTTTTTAATTAAAGTGCAGTTTTGTGTTGCGACTTGTGTTTCTGTTCGTGTACAATAATAACAATAATAATAATCACAACAAATAAACAATATTAATAATATTAAAAATATTGATAATAACAGTTCATTCTTTCTTTTTTGGTCTTTTTAATTAATGTGCAGTTTTGTGTTGCAAATTGTGTTTCTGTTCACGTATAATAATAATAATAATAATAATAACAACAAACAAACAATATTAATAGTATTAAAAATATTGATAATAACAGTTAATTTTCTTTTTTGGTCATTTCAATTAAAGTGCAGTTGTGTGTTGCAAATTGTGTTTCTGTTCACGTATAATAATAATAATAATAATAATAATAATAAAAACGCTTTCTTGTGTCATTTCAATTAAAGTGCAGTTTCGTGTTGGGAATAGTGTTCCTGTCCGTGTATTTTAAATTAAAGTGCAGTTTGTTTTGTGAATTGTGTTTCTATACGCGTGTATAATACTGATAAAAATAACAATAATAATAATAATAATTTCAAAAAATTATAGTAATATTAATATTATCAATTCACTCTTTAACTTCATTCCGTCATTGAAATTTAAACACAGCTTTGTTGCGTTCTGAAGATTCTTTCAACCTGGGTGCGAGGATTCAAGTGCTCGGTTTGAGTGCAAGTTTCTGCGTCATCGAGGTGGACCACCTGCTGGTGCACACGGACTACAACCAAACGCTACATATTTCTGAGTTTTATTTGATTTAATTATTTATTCATATCATCATAAAAATTTCATTTCATCTCATTTTCCACAAAACAAAAAAAAAACATATATATATATTTTTTATACAATTTATAGTTTATATGCATGATAATTTACTTTAAGTTGTAAATACACTGAAAAAAATATGTTTGTCAAAATCAACTATTTGTCTATAGTTGAAGCCATTTTAGTTAAAATGACAAGGATTCCAAGTTAAGCTTGCAATCGAAGCAAAGTTAGTTCTAATACACATCAAACTTGTTTGTTTGTAATTCTTAAAAACGGGGGAAAAAATTGTCAATCAGCTAAAAATTTACAGTTTTCTATAGTGCAAATGAGTAAAGTTGTATTACATAATCTTAAAATAATACAAAAGTATACATTAAACTTTTAATAATGTTTTTTGAAAATGTCAAATCAACATAACCTTCAAATATATGACGGCCACAACTAAGTCATTTACCGTAACCACTAATGTTTTAGAGATAGAAAATATTAATATTTTATGAAATAATAGACTTTCTGAGTAATAAAAACAGTCGGTCCCACAATTTCTGATGTTCAATATAATATAATTTCTAATTTCTTGGACTGAAAATTATCCTTGTATTTTAACTAGGCTTCCCTAGTTGGCGCCTTAACTAACAAGGAAAACTGGTTGATTCCTTGTGTACGGGTGCAAGGGATTTTTTTCAGTGTACGCTTCTATACATATTATTTCCAACATTCTTATTTTTTAACTTTTTACTTATTTGCACTGAAGAGGGCCCGCATTTGTGGCCGAAACGTTTGCCATCTTTCTGCGAAAAATTGTTTAATTTCTTACTTTTCAGGTACTGACCTCTAAGCCAATAAAATATTTAAGTTGCTCCTGCAACATTATATAATACCTTTTTTGTTCAAGCTGTTCGAATCCGGTGATACCACCAACTTTTATCAAAAATTCAATTTTTACTAATACGTTTCTTAATATTTTACAATCCAAATGAATCCCTATATAACAAAAAAAATAAAATGTATATATTTTAATACCCACAGTTCCGATTATTGAATCCAAATGAATCTCTTTATAATGAAAATAAAATTAAAATAAAATGAATATTTTTGAATACCCACTTTATATAGTACATACAGTTCTTTAAATTTGAATAACATTATTTCATCATGTTTGATTTCAATAAAATTAATCTAAAAAAATTGAGAAAGCTTACTTACATATTTAAAAAATTGTTTTTACCTTACATTTGATTTAGAGAAAACAAATATTTGAATATTGTTTAGTATAAAATTTACTATACTGATTATTTATATAGGTTACATGAATCTTAACTGCAGGTATTCGAAAACATACATTTTTTTTATTATAAAAGAGTTTATTTGGATTAAATAAATTTTAACTGCCGGTATTAAAAAATATTAATTTTTGTTTTTCATTATAGAGGGATTCATTTGGATTTAATAAATCTGTATTTCGGGTATTTTAAAATATTCGTTTTTCCTTTTTTTCTATTTTCATTAGAAAGGGATTCACTTGGATTCAATTAATCTTAACTGTGGATATTACAAAATAATAATTTAATTTTTTTTTAATTATAAAGGGATTCATTTGGATTTAATAAATCTGTACTGCGGGTATTCTTAAATATTCGTTTTACTTTTCTTTTATTTTTATTATAAAGGGATTTACTTGGATTCAATTAATCTTAACTGTGGATATTACAAAATAATAATTTTTTTTTTTTATTATAAATGCATTCATTTTGATTGAAAAATATTTAGAAACGTGTATTAATAAGGATTGATTTTCGAATAAAAGTAGATGCTATCGCCGGATACACATGTATTGGACAAAAAAGGTATTCAAAAGTATTAACAAATACTAATTTAATGTAAAAGAGGTTAAATTTAAAAAATTCTGTAAATCTCTGAAGCTGGTTGATTAGGAAATAATCGATTTTTTTTAAATTTATAATTAACATTAATTAGCAGGTTAGTTATAAAATAAATATAAATTTTTCCTATCATTATAATAATTGCATAGAAATATTTATTTAATATATTATGTGTAAAGAAATCCATAAGATATAAAAAAAATGGAAAAATATTTCGCTAGTGATCTTCAATTGTTTAAATGTATATTTGAGAAAAATAGTCCTGAAAGAGGTTAAATGTGAAAATTTATTAAATAAAATATGTAAATAAATAAAAGTGCTCCGTAGATGTCTGTTGCAATAAAAAGTGCGATAAAAAGTAGTTTCTCTCTATTTAGCAGTTAACAGAAAATGGTCAATTTTTATTACAATTAAGAATATATTGTGCAAATATTAGTAATATTTGCAACTAACATATCAATAGTTATTTGAAATATTTTTCCCATTATTTTGTATTTATACATATATTAAATCAATATTTCTATACAAATATTCTAATGATTGGTAAAACTTAAATTTATTTTATAAGTAACCTGCTAATTAATGTTAATTGTAAATTTAAATTTTAAAAAAATCGATCATTTCCCAATCAACCAACTTCAGAGATTTACAAAATTTTTTAAATTTTGTAAATTTACATTAAAAAAAATACTCTTTTACATTAAATTTCAAACTGAAATATTTCAGAAATTAAGCAAAATACCCTCGTGAAATTTTAATATAGTGTATATTTTGTACAAACTGAAATATATGTGTAAAGTTTGAATTTTTTAAAAACTCCCAGAAAAAAGATATGATGTGTAGAAATACGGTACTTTTTATGAATTTACAATTTTGAAATTGAATTTTATAATAATTAAAATAACTTTTTTAAATCATTCTTCCTGGATAAGGAAAGTTAATGTATGGATTTTTAATTTACGTAAGTATCCAAGTTTTCTATTAAATATTTTTATAAAAAATATGCTATTAAATATGACGAAATTTGAAAGTATTTAGATCAATTTTAAATCGAATTTTCTTATTATAATTAAGCTTTATATACAAAATAAATTATCAAAAACAAATCTTTAGAATATATCTAAATTAGAGATTTCATAAAATAGCATTTTCTGATATAAAGTTTTGCAAAATAAAGCATAAGTAACTTATTGTAAAAAGTTCGATTATAATGCTTAATTTTGATACATTTTTAATTCTCTGCAATTAAGAATTCAACTCATTTCAAGTTTTGTGATTAATTTTTTCCGTGTGAATACAGTTGAAATTGCAAAGTTTCCAATTTTATGCATCAACCGATAAAAGATATTCGACGCCTCCCTTCGATAAAATTCTTTTTCGAACGTCAATTCAATATAATTCTATGTCAAAACAAATGCAATATGAAGTGAACTCGGAAATCTTAGCAAAATAATTCTTAATCAATCGTCAGTTCAAGATAATGCTATGTCAATTTAATTGTAATAAAATGACAGGTTAAATTATTATTCAATATGATTCCTTTACAAAAGATAACATGTTTCGAAATTTGATAAAAATTTTATTTTAAATACAAATAACTATCTATTCCTTTATAATATTGTTATTAATGGTTAAATTTTCTAATAGTAAAGAGCATTCTAAATCTGATTTAGTAAAGATTGGTTACTAATTCAAAATAATGAACATTTCTATTAACTTCCAGAAAAATTTTACTATTTAGATTGGTAGATTTTTAATTTTTATTAAAATTTTAGTGAAAAATTATGAATATAAGTAACATAAGTCTAACAGAATTTTAGTTTAATAAAATTTCTTAAGAAAATAAAAATTCTGTTAAATATGAATTCAATAGCCTAAGAATTCTATTAAGTAAAAATTAAATTGAAATTAAAATCGAAAAATGAAAATTTGTCTAAACAATTATATCTAAAATTCTGTATAATGAATTTTATAATATATTCCTGTGACTTGTGCCTAGGGTATTTTAAAAAATAGGATTACTTTCTAAAAAAATTTAAGAGAAAACTCTATTAAACATTTTAATAATACATTCAAAAATAATACTTTAGAGCGCATAGCATTATTAATGATCGAAAGAAATAAATTATTATTTTTTGACATAGCATTATCTTAAACTGTCGATTGATTAAAAATTCCTTTAAAAAAATTTCCAAGTTCACTACTACATATAGCATTTGTTTTTGAGATAGAATTATATTGAATTGACGTTCGAAGAAGCATTTTATCGAAGGGAGGCGTCGATATTGTCTGAAAATTAGTTTTTATTTTTTAATGATTAAAACAGTGAAATTGTCCCTAACTTACAGCAAATTAAACTAACAATATTAATAAAAGTTATTAATAAATAACACTGTGTTACAAAAAATGAGTACCTAAGTAGAGTAAGTATCATTTTGACACAAAACTTATAATAAAGATTGTTATATTGCACAAACATAGGTAAATGTTATTTTGTACAACTTCTAAAATTAAAATATTCTTAATAGTTGATTTTATAAGTTTTGTGTCAAAATGATACTTACTCAAAAAATCTAGCTAACTATGAAAGAAATGATGAAACTACAAAAAATATTTAAAATCTTATTAAGGTAGCATTATACTTTGCATCGATCAAAAAATCGACTATTTTTTTATTTTATTTTTGTGTTCTACATTACCTCAAGAATATAATTCCCAAATTGCAGATAAAAATTTGAAGAAATCATACTACCTTAAAGATATAATAATATCATTAATCGACAATATTCACTTTAGAGCTAAAAATCCGTTTTTCTGTAGTTTTTGTATAAAATATAATTACTTCGTCATTTTTGATCAGATTTCAATTTTTTTTTTAATTTAAAGCTGAAAAGCGAGGCTTCCTATACCTAATAGAGGTTTTATGTTTCAAGTACAATTTACTGTAGAAAAAGAGTAAAAATTATTTAAAGTGTATTTAATTCTACGTCGAATGACTTTATTCTTTAATTGTTGCAAGTGATACTTATCACATTCTAACAAATTTTTAATACTTATTTTAGTAAATTTCGGTAAACTTTTGAAAATTCAAAAAGGCACCAAAATTTTTGAAAATTGATTTTACCGAAAAATACTGTGATTATAAAGACAAAAAAAGCCATAACCCAGACAGTTTTTTGTCAATTTAATTCAAAAAAAGCTCATTCGACACAGAATTAAATACACTTTAAATAATTCAGCATAGAAAAAACATTCTAAGTGTATTCCTACGTATTTTTCTCCGCTGAATCTGAATGTAATATTAAAATGATCAAATTAGCTAAAATTTTTGAGATAATCTCAAAAAACTTATCAAAAACACAAAAAATTCGCTTTTTTGAGATTATCTAAAGAATTTTAGCTAATCTTGACTTTGGATTTGGATTCAGCAGAGAAAAATACGTAGGAATACACTATTGTAGTATCCCGGTAAAAAAAAAAAATTTTTTTTGGTTTTGATTTGTTCTAGAAATTTTTTTTGAGATTATCTCAAAAAGTAGAACCAATCTAGCAATTCTGACTTCGGATTCAGATTCAACGAAGAAAAATACATAGAAATATACTAGTGTACAAAATTTTATTTTTGTGGGGATGTGTATTTAATAGAAAACTTGGATACTTACGTGGAATGAAAATCAATACATAAACTTTCCTTATCCACGAAAAACGACTTAAAAAATGTATTTTAATTATTATAAAACTCAATTTTCAGATTGTAAATTCATAAAAAATACCATATTTCAATTCAAACTTGACAGATATTTAAGTTTGTACAAAATATAAACTATATTCAAATAATTATTATAAACCTTTTTTAACTTAAATTTACACTGTTTAAAACTTTTATCAAACTAAATTTTAAGTTTTCCAAACTTAAAGCATTTCCAACTTATACCAATTTAAATTTAAAGCATTTCGTAACTTTAATTAATTCAAATTTTATTATGACAAAAGTTTTAAGATTTATATTTCATTTGTTTTAAATTCCTAACGATGGGAAAAAAATTATTTTAACTTTTACATTTACAATTTAAAATGTTTATACTTCATTTAATTATTACGAATCTAAATTGTTTCAAACTTTAATTAGAGGAAACTACGAGTTATTCAAAATTTAATATTATTAAACTTCAATTATTTCAAACTTTTAATTATTCACATTTAAAGTAATTTAAATTTTTAATCAATCCAAGTATTAATTATTATAAACTTTAAATATTTTCAAAATCTAATGTGCACATTTAAAATATTTTCAACCATTGTATTAAAACTTCAATAAATCCAAATTGTAAGATTCCAAAACTGATAAGAATTTGAATCGATAATAATTTAAATTAAGGAAAGTTGAAATCAATTTAAATTTGGATTTAATAAAAGATTAAAAAAGAATTACATTTTTGAAAAATAATGAAATTTTGATAAACTGAAATTTACAAAAATTTGTTTCAAAATATTAAACAGGGATTTAAAATACTTTTCTTTTAGCAATAATACTTTAAAAGAGTTATAATACATTTTTAATTCCCTTTCCTTAATAGTTTATTGATATCTTTTAATCTTAACCCTATAATAGGGATCTAGTCCGGAATATAACTCCAAGGTAACACATCTCTAACTCATGTGTATACCTACATTATTCATTAATTTAATCCGCTTAATGGAAATCAAAAGGCAAACATGAGAAATCAATCATGTGCAGAATAATTTAATTTAATCAAGTTTGTATAATTCATTTTTGATAAATTAAAATAAAATAACAAATTTTATTAATGTGCTTTTCCAGGGGCGCATGATTCAGTTCTAAAATCAATATTATTTTATTCTTTTTATTCTTTTTATTCATTATATTTATTAAAATTTGGTTAAATTAGAATTCTTTTAAATAAAAAGTCGCTTTAAAATAAATTCTGTGAAATGAAAATTCTGTTAAATATAAATTCAATGACCTAATAATTCAGTCAAATGAAAAATTAAATTTATTTAAATCTAATTGACAACAAATTTGAAAAATTAAAATTAGACAAAATGGAAATTAATACATATCTAATAATTCTAAAAATACTTCGAAAGTATCTGAAAATCCCTTTTTGCCACGTTTTCCTTGAACTTTTAAATACACTTTTTTAAATATGGAAAACGTTAATTTAGTAATTTATTTAATTCGCTTTCAATTACTTTTTATTCCGTCTTTTAAAAATATGAATGAATGAAATAAAAGCGATGAAACAAATATAAAATAGAAATAATTTATGAGAAGAATGACAGAAAATGTGTTCATTTGTGTCAATTTTCTAAAACTTCAGTCACTCACTACTTTTTTAGATTCGAAATCAATAAGCAATTGTTATCGATTATAGGGGTTCCTTCGCTTTAAAAATTTTTCCTCGTCTTATAATATTATATTTATACTGCAGTATATAGAAACTAAAAACTCGTCACTAAACAATTTATAGAATTTCTATAGCGAAAGTCTCTAAAATAAAGAATCTTATAAAACTTTCAGTAAAAATAAGTTTAGATTTCAACCTACATATCTTTGTAAAACATGGAATCAATTTTTATTGTGCACTGCCTGATAAAAAATGAACTAAACCAATAGCTGAGAAAGAGTTTAATTTTTAAGTTTCCTAACTTAATTTGTTGCCGAATAAATGATATTTAATTTAATATAAATTTTTTAAAAATGTTTAAACATATATTAATTAATTATTCAACATAGTCAAAAAAATTCTTTTTATAGTCCATTTTTCAAATTTTTTCAAAAATGATTTGCATATTTAAATCAATTCAATTAAAATTTTCCAGTTTGTTACTTGATTTTTGGACTAGTTTTTTTCTTTTTTGCTTCTTGCAAACGTCTGGTTTGATTCTCACGTTGAGTAAACATTACAACGCAATTTTTCGGAGTAAATGCATTTAGTGATAAAAAAAAGCAAGCAGTAATATTTACACAATTCGTGTCAACAAAATCAAACTGAAGTATTCTGACTGAAACTTTTTTTTTAATCAGCTAAACCGAAAAACCGTTTGATATAATTTTAATTAGACCGAAATTAAGTACAAATTCTGTATACTCAGTTTAATTTGTATTTTGTATTCTTTTTGTATTTTAAATTTTGATATTTTAAACTTTTATCGTATAATTTACAATATAATTAATTTTATTATCACGTTTCTAATTGTTCCAATTGATTATTTAGATATATATATATATATGTAATTGTTTAATTGATTTTCGTATTTAATTATTATAATCAATTAATTCTTCGATAAAAACTATTATTGAATAATTTAAACACTAACAATGTAATAATCCAATTATTCCGCATACTAAGAATGTGCTAATTGGTAAATGAATTAACAATGTGATAAATTAATTATTCAATTGAGCAATTATGCAATCAACTAACTATATCTAATTAAATAATTAAGCAATTATTTGATTTGGCAATTCTGTCATTAAATTAAAGTAGTAATAGAAATTTAAATTATTAGCTTTCGTGTGTAATTTAATGTAGTTTATAGCTTCAATTTGGAAACAATACCATTAGAGATAAATGAATTTGCATATCTAAGGTTCTCCACTTTGTGAATAATACAACTTGAGGTACTAATCAATTCAATCAATTATCGTAAGAGGAATAAATTTGGGTTTGCACAGTACTATAGCGATGATTTTCAAAGGGATAAGTAGATACACTTTGCAATTGCCGGTGTTAACTATTCTCCTTTTCATGGGTCTCTGTACTAAATACATATTGCATTGGGCTATTATTTAACTATATATATGTATGTATGTATATTCTATACCCTGAAACGTACTTTCGAAAAATATTTCAAATTTACATTTCCCAATTCCATTATTCATTATATTCTTTCTGAATTAAAATAAATTCAATTCAATTAGAGTTGAGTCAATTTTAATTTGAATTATTAATTAATTTGTTAATTTGTATAGAGTATCTAAAAAAATTTCAATTTTCATGAACCTTACCCCCCCCCCCCCCCGATTTTGTTCTTTGGCAAAAAATATGAGAAACATATTTTTATTTATTTTTTTATTTAATATTAACACGTGTCGCTAAGTTCTTGAAAATTAACAGGGCCCGTATCATTTTGACACAAACTTTTTCGGGCAACTTGTTATATTGTACTCCTGAAGATAAATGTTATATTTTACTCCAGCTGAAATCAAAGATTTTTAAGTCTTATTGGGTCCGTATCATTTTGACACAAATTTTTTCGGGCAACTTGTTATATTGTACTCCGTAAGATGAATGTTATATTTTACTCCTTCTGAAATCAAAGATTTTTAAGTCTTATTTATTAAATAATTGATTTTAATACATTAAATTAATATTAAAAGACTTAATTAATCCAATAAATTCAATTATTGAATAATTAAAACTTAAAAATCTTTGATTTTAGTAGGAGTAAAATATAACATTCATCTTCAGGAGTACAATATAACAAGTTGCCCGAAAAAATTTGTGTCAAAATGATACGGGCCCAATTAACACATGGATTTCCCATAAGAAAAATTCACTTTTTCGTAAATTTGATAAAAAAATTGACCTTTTTCGTAAATTTGATGAAAAATTGACCTTTTTCTTTCTGAAAAATATATTTCTGTTCATAAATGTCCAAACCATGAAAATCTATCGTATATTTATTAAAAATATTATATTAACTAATTTTTATTCGGATGTAAAAAAAAACCCCGTAAACGTAAAAAGCCTGGAATTTATTAAAAAAAAATATTATTTGTTTATTTTTAATGATTTTTTCTTCATTATCAATATGTATATTATTATTAATTCAATACCTATATTATCAAAATATATATAATTGTTGATATTTTAACATGTTAACATAATTTGTTTAAACAATTTATTGTTGTTACTTCATTACTATCTAACAAATAAATCTAGTGTTTTTGCAATTTTTTTAAATTTTGTAACTTATTTTGACATTTATTAGAAACATAAATATATATTTGTTATTAAATTAACACATTAACAATTATTTAAACAAATAAGTTTGAATAAGTTTTAATCAGTATTTTTCCGAGACAATCCGAAATCTGTTTTCGAGCCATTTAGTTTTAATCCGAATTTAAAAATAGATGTAATTTGAGGAAAAGTTCTTTTTCAATCATTCCGAATAATTCCGTTTAATTCCGAAGCAAAATTGTAATTTGTATAAAAATATAATAATCCAATTTGAAACGGATAGATTCGGATTAAAGTAACAGGATTTAAACGGATTAAAATTTAGCTTCGAAATGAAGCAAATTAGTTCAGAATGATTCGGAAAGAATTTCCTTCAAGTTACATCCATTTTTAGATTCAGATAAAAACTGATTAGCTCGAAAAAAAACTCTCGGACTTGCTCGGAAACTACTAATTGAAATTCAATCCGATACTTTTGTCGGAAATTGTTAAGGTTTTTAAACTTTCTTAATTAGATTATGTTATCATAGACATTAATTAACTTTTAATAAATGTTAATAATGAATAAAAACACTTTCTTTAAATAATTTAAACCAACACAAAATTAAATTTAATCATTATTTTTGGTAGCAATAAGAAGAGAATATTATAACATTAATAAAGAGAAAAAAATTATTGTCACATTTGAGCAAGAGTTAACAAATAACAACAATAATTTGTTTAAATAATTGTTAAAATATACATTATTAATTTTATTAACATGTGGTCGTTTTAAGAAAAGAAAGTTGCAAAATTGAGAAAAAACTACAATTCTTTTGACGCATTTTTGAAAAATTGATAAATAACATTAGTGATTTGTTTAAATAATTGTTAGAATAATAGTTTTATTAATTTTAATAATGTTTGGTTGTTTTAAGAACAGAAAGTTGCAAAGTTGAGAAAAAGCTACAATTCTTTTGATGTATTTTTGACAAATTTAATAAATAACAACAATAATTTGTTCAAATAATTGTTAGAATAATAATTTTATTAATATTTGGTTCTTTTAAGAAAAGAAAGTTGCACAGTTGAGAAAAAACTACAACTATTTTGATGCATTTTTTAAAAAGTTAGTAAATAACAATTAACAACAATAGTTTACTTAAACAATTGTTAACGTCTTTATTTTCTAATAAATATATATTATGTTTCTAATAAGCGTCAAAAGTTACGAAATTAAAAAAAAATTACAAAAACTCTAGATTTATTTATCAGATAGTAGGGAAATAACAACACTAAATTATTTTAAAAAATTTTGTAACATTTTCATGCATCAACAATTCAACAATAATATATATTTTTGTAATAGGATCAATTAATGAAGAAAAAATCATTAAAAATAATAATTAATATTGTTTTTAATAAATTCAAGTGCATTTTTTTACGGGAATTCAATGTTAATTCTGAAGGGTTTTGCGGCACGTGTTAATATTCAATAAAAAATAAATAAAAAACGGGGCTTTCTATACCTAATAGAGAATTTATTTTTTAAATAAAGTTTATGGTAGAAAAAGAGTAAAAAAGTTTCAAAATTGTCAATTTTTTTGTATTTTTGTAACTTTGACAATGATTCACGGTTCAACTTTATTTAGAACTTGTTTTCTGTGCTGAATTATTTAAGGTGTATTTAATTCTGCGTCGAATGATCTTTTTTTGAATTAAATTGGTGAAAAACTGTCTGAGTTATTGCATTTTTTGTGTTTATAATTACAGTACTTTTCGGGAAAATCAATTTTCAAAGATTTTTGTGTCATTTTTAATTTTTAATATTTTACTGAAATTTACTAAAATAAATATAAAAAAGTTGTTAAAATGTGATAAGTACCACTTGCAACAATAAATTAAGGAAATCAAAAAAAAAAAGAAAGTACTGTTTTTCGCTTAAATAAAATACTGCGTTAGTAAAGACAAAAAATGCAATAGCTTAATCAATTTATTACCAATTTAATTCAAAAAAAGCTCATTCGACGCAGAATTAAATACACTTTAAATAATTCAGCACAGAAAAAAACATTCTAAATAAAATTGGGCTGTAAATCATTATCAAAGTTGAAAAATTCAAAAGAATTCAAAAGAATATATTTTAGACAAAAACTGCAGAAAAACTGTCTTTAGCTCAAAAATGAAATTTTTTGGCGGGATGGGGGGAATTTTTAAAATATACCAGTTTTTTTAGTTTTTCATGTGACGAACAACTTATAGGCTAGATCCGATGGAAAGTAATTTTTTTTTTTTTGTTCATTTTTGGTAAAACAGTGTTATTATTACAAGAGTCCTCAACTTGAAGATAGTGTAGATTTCTAAATAGTTTTAGTTTATTTTTTCGATATTGTAGAAAGTGATTAATTAATGTCAGAAATGTTGTTTTTTAAAATTATAGTATTTGGAAGGATATGAGTCTGAACGACAGTTTGACTGATTTGGAAAGATCAAAACTAGCTGTTTGGGATTATCCAGTGAGCGACAAGTACACGAAAATGTTCCAGTCGATGAGAGAAGCTAAGTTTCCAAATACCCTCGAAGAAGGTGTGAATAGAGTTCTAAAGAAGGGTACAACTAACGAATTTGCTTTGATTGCTGATGCCACCGATGTTAAATATTTAACGATTACGAATTGCAATCTGAAACAAGTAGGCGAGGAATTTTCAAGAAAACCTTACGCTGTCGCTGTTCAACAAGGATCACCGCTAAAGGATCAATTTAACAATGCGTAAGTTTATATTATACTATTATTTGTATACCAGCAAAATAAAACGCGCGCCAGCGCGCGATTAGTTTTTCATACTTTTTAGAAATTATAAAATACAATAATAAATATAACAAATCGATAAATAATACTTATCTAATAAGAAGAAATAAATATTTTAAATATAATATTTAAAAATCAATTAATATATAAATAAAATGAATATTTATTTAGGACAAAATTTATAATAGTTAAGAAAATAATTGAAATTAAACAAAATAATTGCAAATTTTGCAAAGTAATTGAAAAAAAAATGAAATCAATTAAAAATTGGGAAAAGTAATTTCAACAATCATAAAAATGCTTTAAACATAAAGAAAATAATTTAAATTTGAGAAAAATACTTGAGAATCTTAAAAATAAATTAAAACAAAATTGAATAATGAAAAATTAGAGAAAATAATTGAAACTTGAAAAAACAAGGTTAAAAATTGAGAAAAATAAATTAAAATTTGAGAAAATAATTAAACAAATTATATAAAATATTTCAAATAAAGGAAAGTTAAACAAAATTTGAGAAAAATACTTAAAACTTACAGAAGTTCATTGAAATAAAAGAAAATAATTAAAAATTCGAGAAAATAAATGAAAAAAGATTAACATAATTTAAAATTAAACAGAACAAGTTTTAATTAAAGAGAAATAAGTAAAAATTTTTGGCAATTATGAAAAAGAACGAGAAAAAGAACGAAAGTAATTGAAAATTGAAGAAAATAATATAAAAAATATTATAAATAATGAAATAATTGAAAAGTCAGATAAATAGTTAAAAAATTTTGAAATTATGAAACAAATGTAAAAAATTGAAGGAAATAAATTTTGGAAAATACTTGAAAAATGTTTTTAAACTTTATAACTTGCCGAAAATAATTGAAATATGAGATAAACAATGATAAATTGTAAAAAATAAATGACATTTAAGTGTGATAATTGCAAAAACTACAGAATTTTTTTTAAATAAAGAAAAAATAGTTGAAATTTGAAAAAAATACATGAAGATCTTAGACATCAATTAAAAAAAAAATAACTAAAAATTGAAGAAAAGAATTGAAGAAATAAGCTAAAAGTAACTGAAATTTACGATAATTTATACAAATTTTGAAATTATGAAAACAAATAAAAATAATTAAAAATTGAAGAAAACAATTGAAATTTTAGAAAAATTCTTAATATTCTTAAAAAATAATTTTAGAAAATAAGAATAACTAAAAATTTGAGAAGACTGGAAGAATGCTAAAAATAATTGAAATTTACGATAATTAATCAATTTTTTTGGAAATTATAAAAACAAATAAAAATAATTAAAAATTGAAGAAAATAATAGAAATTTGAGAAAATAACTTGAAAAAAGTTTAGAAATTAATTTTATAAACTGAGAAAATCTAAAAATTGGAGAAAATAATTGAAGAAATAAGCTAAAAGTAATTGAAATTTACGATAATTAATAAACAAATTTTGAAATTATGAAAACAAATAAAAATAATTAAAAATTGAAGAAAACAATTGAAATTTTAGAAAAATTCTTAATATTCTTAGAAAATAATTTTAGAAAATGAGAATAACTAAAAATTTGAGAAAAGACTGGAAGAATGCTAAAAATAATTGAAATTTACAATAATTAATAAAAAAAATTTGAAATTATGATAATAAATGAAAATAATTAGAAACTGAAGAAAATATTTGAATTTTCAGAAAAATACTTAAAAATCTTAGAAAATAATTTTAGAAAATGAATATAATTATTAATTGATGAAAATCAAGAAAAATTGCTGAATTTATTTTTAATCAAAAAACAATAATTAAAAAATCGTTATATAATGGAAAATTGATGACAATAATCTAAATTTGAGATAATAACTGAAAACTTAGGAATTAAATTGCATGTGTATATATTTTAATCTTCTTCAAAAACCATAATAAATTTTTAAAGCATTTTTCGAAACTTTTTTTTTACACAAATGATAATTAAAAATCAGCACAACACGACACTAACGAAAATTAAATTAAATTAAAATTCAATTTAAATTTCAAAATATTTCCTGATTAAGAGAGTCAAAATCAATAAAATAACAGAAATTAACTTCACTTCAGTTTTTAAAACGTGGACAGAAAAAGATGAATAAATATCAATACTAACTAAATTCACTTCAGACTTTAAAACGTGGACAGAAAAAAATGAATAAATATAAATACTAACTAACTTCAGGAGTTTACGGAGATTATTATTATTTAATTAATAATAATTATTTGTAAATTAAACGAATTTTATTTATTTTATTATTCTTATTTTTATTTTTAATCTCGAATACTATGCAATTTTATTCCACATTATAATGTATTCTGTATTCAAAAACTGCTAAAACTTTACAAAAAGAAACCAGTTCAAAAATAAAGAAATGCTTGGAATTCTATTATTTCTTAAAAGTAATTGAAATTGAATAAAAAGGACAAGAAAGTGAGAGAAAATAAGTAGAAAATGAAAGAAAATAACCAAAGATTAATGAAAAACAAGTTCTTAATTTGAAACAATACAACTGTGCAGTGAACTAATTTGCATATTAAAGAAAGTTAATTATCTCGAAAGTAAAGAAAAAACGACCAGAAAATAGTAAATTAACTTGTAATTTAGACAAGTAAATGGAAGTAAATGAAAAACATGTTTAAAAACAGAAAAAAAGTAAACATTTTAGTATTGATTCAATTAAAAATAAAAAATAACTTAAAAAGAATAAAAAATCTTAATAATGTAAGTAATTGACTAAAAATTCAAGAAAAAAACTTGGCAAAAAGTTTTAAAAAAAGTGTAAAAAACAACATTTCACACAATAAAAAAAAAATTTATAAAATGAGAAAGAATTAACAGAAAATAAAAAAGTGCCTAAAAACCTAAGAGATGTAAAAACTTTTTAAAAATTACTCGGAAGTCAAAAAATAACTACAAAATAAAAATTATTAGTAAAATGTGAAAATAAATTACTAGAAAATTATTGGGCCCGTATCATTTTGACACAATTTTTTTCGGGCAACTTGTTATATTGTACTCCCGAAGGTGAATGTTATATTTTACTCCTTCTGAAATCAGAGATTTTTAAGTCTTAATTATTAAATAATTGATTTTAATACATTAAATTAATATTAAAAGACTTAATTAATCCAGTAAGTTCAATTATTGAATAATTAAAACTTAAAAATCTTTGATTTCAGAAGAAGTAAAATATAACATTCATCTTCGGGAGTACAATATAACAAGTTGACAGAAAAAATTTGTGTCAAAATGATACGGGCCCAAATTATTAAATAATTAGAAAATACAAAAAAATCACTATTATTACGAAATTTTTTTTAAATGTAAAAAAGTAACCAGATAAGAAAAACTTTGTCGGAAGTTCAAAGAAACATCTAGAAATTGAAAAAATCGCTATAATGTTAGAAAATAATTTTAAAAATGAAAACAAGTTACTAAGGAGTTTAAAAATAATAAGAACATATGGGCATATCTCTGGAACCTTTAACTTTTCAATAAGAAAAAATATTTTATTTTTTTTTGTAGCACAGTATTGAAACTTTGTCTACATAAACTTCAAGTGCTAAGCTTTCAAATTATACAAATGGACAGATAAATCTAATTGTCTTCAAAAAGTTATAAATTATTTAAAATTACAAATAATTTTTAACCTGTAACAAAAAAATATTCAACAGGTGGTTGCTTTTTAGGATGAAAAACAGTTGAAATGAATTGCTTGAGGGGTTATCATTTTTAAAAAACGATAAGTTTGTTTAATATTTTCAATATTTATAAGAATTGTAAAATACTAATAGTAATACACTAAGAATAAAGGAATAATGTTCCATTTTTGTGTGAAAATCAATCTCGAAATAAACATTAAAACTTAACCTTCAGGTTTTAATTAATGACAATTTCTGCTGAAAACATTAGAATCGTCAACTTCGGACTTAACAGTTTCTTTCTAAAAAATTTCGGTCGATTACGGTCGACCGTAATTGATAAATATTTTCACATTATCATTGCAATAAAGTATTTTTTCGCAAAGCACATTCACACAATGTTAAATGGTACTCGTAAAAATATATGTAAGTACTTTTTGAATACTTTTATTTGATTTTCGTGGAGTATCACTTGTATTACGGTCGTTGTCAAATTTTGTACACACGTGTTTTCTGTTATTTAAATTAGAATAGTTTTTTGAAGACACGAAGCACATCATTTAAGTATGTCTCAAAATAATTCTAATTATTTATACTTTTATTTCCCATAAACTATTTTGGTGTGCCTATAGTCTTATTCAAGAAAAATGATAAATATGACGATTACGGTCGAAAAGGTTAAAAGTGAGGGACAACTTTTAAAAACATATAACTTTCTTCACAATAAACAAAATATTAATTTTCATGCACAAATGTCTTCACTGTTTAACTAACTTTAAAAACATGTGTTATCTAACTAGTAATTTGTATTAATTACAAAGTTTCAACGTATAAACCACTTGAAAGTATGGTTAGGGACAAGTAAACATTGTTAAAAATCGGGTGTTCAAATTGGAATAATTATTTATCTATTTAATAAATCAATGTGTACTCTTTTGGAAATAATTCATCGTATCAAATATTAATATTTCCAACAAAAGCCAGGTAAAAATTGATTGAAATTATCAAAATATATGCAAGGGACATAAAAGTTAAAGGTTCCAGAGATATGCCCATATAAGAGTCAACTAAAACAAAGAAAAAATTACAAACAAGAAGCCTAATAACTATGAAGTGAAGAAAATAAATATAGAGATTTATGAAGAATAATATTAGAAATTGTAAAAAAAGTTACTTGGAAATAACTTGGAAACTTGGAAAGTAAAGTTTATAAATAATTTAAATTAAAAAAAAAAAAACAATTTGAAAAAATTTTTTAAAAAATTAATATTTCTAGAGAGTAGTAAAACAGTTGAATAAAAATGTCATTAGAAAATGTAGAAAAATTATTAGGTAATAAACAGAAATTTTAAATATAAAAATAGTATATAATAAAAGAAAAAAAAGTTGCTAAAAGTTGAAAAAAAATACTTTAATAAATTTACTTCGGCAGATCCTGTTATTAATAACACTAGAATAATGTCGAATTTAAACTAGAAATTAATTAAATAATTTAAATTTAATCGTTTACTTGTCCTCGATAAAAGTTGAATCTTTAATTTGTGAAATTTTGCATTTTCGTCGTGAGAAGTTGTTCAGCTTTATTTTACTCCTGCTGACTAAACTTGAAAAAGGACCTTTCTCTATAAATCATAATCAAGTTTCTTTGCTCAGCAAAAGCCTTTTCAAATATTTCAGGCGAGTCAGGAAAATAAATAGCTGTGATATTAAGATTTTGGTGAAATATTTCTAGAAAAAGATTCTAGTTTTAAATCCGGTTTAGAACGAAATTAATGTTAAATTTTAATAAAAAAAAGAAGAATAAATTATAAATAATACATTTTAAACTATTGTTAATTATATTTTTACATTAACTTATTTATCTTATTTAAAATGCGCGGAAACTTCTGAGGAGTCCAGGTCAAATGAAATAATTGGACTCCTCAGGAGTTTTAGTGTATTTTCAATCTTTATAGAAAGCTGCTGTAGAATATAATTAAATTAACAACATTTATAATAACATTTTTATCAAGAACATTATATCCTAATGTTAATAAGGAATAAAATAAAAAATGTTTAATTCAGACAATTAAAAATAAAAAAAAACAGTAATATGATATTTTAATTACCTTTATTTTGGCAGAAATTTGGTCATTATGATTTTAAACAATTTTAAATGATATTTTTTTACAAATTTATTATCTTATTTAAAATACAAGGAAACTCTTGAAAAGTCCGCAGAAAATAAAATCATTGTACTCTTCAGGATTTATAGTCCATTTTGAATCTTAAAAAACAGCTGCTGTAAAATAGATCTGAATTAACAACATTTATATTAATATCTTATTATTAATAAAGAATAAAATAAAAAAAATTTAATCTACACAATTAAAAATCAGATAAATAGTAATACATTATTTTAATTATCTTTATTTTAACAAAATCTTGAATCTTAATGAATTTAAACAATTTTTAATGATATTTTGTCACGGATTTATTATCTTATTTAAAATACACTAAAATTCTTGAAAAGTCCGCTTGAAGTGAAATCATTGGACTCTTCGGGGATTTTAGTGTATTTTGAATCTTAAAAAAAAATGCTACTGTAAAATTGAACTAAATTTACATTTGTATTAATATCTTATTGTAATTAAGGGATGAAATAGAAAATGTTTAATTTAGCCAATTAAAAATGAGAGAAATAGTAATATAATATTTTAATTACCTTTATTTTAACAGAATCTTGATCTTGATGAATTTAAATTATTTTTAATGATATTAATGATATATTTCACGAATTTATTATTTTATTTAAAATACGAAGAAATTCTTGAATAGTTCGTGTGAAATGAAATCAGTGGACTCTTCGGGAATTTAAGTGTATTTTGAATCTTAAAAAAAGCTACTGTAAAATTAAACTAAATTAACAACATTTGTATTAATGAATTTAAACAATTTTTGAGGAGCATGAATATTTCCTAAAACCCATTTACCTTAAATCCTATTTAACCTAAAACCATTTACCCAAAAATGCATTTAGCCTAAAAAGCATTTAGCCTAAATTGCATTCAACCTAAATCCCATTTAACCTTAATTCTATTTAACCTAAATCCCATTTAACATAAAATGTATTTAACCTAAATCTCATTTAACCCAAAATGCATTTAACCTAAAATGCATTCAGCCTAAATTTCATTTAACCTAAATCTCATTTAACCTCAATTCTATTTAACCTAAAAAAACCCATTTAGGTTAAATAGGATTTAGGTTAAATGGAATTTAGGCTGAATGCATTTTACGTAAAATGGGATTTAGGTTAAATGATATTTAGGTTAAATAAAATTTAGGCTAAATGGATTTTAGGTTAGATGGAATTTAGGCTGAATGCATTTTATGTAAAATAAAATGGGATTTAGGTTAAATGATAATTAGGTTAAATAGGATTTAAGTTAAATGGCATTTAGGTTGAATACATTTTATATTAAATAAAATTTAGGCTGAATGCTTTTTAGGTTGAATGGGATTTAGGTTAAATGACATTTAGGCTTAATGCAATTAAGGTTAAATGGAATTTAGGTTAAATGGTATTTAGGTTAAATGAAATTTAGGCTGAATGCATTTTAGGTTAAATAAGATTTAGGTTAAATAGAATTTAGGCTGAATAAATTTTAGGTTAAATGGGATTTAGGTTAAATGAAATTTAGGTTAACTGGAATTTAAGTAAAGTAGGATTTTGTTTAAATGACATTTAGGTTAAATACATTTTATTTTAAATAAAATTTATGCTAAATGCTTTTTAGATAAAAAGAGATTTAGGTTAAATGGGTTTTAGGTTAAATGGAATTTAGATTAAATGGGTTTTAGGTTTAATGAAATTTAGGCTGAATGCATTTTAGATTAAATGAGATTTATGTTAACTACATTTTAGATTAAATGTATTTTAGATTTAATGAGATTTATGTTAACTAAATTTTAGATAAAATTGGATTTAGATTAAATGAAACGTAGGTTAAGTGTATTTTAGGCTAAATGCATTTTAGATTTATTAAGATTTAGATTAAATGAAATTTAGGCTGAATGCATTTTAGATTAAATGCATTTTAGGTTAAATGAGATTTAGGTTTAACACATTTTAGGTTAAATGGGATTTAGGTTAAGTAGAATTTAGGTTAAATGAGATTTAGGTTAAATGAAATTTAGGCTGAATGCATTTTAGTTTAAATGCATTTTGGGTTAAATGAGATTTAGGTTAAATACATTTTAGGTTAAATGGGATTTAGGTTAAGTAGAATTTAAGTTAAGTGGGATTTAGGTTGAATGTAGTTTAGGCTTTATGCTTTTTAGGCTAAATGCATTTTAGGTTAAATGAGATTTTGTTTAAATGAAATTTAGGCTGTATGCATTTTAGATTAAATGCTTTTTAGGTTAAATGAGATTTAGGTTAAATACATTTTAGTTTTAATAGGTTTTAGGTTAAATAGAATTAGGGTTAAATGGGATTTAGGTTAAATGCTTTTTAGACTATATGCATTTTAGGTTAAATGGTATTTAGGCTAAATGGGTTTTAGGGAATATTCATACGCCTCCAATTTTTAATGATATTTTTTCACGGATTTAATATATTATTTAAAATACACTGAAATTATTGAAAATTCCGCGTGAAATAAAATTATTGAACTCTTCGTGAATTGTAGATTATTTTGAATCTTTAAAAACAGCAGCTGTAAAATAGAACTAAATTAACAACATTTATATTAATATCTTATTATTAATGAGGAATAAAATTGAAAATGTTTAATTTACACAATTAAAAATCAGATAACTAATAATATAATATTTTAATAACCTTTATTCTGTGCAGAATTTTGCTCTTGCTGAACAAACGGAGACTCGAGAAGCTCAAGGACAAGTGGTGGAATAGAAATCCTGAGAGGAAACCATGCGGCCGAGACAGTGACAGAAATGACGGAATCAGTATTCAAAATATTGGTGGCGTCTTCATTGTCATTTTTGTGGGAATTGCATTGGCCTGTCTCACCTTGATGATCGAGTTTTACTACTATCGTTGCTGGCCTAAGAAGAAAAAGACAAATCCAGAAGTGGAAGATGATCCCAATTCAAAACTCAAGTCTTTGGATTCGGTGAAGCCAATTGCTTTTACCTTGCGGCCAGCTCCCACGCAGGATTTGAATCTTCAAAGTCGATACAAATCAAGATATTAATTTGAATGCAGTTGTTTGGTACGGCTTCGAAATGGGAAACAAAAAAAAAAGGAAAAATTCTCGTTATTTGTGAAAGCCGATGCTTCGAGTTTCCAGGAATCTCAAATCCTATCAGATTGAATATCATGATTGATTATCGACTTCATCAAGGATCCGGAAAATATATAAAGAACGTTACGAAAAGTTCTTTTATATTTTTCGAGATCACGCTCATCATACACTGATCAATCAACATCTAGCCAAACGAGAATATTGCAAAAAAGTATTTTCGTAAAATTAAATTATTTGCGTCATACTTCCACTGGCTGCGATTAATAGATTATTGATATATATTGAAAAAGAAAAGGATTGAGAATGTAGATAATTAAAGATTTTAAACTAACTTGGAGCGAGTAGAAAAAACGATGGACCAAATTTTTTCTTTTTAAACTCTATTAAATTTTACTCGGATTTAATTTCATTAAATAAATGTTTTTTATTTTTATTCGTTTATCCAATAAATCTCAATAAACAATTTTGATTGACAAGACATAATTAAAAAAAATACAATATTTTTCATTTAAAAGAATTTCGATATTTACGAACAAAAATTTGTTGGTCCATTGTGAAATTTCTTGTAGTTTTAATCACAGCAGTGGCATTTTTCACGATCTAAATTTGCCGAAATTTGTACAAACTCATTGAAGTCTGAAGGTCCAAAAAAATTTAGAACACAAGCAATCAGAGTGCAACTGACAAAAGTTTTTTAAAAAAAACATATTTTTCATTCGTGTCAAACGAATTCTATTATTCTTTGGGAAAAAAAAGATAAAGTTTTTCCGTAGAATATTGATTAAAGTTTATAAAAGAATTTTACGAAACAGATTTTTTAACATTTACATGAATTTTTAATTTAATTTAAATTTGTTTAAGGAATTTAGTTTAATTTACATTTCAAGGAACTAATTTAATAACATCCTTTATTTCAACCGCATAAAAATTTAATTTTTAATTAAATTAAAATTTATTTTAGCGAATATTTCAAGACCTTGGTATTTAACATCAGTTTATTTTAAACAATTTTCACTACAGAGATCAAAAGTAGCTTTTTTCTGAAAATGAGTTACATAAAATAAATTAAAATACAAAATATCTTATCTATTATAAAATGTTAAAGTTTTAATTAATTAAAATTTAGATGGATAAATTATAATTTTGTTTCAGTTTGTTATCGATTAAAATAATAATAAATTGAGATTGAGATCAAATGTGATTTAAAGAGGTTTTCCCCATTGACATAACCTCAAACCTTTTGACTTTTTTTTACTTTTCTCTTAAAATATTGAATATTTTTTCACGAAACTTAGTAGAATAACTTAAAATATCATTAGGAAGGTATCTCTAACCCGAGTCTGTTTGAATTTTGGCTTAAAATTGATTGTTTAAAAAATTGCTATTTTTCGAAAATTTTCCAAAATTAATTTTGGGTCTAAATTCAAACAAATTCAAGTTAGAGAGAGACCTTTCTAATAACATTTTAAGTAATTGTACCAACTTCCGTGACAAAATATTCAATATTTCAAGAGAAAATTTATGGACAAATTTTGCCTATGTCAGTGACGTCATAATCCATCACATGCCCTTAAAATTAATTTCACAAAATTTTAAAAGAACCGGTTGTACATTTTCCAGAAAAAATTAGGCTGAGCTAAAATTTGTTGTCAAACAATAATTATTTAACATTCTATGTTTTTTCTAAATCTATAGTTAAAATCTGTCATTTTCATCCCATTTTAACAACTACTATTTTTCTCTTTGACACATTCTTAACAATTTTATTTGTTGGGTTTTTATTAAAGAATATATTGTTTAAAAGTCATTAAACAAATAAAATTTGTTCTTTACGTATTTATTAAAGAGAGTATTATTTAACAAAGTCTAACAAATAAAATTATATAGAATGTTTCAAGGAGAAAAATGATCCATTATTTGTCAGAATTGGGTAAAAATTGCAGTTTACAAAATTTAAAGAAAAAGCATAAAATGTTAAATAATTATTATTTGATAACAATTTTTAGGTTAACCTGATTTTTTCTGTAAAATGTACAATTCGATCTTTCAAAATTTAGTAAAGTTAATTTGAATAATATTTTTATTTGCGGGAAAAACAACTTTCTAGTTTTAGGTTATGTAACTGGAGAGAACCTCCTTAAATAAGTTAAATTTAAAATCGATTGAAATTTCCTCCAAAAATTATTGGCCAATATATTTATTGGAGAAAATTTCGTTATTCAATAAATTACTTGATTATTGAAATTAATATTGAAATTAATTAAATTCTGAATAAATTAAAATTTGATTAAATTTGGATTTAGATTAACTGAATTTTAATCAATTAAAATTTTGATAAATTGAAGTTTGAATTTTCTTAAAGTTGCAGGTTGATAAAAATTGTCGTGAAATTAACATAAAAGTTCAATGAATTGTTTTATTTTAATGAATTTTTTAAATTAATGAAAATGCTATATACAAGTAAATACTTTGACTTATCTGAAAGTATTTATTTGATTAAAATATTAATTAAAAACTCAGAAATCGATTAATTAGTTTTACGTGTGAAAGATAAATGAAGAATAAACAAAGAATCGGGTAAAAATTTAGAAAGAATTATATAAAACAGATAAATGAGAAGAAAACTTTAAAAATTAAGAGTTGAGTTTAAAAATCAATTTATAATATGAATATAATTGTATTCAGTGGTTTAAAAAAACTCAAACGATAATTTAAAGAGTAGCCAAACAAAACCTGATAAATCCAATTTGTAAAATAAAATTTTAATTTTAATATGTGCAGAGTATCAATTATATTTGAACAATTTTTTGAAAATTAGATTCATCAATTTTTGTTTGCTTACTCCTAATTTAACAACGTGTTGAATATTTTCTGTCATTTGTGGTGTGTTTGTAAATTTATAAAATATTATCTTATAAAATTTTAACTTTTAATTATAATTAAAGAAAAATGTAAAAAATATATGGTTTCAATCTAAAAGAAGGTTCTAAAAATTGAAAAAAAAAGTATCGAAAGTATACTTTTCAAAAAGTGCCTTTAAACAGTTTTATAGTGTTTTTTCAACTATTCTTATAAGAAAATCACAACTTTCTACCTCCGAATCCGAATTTAAATATTATTAACAATAAATAGAAAATATATGGAAAAATTCGATCGTAATTCGAAATAAAAAAAAAAGTTTTAAAAATCGCAGTTCCTGCTTATAGTTAGTTTTGTAATTTTTGAATAGTACAGAGAAATATATTTTTAGAAATACAGTAAAACTCACATATATCAGATTCCAAGGGACCAAGAACATTTTCCGATATAATAAATAATATAATATAATTTATCCGGGTAAAAATACATTATATATATAAATTCAAGGGACCGGCAAAAATATTCATTGTAAGCGGGAATCCGATATATGTGGGTTCTACTGTAAAATAATACTTCTACTGTTGACTCAAAAGCAGAGAAAAATTTACACTAAAGTATTTGGAGAGAAAATAACAACTTTTGATAAATCAATAATATTAATGTAGATATATTAGAATTAATGTTAATAAACTAATGAGTTAACTCTGGCTTTCTTTTTAAAAAAAATTATTTAAGGGCATGTGATGATAATGCTAAATTTGTCCGTAAACTTTCTCTTAAAGTACTCAATGTTTTGACACCAAACTTTGTAGAATTACTCAAAATACCATTAGAATGGTCTCTCTGACCCAAATTTATTTCATTTTTATCTTTAAACTAATTTTTTTTTCAATTTTACACTTTTTGGAAAATTTTGAAAAAAAAGTAAATTTGAAAAATATTTAGTTTAAAGACAAAAATGAAACAAAATTGGGTCAGAGAGACCATTCTAATGGTATTTTGAGTAATTCTACAAAGTTTGGTGTCAAAACATTGAGTACTTTAAGAGAAAGTTTACGGACAAATTTAGCATTATCATCACATGCCCTTAAGAAAAAAAAAATCAATTTGCACGGAATTTTCAAATGATTTGAATTGTGGTGCAATTTATGAATAATTTTCATATGTATTTTATAAAACGAATGTATAGTATTAATATACCAAGTAGCACGTAATATTACTTGAATAACGTAGTAATATTACATTTAATATTAGTAATATTGAATGTAATATGGAATGTAATAGTAGGTGATATTGAATGTAATATTTTACTACACTATTCACGTAATATTACGTGAGATAATGAATATATTCTGCCGTGTAAAAAAGATTGTGTGATAAATTGTGAAATTAAATTAAATTTTTAATCAAAGTTAACAATGTTTCATTATTTTAATCTTCAAGATTTAAAATTTCATTTTATTGTAATTATATTTGTTGTGGACGAGGTTTGAAAATAAATAAACGAAAAAATTGCAGTGTTTGTTTTGCTTTTATTTGATCACTTCCATTGTGTACAATGTACATTTTTTTTGTTCAGAGATCAAGTCAAGTACTACTTCGAGTTGAATAGTATTTTGGCCCATAAAACTATGACAAAAGAAATAATAAACAATCAAATTTGTTTTAGAAAAAACCAAAATACGATACATTGGACACGTACTGCAGAAGAGGTTATGTTTGAAGTCATTATTTTGTTTTTTAAAATATAAAAACTAACTTTTAATTGAATTTTATTTAAACAAAATGTGTCATATTTAATCTGAAACAAAATAAACCATTAAAAGTCATTACTGGATAAAAATCATTAACTTTTATACAATTATGAGTAATCCCTCGCGCTGAGCGAGCCCACTTTTAGGATAGAAAATGACCCCAAAAAATCCACCACTAAAAAAAAGAGAAAAAAAATCTAAAATAAATTATGCATTTCTACAAAAAGTTCTAATCAAGTTTTAAAATGATGGAACATGCTCAGGAATATGCTTTTAATTTTTCCAATTGATAACAAAATTATCAACACCTAAAAAAGCACCACTAAGGAAAATAATAAAAAGGAAATATAAAAAAATTCGTCAATTTCTAGAAAAAAATCCTAATAAAGTTCTAAAATGGTCAAAAATGCTCAGGAATATGACCCCTAATTTTTCCAATTAATAACAAGAATTATCAGCCCCTAAAAACTAGAACTAAAAAAATAAGAGCAAAAAAAACTAAAATAAATTATGCATGTTTACAAAAAAATCCTAATCAAGTTCTAAAATGATGGAATATACTCAGGAACATACCCTTAATTTTTTTGATTGATAATAAGAATTATTAACACCCAAAAAAGCACCACTAAGGAAAACAATAAAAAAGAAATATCAAAGAATTCATGAATTTCTAGAAAAAAATTCTAATAAATTTTTCCAATTAATTACAAGAATTATGAACCCCTAAAAACTTCTACTAAAAAAATAAGAGCAAAAAAATCTGAAATTAAATTATGCATTGCTACAAAAAAATTCTAATCAAGTTCTAAAATGATGGAACATACTCAGGAATATATACCCTTATTTTTTTGATTGATAACAAGAATTATTAACACTCAAAAAAGCACCACTAAGGAAAATAATAAAAAGAAAATATCAAAAAATTCATCAATTTCTAGAAATAAATCCTAATAAAGTTCTAAAATGGTAAAAAATCCTCATGAATATGCCCCCTAATTTTTCCAATTAATAAAAAGAATTATTAACCTCTAAAAAGCACCAATAAGGAAAATAATAAAAAGGAAATATCAAAAAATTCATCAATTTCTAGAAAAAAATCCTGATAAAGTTCTAAAATGGTAAAAAATTCTCAGGAATATGCCCCTTAATTTTTCCAATTAATAACAAGAATTATTAACCCTTAAAAGCTACCACTAAAAAAAAAAGATAAAAAAAATCTGAAATAAATTATGCATTTCTACAAAAAGTTCTAATCAAGTTCTAAAATGATAGAACATACTCAGGAATATGCCCTTAATTTTTCTAATTGATAACAAGAATTATTAATAATTCATGAATTTTTAATATTCATTATTAATGAATGAATTATTAAATAATTATAATGATTTTAAAACAAGAGATCATGATCATGATCCATGATCCAGAAAGTTTTAAATTAAGATCCATGATCTAAAAAATTTTAACTTAACATCCGAATATGATTTATCTTTTTAAAACTTTTAATTATCCGATATAAATCTCTCTTAATCTTAACCTGAAGAAGACTTAAAAAAAGTTGAAACATGTAGTTAAACAAACATCAATTTTAATTTAATAAAATACCGCAAAAGGCCTTGTAAAAATTACTGAACAAAATTATATATATGCGGATGTAAAAATCTTATAATGAAGAATTATTAACACCTAAAAAAGCACCACTAAGGAAAATAATAAAAAAGAAATCTCAAAAGTTTAGGGTTTTTAAGGGTTGATAATTCTTGTTATTAATTGGAAATATTGGGGGTCATATTCTAGAGGACGTTTCACCATTTTAGAACTTGATTAGAATTTTTTTGTAGAAGTGCATAATTTTTTTTAATTTTTTTTTTCTATTCTTTTATTTTTCTTAGAGTCGGTTTTTAGTGGTTGCTAACTTGAGAAAAAGCACGTTATCTTCTTTGATTGGTTTTCAATTTGAGCTGATTAATATTGCAGGTATAAAAATACCCGAAATCGCGAGATTTCAATATTTTCTAATTTTTTTGTCAATTATTAGTATCAGTTAACCATCCGATTATTGAAATATTTCATCAATAATTACATGTGTTTTGATAATAAATGCCCTTCAGGTCAATTTTATTTTTATTAATTTTATTTTTCAGCAAAGGATAGCTTATGCAATGATCATTAAAATACTAGGGGGTGAACGAATAATTTTTTATCATGATTAGATCTTGTTTCACCCAAAAAAAAACATGGTCCCGTTTTTTTAATCAAAAATTGCGACTTTTATAATTCAAAGTTCTCAAAAAAATCAAAAATACAATTTTTTAAAATAGTCCATCCAGAAATAACGTAATCTACTAACAAAATCTTTTTCGTTTTTTTTTTATTTTAAATAATATCTTATCTTTTATCATGTCCACTGCAAAACACTGTTTTTAGGACTTCAAGTGTAATTATTATTAATAAATATCATAATTATTAATATTTTTTATTAAAGAATATATAACGAGTTATCCATTACAAGATATTAAATAATAATATACTAAAACTTTAAAATATATAATTATATACTCGACTGTTTTTTTTTTTTTTTAATTGAAGAACAAAAACCTCTTTTGCCCTCTTGACTACCTATACTCTATATATGTGTGTGTATATATATGTGTACTCTATCTCCCCTTCCCTAAAAATTGCACATTTTATCAGGTTAAAATAACCACAGACACAACACTTCACTTTTTACTAAAAAATTGATTTATTGACTTTCTTGTATGTTGCAAAATTCTTTTACAACTAAAAATTAAATTTAATTAAATTTTCAAAAAAAATTGTATTCATTAAATCATTCAAAAAATAACATTTTTTGTTATATTTTATTTTTTAATCAACAAATCAATTACATTGAGAAAAAATTATAAAAAGTGTCCAACATATAGAAAATATATATTGGCAGACATGCAAACTTAAACCTTGAACCTTGAAAAGTATCAATTTCAAAAATCGAAAAGTCTAAAAATAATCTCCAGAATGACACTTCTTTTTATTGGAAATATTGATTTTTAACGCTTGTTGTTTGTTTCAAAAAAATTCATTTTTTTTTTGTATATTTAATTAAAAAAGAAAATTTCTTCTTTAAATAATAAAATTTCTTTGATGAATCACTTTATAAATTAATAAATTTTTCAGTTTAAAAAAATTAATTATAAATTGCGCAAAAAAAATTTCCGAACAAAAACATAAAAATACTTCCCGGATAATAAATTTCCAAATATCGCGAATATATTTTTACAGTATTAACAAAATTTTCATAACAAATAAATTATTCACTTGTTTGATTTCATTTTTTTTTTTTTTTAATTTAATAATTAATTCTTTTTAAAGTGGTAAAGAATTTCAAAAAGTAAACAGTTTTGCATTTCAAAAATAAAAATATTTTTCTCTTGTATGACTTTGAAATTTGAACCTTGAAAACTATCGATATTAAAAATCAAGTAGCCTCAGGAAAGACACTTATTTTTATGAAAAATTTAAAATATTGATTTCTTTTTGTTTTTTGTTTCTTGGAAAAATTTACTTTATGAAAATAAAACAACATTGACCTATGAACAGTTAAAAAATGTGTTGATGATTATACTTATTGAATTAATAATTCAGAAATAGTATGAAATGATAATAAACATTTACATTAATTAAATATCCATTTAAATTTTTATTAATATAAACTTATATTTCTAATTTTCAATCATATTTCAATCAGACATTATAAATTGATCATTTCTATTGCAAATAACAATCCGATGCCAAACTTAATTCATTTTTCAATTGATTTTGCTTTAAATTCATTAAAAAATAAAGGAATCTTCAAATTAAAACTCAATTAAATATGCAAATTTTAATCCAATAAATTTTCAAGAATTCCAAATTAAAACTAATTTTAATTTTTAATTACTTAATTTTTATATATTAAGAGAAAATACGATATTCAATTTCATTCCCTCAAATATTGAGTGATTTAAATCTTTATTTTGCCTTATTTTAATTCAATTGAACTTATATTTTCTCTTTATTTTTTAAACTTTATATGGGGATCTTTTTCATTGTTAAGTTATTTCTTCGTTTTTTTAAAATTATTTTTGTAAATTTCTTTTTGTCAATTTCTAGATATTTTTTTAAACTTTTAATAATTTTTTCTTTTACTAATTACTTTTCTTAACATAGAAATGAGGAGCACTTTTTCAAAAGTTGATAAATCCTCATTTTGTCGGTCATTTAGACAGAATTAAATAAATTTCTTTTTACTAGGAAAAAAGATAAAAAAATTTAATCATCTCAGTTAAGTCCAGATTTTTAAAATTGAAAATTCTTTGTTAATAAAATTTTTTCTAAAGTTTAACAGTGACAGATCGATTTGTAAAGTTCTTAATATATTAAATTTGTGTTTATATCTATTTTTCTGGAAAATTGATTCATCAACATTTGAAAAAGTGCTCCTCAAATACAATTTTCTTTCTAGTTCTATTGTAATTTTCTATAGGGTAGGTATTTTTTTTCTTTAAATTTTAGTAATCATTTTCAACATACATTTTTTTTCGCTTACTAGAAATTTTTTAAAATTGTTTATAATCTCTTAACATTTTTAACTTATTTTACTTTACTTTCTCTCATTCTTTTTCTCGTCCTTTTTTCACTTTTTTTATATTTATCAATATCTTCTTTTATATTTATCATTACTTTTAAAAGTATCAAGATTTGTTTACTTGACAATTATTATTGTCTTAAATATAGATAAATAAGTCTATAAATAAATTAAAACGACGTTTCGGCAACATTTGTGTGTCTTTTTCAAGTTTAAATAAAAAAATATACAAATAAACGATTTTTTAAAGCATATTTACAATTTTTTAACAAATAATAAATTCAATTATAATATACAAATCATATCAATCCTATCAAATTATACAATATTTATATAATTTAAATTAAAACGATGAATAATTGACAAATCTAAAATATATTTAAATTTATTTATTGCTTTAAAAAATTTTTAAATAAAGCAAATTTAAAAAAAAACAGGTAACTTTTGTGTAACTTGGCTTTATTTTTAACACAATAGGTAACAAAAAGTGTACAGTAAAAAATAATGAAATTGTGGGTAATTTAAAAAAGCGTTTTAAAAATTTACTTATTATAGCATTTCGTTTTTGAAGCATTTCATTTCAAAAGTTCTCTAAATTTTCATTTTACAAACGTTTAAAAATAATTTGGTATCTTAATAAAAGGTGTGCTTGAAAAATAAATTTCCTTTAAAATATAAAATGTTTTGTTGCTCTGAGCGTAAGTTTTAGTCAGACGCCACTTTAATTAAAAGCATACTTTTAAAATATGCCAAAACCATTATAATTCTTTTAAAAAAATTAATTAATTGAAAATTTTGTTTTAAGCTAGATACTTTTTCTTAAAAATAATAATTTCTGAAGTTCATCAATGAATGATGTATATTCAAATTTCGTAATTTTATACTAAAAATAAGTAAATCAAAACTCCATATATGTATTTCTTGACATCATTCAAAAAATAAAATGGCGGATTCAATATGGTGGACAAATTTTTTAAAAATTGATTGAATTCAAGTTTCAAGCGATCCTTACATCTTTTTTAAATTCTGAATTTGTTTACCAAATTCAAACAGTCATCTTGGATTTTAAAAATCTGATGTAAAATTCATATTTAACTACCCAAAAAAAAACGAGTAAAAATTTTCAAGCGTATTTGTTTATTTTTTTATATATCCTCCGCCATATTGGATTCGTCATTTTGAATTTTGTAAAATAAATATCAAATTTGTATTTAGCAACCCCAAAAATGTCCAAGTAAAAAGTTTAATGCAAATTCAGTTAATTTCGCTTTCTCATTTCCTTCCTCCTTTTTTTTGCCAAAAATTCTTTCCATGTTAAAAATACAACTTAATGAATAGAAAAATCATATTCCTTATCTCAAAACGAATTAATTGACCTATATAACGTTCATAATTGACCAAAAATTCGTAAAATAATTCACCTAGTTTCAAAATTCGCCCGCCATGCTAATTCAGTCGATTCTTCCAAATTCCTCCACCATATTGGATACGCCATTTTGAATATTGAAAAATAAATATTAAAAATTCGTATTTAGCAACCCCAAAAATGTCTAAGTAAAAAGTTTAATGCAAATTCAGTTAATTTTTAAAATTCCATCCACCATATCCGTTATATTGAATTTTTAAATTTTGACTTTTAATTTGAAATCAGCCAAAAACCAGTGGCGTAACTGGGAGGGCAAGGGCCCTGGGGCAAAAAAAGAAAATAAGGGCCCCAATTATATAATAACAATTTACAAGCTTAATTTATTCATTCATTTATTCTGTTCACAACTGACATTTGTCACTAGATATGTATTTTTCTTTTAAAATTTAAAATCATATTTCACCTTTATAAAATGTTCTCAAATTTTAAATTTATAGCAATTTTAATTTTTTCAAATTCCAGTTAATGTAAACTTGCATTGATTAAAAGTTCAACTAATCCAGATTTCAAATATACTAAATTTGAAGTGATTTATAAATTTCTTCAATTTTTAATAATTCTTTTCTATTATAATTTCAATTACTTAAACTACAATTGTGTACTATTTTTATCATTTTTCTATTATTTTCTGCAATTTTTAATTATTTTCAAATTGTTTCCTAAACCTTAAATTCCTAAATCTTTCCTAAATCTTCTTAAATTTAAATTATTTTATTTCGTTTTTTCAATCAATTTTTCAATTTTAAATATTTTTGCCTTGATATTAAATAAATTTTATTATTTATTCCTTAATTTTATAATATTCATCTCAAATTTACATTAATTTTTTTTAATTTACCATTATTTTTGTCATTTTGCAATTTTTCTATTATTTTCTTCTATTTCTAATTACTTTCATTATTTTGACACAATTTTTAATATTTCAATTATTTATCTGAAATTTCAATTATTTTCATCAATTTTCGATTATTTCTTCGCTTTTTTCATTATTCTCTTCAATTAAAAAGTTTTTGAGTAACTTTGTAATTAAATTTTATTAACTGCTATCAATTTATCATATTTAAATTATTTTTAGCATATTTCAATTATTTTTTTGAATTTTCAATTATTTTCTTCGATTGTTAATTATTATTCTCATTTCCTAAATTTATTTTTAAAAATTTTTTAAAATTTTTAAGTATTTTTTTTTTAAATTTAATGACTTTCTCAATTTTTAAATATTTTCATTTGTTTTCATTATATCTAAATTTTTTTTATAAATTTTCGTAAATTTCAATTATTGTTTTTAGCTTTCTTCAATTCTTTTTTCAATTTTTAGTTATTCTCATTTTTTTCAATTAATTTCAAAGATCTTCATGTATTTTTCTACAATTTCAATTATGCTTTTTTTATTTAAAAAAAAATTCTGTAATTTTTTCAATTATTTCACTCAAATTTCATTTATTTTTTACAACTTATCATTATTTGTATCATGTTTCAAATATTTTCTTCAAGTTTCAAATTTTAAAAATCATTTTTCAATTATTTTCCAAAACTTATTTGCTTCAATTTTCCATTTTTTTCATTTGATTTAGAATTTCCAAAATTTTAAACTATTTATCTGACATTTTAATTATTTCATTCAATTTTCAATTATTTACATGGTTTTTTATCAATTTTCAAATAGTTTCGTTCATTTTCATAATTTCCAAAAAGTTTTTAATTATTTCTCTTTAATTAAAAATTATTTTCTTCAATTTTAAAATTATGTTTATCTTTTTTCAGTTATTTTCTATAATTTCTAATTATTTTCTTTTTTTTTCAATGAACTTCTGAAAGTTTTAAGTATTTTTCTGAAATTTTCTTTAACTTTAGTTTATTTAAAATATATTATGTAATATTTTCAATTATTTTTTTAAGTTTTAATTATTTTTTTTCAATTTTAAATTGTTTATCTCAATTTTCAATCATTTTTCTTCAATTTTCCATTATTTTCTCTAATTTTTCATTATTTAATTTTTTTCAATTTATTTTTAAGATTTTCAAGTATTTTTCTCAAATTAAAATTATTTTCTTTATTTTTAAAACATTTCTATGTATTTTTAAATTATTTTTTCTAATGTTTAATTGATTTCATTTTTTTTTCAATTAATTTGCAATATTTGCAATTATTTTGTTCAATTGCAATTATTTTTTGCAATTTTGTTTAATTCGAAAAGTATATAACTTTGCCCCACTTTGACCCACTTTGCCCCTTAATAGTTACGCCACTGCCAAAAACCCCAGTATACCAAGTTTCATAAAATTTGGATTATTCAATTCTGAAATTCATGAGTTTTTCGTTATTTTTAGATATTTGTCTCTCCTGTAAAACTTGATTTTTTAATTTTTTTAATTCTTTCAGTACATTTCTTTCTAAAACTATTAAACCGATTTTCAAGTTATTTTTTTTAATTTGTTCAATAAGGTTTCAAGATAACGAATAGGAAGTTTGACATCATTTTGAGTTGTATAAACGGAGATGTGAGTCAATTAATCAGAGAAATAGCGAATTTTTTTTTTACATTTTGGTATAAATGTTTACAAATTTATAAATAAAGTATCGATTTAAGATAACGTCTTATTACTTCTTACTCATATAATTGATTATATTTGATTATATTTTTTTCCGAAAATTGACTCTTTGCATTGTTTTAAGGTGACTTAAAGACGCCTTAAAGATTTTATAGCAAATTTACAAAAAACAGGGTGTCTACTAATTTCGTCCCACAAAATTCCCAGGCATTTCCCGGTTTTCCCGGTTTTGTTCCTTTTTTTCCCGGTTTTTTCTTTTGTTAAAGTAAATTTATTTTAAGTATAAATAGACCTACAAATGGCTACAAAAATTGAAGATAACAGTTAATAATTGAAGAATTAAATATTAACCTTGACAAAAAATAATAATTAAGAATTAAAAGAAACAATTAATAATGAAAAGATATAATTAACAATGGAAATAAATAATTGAACAATGACAAAGATATTTGACAATTAGAAACAAAATTAAAAAAAAAAGTAAATATTATTCTATAATTGAACAATAATTGAAAGAATTGAACAATGGTTATTAAATTTAAAGAATATAATTGAAAATTGGTCAACTAGATAGAAAATCAAAAAAATAACTCAAAATTTCGGTTAATAATTTAAAATTGAAGAAATAAATTGAAAATTAAATAATGAAATTGAAATCCGAAAAACACAGAATTATGGAATATTAAAAAAAAGGCAATTGAAAATTGATAAATAAAATTGAAATTCAAATACAATAATTGAGAATTAAAGAAAATTACTGAGCAATTGGATTAAAAAAAAGAAGAAAATAATTTATAATTAAAAAAAAATGGAAAATGCCAGGAATTATTTAATATTGAAGAAAACATTAAAAATTGAAGAATAGAATTGTAATTTAAAGAAATTAATTGAGAATTGAAAAAAATAATTGAACAATTAAATTGAAAATAGAATAAAATTATTGAAAATTGAAGGAGGTTTTGAAATATGAAATAAATAACTAATAATTGAAAAAAAGTAATTGAATAAAGTCGAGATTACTGAATATTTATGTATTTATTTATTTGAAAATACATACGGGTCAACAAACAATTAAAAATTGAACAAAATAATTAAAAATTAATTTTTTAATTTTAATATAAAAATAGATGTGTGCCCGTAAAAGATCTAATGATTGTGGGCTGTATTACTGGCAAATAAAAAAAATAAAGTAAAGAAAATAATTGAAAATTGAAGAAAGTACTTAAAAATTAAAGACAATATTTAAAAACAGCAGAAAAATTTAGAAATCGACGGATATAATTGCGAATTGATGAAAATAATTTAAAAATTATCAATTTAAATAAAAATTGAAAGAAAAACATAATTTAAAAAAGCTGAGAATTGTTAAATATTGAAGAAAATTGAGAAGAAATTGAAAATTGAAAAATTGAAAGAAATATGAAAAAATAATTGGAAATTGAAGAAAATAATTGAAATTTAAGAAAAAAATTGGAAATAGAAGAAAATAAGTGAGAATTTTAAAAAAATCATCGTAAAACGCCTTGAGTTATTGAATATTGAAAAAAACAATTGAAAATTAAAGAATGGAATTGAATGTCGAAAATTATAATTGAGAATTAAATAAAATAATTCAAGAATTGAACAATGGGATTGAAAGTAGAAGAAAATAAGTGACAATTGAAGAAAAAAGAAATTGAACAACCCAGGAATTATAGAATTTGAAGAAAACAAAATAAAAAATTAAGAATATAATTGTAATTTGAAGAAATTAATTAAAAATTGAAGAAAATAATTTGAAATTGAAGAAAATGTGATTTTATGAAAATTGTTGAATAATAATTGATGAATTGAACTGAAGTTTCAAAAACATAATTGATAATTGAAAAAAAATATTGAAAAAAGCCGAGAATCATTGATTCTAGAAGAAAATAATTGAAAATTGGAGGAGTTATTGAGATGATTGAAAAAAATATTTGAAAAAAGTCGAGAATTATTGAATATTAAATTAAATAATTAAAAATTGAAGGAAATAATTAAGATCTGAAGAAAATAATTAAAAATTGATGAAAATAATTGAAAATTGAATCAAATAATTGGCAATTGAAAAAAATAATTTAGAGTTACAGAAAACAATTAAAAATTGATTAAAATAATTGAAAACCGTAGAAAATATTTACGAATTAAAGAAATTAATTAGAAATTGATGAAAATAATTGAAAATTGAAGAAAATAATTGGCAATTGAAGAAAATAGTAGAAAATCGAAGAAAATAATTGAGAAATGAAGAAATAATTTGAAATTAATGAAAAATAATTCATAATGGAAGAAAATAATTGAGAATTGTAGAAAATAATTTGAAATTGAAGAAAATAATTGAAAATTGAATAGAATAATTGGCAGTTGAAGAAAATAATTGTGAATTTCTGAAAATAGTTGAAGAATTGAAGAATTTAATTGAAGCTTTAAGAACGTAGTCGATAATTGAAAGGAAAATATTGAAAAAAGCCGAGAATTATTGAATATCGAAGAAAATAATTGATAATTGAAAGCACACAATAGAATTACCCATAATTATATAAATTATTATGCAATGTACGGTCTAATAAAAAAACTGAAGTTCTATCTATATTTTTTCATAATATTTTGACTTTTTCATGTTTAATTAGTGATGCAGTTCGAACAAACGATCTGATCGGTTTTGATATCGATCGTCAGTTGTTTGCTTGGATCGTCTCGATTTTGTTTTATATAATTAATTAATTTTATAATTAATTATAAGTATAATCAAATTATAGTTATAACTTTACGTTTTAATTAACTTTAAATAATTATCATAATTTTAAAAATATCTTTAAATAAGGTTTCTTTCTTTTTGTTGACATTTTTTATTCAGTATGCACTGTCACAAGAGTAATTTTTTTAATTAATAAGTACAGGCTTAAATGAAACCTTTCTTTAAAAAAGAATGTTAAATATATGTGTATTCTAAAGATTTGTTTGTAGTAATTTTTTTTATATAAAGCATAATTATAATAAGTAAAATCGATTTAAGATTGATCTAAAAATTGACAATTTTTTGTCATATTGAACAGCATATATTTTTTTATTATGAGGACTTAAAATTAGTATATTTCTTTTGCTTATCCAGACACAATTGCTTAAGAACAGTAATTTAATTATTACAAAACTGAATTTCATAATTCTATATTTAAACAAATGACATATTTAAACACATCATATCTTTTTTCTGAAAGCTTTTAATAAGTTCAAACTTTACGCACATTTAAATTTGTACAAAAAGTTTGTATTAAAATTTCACTAAGATATTTTGCTTAATTTCTTAAATGTTCGAGTAAGAAATATATTACAAATTTAGGTGTCCTTCAAAATTGGTTGGTTTGGCAAAAAATTACTTGAATTGATTTTATTTAAATTAAATATCATAATTAATATTCATTTAAAAGATGTAATATATTTTATTTAAAGGTGTAACATTTATTTTCTTATAATTACTTGCAAATTAATGTTATTTATGATAATTATTATTTCTGGATAAACAAAGTAAATGTACAAACTAATTTTAAATTAAATTAAATTTTCATAAGTATCCAACTTTCTTATTAAATAGTTTTAAAAAAATATGCTGTCAAATATGCCAAAAACAATGCTATAAAACAAATCTTTAGAATATATTTATTAACATTCTTTTTTAAAGAAAAGTTTTATTTAAGCCTATATTTATTAATTAAAAAAATTACTCATATGACAGTTCAGTATAAATGCGTACTGAATAAAATATGTCAACAAAATGAAAGAAACCTTATTTAAAGATATTTTCAAAAATGATGATAATTATTCCAAGTTAACTAAAAAGTAAAGTTATAAGTATAATTTAATTATATATACTTATAATTAATTATAATATTTATTAATTATAAATTAGAATCGAGACGATCCAAGAAAACAACTGACGATCGATTTCAAAATCGATCAGATCGTTTGCTCCACATGCATCACTTTTAATGGGTTCAGTCCAGCTGAACCGTGTCAACAAAATTCCATTGATTTTCTGAAATGTTAAAACTTTTATGAAAATCTGTAGTTCACAACATAACAAAAAAACACTTTTAACCCTTTTTTTAAATTCCATATCTTTGTTGGTTTTTTTTTGCATTAACAAATTTTAGCAACATTTTAAACAAATATTAATAACTCAACAGTGGTTTGAAATAAATTAATGAAACTTATGTGGATAATCTAAAAATGTTCACTCTTTTTAACGAAAATAATTGCAAAATTTTAATATAAAAAATTACATATTTTTAATAACAATTTTATAAACAATTTGAAATATTTAAGTGTTCTACCCCTACGGTTGAGATGAAACTCATAGAAAATGTACACAGAGATGTCTACTTTAAGTTTCAAAAAAAAAAAAAAATTGGTATTTTCAATAAGAAGTGTAGATAATATATTTATTTTCTCTTCGCGCGCCAACCGTTACGCTGCGAGAAGCTCCGGTGCACTGTGGTCAGAATCTGCAATTTACTGTTCAAAAAAGGCTAAAGCCTCCAAATTTTAACGAAATTGGTTGACTCTTGATTTAAAACACTCAAGAATAAATTCTTAACAACTTTAAGCAAGCAGTTTTTTAAATTTATGTTTTTATTATTATTATTTTAATGTTAATAACAAAATAATGACAAAGTTTTTAGTATATCTTCATTTTATCAAATAAAAGTCGTCTTTATGCTGAATATCATTTAAATCGGCTGACTATCGATCTTTAAAAGGCAAAAAATAAAGTTTAAATGAATAAAAAAATTGTTTATTTAGTTAATAAATATTTTATTTCATTTAAGTTAACAAATGAATAACGCGCATTTTTATGGTTGAAATAAATTAGTTTTTTTGCATTTATTTTAGTATTTAGTTACAATTGACAATTATACATTAATATATAGTTTAAAAAGTGTTGTTTGTCATTATTATAAACAAATTAAGTTAACAAATTATCAGCTCACTTCTTTTTCTGTCGAAACTAAATCGATTTTTTTCTTAAATTTTTATAATTTTTTTAACAGTAACATTTCTTTTTGACTAGTTTAAAAATTGCTTTTTATCATTGTTATAAACAAATTAAATTAACAAATGAACAGCTCACTTGTTTTTTAGCGAAACTAAATACCTTTTTCTAGTTTTAATAAGTTTGATTTTCGTGCTATTCATTTTTTAATTAAATTTGTTTATAACAATGATAAAAAGCAATTTTTAAACTAGTCAAAAAGAAATGTTACTGTTAAAAAAATTATAAAAATTTAAGAAAAAAATCGATTTAGTTTCGACAGAAAAAGAAGTGAGCTGATCATTTGTTAACTTAATTTGTTTATAATAATGACAAACAACACTTTTTAAACGATATATTAATGTATAATTGTCAATTGTAACTAAATACTAAAATAAATGCAAAAAAACTAATTTATTTCAACCATAAAAATGCGCGTTATTCATTTGTTAACTTAAATGAAATAAAATATTTATTAACTAAATGAACATTATTTTGTTATTAACATTAAAATAATAATAATAAAAACATAAATTTAAAAAACTGCTTGCTTAAAGTTGTTAAGAATTTATTCTTGAGTGTTTTAAATCAAGAGTCAACCAATTTCGTTAAAATTTGGAGGCTTTAGCCTTTTTTGAACAGTAAATTGCAGATTCTGACCACAGTGCACCGGAGCTTCTCGCAGCGTAACGGTTGGCGCGCGAAGAGAAAATAAATATATTATCTACACTTCTTATTGAAAATACCAATTTTTTTTTTTTTTTGAAACTTAAAGTAGACATCTCTGTGTACATTTTCTATGAGTTTCATCTCAACCGTAGGGGTAGAACACTTAAATATTTCAAATTGTTTATAAAATTGTTATTAAAAATATGTAATTTTTTATATTAAAATTTTGCAATTATTTTCGTTAAAAAGAGTGAACATTTTTAGATTATCCACATAAGTTTCATTGATTTATTGCAAACCACTGTTGAGTTATTAATATTTGTTTAAAATGTTGCTATAATTTGTTAATGCAAAAAAAACCAACAAAGATATGGAATTTAAAAAAACGGTTAAAAGGGTTTTTTTGTTATGTTGTGAACTACAGATTTTCATAAAAGTTTTAACATTTCAGAAAATCAATGGAATTTTGTTGACACGGTTCAGCTGGACTGAGCCAATGTCTTTCATTGTTTCTGCGGTATTGTTAGCGTTAAGAAAAAAGATAGTAGACAAATATCTATATATATTTCATGAGAATATATTATATTATATTTTAATTTTTAATGTATGTTTTTTATTTTTTAATTGCATAATTGTCGCATAATTACACAAAATTTAATCGCATAATCAGATTGGTTCAAAATGCACAATTAAAGTTATTATCTTTATTTATAAAACGAATTGATATATTAGTCAAATTTATTAGCCCAGAAAGAAAATTCCCGGTTTGACGGAAAATTCCTGGTTTTCCCGGTTAGTAGACACCCTGAAAAAAGTACGTTATTCCCATGACGAAACAACGGGCAATTTCATGATTTTTAAACGATCTCTAAATATTGTCCGATTTCAAAATTAAAAATAGGGGTACTTTTTAAGTTGGAACCAAATCTGAATCGCTTTTCCTGTGCGTATTTGGATCTCCCTAATGGCCGGTTTCAATTTCTTCAATGTCCCTGACAAAGAATTGTTTTCCTTGACATTTCCCTGACTTTACTATGACAAAAAAAAAAAATTTCCTGACTTTACTGACGCGTGGCCACCCTGTGTTAAAAACATCGCCACGTGGTCTGCTGGTATTGTTTGAGCCTTGAATGTAGGTAAGCTATTTTGAAAGTTACCTGTACTTTTTTTCTATATCACGTTATTTCGCACACATATAATATCGATCGCAACCATTGTTGACTGACGAACGAAATCTACTCTTGGTCATTTGCAGTTCACCTTTCATTCCTGTGTGACATCCATTTTTCAGCATTGATATTGACATTAAACACTGTGGCCATCAATATGCTATCTTCTTGGTTTAAACATCATTCCTGACTGCAACACAGTTCCAACAACAACTTTTGAAAGTATCTTGTGCATGTCACTTATAAAAAGATTTTAGACATGTCTGCTCTGAAGAATTCAGCAGCTAGTTTAAGAGTGGTCACAGTGCTTCAGAAACCGTTTGTCATGTATGATAGCAAATCTGGGAAATTTTACGGCTTCTGCATTGATCTTCTTGACTTGATCAGAGAAACGCTACCGTTCGAGTACACAATTCGAGAAGTCAAGGAGTATGGAAACATGGACAACAATGGAAACTGGAATGGAATGATCAATGAGCTGATAAACAACAAAGCTGACATCACTCTGGGAACCTTGAGTGTTATGGCAGATAGAGAAAATGTTATTGATTTCACAATACCTTACTATGAACCGGTTGGGCTAACAATTATGATGCAGAAACGGCAACCAAAGACATCGCTCTTTAGATTTATGAAAGTGCTGGAAGATGATGTATGGGTGTGCATTCTGATTGCCTATTTCTTGACGGCACTCTTAATATGGATGTTTGACAGATTCTCGCCCTACAGCTATCAGAACAATCGAGAAAAGTACAAAAACAGCAGGGAGAAGCGGGTATTTACGATACAAGAGAGTCTCTGGTTTAGTATGACTTCGCTGACACCTCAAGGAGGAGGAGAAGCTCCGAAACATCTTTCCGGAAGATTGGTTTCGGCAACTTGGTGGCTCTTTGGATTTATCATCCTTGCTTCTTATACGGCGAATCTGTCTGCGTCTCTCACAATCGCGAGACTCCACAGGCCGATTGAATCTCTTGATCAACTAGCTGCCCAATACAGAGTTGAGTACTCTTGTGTCCAGAACTCCGACACATGCAAGTATTTCCAGAAGATGGCTGACATCGAAGATCGATTCTATTAGTAAGTGTTATTTTCTTTATCTTGTTATATATAAGGGCGTTTCTCGAAAACGATTAACTTTGTCATAAAAAATATGTAAGAAGGGACATTTTTTTGAGATCACACAAATAGGACACGAATTTCCGAGGCCGCATTATTGTGACACAAAACTTACTATTAAGATTGTTTATTGTACAAACATAAATAAAATAGGTTAAAATGATGAGGGACCGAAATTCCGGGAAGTTTCCCATGATAAGGTTGGAAGCTACCAATGGAAAATTATAGAAACTTCGTAGATATAGCAAAATGTCCCCCTTTTAGGAAGTGTCCTTTGGAAATAGCCTGGAAGCTTCCCTTGAAAAGTTCCTGAAAAATTGCATAAGAAACTTTCTAGAAGCGTTCTGGGAACATTCCTTGAAAACTCTCCTTGGAAACTTTCTACAAACTTTTCTTCGAAACTCTTGAAAACTTCCTGGAAACTTCCCGGATAATACCCTTGGAAACTTCCTGGAAACGTCCCGGAAACATCCCTTGGAAGCTTCGATTAGAAACTTCGCTTAGAAATTTCCTTTGAAAATTTCCCGAAAGTCTCTCTTGGAAACGTACAGGAAAAATCCCTTGGGAACTTCCTGGAATTTTTCCAAAAAGATCCCTTAGAAACTTCCAACAGTCTTCATAGAATTTTTTCTTAGAAACTTGAAACATCCCTTGAAAACTTCTTAAAAAGCTCTCTTGTAAACTTCCAGGAAACTTCTCTTGGAAACTTCACTTGAAAACTTCCTTTCAAAACTTCCCTTGGAAATTTCCTTTGGAAACTTCATGGAAACTTCTCTTAGAAACTTCCCTTGGAAATTTACCGAAAGTCTCCCTTGGAAACTTTCTACAATCTTACCAGAATCTTCTCTTAGAAACTTGAAACATCCCTTGAAAATTTCTTGAAAAGCTCTCTTGTAAACTTCCGGAAGCATCCCTGAGATACTTCCCTTGGAAACTTCCTTTGAAAACTTCCCTTGGAAATTTCCTTTGGAAACTTCCTGGAAACATCTCTTGGAAGCTTCCATTAAAAACTTATCTTAAAAACTTCCCTTGGAAGTTTCCCTTGGATACTTCCGGGAAATTGTCCGGAAACAGACTTGAGAAACTTCCTACATCGTTCTCGGAAACTTATCTTAAAAACTTGAGATATCTCTTGACAACTTTATAGAAATCTCTCTTGGAAACTTCCCGGAAACTTGTCTTAGAACTTCCCTTGGAAGCTTTAATGGAAACTTCCCTAGGAATATTTCCTTGCAATGTTCCCTTGAAACCTTCCCGAAAGTCTCCCTTTGAAAATTTCTAGGAAATATACCTTGGAAAGTTCCTGGAAATTTTCCGGAAACATTCCTTATAAACTTCTTGCAACCTTCCTGGAAACATATCTTAAAATCTTGAAACACCCCTTGAAAACTTCCGGAAACTTCTCTAAAAACTAGAAACATCTTTTAAAAACTTCCTAAAAACCTCCTGTAAGTATTTTCTAGTTACTTCCCTTAGAATCTTACCTTGGAAACTTCTTGGAAACTTCCTGGAAACTTCTGTTAGAAACTTAAAAAATCTCTTGACAACTACATAAAAACTTCCAGGATACTTCCCTTGGAAATATCTTTTGAATACTTTCTGGAAACTTCCCTTAAAAAGATGCCTTGGAAAAATCCTGAGAACTTCCCGGAATCTTTTTTTAGAAACTTGAAGCATCTCTTGAAAACTTCCTGGAAAAACCCCTTGGAATCTTCCCTTGGAAACTTCCTGGAAACTTTCCGGAAACTTTTCTTAAAAACTTAAAATATCCCTTGAAAATTTCATGAAAAGCTCTCTTGTAAACTTCTCGGAAGCATATCTTGGAAACTTCCCTTAGAAACTTCCTTTGGAAACTTCCATTGGAAAATTCATGGAAACTTTCCAGATACATACTCCTCTTAAAACTTGAAACATCTTTTAAAAATTTCCTGAAAAGTTTTTTAGGAAACTTCCTGGAAACGTTCATGAAACATCTCTTGAAAAATCTCTTTGGAAAGTTCTTAGAAATTTCCAGAAAACATTCTTGGAAACTTTCTGGTAACTTTTCTTGAAAACTTGAAATATCCCTTACAAACTTCATGGAAACTTTCTGTAAACTTCTCTTAGAAACTTCCTGGAAACTTTTCATAGAAACTCCCCTTGGAAGTTTACCTTGGAAAATTCTATTTGAAACTTCTCTTGGAAACTTTCCCTAAAAACTTTCCCTTCTTGGAAACTTTCTGGAATCATCTCTTAAGAACTTGAAATATCCCTTGAAAACGTCATGGAAACTTCCCTTGGAAACTTTGTCGAAACTTCTCTTAGAAACTTCCCTAGGAATATTTCCTTGCAATGTTCCCTTGAAATCTTCCCGGAAGTCTCCCTTTGCAAATTTCTAGGAAATATCCCTTGGAAACTTCCTGGAAATTTTCCGGAAACATTGCTTATAAACTTCTTGCAACCTTCCTGGAAACTTCTCTTAAAAACTTGAAACACCCCTTGAAAACTTCCTGAAAACATCCCTTGGAAACATCCTGGAAACTTTCCGGAAACTTCTCTAAAAACTTGAAACATCTTTTAAAAACTTCCTAAAAACCTCCTGTAAATTTCCCGGATACTTCCCTTGAAAAATACAAAAAATATCCCTTATAAACTTCATGCAAACTTCTCTTATAAACTTGAAACATCTTTTGAAAACTTTCTAGAAACTTCCTCAAAATTCCCGGATACTTCCCTTGGATAAATAAAGAAAATATCCCTTGGAAACTTTCCGGAAAATTCTCTTAAGATCTTGAAATATCCCTTCAAAACTTCCTAAAAACTTCCTGGAAACTTTCTGGAAACTTCCTGGTTACTTCTCTGGGAAAAATACAGGAAATATCCCTTGGAAATTTTCCGGAAAATTCTCTTAAAGACTTGAAACATCCCTTGGAATCTTCCCTTGGTTTTTGTTCCTATTTTTCCCGGTTTTTTTCTCTTGTTAACTTAAAATTTATTTAAAGTATATATAAATAGACCTACAAATGGTTACAAAAATTGAAGATAACAATTGATAATTGAAAAAAATAATTGAAATTCAAAGAAAATAATTGAGAATTGAAGAATTAAATATTAAACTTTACAAAAAATAATAATTAAGAATTAAAAGAAACAATTAAAAATGAACAGAAATAATTAATAATGGAAAGAAATAATTGAACAATGACAAAGATATTTGACAATTAGAATTCAAAGAATATAATTGAAAATTGGTAAACTAGATAGAAAATCCAAAAAAAAAAATTTTTAATTTAAGTTAATAATTCAAAATTGAAGAAATAGATTGAAAATTAAATAATGAAATTGAACTCAGAAAAACACAGAATAATTGAATATTAAAAAAGAGAAAATGGAAATTGAGAAATAAAATTGAAATTCGAATACAATCATTGAGAATTAAAGAAAATTACTGAACAATTGGATTGAAAAAAGAAGAAAATAATTTATAATTAAAAAAAAAAAATGAAAAATGACAGGAATTATTTAACATTGAAGAAAACATTAAAAATTGAAAAATAGAATTGGTATTTAAAGATTTTAGTTGAGAATTGAAAAAATAATTGAACAATTGAACAATTAAATTGAAAATAGAAGAAAATTATTGAAAATTGAAGGAGGTTTTACAACATGAAATAAATTACTGATAATTGAGAAAGGTCGAGATTACTGAATATTGAAACAAACAATTAAAAATTAAACAAAATAATTAAAAATTAACGAAAATAGTTGAAAATTGAAGAAAAAAATTGACATTTGAAGAAAGTACTTAAAAATTAAAGACAATATTTGAAAACAGCAGAAAAATTTAGAAATCGACGGAAATAATTGCGAATTGATGAAAATAATTTAAAAATTATCAATTTAAATAAAAATTGAAAGAAAAACATTTAATTTAAAAAAGCTGAAAATTGTTAAATATTGAAGAAAATTGAGAAGAAATTGAAAATTGAAAGAAATATGAAAAAAATAATTGAAATTTAAGAAAATAATTGAGAAATTAAAAAAAATTATTGTAAAAAGCCTAGAGTTGTTGAATATTGTAAGAAAACAATTAAAAATTAAAGAATGGAACTGAATGTCGAAAATTATAATTGAGAATTAAAGAAAATAATTCAAGAATTGAACAATGGGATTGAAAGTAGAAGAAAATAAGTGATAATTGAAGAAAAAAGAAATTGAACAACCCAGGAATTATAGAATTTGAAAAAAAATTAAGAATGTAATTGTAATTTAAAGAAATTAATTAAAAATTGTAGAAAGTAATTTGAAATTAAAGAAAATGTAATTTTATGAAAATTGTTGAATAATAATTGATGAATTGAATTAAAGTTTCAAAAACATAATTGATAATTTTTTAGAAAAGGACTTTTGATCTATAGGAGCAAATTGTGAAGGCTTTTTTTTAAATAACATAAAAAACTCTTTATAAGAGATGTGGTAGTGTTTTTTATGTTATTAAAAAAAAAACCTTCACAATTTGCTCCTATAGATCAAAAGTCCTTTTCTCATATATTATCAATGGAGAGCAAACGACTTACTTTTTCTCATAATTGATAATTGAAAAAAAATATTGAAAAAAGCCGAGAATTATTGAATATTAAATTAAATAATTAAAAATTGAAGGAAATAATTGAAATCTGAAGAAAATAATTTATAATTGATTAAAATAATTTAAAATTGAAGAAAATAATTGAAAATTGAATCAAATAATTGTCAACTGAAAAAAATAATTTAGAGTTGAAGAAAATAATTAAAAATTGATTAAAATAATTGAAAATCGTAGAAAATATTCCAGAATTAAAGAAATTAATTAGAAATTGATGAAAGTAATTGAAAATTGAAGAAAATAGTAGAAAATCGAAGAAAATAATTGAGAAATGAAGAAATAATTTGAAATTAATGAAAATAATTCAAAATGGAAGAAAATAATTGAGAATTGTAGAACATAATTGGAAATTGAAAAAAATAATTTAAAATTGAAAAGAATAATTGTCCGTTGAAGAAAATAATTGTGATTTTCTGAAAATAGTTGAATAATTGTAGAATCGAATTGAAGCTTCAAGAACGTAATCGATAATTGAAAAAAAAATATTGAAAAAAGCCGAGAATTATTGAATATCGAAGAAAATAATTGAAATATCATGAAAATAATTGATAACTGAAAGCACACAATAAAATTGCCCATAACTATATAAACTAATAAGCAATGTACAGTCTGATAAAAAACTAAAGTTCTATCTACATTTTTTCATAATAAAAAAAGTTTTTCATGTTTAATGTTTTTTTATTGCAATTTTTGTCTTTATAACCACAGTATTTTTCGGGAAAATCAATTTTCAAAAATTTTGTTGCCAAAGTTGAAAAAATCAAAAAAAAATTGACATTAAACTATTAAATTTAGTTTCGGTGATCTGAAAATTTTGTTGAATGAAAAATTAAATTTATTTTAATTTAATTTACAACAAATTCGAAAAATTACAATTGGTCTGAAAGAAAATTAATATCTAATAAAATTTTTTGAAATAAAAATTCTTAATAATTAATTTTCGACCTTAATCATCCGCCCTTTTTATCATTTTGGGAAAAATTGAATTTTTCATATAAAAAGAATTTTAAAAAAAATACTTAGGTTAGTACTAATTAATTGTAAAATAATTTAAAAATATTTTAAAATGGCCTTTATTTTTGCCATTAATTAAAATGTGGTTACAAAAGTATAATAATATAAAATATATTTTTTTAACCAATCTTTTGAAAATGCACGATTTTCAAACTTAGTAAAACTGTCAGTAAGTGAAGTATTTCTAGATTAATTTCACCCTTGAATAAAACCTTCTAGCAACTGTTATATTTTTGAATATTTAACGAAAAAGAATAAAAGTTGAATAGTAAATGAGGAGCACTTTTTCAAAACATGGTAAATCAATTCGAAATAGTTTTTCAATAAAGCGACATACGTTGTATCTTTATAAACATAAGTGATAAAAAAAAATTAAAAATAATTTTGCATCGAAACGATCGTCTTTATTAATAATCAGTAAACTAAAAGAATTATATTATTTATTATCCTCATTGTTTAATAATTTTAATAATTAATTAATTAATAACTTTATTAGATGAAACTTTGCACATTCATAAATATATTAATTATATACTTGGGCTTTTAAAAAATGTAGATTTTAGCATTTTTATCGATTTATCGACTTTTGATTCAGTATGTTCCAATTGTCAACAATTTGTGCAGGCATTTACTCACTTTTGATAACAAATTGAAAACTTTTATGAAAACCTGAATCAAAGGTAAATAATCATATTTCCCGAGTCCGAAATGTATGGAAATCATATTTTGTTTAAAAAAATGGAATTATCAAGTTTTCAAGCAGTGCTCCTCAAATAGTTTAAAGCACTTTCTAGAGTACTTTCCCTAAACTTTAAAATATACTTTTTTAAATATGAAAAAAGTTAATTTCGTCATTTATTTTAATAAGTTTAAAATTATTTTTTAATCTATTAAAAAAATGAATGGATGAAAGAAAAAAGGTAAAAAAATTTTAAATCGAAAGAAGGTCATTCTTAATTTAACTCGAAAAGAATGACCTTTTTTTCTATCAGTGGCGTAACTGGGACAAAAACTAGATTTTTTTTTCTTTTAAAATTTTAAATCATATTTCACCTTTTTAAAATGTTCTCAAATTTAAAATTTCTTCAATTTTTAATAATTCTTTTCTATTATGCTTTCAATTATTTAAAATACAATTTTGTACAATTTTTATCATTTTTCAACTATTTTCTAAAATTCTTAATTATTCTTTTTTTTTTTAATTGTTTCCATAAATCTTAAATTTACCTTCCTCAAATTTCAATTATTTTGTTTAGTTTTCTCAATCACTTTTTCAATTTTAATTATTTTAGCCTTGACATTAAATCAATTTAATTATTTATTCCTATATTTTATATTATTCATCGCAAATTTAAATAAATTTTTTTAATTTACCATTATTTTCGTCATTTTGCAATTATTATTTTCAAATTTTAATCATTTTCATAATTTCTGAATTAATTTACTGAACTTTCAAATATATATCTCAATTTTCAATTATTTTGTTTGATTTTTATTTCTTTTTATTATTTTCTCCGTCTTTTAATATTTTCATTATTCTTCAATTAATTTCTTTAATTTTCTGTTATTACCTCAAATTTAGATAATTGTCCTGAATTTTCGATTTTTTAAACTATTTTTCAATTATTTTCTTTTGCTTAAAAACAAATTCTATAATTTTATATTATTTTATCTGATATTTAATTATTTTCATTCTTTTAGCATAATTTTCAAAAATTTCAAATATTTATCTGAAATTTCAATTCTTATTTTCATCAGTTTTGAATTATTTCTGCGAATTTTTAATTAATCACTATAATTAGAATTTTTAAGTAATTTTGTATTATCTTCTTTTTTTAACATATATATTCTATGATTGTTTTCAATTATTTCTCTCAAATTTTATTTACTGTTTTTAATCTTCAATTTTTTAATTATTTTCAATACATTTCAATTATTTTTCTTAATCTTAAATTATTTTCAATACATTTCAATTATTTTTCTTAATCTTAAATTATTTTCAGCATATTTCAATTATTTTTTTCAATTTTTAATTTTTTTCATTCGCTTTCATAATTTCCAAATTTTTTAATCAACTATCGTAAATTTCATTTCTTTTTAACTTTCTTTAAATTAGAAATTAGAAATTCTTTTCTCCAATTTTTAGTTATTCTCATTTTTTTCAATTGATTTCTAAGATTTTCGTGTAATTTTCTCAAATTTCAATTATTAAATTATTATTTAAATTATTTAATTATTATTTAAATAATTATTAAAATTAAATAATAATAATAATATTAATTATTAAAATGTCATTTATTTTTTTACTTCTTACCATTGTTTAAATAATAATAATAATAATAATAATAATAATAATATAATAATAATAATAATTAATAATAATAATTAAATAATAATAATAATAATATTAATTATTTAAATGTCATTTATTTTTTTACAACTTACCATTGTTTGTATCATATTTCAATTATTTTCTTCAAGTTTCAAATTGTAAAATCATTTTTCAATTATTTTCCAAAATTTATATCCGTCAATTATCAATTTTTTTTATTTCTTTTATAATTTCCAAAATGTTAAACTATTTATCTGAGATTTCAATTATTTCATTCAATTTCCAATTACTTTCGTTTTTTTTTCTCGTAATTTACAAAAAGTTTTTAATTATTTCTGTTTAATTAAAAGATTTTCTTTTTAATTTTAAAGCATATTTATCTTGTTACATTTATTTTCTCTAGTTTTTAATTATTTTCTTTTTTTCAATGAATAATAGTATTTATTCATTAACATTTTCAACAATTTAAATTTATTGTATTTTTAATAGAAATGAAATTTAATCGATTCAAATTTTAATTACTCCATTTTTCAATTGATGCAAGTATAAATTATTCTTTACAATTTATTTATTTATTATTATTACACTGAAACTCTTGAAGTGTCCGCAACTTGAAAGCAGGGTAGATTTCTAAGGAGTTTTAGATTATTTTTTCGATATTTGTGTAAAGTGAATATTAATGTCAGAAATTTTGTGTTTCAAATTATAGTATCTGGAAGGATATAAGTCTAAACAACAGTTTGAGTGGTTTCGAAAGATCAAAACTGGCTGTTTGGGATTATCCAGTAAGCGACAAATACTCGAAAATTTTTAGCGCAATGGTAAAAAGCTGTCCAAAAACTCTCGATGAAGGTGTGAAAAGAGTTCAAAGTAAGAAGAGCCAATTCGCATTGATTGCTGATGCCATTGATGTTAAATATTTAACGATTACGAATTGCGATTTGAAACAAGTAGGCGAGGAATTTGGAAAAAAACCGTACGCTATCGCTGTTCAACAAGGATCACCGCTAAAGGATCAGCTCAACAAAGCGTTAGTTTGTTTAAAATTTCTTAAAAATTTGCGAATTAAACGAATTTTATTTATTTTATTATTCTTATTTTTATTTATTTTTTTTTTTAAACAAACTTATAGCGAATAGTATGAAATTTTATTCCACATGTTAAGTATTACATATATTCAAAAACTGCTAAAACCCTATATAAAAAAAGAAAAACAGTTTAAAAATAAAGAAATATATGAAATTTTGTATTTTAAAAACTATTAAAAACCTATAAGAAGAAAAAAACTGTAAAAAAAGGTAGGCTACTCTCTAAATCTGAATAAGTCCAAAGTCTTCCACTTTTTCAATAAGTGTATTTGCACTTCGAAAAAGTGAAAATTTCACTTATTTAGAGTGAAATGTCATTTATTTGTAAGTGTACTTATTGAAAAAGGGGAAGACTTTTGAAATCTAAATAAGTGACAATTTACTTATTCAAATTTAGAAAGTATAGAAAAAATTACTAAAAAGTAAAATTTTTTTGAAATTTTTCGAAAAAAATACTACAATAATAAACTTTAATCATAATTTTTTTACTTTTATTAAAACTTGAGTATAAGCTTTAGCATTTTTATAAGAATAAAAGCTTTCAAGCAAATGGACTGAGTTTTTTTGTATAATTTTTAATTTAAAAGAAAAAACATTTGCTTTTTATTCAATTTTTTTTTTATTTTTAAACTTTTAAAGTAATTTAAACATAAACTAGGTAAAAATTATTATCATTTCATGGACATTTCGCTTCCAAATAAGCAAAATAATTTGTTTCCTCATAGAGGAAGCAAGAAATTAATAATATAAAAGTTAATTGGAGAAGTTATTTAAAAAAAAGGTTTATAAATGCAAAAAAAATGAAAAGATATAAATTATTTTACGAATTTTTGATAAGTTATAAACGTTAAATAGGTCAATCGATTCGTTTTGAGATAAGGAGCATGATTTTTGCATTCATTAAATTGCATTTTTAGCATGGAAACATTTTTTGGCAAAAAAGGATTTGTTTTCGATAAAAAAAAGTGATCAAAAAATTTGATTTGGTATTTTCAAAAATCCCTGTGTCCAAATTTAGATATTTGTGAGCTTTATATCACTATCCAAATTTTATAAAAAATCGTTAAAGCGTTCTCCAGATATCCTGGTGACAAAAAAAACTATATACAGTTCTTGAGTCTGTAATATTTTCAGGCTTCGAAGCGATAGTAACAGACTAAAAAAAGTATGAAAAAGTAGCCTTCTTATAAAAAAAAGTAGCCTTAAAATTGAATAAAAGTATCAAAAAAGTATCGTTTTTTAAGTGAAGTAAAATTAGTTCTTAAGTTTTTTAAGATCTTCCATAAGAAGTTTCATTTTAACAACGCTTTCTTTTGCTTAAAGATAAATTCTGCAATTTTTCTATTGTTTTCTCTAATTTCTAATTACATATTTTCATCCTTTATCCATAATTTTCAAAAATTGCAATTATTTATCTGAAATTTTAATTATTTTCATTCTATTCCAATTATTTTAAAAAATTTTCAATTATTTTCATAAATTTTAAATTAATTTGTTTAATATTAATTTCTTTTTATCATTTTGCAATTTTTTCTTTATCTTTTAATTATTTTTTAATTAATTTCATCAATTTTCAATTATTATCGCATATTTAGATTATTGTCTTCAATATTCAATTTTTTTTTTAATTCTGTAATTTACCTATCTAAAATTATTTTCTTTAGTTTCTAATTACACTCATTCTTTTGTCATAATTTTCAAAAATTTCAATTATTTATCTGAAATTTTAGTTGTTATCATCATATTTTTCAACTTTTTCCCTTAATTTTTAAATATTATTTCAATTTTGTAAAATTATTGAGCCAGTATCATTTTGACACATGACTTAATTTTAGATTGTTATATTGTACAGAATGGAAATGTTATTTTGTACAACTGCTAAATGTTATTTTGTACAGTTTTGAAAAATGAATTTGTTATTTTGTACAATTTTTTAAAAAAGCAATAAAACATTGGAAGTACAATATTTTAGCTTTTTTAAAGAATTGTACAAAATAACAAATTCATTTTTCAAAATTGTACAAAATATCATTTAGCAGTTGTACAAAATAACATTTCCATTCTGTACAATATAACAATCTAAAATTAAGTCATGTGTCAAAATGATACTGGCTCAAATTATTTTTTAAAACTTTTAAGTATTTTCCTGAAATTTCAATTATTTTCTTCAATTTTTATTTATTTTGACTTGTTTTTATAATTTCCAAAAATATTTATTAATTATCTCAATTTCAATTTTCAGTTTTCTTCAATTTTTAATTTTTTTGATTTTTTCAATTAATTTTCCAGATTTTCAAATATTTTTCTAAAATTTCAATTATTTACTTTAATTTTCTCAATAATTTTTACAATTTAAATTATTCTCTCTTTGAAAATAAAACATTTCCCTTATTTGTTTGCTAAATGTTATATTATTTATCGCAATTTTAAATTAATTTTCTTAATTTACCATTCTTAATTATTATAAAATTTTTAATTATTATCTTCAATTTCTAATCATTTACATTATTTCTGAATTAATATCCTGAACTTTCACTAACATATCACAATATTTTCAATTATTTTGTTCAATATTCATTTCTTGTCATCCTTTTGCAATTATTTTCTCCATCTCTCAATTATTTTAATTATTTTTTCTTAAATTTCCGAAATTTTCAGTTTTTATCTTAAATTCAGATTATTGTCTTCAATTTTCAATTTTTTAAACAATTTTTCAATTATTTTATATTGCTTAAAAATAAATTCTGGAATTTTTCTATTATTTTTTTCATTTTCTAATTACTTTCATTCTTTTTGCATAATTTTCAATAATTGTAGTTATTTATCTGCAATTTTAATTATTTTCATCATATTTTATATCATGATTTTTTTAAATTTTAAATTATTTTCATCATATTTAAATTACTGTTTTCAATTTTAAATTATTCTTATCATTTTTCAATTATTTCTTTAAATTCTTAGGCATAATTCACATTTTCTAAAATTATTTTTAAAGGTTTTTAACAGGGTGTCTACCGAAACAGGATTTTCAAATCCCCGGCAAATTCCCTGTTTTCCCGGATCTAAAATAACATTTTTCCCGGATTTCTTTTATGTATGATTAATAGCTATAATATTAAAATAGTGAAAAAATTAAGTTAATATATAAGTTTTTAAGGTAAAGTTGATATTTGAAGAAAATAATTGGAAAATGACAAAAATGATTGAAATTTGAAGAAACAAAATAAAAGATGACAAAACTAATTAAAAATTAAGTAAATAATTTAAAATTTCAAGAAAAGACTTGAAAAATGACAAAAATAATTGAAAAATGTAAAAACAAAAGAAAATTTTGATGTCAATACGTAACTAAAAAATTGGAGAAAGAAATTGACCATTAAAGAAAATAATTAAATAATTGAAAAATCATAAAATTGATAGAAATTTGAAAAAAAAATACTTGAAAAATGATAAAAATAATTAAAATTAAAAAAAATATACAATTGAGAAATAACAAAAATAATTGAAAATTACAAAAATAATCAAAAAATAGAACAAATAGTCGAGAAATGACAAAAATAATTGAACCGTGAAAAAAAAATGAAAGATGATAAAACTAATTTAAAATTATGTAAAAAATTTATGATTTGAAAAAAAGACGTAAAAACCGACATGAATAATTAAAAAATTGAGAAACAAAATAAAAATTAGAAATCAGTAAATGAAAAATTGGAGATAAAAATTGACGCTTAAAGAAAATAATTAAATAATGACAAAATAATTGTAAAATACCAATAAATTTGAAATTTGAAGAAAATACTTGAAAAATGGAAAAAAATAAGTAAAATTTGGAGAAAGTAATACAAAAAATGTCGAAAATATTGATAATACTTGAGAAATGACTAAATTAATTATAATAGAAAAAATAATCGAGAAATAACAAAAATAACAGAAATTTGAAGAAAATAATTGAGAAAACACAAAAACTTTAAATTTTGAAGGTAATATGTGATAAATAACAAACATAATACAAATTTGAGACAAATAATTGAAAAATGACAAAACTAATTAAAATTAAGTAAAAAATAAAAAATTTGAAGAAAAGACTTGAAAAATGATAGAAATAATTAAAATTTGCAAAGAAATTGAGAAATGACAAAAATAAATTAAAATTAAAGTAAGAAATTAAAAAATTCATGACAATAATTTAAAGATATAAGAAAATAAGTATAAAATTTGGAGAAAGTAATAAAACGTCGAAACTATTGACAATAATTGAGAAATTACTAAATTAAAAATTAATTGTAATTTTTAAAAAACAATTAAAAAATGACAAAAATAATTAAAAATAGGAAAAAATAGTTGAGAAATGACAAAAATAATTGAAATTTGAAGAAAATAAATTGAGAAATCACAAAAAATTTAAATTTGAAGATAATACATGAAAAATAACAAAAATAATAAAAATTTGAGATAAATATTTGAATAATGACATAAATAATTGATAACTGGTGTAAATAATTAAACGAATGTAAGATTGAAAAAAAAATTGAAATTTGAAAAAAAATGAAACTTGTAAAAAATAATTGGCTATTAGTGTGAGGTATTTAAAATTGAAATTGATGACCATAAAAAAAAAGATTGAAAAAAATTATTGAAATTTGATGAAAATAATTTTTAAATGTTAAAACTAATAGAAATATGCAGAAAATAATTGGAAAATGATAAAAATAATTGAAATTTAATGGAAAAATTGAAAGACGACGAAAGTAATTGACAATACTGGTTTAAAAATTAAAAATTTGTAGACATTAATTAAAAAATTGAAAAAGTAATTAAAATTATTTAAAACTAATTAAACAATGTCAAAATTTATTGGAATTTGAAGAAAATAATTGTATATAATAATAGTTATTATTATTTTACTAAGAAAGTGAGAAAAGTGATTTTTTTTAAGTGAGTAATAGTGAGTGATTTTAAAAAAAAAGGAATTAAAATGAGAAAAGTAAGTCACTGGCAGCCCTGAAAATGTTCAAATTCGCTTGAAACTTGTTACACTTTTACTATTTTGAAAATCTAACTTCAGATTAGTAATCAGGAACATGGATTACCCCCGAGTAACAAGTTTGAAGTGAATTTGAGCAATTTTACAAAATATATTTGCCATATTGGATCCGCCATTTTGAATTTTGAAAAATTGGTAAATCTGACATCATTTTCACAATCAGAGACTTCGAAAACGAGTAATTAGTTTCAACGAATTTAAAGAATTATGAAAACGAATTTGCTGAAATTGTTAGAAATTTCCGGATATATTTTTTTTCCCCGGCAATTTCCCAGGTTTTTCCCGGTAGAACTAAAATCCCGGCAAATTCCCGGTTTCCCCGGAATTCCCGGTGAGTAGACACCCTGTTTTTAAGTATTTTCTCAAATTTCAATTATTTTTTTCAATTTTCAATTACTTAGGTACGTTCTTTTTCATAGTTTCCAATTTTTTTTTAATTATTTGTCTAAAAATTGCATTTTTCTACTTAATTTTCAAATACATCTACGATTTTCTTGTATTTTATATATACCTATATTCTGTATTTTTTGTAATTATTTCCCTTAAATTAAAAATCATTTTTTTTCAATTTTAAGTTGTGTAATTTTTTTTTCATTTATTTTCTTTAATTTTTAAATATTTTCTTTTTTCTTTTAGGTACAATAAGCTTCTAAAAGCTTCAAATATTTACCTGCAATTTTCTTCAATTTTCCTTCATTTAAAATATATTATACAATTTTTTAAATTATTTTCTCAAATTTTAATTACTTTCTTCAATTTTAAATTATTTATTGTACTTTTTCATTATTTGCTTAAAATATTAATCATTATCATCATTTTTTAATTAATTTTCTAAACTTTTAATGATTTATCTCAATTTCAATCATTCAAAAACAAAACAAAAATTCTTGATTTTTATGTTATTTATATGAAATACAAGCCTGTACCCTTAAGCAAAAGTTTCATGTACTTGAAGGTAGAAGTATTTTCATAATTTGTACGTTCTAATTAATTTTCATAATCTGTACATAAAAATATACAAATGTATCAAATTTTTGCCCTCTAGCTCAAACAGTTTCAAAGTTATGAGGAAAAAACTTTTTTTTCGAAAACTTGCAGTTTTTCTTTTTTTGACAACGTTTTGACTGTCAATCCAGATAATGTTCCCTATAATTTTCCTGTAATCTACACGTGAAAATACATATGTGTACCAAATTAGAGCTCTCATCTGTTTGTTAATAGGGTATATCTTTGTTTCGTAAATGTACGGAACCCTAGATTTTGGTACGGGTGTAACTCGTACTTGTTTTCAATTTCCAACTATTTTCTCCAATTTTTCATTATTCTAGTTTTTTTAAAATTTATTACTAAGATTTTGCAATTTTTTTCTCAAATTTAAATTATTTTCTTTAGTTTTAAAACATTTCTATGATTGCTTAAATTACTTTTCACAATTTTAATCGTTTTCATTATTTTTTTTTCAATTATTTCGTCAAATTTGACATTTCTTTTTTTTTTTAATATTATACACTGAGAGAAATCTGATGCAATTATTGTATCAAACATAACCTCGATTAAGCATATGGAAGTACTCGTGACAATTTATGCTTGAATGGTTGAATCCTAATAAAATTTGCAAGGAATCCAACTTTTCTTAGCACTCAGTTCTGCTTATAAAATTTGCTCGAACGCCAACTAGTTTTCAGGCGGAGTTTATACAACACAAGCTTACCCGCGTGTACACATAAGGCGCGCAAACGTAAACATAGAACTGAGTGCTAAGAAAAGTTGGATTCCTTGCAAATTTTATTTGGATTCAAGCATAAATTGTCACGAGTACTTCCATATGATTAATCGAGGTTATGTTTGATACAATAATTGCATCAGATTTTTCTCAGTGTAGTTAAAATATTTACAATTGTTGATAACTTTGATATAAGAAATTACAATTTATATAATTTATATAAAACGCTGTTCATAATTCTTTGGAAGGAGAATATTCGTGACACTTGGCGGGTTTTTGAAAACTAAGAAATTGACTAAAAAACTGATATTCTTGAATTCTGTTAATCTTTTTACATTATTCTTAAAAAAAAAAAGTAGCATTTAGTAGCTTTAGTCCAAAATTAGTAGTAAAAAAGTAGCCTTGACCAAAAAAAGTATCAAAAAAGTCACTGCGCAGCCTGTATTTTATACTATTAGGCCTGATTATAACCATAATTCATACTTGATCAAATGCATTTTTGCATTGGCTCAAAAAAAGTTTTTTCTCAGTGAAATTTGTAATCTAAATAAATAAATAATAATACTTTAATTACCGTTTATTGTAACAGAATTTTGGTCTTGCTGAACGAACGGAAACTGGAGAAACTCAAGGACAAGTGGTGGAACAAAAATCCTGAGAGGAAAACATGCGACAAAGAACAGGACAAAAGTGACGGACTCGGCATTCAAAATGTGGGAGGTGCCTTCATTGTCGCTTTCGTGGGAATTGCTTTAGCCTTTCTCACCTTGATAATCGAGTTTTATTACTATCGTTGCTGGCCTAAGAAGAAAAAGATGAATCCAGAGGTAACAGAGCAAGTCGTTACAAAACTCAAATCTTTGGATTCGGCCAAATCGGCGAGGCCAGTTGCTTTTACCTTGCAACCCGCTCCCACTCAGGATTTGAATTAATTTGCAAAGCCAATACGAAACAAGCTATTAATTTGAATGCAGTTGTTTGGTACGGCTTCGAAATGGGAAACAAGAAAAGAAAAAAAAAATTCTCGTCATTTTGTGAAAGCCGATGCTTCGAGTTTCCAAGAATCTCAAATCCTATCAGATTGAATATCATGATTGATTATCGACTTCATCAAGGAACCGGAAAATATATAAAAAACGTTTCAAAAAGTTCTTTTATATTTTTCGAGATCTCGCTCTTCATACACTGATCAGGGGGTCCAAAAATGCATGGGAAACAAAAAATTTTTTTAATGATCCCTCCCCCTAGGATTGTTCTATATAAAAAAAAAGTACCCCAGTTTTTTTTGTTTTTTTTTTTTAATATTTAGATGGGGTTTAAAGCGCTCAAAGTTTACCAAGTATTTTACATGGGGAAAAAAAAGTTTTCGTAAAAATTGTATAAAATCCTTGGAAAATCAATATTTTTCAATTGCCCAATTATGTTTCTCTACAGGAGACTTCAAAAAAAAATGCCAAATTGTTTATTTAACCACTTTTTAATATTAACTATTTTCTATAGGGACCCATAAAAACCCCATAAGTTTATAGCTCTATTTAAAAAAAGGTTTAAAATAAACATTACAGGGTGTCAACTAATTTCGTCCCACAAAATTCCCGGTTTTTCCTGGTTTTTTCTCTTATTAACTTAAAATTTATTTTAAGTATAAATGGCTACAAAAATTGAATATAACAGTTGATAATTGAAGAAAATAATTGAAATTCAAAGAAAATAATTGAGAATTGAAGAATTAAATATTAAACATTACAAAAAATAATAATTAAGAATTAAAAGAAACAATTAATAATGAAAAGAAATAATTGAACAATGACAAAGATATTCGACAATTAGAAACAAAATTTAAAAAAAAAGTAAATATTAATCTACAATTGAACAATAATTGAAAAAATTGAACAATGGTTATTAAATTCAAAGAATATAATTGAAAATTGGTCAACTAGATAGAAAATCCAAAAAAATAATTTAAAATTTAAGTTAATAATTCAAAATTGAAGAAATAAATTGAAAATTAAATAATGAAATTGAAATCAGAATAAAATTGAAATTCGAATACAATAATTGAGAATTAAAGAAAATTACTGATTGAAAAAAAAGAAGAAAATAATTTATAATTAAAAAAAAATGGAAAGTGCCAGGAATTATTTAATATTGAAGAAAACATTAAAAATTGAAGAATAGAATTGTTATTTAAAGAAATTAATTGTGAATTGAAAAAAATAATTGAACAATTGAACAATTAAATTGAAAATAGAAGAAAATTATTGAAAATTGAAGGTTTTGAAACATGAAATAAATAACTGATAATTGGAAAAAAATAAATGAAAAAAGACTGAATATTAAAACTGAATATTAAAACAAACATTTGAAAATTGAACAAAATAATTAAAAATTAAAGAAAATAATTCAAAATTGAATAAAATAATTCAAAATTGAAGAAAGTACTTAAACATTAAAGACAATATTTGAAAACAGCAGACAAATTTAGAAATCGGCAGAAATATTTGCAAATTGATGAAAATAATTTAAAAATTACCAATTCAAATAAAAATTGAAAGAAAAACATAATTTAAAAAAGCTGAGAAATGTTAAATATTGAAGAAAATTGAGAAGAATTTGAAAATTGAAAGAAATTGAAAATTGAAAGAAATTGAGAAACTAAAAGAAATATGAAAAAATAATTGGAAATTGAAGAAAATAATTGAGAATTTAAAAAAAATCATTGTAAAAAGCCTAGAGTTTTTGAATATTAAAAAAAAATTAAGAATAAAAGAATGGAATTGAATATCGAATATTATAATTGAGAATTAAAGAAAATAATTCAAGAATTGAACAATGGGATTGAATATCGAAGATTATAATTGAGAATTAAAGAAAATAATTCAAGAATTGAACAATGGGATTGAAAGTAGAAGAAAATAAGCGATAATTGAAGAAAAAAGAAATTGAACAACCCAGGAATTATAGAATTTGAAGAAAACAATAAAAAATGATGAATGTAAAAGTAGTTTGAAGAAATTAATTAAAAATTGTAGAAAATAATTTGAAATTAAAGAAAATGTGATTTTATGAAAATTGTTGAATCAATGATAATTGAAAAAAATAGTTGAATAAAGTCGAGAATGATTGAATATTAAATTATATAATTAAAAATTGAAGGAAATAGTTGAGATCTGAAGAAAATAATTAAAAACTGAAGAAAATAATTGAAAAATGAATCAAATAATTGGCACTTCAAACAAATAATTTATAGTTGAAGAAAATAATTAAAAATTGATTAAAATAATTGAAAATCGTAGAAAATATTTCAGAACTAAAGAAATTAATTAGAAATTGATGAAAATAATTGGCAATTGAAGAAAATCGAAGAAAATATTTGAGAAATTAAGAAATAATTTGAAATTAATGAAAATAATTCAAAATGGAAGAAAATAATTGAGAATTGTAGAAAATAATTGAAAATTGAAGAAAATAAGTGAAAATTGAAAAGTATTTCTTATCCCAGAAAAAAATTCCCGGTTTGACGGAAAATTCCCGGTTTTTCCCGGTCAATTTAAATTCCCGGTTATTTTCCGGTTTTCCCGGTTAGTAGACACCCTGCATTATTAATTTATTTAAACAATTGTAAAAAATATTATTTTAGGTTGTTGTTAGTATCTTGCTTTACAGACCTTGAAAAGTTGCGCAATTGAGAAAAAGTTGCATCTCTGTAGCTCTATTTAATAAAAAGTGGATAATAAACAATATAATTGGTTTAAACAATTGGGAAAATTATTATTTTTAGTTTGTTAGTGCATGGCTTTACTGACCTAGAAAAATTGCAAAATTGAGAAAAAGTTGCAATTCTGTAGCTCAATTTGTGTAAATCTTGAAAATAAAAAAATGTAATTTGTTTAAACAATTGTTAAAATTATTATTTTAACTTTTTTGTTTATGTTTAGCTCAAATGGCCTTGATAAGTTGCAAAATTAAGAAAAACTTGCAACTCTATAGCTCAATTTGCGAAAAAAACTAAAAATAAACAATAATAATTTGTTTAAATTAATTTGCAATCATGGAATAATCATGGAATAATGATTAAAAATTAATATTTATGTTATTTATTCAAAATCTAGGAAGAAACTTACATAAAAATAGTAAAAAATACTTTTAACGATTTTTTCGAAATTTTGTAATTTATGGGTTTTTTTTGGTGCCCTATAAAAAATAGTTAATATTAAAAAGTGGTTAAATAAACAATTTGGCATTATTTTTTTAAGTCTCCTGTAGAGAAACAGAGTTGGGACCATTTCTACGAAAAAGTTTTTTTTTCCCCATGTAAAATACATGGGAAACTTTGAGCGGTTTAAGCCTCATCTAAATATTAAAAAAAAAACCTGGGGTATTTTTCTATATCTAGAATTGGAAACCTGGGGATTCTTCTATATCTAAAAAAAATACCCCAGGTTTTTTTTAGATATATTTTCTATATCTAAAAAAAATACCTCAGGTTTTTTTTAGATATAGAAGAATCCTAGGAGAGAAAGCATAACATTTTTTTGGACCACCCTACTGATCAATCATTAACTAGCCAAACAAGAATATTACAAAAAAGTCTTTTCGTAAAATTAAATTTTTTGCGTCACACTTCCACTGGCTGCGATTAGTAGGTTATTGATTTATTGAAAAAGAAAAGGGTTGAAGATAATTAAAGATTTTAAGAAGGTTCTCTCCATTGACATAACCTCAAACTAAAAAATGACTGTTCATCCCATCAAATAAAAATATTACTCAAATTAATTTCACCAAATTTTTAAAGATCCATTTGTACATTTTTCAGAAAAAAATAGGTTGAGATTAAATTTTTTGTCAAATAATAAATATTCAACATTTTCTGTTTTTTCATTAAAGTTAATGAACTGCAATTTTCATCCAATTCTGACAAATAATAAATATCTCATTTTTCTCATTGAAACATTCTCTACAATTTTGTTTATTGGGTTTTGTTAAATAATATTTTGTTTAAAAGTTATAAGACAAATAAAAAATGTTCTTTACGTATTTTTTAAACAGAATATTATTTAACAAAATCTAACAAATAAAATTGTAGAGAATATTTCAACGAGAAAAATAAGCTATTATTTGTCAGAATTGGATGAAAATTACAGTTGTTTATCAAATTTAAAGAAAATACATTAATTGTTAAATAATTATTATTTCACAACAATTTTTAGCTCAACCTAATTTTTTCTGAAAAATGTAGAACTGGATGTTTCAAAATTTGGTGAAATTAATTTAAATAATATTTTATTTGGGGTAAAAAACGATTGTCTAATTTGAGGTTATGTAAATGGAGAGAACCTCCTTAAAGTAAGCTAGAGCGAGTAGCAAAAAACGATGGACCGAAATTTTTTTTTATAAACTCTATTAAATTAATTTTACTCAGATTTATTTTCATTAAATAAATAGGCTATTTATTTTGTTTTTATTCATTTATCCACTAAATCAATAAATAATTTTGATCGATAAGACTTGATTAAAAAAAAACACACATGTTTCATTTAAGAGAATTCTGATATTTACGAATACAAATTTGTTGGTCCTTTCTGAAATTTGTTGTAACCTTAATCAGAGCAGTGACATTTTTCACGAACTAAATTTGACGAAATATGTACAAACTTATTGAAATCTAAAAGTCGAAAAAAATTTATAACACAAGCAATCAAAGTGCAACTGACAAAAGTTAAAAAAAAAACATTTTTCATTCGTGTCAAACTAATTCTATTATTGTTTGGAAGAAAAAAAAGGGAAAAGAAAATATTGGCAAACACTTTTTCAATACAATATTCATGAAAGTTAATGAAAGAATTTTACGAAACAGATTTTTTAAACATTTACTTAAATTTTTAATTTAATTTAAATTTGTTTAAGGAATTTAGTTTAATTTATGTTTCAAGGCACTAATTTAATAACAGCCTTTATTTCGACAGCATAAAAATTTAATTTTTAATTAAATTAAAATTTATTTCAGAGAATATTTCAAGACCTTAGTATTTAATATCAGTTTATTTTAAACAATTTTCACTACAGAAATCAAAAGAAGTTTTCTTTCTGAAAATGAGTTGTATAAAATAAATTAAAATACAAAATAACTTGTCTTTTAAGATTTGTATTAATTGAAGTTTTAATTGATTAAAATTTAGACAAATTCATAGTTTGATAAATTAAAATTTTGATTGAGTTTGTTATCAATTTAAATAATATTTGAATCAATTAAATGTAAAGTCTATTGAAACTTCCTCCAATAAAAATTTTGATTGGCCAATATACTTATTGGAGAAAATTTCGTTATTCAATAAATTAATTGAATATTCAAATTAATATTTAAACTAATTAAATTCTGAATAAATGAAAATTGGAATTGATTGAAATTTGGATCGATTGTTATTTAGATTAACTGAATTTTAAATCAATTAAAATTTGGATAAATTTCATTTAGAATCAATTGAAATTTTGATACATTTAGAATTTATGCATTAAATTGATGAATATGATGAACACATGGTTTGACTAATTTAAATTAACATATGATTGAAATTTTGATAAATTATGAATTTAAATTGCGAATCGATTTAAAGTTCAATTAATTGTTTTATTTTAATCATTTTTTAAATGCAATGCTATATAAGTAAATACTTTGAATTGCCTGAGAGTTTTTATTTTATAAAAATAAAAATGATAATTAAAAACTCAGAAATCGATAAATTAGTTTTACGTGTAAAAGATGAATAAAGAATAAATAAAGAATAGAGTAAAAAGTTAGAAAGAAAATTAAAAAACAGATATGTAATTGAGAAGAAAGCTTCAAGAAATAAGATCTGAGTTTTTAAAAATCAATACTTTATTTAATTATAATATAAATATAATTGTAAGAAGTGATTTGAAAAAACTCAAACAATATTTAAAGAGTAGGCAAACAAAACCTGAGACATCCAATTTGGAAAATAAATGTTTACTTTAGGTATGCGCAGAATATTAATTATTATGTTTAAAGAGCTTTTTGAAAAATAGATTCATCAATTTTGTTTGCTTACTCCTAATTTAAAAATGTGTTGAATATTTTCTGTAATTTGTGGTGTGTTTGTAAAATTATAAAGTATCAATATCTTATAAAATGTAAAAAAATGGTTTTAATTCAAAAAAAGGTTTTAAAAAATGAAAAAAAACATCGAAAGTATACTTCTCAAAAAGTGCCTTTAAACAGTTTCATAGTGTTTTTTCAACTATTCTTATAAGAAAATCACTACTTTCTACCTCCGAATCCGAATTTAAATATTATTAACAATACATAGAAAACAAGTTGGAAAAATTCGATCGTGATTCGAAATAAGAAAAAAAGATTTAAAATTCGCAGTTACTACTTGGTTTTGTAATTTTTGAAGAGTACAGAAAAAAATATTTTTGGAAATAAAATAATACTTCTATTGTTGCCTCAAAAGCAGAGAAAAATTTATACTAAAGTATTTGCAGAGAAAATAACAAAAATTGATAAATTAATAATTTTAATACAGATATTTTAGAATTAATTTGTTAAATAAAATTAATATATTAATAAAATAAAAAATGAATTAATATTATAATATTTTAATAAATTAATTAATTAATTCTGGCTTTTTTTAAAAAAAAATATTATCTAAAAAATAAAAATACAGTTTGCACTGAATTTTCAAATGATTTGAATTGTGGTGTAATTTATGAATAATTTTCATTTGTATTTTATAAAACGAATGCATACCTAGTATTAATATAATGAATATAATCTGCCGTGTTAAAAAGATTGTGTGATAAATTGTGAAATTAATAAATTTTTAATCAGAGTTAAAAACGTTTTATTATGTTAATCTTCAAGACTTAAATTTTCATTTTATTGTAATTATATTTGTTGTGGACGTGGTTTGAAAATAAATAAACGACAAAATTGCAGTGTCTGCTTTGCTTTTATTTGGTCACTTCCATTGTGTACAATGTACATTCTTTTTGTTCAGAGATAATTCTCTTGCTTTATTACATTTGTCACATTTTCTATTTTCAGCATACTTTGCATCACTTTATAATTTATATAATCATTTTTGACTCGTTTCCTTTAAAGGAACAATCTTTCAAGTGACTCCATCACTTTTTTTCTACCTCCTTCGAGGTTCTGTACTTTTACAAATACAACTTTTTTGTATACACGTACGTTTTTTTTCGAATTACACGGAGAAAATTATTATTCAAACAATTATAATTTTAATAATTCATTCCAACAAAATAAAGAGACATTATAATCAAAGATACGTACACATTACTGTTGACACAACTATTTAATAATTATTATAACAATAATATACGTCTAATTCTAGCTAGTAATAAATTCTTATTAACAATATTTCTTTATTTCACCGAATCAAAATATTATAATTTATATCAGATTCAATAATAAATATTGTCCGTGTAATTTTTTTATTTATTTTTTTTTTCTTTAAAGAATTTTAAAGGGAAGCGTTAGGGTATCAGGAATTTGGGATTAAGGGGATCGTGTTAATCTTCTAAGGAGTTAAAATATAATGGGAAATACAATTACAATAATTCATTAATAATTACAGAAAATAACAAGGAAAATAGATTAAAACTTTGAGTGCTTTTACTCTTGTCAGCGTGCAGTACGCATATAAGATCAATTGACCTTACTTCTTTTTTTTTTAAATGTTTTTTTTCTTTTCTTTTAGTACTCTTTCAATTATCAATTTTACGTGAATCAACATTTTACTTTTTATTAAATATTAAAAGTTATTTTTATCATTAATATTCTGCGCGTGGACTCAAAATTTCTCGCGGTTTTTTTTTAATATTTTTTTTATTTTTGTTCTTTTTTTAGCTTTTTTTTTTGTCTTCTAATTTAGAGTGCCAAACGGAGTTAAAAACAGCATAAAATACACGTGTAATAAATAGGCTATCGAACAAGAGCGAATTAATTTCACTTTCTCAAAAAGCAAAAGTAAAGGAGAATTCGTCAACAATATAATAATGAATAAAACAGAAAATCACTCGTACTACTTTGTCGACGGCATGCCGTCGGACGAGGCATCAGTAATATAATTTTTTTTTATTTTCTTTTACTCTTTTTTTTCTCTCTCGACAAACGGTTAATGATAAATAAATCATCTAAATAAACTGTATAGCTACAAGTTTCGTCGCATCCTCAGGTTTCTTTGACTTGTTTTGCATTTAATAACTGTTTCCTATAGAAGGCAAGGGAGATAACAATGCCATCTTGGATTCATGCATAACAAATTCCACATGCCAAGAGGACCCCTACGCCAAATATTACAGTTTTAACCCTTTGTCTATAGTTTGACAAATACATTGCTAAAACATAACTTGCCGGTCACGTGGTTAAACGAGAATTTACAACCTGTTTTCCTGTTTATAAAGTCAACGGGCGTAACTCTGCCAGTGGTCGATAGCTGAAACTGCTACTGTACCTCCTGTTAAAGAAACATTTTTTTATATAAATAATAATCTCCAAATAGTACGAAATAAATTTGTGTGAACATTTTTTTTATATTTAAGAAGAATAAATGTATATTTGTGTTTTAAATTTATTATTGAATAAAAAATTTAATTGCCAATACAATTTATGTCAATCTTGTCAAGCGAAAAAAAAACTTAATTATTTAAATTCACTATTTAATATTTGTAATATTAGATTCAATTGACTACATTGTTAATTTTCGAAAAAATTAATTGAATTTGCCTTGTCAATTATTAAAATTGATTTAAATGTACTACTTTCCATTATTCTTTGATTTTTTCATCATATTTCTTTGTTTTCAATAAATACTTTAAAAAATTTGCACGCTTTTATATATTTTTTTTATTTTCCTCGAAACATTTATCGAAACAGCGCTTACGTTCTTTTACAGTTTTCCGCCTCAATCAACTTTTTTCTCCTAAAACTTCATGCCGCAATCGGAAACTTTCATAGCACAATATTGCAAAATTAACAACATCAAAAAAACAAAAAAAACGAGAGTACGTGTATAGAGTTAAAAAAAATTTTCAACTCATTGTAGAAGATGCGTGATAAATAAATCTTTTGTGATTAAAAACCAATGATATTTAATTAAGAATAAAATACAATTTAAATATTTAAACTATAATATTCTCTTTTAGATTTAAACCATAAAATATGGAAATTTTATTCAAGCGAAAAATATTCTACATAAGAGATTTTTTAAACAATTTTATAAGTTTCTCCTTTCTGAATATTTTCCATAAATTTACGTAAATTTGTTAATTTACGGCACTAATTTTTCCCGGAATTTCAAAAAATAAATTGTTTGTAATCTCTTTAATTCATAAGAAAAAACAGAAATTATTATAACATTTTTCTCTGACTTTAATATTGTTCAAAATAATTCAGCCTATTATGAATACTGGGCTGCCAGCGGACTTGCAGATTGAAAATAGTAAAAAAGTGAGTAAGCGGTAAGTTTTCAAGTGAAAAAAATGGAGGAAAGTCATTCAAGTTTGAAGAAAATAATTCGAAAATGTCAAAAATAATTGAAATATGAAGAAAATATTTGAAAAATAACAAAAATAATTTAAGTTAAAAAAAATTGTAAAATGACAAGACTCGTTGAAAAATTGATTAAAAACCAAAAAATGAAGACAAAAATTGAAAAATTGGAACAAAATAATTGAAATTTGAAAAAAATAATTGAAATTGCAAAAAATTATTTGAAGAATGACAAAAATAATTTAAAAATATCAAAAAAAATTATATATGTAGAAAACAGTTGAAAAATGACAAAAATAACTAAAATTTTGAAAAAAATTAATGCAAAATGAGAAATATAATTCAAAAATGGAGTAAAAAATAAAAAATTTAATACACTAATTGCAAAATTGTATAAACTAATTGAAAAATTAACGACATAATTTAAATATGATGAAGCTTTGAACGATGACTTAAATAATTGAAAACAGGGGTAAAGGTTAATAAATTCATGACAATAATAAAAATATTGAAGGAAATGAGATTTAAAGAAAATAATTCCAAAATGTCAAAAATATTTTAAAAATGAAAAATATAATTGTAATTTGAAAAAAAAAATTGAGAAATGACACAATTAATTTATAAATGGTGTAATAAATTAAAAATTTGAAGACAATACTTGAAAAATTGAAAAGAATATTAGAAGTTCGATGAAAAAAATTGAAGTTGAACAGAATAATTCAAAAATGTAAAAAAAAAATTAAATATTAAGAAATTAATTAAAGTTTGAAGAAAATAATCGATAAAGGTGTAAAAAATTAATAAAAACGTAGAAAAAAATTGAATAAAATAATTTAAATTTGTAGAAAATAATTCTAAACTGGCAAAAATAATAGAAATATGAAGAAAATAATAAGAAAATGACAAAAATACTTGAATAATGACAAACGTAATTTAAATTTGAAGAAAATAATTAAACAGGGTGTCTGCTAATTTCGTCCCACAAAATTCCCGGTCATTTCCCGGTTTTTGTTCCTATTTTTCCCGGTCTTTCCTCCTGTTAACTTAAAATTTATTTTAAGTATAAATAGACCCACAAATGGCTACAAAAATTGAATATAACAGTTGATAATTGAAGAAAATAATTGAAATTCAAAGAAAATAATTGAGAATTGAAGAATTAAATATTAAACTTTACAAAAAATAATAATTAAGAATTAAAAGAAACAATTAATAATGAAAAGAAATAATTAATAATGGAAAGAAATAATTAAACAATGACAAAGATATTTGACAATTAGAAACAAAATTTAAAAAAAAAGTAAATATTAATCTACAATTGAACAATAATTGAACAATAATTGAAAAATGGTTATTAAATTCAAAGAATATAATTAAAAATTGATCAACTAGATAGAAAATCAAAAAAAATAATTCAAAATTTAAGTTAACAATTCAAAATTGAAGCAATAAATTGAAAATTAAATAATGAAATTGAAATCAGAAAAACACAGAATTATTGAATATTAAAAAAAAAACAATTGAAAATTGAGAAATAAAATTGAAATTCGAATACAATGAAGAAAATTACTGAACAATTGGATTGAAAAAAGAAGAAACTAATTTATAATTAAAAAAAAAAGGAAAATGCCAGGAATTCTTTAATATTGAAGAAACCATTAAAAATTGAAGAATAGAATTGTTATTTAAAGAAATTAATTGAGAATTGAAAAAAATAATTGAACAATTAAATTGAAAATAGAAGAAAATTATTGCAAATTGAAGGAGGTTTGGAAACATAAAATAAATAACTGATAATTGAAAAAAAATAATTGAAAAAAGTCGAGATTACTGAATATTAAAACAAACAATTGAAAATTGAACAAAATAATTAAAATTCAAGAAAATAATCGAAAATTGAAAAAAATAGTTAAAAATTTAAGAAAGTACTTAAAAAGTAAATACAATATTTGGAAACCGCAAAAAATTTAGAAATCGACGGAAATAATTGCGAATTGATGAAAATAATTTAAAAATTCTTAATTTAAATAAAAATTGAAAGAAAAACATAATTTAAAAAAGCTGAGAATTGTTAAATAATGAAGAAAATTGAGAAGTTGAAAATTGAAAGAAATTGAGATACTGAAAGAAATGTGAAAAAATAATTGGAAATTCAAGAAAATAATTGAAATTTAAGAAAAAAATTGAAATTTGAAGAAAATAATTGAGAATTTAAAAAAAATCATTGTAAAAAGCCTAGAGTTATTAAATATTAAAAAAAAAGAAATTAAAAATTAAAGAATGGAATTGAATGTCGAAAATTATAATTGAGAATTAAAGAAAATAATTCAAGAATTGAACAATGGAATTGAAAGTAGAAGAAAATAAGTGATAATTGAAGAAAAAAGAAATTGAAAAATCCAGGAATTATAGAATTTGAAAAAAACAATAAAAAATTAACAATGTAATTGTAATTTGAAGAAATTAATTAAAAAATGTAGAAAATAATTTGAAATTGAAGAAAATGTGATTTTATGAAAATTGTTGAATAATAATTGAAAAAAAATATTGAAAAAAGCCGAGAATTATTGATTATAGAACAAAATAATTGAAAAATGGAGGAGTTATTGAGATGCGAAATAAATAATTGATAATTGAAAAAAATAGTTGAAAAAAGTCGAGAATTATTGAATATTAAATTAAAAAATTAAAAATTGAAGAAAATAATTGAAAATTGAATCAAATAATTGGCAATTCAAAAAAAAAAATTTATAGTTGAAGAAAATAATTAAAAATTGATTAAAATAATTGAAAATCGTAGAAAATATTTCAGAGTTAAATAAATTAATTAGAAAATGATGAAAATAATTGAAAATTGAAGAAAGTAATTGGCAATTGAAGAAAATAGTAGAAAATCGAAGAAAATAATTGAGAAATGAAGAATTAATTTTAAATTAATGAAAATAATTTGAAATGGAAGAAAATAATTGTGAATTGCAGAAAATAATTAGAAATTGATGAAAATAATTGAAAATTGAAAAGAATTTATTATCCCAGAAAAAATTCCCGGTCAATTTAAATTCCCGGTTTTCCCGGTTAGTAGACACCCTGTTAAATATAATTAAGGAAGATAATTTAAAGACTGAAGAAAATAATTGATATTTGAACAAATATAATTCAAAATAGCAAAAAAACTTGACATTTTTTTTTCTGTCTAATTTAAGTACGCTTTATGTATTTTATCAAAACGCCATTTTTTTTCTATTTTCGCCAGTCAATTTCCGATCTTAAACACGTGTTATGAAGAAAATTGTCGTTCTTAGTTTACGAGATAAAAATTTTGGGTTTTCTAAATTTGGTATTCTTTACTTCTTTGGGTTATAAAGTTAATGTTTATGCCAGGAAAAATGTTTTTTTTTCTCTTTTAATTGAATTTAATTGAAAAGAGATGTAGAAATTAAGTGTTTGTAGACTGTAATTAAAAAATTGTCAATGTAATTGGAAAATGAACAAACTAATTGATTTAAAAGGTAAATTATTAATCAGGCACTCAATTTCAGAAAACCACGCCCCGCAACTAAAAAAGTGAGTAAAAGTGAGAAAAGTAAGTCTCTGTCAGCCCTGTGATTAGCACTAAGTTAATTAAAATAATATTACCTTTTTCTCTCGTTGTGCAAGAGCAAATTGGATTGAGCCCATCCCAATTGTTCGAGAAAGAAACAATCCTTTTCAGTGTCATCAATCTCTTGTTTAGCAGTTTCTTCAGCATCGGTCGGCGAATAATAGAATCGATCTTCCTCCGACAGAATTCTGCGTTTGACCGGCGATCGTATGGGTTCTGTCTGAATAGACTTATCGCACTGACTCACCCGAAATTTAAGTGTGAGATTTGTTGACGAAGATACTGTGGCATCATTCTCACGATATTCCATGTAAGGACTCTCGCTTCCAGGAATATAGAGCAAATTGCCCGACTCACTTCTTCGATATGCAACACGTTTAATAGCATCATTCACGGGAAACGTTGTCCCATCAGCCCAATGGCCATCATCTCGTATCGGACGAAAGTGAGTACGTGCCGATGTCAACAAATCTTCGTCAGAATCTTGAAGGCTGTTTACCTTCTGTGCAAAGCGAGCCTCTTTCACAATTGTATCGCTACTTTTAGTAGTTACAACTGGCAGATTGTCGCTTTTTGAAGGACTTTGGTTTGTGGTTGATGCATCTTTGTCCATACTTCTCCAGCACCACGATCCATCTAACGTTTCAGACCAAGTCACGTTGTAGTCTGTAATAATAAAAAAAAATTTAATGTAATTTTATTTTTTAAATAAACACAGGGTGTCTACTAATTTCGGTCAAACAATATTCCCCAAAGGGTCATCAAATTAGCGCGTACGAAGAATATTTTCTCGAAAAATTGTTGAGAATACTTGAGAATACACGGGAATATTCAGGAATATCTGAGAATATTAGCAAATATTTTTGAGAAATCTTTAAAGTTCTCGAAGATTATACTTCTTCTTGAATATTTCTTAATTTTACTTACAAAATATTGAATAAAGACGTAAATTAATTAAAAGCTTACGTGAAAAATTGGTAATTAATTGCATAAATTGGAGACACAGGCCGCAAATTTCCATTTTCAAAAATTCCTGATTTTTCTATAACTTTTCACTGTCTATTTTTTTTCTCACCCTAGTCTGAGACAGAAACGCTAATTCCGTAAAATAGTATGAACTTTGAAAACTTATTTTGCGAATTTTTTAATTTTTATTACAACAATTTTATTATTATTTTAAAATATACTTTCACTTATTTAAATAATTTTTCGTTTAGTGAATAATTTAAACCTATTATAAACAACGAAAACGAGCTGTAGTTTCATTTTAATTAATATTTAAAATAAATTAAATTTTAAACATATAGTACACATACAGCATGTAAAAGTATAAATATACTTTTTCAAAAACAAATAATGCTGAACACAAAATAGCACTTTATTTTCCTATTTTACAGCTTAAGGCTGATGAAACCTGTAAGGAAAAATTCTCTCACCTGATTTCAATGTTGACGTTTCTAGCTCTTAAAAGACAAAATAAATTATAGTAAATGTTGATTTATTAGAAATAATATAGTGGCACAAGAGGTGCAACTTTAATTTTGTTGCTATAAAAAAACAGCTGAATACCTATTATTTTAAAAGTATTTTTAAAATTTGGAAAAATTATTAAAAAATAATATTTTTAGCTCTTTTTTATATCAACAAAATTGAAAGTGAGAGAATTTTTTTTCACAGGTTTCATCAGCCTTAAGCTGTAAAACAGGAAAATAAAGTGCTATTTTGTGTTCAGTATTATTTGTTCTTGAAAAAGTATCTTTATACTTTTAGAATTATTTATACAGTTTAGAATGTTAACAAACAATTTTTAAATTGTTTAAACAATCTTAGTTAACTAAATTTGCTATAAAATCGTTAATAATGAATATTTTTCAATGCACAAACGATATTTCTTTTTAAAATATTTAAAAGATGAAATTATGATTCTTATTTATTACAGAAATTGCATGAACTATTTTTTACAGGACCGTAAAAAATCTCAAAATTTGCAAAAAAGTTGATACCTGGAGTCCAAATAAAAAAAAACTTTATTAATAATTATGCTATAAAGTTATATTCTTTGAACATTTGGAAGAGAAAATACGTTCGCTCATTGAAAAATACTAGTTTTTATGGATTTACGAATTTACGAAATTTATTAAAAAGCGATTTTTTTCTATGTTAAAATACTTGGGAAAATTCGGTTGTCTAGAGGCACGTGTTAATATTCTGGATTTGGCTCAAACTTACAGGAATATATTCTTTTTTGTACCTTAATCAATTTTTCGGGTGAAGACCGAAAACATACTCAAATTAAGGGCCACCCTAATACTTACAACTATTTTTAAATCTTTTAAACAATTTTAGTTAACAAATAAATAAGCTCAAAGGATTTATTCAGGGTGTCTAGCAAACTATCGTTTCTTAATGTTTTTATTAGGTTTTATATTGTTACATAAGAAATTGGTTTCTAATATTAAGAATTATTTATTAATCAATTTTAAAGTCGTTTCTTGTATTTTTAATTATTTTGTTCAAACTTCAATTATATTTTTCTATTTTTTTTATTAATTTTCCTTCATTTTTTGATTATTTTCTCAATTTAAAATTATTTTATCCGAACTTAAGTTATATTATTTAATTTTTCCAGATCTCAATTATGTTTCTGAATTAAAAATTTTTCATTTTCTTCAATTCTAAATTATTATTTTCAAGTTTCATTTACATTTTACAATTTTCAAAAATAAATTCTCAGTTTTCAATTATTTCTTCAATTCTTAATTATTTGCTTGAATTTGTAATTATTTTCTGGATTTTACAATTATTTTCTTCAGTTTTACAGTATTAACTTTATTTTAAAAATTGTTTCCCTTATTTCTTATTATTTTTTTGAATTTTTTGATAGATTCTTCAAGTGATGCAATTATATTCTGCAATTTTAATTGTACTACCTTATTTAATGATTTTATTATCTACTCTTTTTCACTTTCGTGTTATTTTCTTCAAGTTAAAATAATGTTTTCTTTAATTTCAATTATTTTCGTGATTATCAATTGTTTTCTTAAAATCTCAATTATTTTTTTCCCATTTCAATTGAATTTTTCACATTTTTAGCAATTTCTTTACAATTTTGAATTATTTTCCTAATTTTTGATTTTTTTTAACTTTAAATATTTTGTTGAATTTACAGTTATTTTATTCAATCTTTGTAATTGATATTTAAAAGCTCTCTTATCTATTTTTATGTAGTTTCTGTGACTTCACTTAAACTTTATTTACACTTGTTTTTTTAATTTACATTATTTTTTAATTTTTCAATAGCTCTTTCAATTTTCAATTATTTTCCATAATTTATTTTTTTGAATTTTCAATTATTTCCTTCCAATTTCAGTCATACTCTTCTATTTTTGATTACTCATAACTACATTAATCCGTTTTCAATAATTTCCTTCAAAATTTCAATTATTTTAGTCAATTCAATTGCTTCCTTAAATTTTGAATTATAAATTTTCTCCAAATTTCAGTTACATTCTTCAATTTATTGATCATTTTCTTCAGATTCGTTTATTTTCTTATTTTTTAAATTATTTACTTTAACCTTAAAATATTTTCTTGGGTTTAGTCTACCCGAAGTCTATCCGAGCTAAAAAGCTCTACTTCGGGCCACCTTTTAAAATCTTTAAAGTACACTATATTATATTTTCCCGACATTTCCAAAAATATTCCCGGATTTCCCGGATCTATTTACAAATTCCCGGATTTTTTCACGAAATATTAAATTCTCTGCAAATTCCCGGATCGCTAGACACCCTGTAATTAGTAATTAATTAATTTCAAATAAGAATCGAAATATAAGTAAGGAAAGCTTTTAAAGTTATTCATTTGTTTAACTAAGATTGTTTAAACAAATTAAAATTGTTGATTAGTATATTATTTAAAAGTAATTTAGATACGTTTTTTTTAGTTACTAATAAAAATCTCGATTTTTTATTAGTTAAGCAGTATAGTACAAACATTTATGAGTATTTAAAAAAAAGAAAAGAATCGGTTCATTTTTGAGTTGTCGGTAGATTTTTGTCAAAAAATATTCCGACATATCCCTGCCAAAAAATATATTCCCTAACATTTCCCTGACTCTACTGACGTGTGGCCAACCTGCAAGTCCACCGTGAGTCGGTTGTATAAATGTTATTTTGATGAAAAATTATTTTCCACTCGTATTTTACGTTTTCCCTGACTTTTCCATGCCAAATAAAATTCCGCCTTTTCCAGATTTTCAGAAAGAATAGCAACCCTGTTTTTTTTTAAGTAAAAAGCAACCAAATTTGATCGAGAATCAGTGGATTGACCCTTATTTGAATTATGAGTATATAAGATTTGATTTGAATAAAGTGAGAGTAAAGAACTTACGCGTGTTATTTTTGATGCCGGTTTCATCAGAACAGTCCTTAGTGCCAACTAAATCAAGGTCCCAGGGGATAAGCGGTGAGTCGTCAACGATAGATTCCTGAAATGGCGTGTCCACCACGTGTTCGCTCTTAGAAGTAGCAACAGTAAAGGAAGTCTCATTGGTATCAGTGGGCCAAAGAGGCTTCGAAGGAATAGACAGCGAAGGTGCTGCCCAAATAGAATCAGTGCCTTGTGTGTTGCCAGATGCCGTGTCCCAGAGAGCTTCCAAAGACTCGTCAAACTTTGCCTTTAATTGCGCCAGTCGAAGTTTATCCAACTCAAGCTCCTGCTCCTTTTCTCGCTCTCTTTCTCGCTCTCGTTCCATCAATTTAGCAAATCCAAAGCCTTCCTTCTCTTCCTCTTGATGTGATTCAATAGTCTGTAAACAATATTATTCTCTCTAATTTAATCAATTTAATTACACTAATATTTGAAATAAGTATTAAACCTGTTATTCTCTATTAAATAATACGATAATTGAAATTTATAAACATTACTTACAGTGGACATTTTAGTTTTCTTTTGACGATTTTTGTTGTTTTTATTGCCAATCCCATTTCTATTATTATTACTATTATTATTATTGATAATATTGTTTGCGCCACAATTTTTATCTTTTCTTTGCTGAAACTTTTTTGGGGTGGCTGGTTGCAAGGCTGGAAATGCTGCATAGTATCTGAGAGCTCTGTCCTGTGGAGTAAGAGTTTCTAATGCTACTTTTGGTGCAACTTCTTTCTCGGTGTCCTCAGTTTCAGTTTTTGATGCTCCTCCTTCCAAATCGCGTAATTTAGCACATAATTCATCAACTAGAGACTCTATTCCACATTTCTGTAAATTCAATTTATTTATTATTATTATTATTATTAACTTATTATAATTAATTTTAAAAGGGTATTTTTTTTTCTTTTTAATTAAAAGTGAAATTTTACCTGATCAGCTGCACTAGCGAGGCATTGAACGACTGCACGCCTTTTCTCTCTGTCTTCTTGAAGCGGAAGCTTTGCTTTGGCCCGTGTACGAGCACGACGTCCTTTTCCTTTACCAGTGACAACTACTTCTCCCGGAGGAGTGAGGGCCGAGTCAGAGTGGCGCAAAAAGCTGAGTATGAACCGCGAGTACGCCACTGGGTCAATACCCAATTCGTCCAAGCGTGTGTCCAGCCACTGGCGCAACTCTTCCTCGGCCATGGTACCGAAGACCCCACCTCCTCCAGGGGACGCCGCGATCCCGACCAAATGCAGCCCTGGATTCCTCATTCCCTCTTCGGGAGTCCCCTCCAAATCTCGCTGACTCCCTTGATTTTCACTGCCACCGGGGTGATCATCCTCTCTTCTGTAAACATTTTATTTTTATTAATTAATATTAACTAACAGGGTGTCTACCGAAACATGATTTTCAAATTCCCGGTTTTCCCGGATCTAAAATCACATTTTTCCCGGATTTCTTTTATGTATGATTAATAGCTATAATATTAAAATAGTGAAAAAATTAAGTGCGTAATATATAAGTTTTTAAGAGACTTCCGTTTGGTTACTGGAATAGCGTGCACGCGTTGCTGTGTAGTGTCCGATATTTTGAGATCTTTTTACGGGAATTTGATTTATTTGAGAGTTGGAAAGGTGTTTGCAGAGAAGTGGAGGAAGGGGTTCGGGTCTGACAGTGTTTGTGGAAGGTTTTTTGATAGGCTTCAGCCGAAATAACTGAAAAGTGGAAGTGTGTTTTTCACAAAATAATTGAGGCTATGGCGGACAAATGTGTCGAGGGCGCAGGCGCGGGAGACAACGGGAAACAACTTACGGGTTTGAATTTGGAAGGTGGCGACGCACACCGGGATTCGAATGCAAATGAAAAGAGAAAGAGGGGGAGACCGCTCAAGAATTCCAAGATGGCAGAAACTGATTTAAAGAGTGCGCAGGTTATGCAAAAATTTTTGGAAAATGGCAACGAAGACTTTACGCAGGGTAACTTAAAAGATTGGGCATTTAACAAAAGTAAGAAGACTAATAGATCTACAGAATCTTTGGTAAACGAAGGGTTAGGTGATACAAGTGATGGGAAATTAGATTTTGATAAAAGTGATGGTAAAGTAGAAACAGAAAAAGAAAAAAAGTCAGAAAACAGAAAAGAAATACATGAAAAAGACAGTGAAAACCAAAAAGTTGAAGCATTAAGTTCAGAAAAAGTGAAGTACAGTGGGGAAATGCATAAAGATGAGTGTTTGGGACAAATTATTGAAGAAACCATGAATAATTGGTGGGAAAACAAAGTTAAACGGGAAATAAGTGTTATGTTGGATGAAGTCAAAAAAGATTGCAGGGAGGATAGTGAAATAAGAGAAATAAGAATAGAAAGGGAAATAGCAGCAGAAGTGGCGTTAGAAAAGGCCAGAGAACGCGAAAGAACATGGGTGCAAGAAAAAAGCAATCTAATAGAGACAATAAATGTTTTAAGGCAAGAGTTGGAGGTGTGGAAATTAAAAAGTGAAGAATCAGGGATACAACGAATAGAAGAAATAAATGAAATTAACAACGGGCTTGAAAATGTACCAAACGGGACAGAAAAATCTGTAGAAAAAAATAAAAAACCAGACTGGTTGAAAAAAGGTGAATTAGAAAGAGAATGGCAGGAAAGAGAAAATAGAAAACTGTGGGTATTAGTGAGAGGATTCCGTACTGTTGGGGGGGAAATTGTTAAACGAGAAATACAAAACACGATGTGGAACAAAATAAGGGTAAGAATAAATATAACAGAGATGAGAGTGATTGGGGGAGGAATTTTGATTAAATTAGATTGTTTTGAATCGAAGAAAGAGTTGATGAGAAAAAAGAAAAATCTTAAAGGCACGGCTATTCTAATAGAAAATGATTGGACAAATAGGGAGAAGGAAGTCATGGAATGGATTGAAAATAAAGTGGAACAGGCGAGGAAAAATTCAAGGGTGGCCAGCAAAAGATATATGACGTGGTGGATCGACGACTGTGAGTACTTCTGGGACGAAGAAAAAAGAGAAGTGTCAAGTGGGAATTTTCGTCAGAAACAGCAGAAAGATTAAAGGATTATCGTGGAACATCGCAGGGGGATACAAGATGGAACAAACGGAAAAATTCTGGAAGGGTTACGATTTACTACTAATACAAGAGACATGGTGGGAAGAAGATAAAGCTCAAGAATTTAAGAAGAAACTAAACGGTAATTATGAGTGGACTATAAAAGTAGCGGAAAGGGAAAAGAAGAAAGGTAGAGCTAAAGGAGGACATTTGATAGGAATAAGAAAGGAGGTGAGTGAGGGAGTGAAAGTGTCAGAATGGGAGTATGGTTTGATTGTTTCAGGATGGAAATTAAATGGTAAGAATATTAAGATTGTATCATTGTATAATAACGTAGGTATAAATGTAATAAAAGATAAATTATCAAAAATTGTACAAGAAGCATCGAAGAATGGGGATGAGTTAATAGTAATTGGGGATTGGAATGCTAGGATAGGAGAAGCAAAGGGAGGGGGAGAGGAAGAAAGGGGAAAACCTTGTAAGGGGTATCGACTTGAAAGAAAATCTGAGGATAAGAAATTAGACACGGAAGGTAAAAAGATGTTAAAATTCTGCGAGGAGCAAGGGCTTTTAGTTTTAAATGGCAGATTGAAAGGGGATGCGGAAGGCAAGTGGACCCATGTCGATGGAAACGGAGGCTCGGTTCTAGACTACATAGTGATATTAGAGAATGAAAATGATTGTTTGATAGAGGAAATTGAAATCGGAACTAGGATAGAATCGGACCACCTTCCTGTAGGGTTTTGCTTTGAAATAAAAAAAGTCAAAAAGGGTAAGGTAGAAAAGAGAAAAGTGGAAAAGATAGGTGAGAAAAGACTAAAATGGGATAATAGTAAAGAGGAGGAATTCAGTAATCAGATGGAGCAACAATGGGACGAAAATATTAAAGAAGGAATCTCATGGGATAAAAGGTGGGAAAATATCGTAAACAATATCTGGGAAGCAGCAGAAAAAGTAGGATTAATCACAGGGGAACGAAAAGTAAATAATAGAAGGGGTAGGATGAGTTTTTGGTTTGAAAAGGATTGCAGGGAACAGAGGAAAAAAGTCTGGAAATGTTTAAGAAAATATCTAAAAAACAAAAGCGAAGAGAACGGGGGAAATTTGAAGGAAGAAAGAAAAACCCTGAAAAAACTATATAAAAAAAAGAAAAAGGAAATAAATAATAAAAAATGGGAGGAAGTAGAAAAGAGCAGGACAATGGGTAGTTTCTGGAAAGCGATAGGGAACTTTAGACCGAGAAAGAATAAGAAAAAAGGAGAAAAAATAGAAAATAGCAAATGGGTAGAACACTTTAAAAATTTATTAGAAGCAGAGGTAGAAGGGGAATGCTCGGAATCAGAAAGGGAAAAAAGGGTTAATAATGAAAGGGAAGAAAGGGTAATGGAGAGGGAAGATGAGGAACTAGAAAAATTAAATAAAGATATTTCCTTCGAAGAAATAGTAAAAAGCATAAAGAAAATGAAGAAGGGAAAAGCTCCAGGGGAAGATGGAATTTCGATAGAATTTATTAAGGGTTTACCTAAAATTTGGGCAGAAGAACTACATAGGGTGATTAACGGCTTTTGGGTATCAGGAAAATTAGGAACAGGATGGGAAAAAGCAGGGATTGTACCGATATTTAAAGGGGGGGATGAAAATGATACGGGCAATTATAGGGGAGTTTCTTTGCTTGACATAGGGTATAAAATCCTTACATCCATAATGGACGAACGAATTAGGGATTGGATGGAAAGAAACAGGTTATATAAGGAAAGTCAAGCTGGTTTTAGAAAGAAAAGGTCTACAAGGGACCACATATTTGTTTTGAACTCTCTTATAAACAATAAATTGAAAAGAGAAAGAGGGAAGTTATATGTGGCCTTTGTAGATTTTAGAAAAGCTTTCGACACGGTTAACAGAGAGAAAATGTTTCAAAAATTACAAAAGATGGGAATAACAGGGAGAATGTTCAAAATGATAAAAGAAATATATAGGGAAACAATTAATCAAGTGATAACAGGGAAAGGTGTGACGGAAGGGTTTGAAACAAACAGGGGTGTAAGACAGGGTTGCCCTTTAAGTCCAACGTTATTTAATTTATTTATTGAGGACATGGACGAAATATGGGAAAAGAAAAACGAAGGGGGAACAGTAATAGGAAAAAAGAAAGTTTTTGCATTAAAATTCGCGGATGATTTGGCGGTTGTAGCAGATTTCCCGGAAGGACTGGAAAGTATGCTAAAGTCTTTAGAAAAATACGTTTTAAAAAATAAACTCGAAATTAACACTGAAAAATCTAAGATCATGATTTTCAAGAAAGGGGGGAGAAGGGCACAAGGAGAAAAATGGAAACTTTTTAACACAGAATTGGAAATAGTCGACAGATATAAATATTTAGGTTTTTGGTTTTCGGAAGGGGGAACATACAAAAAGCATATAAAGGTCATGGAGGCGAAAATGCAAAAAGCAATGAACGCGACTTGGGGGGTTATGGCTAGAGCAAGACTAAACGATTTAGACAGAAGATTGTATTTAATGGACATTTTGGTAAAATCAGGAGGAGTATACGGGGTAGAAATTTGGGGAAGTAAAAGATGGGAGGAAATAGAAAGGGCTCAAAGTAAATTTATTAAAATGGCTATGGGGTTGGATAAAAACACTCCAGGGTACATTTGGAGGATGGAGACAGGAAGAAAGAGTTTAGAGATAGAGACAAAGGAAAGGGTTTTTAGATACATCTGCGAAGTATTAGAAATGGAGGATGAAAGACTCCCAAAAATTTGCCTGAAAGAGGAACTGAGAGGGATAAGAAACAATAATCCTACTACCTGGGGAGAGTCTTTAGTAAAATCTCTAAAAGAAGTTGGTGATGGGGAAACATTGATATGGATAGAAACAGGAGTAGAGAGTAAAAAATGTTACGAAAATCTGAGAAAAGGGTTAAGTATTAAAAGGGATCAAGAAATACAAGGAGATTGGGAAAAAATAGAAAATTCAATGTATTGTAGAAACTATAAGGCAATAAAGAAAGAAATGGGAATGGAAAAATATTGGAGAAATAAGAAGCTTAGTTATGGGGAGAAAACGGAATGGGCTAGGTTAAGATGCGGGAACGTGGGCAAGGCTGGAAACAAAGGGTTTAAGGATGTAAAATGCAGGCTCTGCAGGAAGGAGGAAGAGAACCTGACTCACATATGGTTTTGTGAAACAGCAAAGGAGAAAATTGACAACGAATGGGTTAAAATAGTAGAGGAGTGGGCTGGCGATATAAATGAACGAGAAATAGAAAGAAAATTAATAAAAACATTAAATGGGGAGCCAAGCCTCGGTCTCTGTAGATACGGGAGCCAATTTGAAAAATTAGCTAGAGAAAGAGTAGAATGGAATAGGGATAGAGAAGAGTCAGATGTGGAGGAATGAAGGAGGGTGTATTTATATTGTAAGGTATGGAAGAATGCAAATGAAATAGTACTAATGTGTCAATAATTTTAGAGCGGTAAGGAAAACATTCGTGTAAAACATTTGTATTATAAATTGTAAACGCCTGAAAGGGCATACAAAAGAAATAAATTGAATTGAATATAAGTTTTTAAGGTAAAATTGATCATTGAAGAAAATAATTCCAAAATTGCAAAAATAATAGAAATTTTAAGAAACAAAATGAAAGATGACAAAACTAATTAAAAATTTTATGTCAATACATAATTAAAAAATTGGAGAAAAAAATTGACCATGAAAGAAAATAATTAAATAATTGAAAAATCATAAAATTAATAGAAATTTGAAAAAAAATACTTGAAAAATGATAAAAATAATTAAAATTAAAAAACAAAAAATAATTGAGAAATAACAAAAATAATTGAAAATTACAAAAATAATCAAAAAATGGAACAAATAGTCTAGAAATGACAAAAATAATTGAACCTTGAAAAAAAATGTAAGATGATAAAACTAATTTAAAATTATGTAAAAAATTTATGATTTGAAAAAAAAGACGTAAAAAATGACGTAAATAATTGAAAAATGGAGAAACAAAATAAAAATTAGAAATCAATAATTGAAAAATTGGAGATAAAAATTGACGTTTAAAGAAAATAATTAAATAATTCCAAAATCCCAAAAAATTTGAAGAAAATACTTGAAAAATGATAAAAATAATTAAAGTTAAAAATAAAAAGCAATTGATAAATGACAAAAATAATTGAAAAATGAAAAAATTAAATGTAAATTAAAGAATCCATGACAATAATTTAAAGATATAAGAAAATAAGTGAAATTTGGAGAAAGTAATAAAAAAATGTCGAAAATATTGATAATTCTTGAAAAATGACTAAATTATTTGAAAATTTTAAAAGCAATTAAAAAATGAGAAAATAATCAAGAAATAACAAAAAGAACAGAAATTTGAAGAAAATAATTGAGAAATTACAAAAAATTTAAATTTGAAGGTAATATGTGAAAAATAACAAACATAATAAAAATTTGAGACAAATAGTTGAAAAGTGACAAAACTAATTAAAAATTAAGTAAAAAAAAAAAATTTGAAGAAAAAACTTGAAAAATGAAAACAAAGGTAATTAAAATTTGAAAAGAAATTGAAAATTGATAAAAATAAATGAAAATTGAAGTATGAAATTAAAAAATTCATGACAATAATTTAAAGATATAAGAAAATAAATACAAAATTTGGGGAAAGTAATAAAACAACGTCGAAAATATTGACAATAATTTAGAAATTACTAAATTAGGTAATTGAAAATTTTTAAAAAAAACAAGTAAAAAATGAGAAAAATAGTTGAAAATAGGAAAAAATAGTCGAGAAATGACAAAAATAATTGAAATTTGAAGAAAATAAATTGAGAAATTACAAAAAATTTAAATTTTGAAGATAATACATGAAAAATAACAAAAATGATAAAAATTTGAGATAAATAATTGAATAATGACATTAATGATTGATAACTGGTGTAAATAATTAAAAGAGTGTAAAATTGAAAAAAAAAATTGAAATTTGAAAAAAAAATAATTGTCAATTGGTGTAAAAAATTTTAAAAATTATTGATACATAAAAATAAAATTATTGAAGAAAATTACTGAAATTTGAAGAAAAAAATTGAAAACTGTGTAGTAAATTGAGAAATTGATGACCATAAAAAAAAAAGATTGAAAATAATTACTGAAATTTGATAAAAATATATTTTAAATGTTAAAACTAATAGAAATATGCAGAAAATAATTAAAAAATGATAAAAATAATTAAAATTTGATGGAAAAATTGGAAGACGACGAAAGTAATTGACAATACTGGTTTTAAAATTAAAAATTTGTAGACATTAATTAAAAACTTGAAAAAGTAATTAAAATTAGAAGAAACTAATTAAATAATGTCAAAACTTATTGAAATTTGAAGAACATAATTGTATATAATAATAATAGATAATTATTATGTTACTAAGAAAGTGAGAAAAGTGATTTTTTTTAAAGTGAGTAATAGTAAGTGATTTTAAAAAAAGTAAATAAAAATGAGAAAAGTAAGTCACTGGCAGCCCTGAAAATGCTCAAATTCGCTTGAAACTTGTTACACTTTTACTATTTTGAAAATCTAACTTCAGATTAGTAACCAGGAACATGGATTACCACCGAGTAACAAGTTTGAAGTGAATTTGAGCAATTTTGCAAAATATGTCTGCCATATTGGATCCGTCATATTGAATTTTGAAAAATTTGTAAATCTTATATCGTTTTCACAATCAGAGACTTCGAAAACGAGTAATAAGTTTCAAGCGAATTTGAAGAATTATGAAAACGAATTAGCTGAAATTTTTAGAAATTCCCGGATATAATTTTTTTTCCCGGCAATTTCCCGGGTTTTTCCCGGTCGAACTAAAATCCCGGCAAATATTTTCCCGGAATTCCCGGTGAGTAGACACCCTGTAACTATTAGAACAGACCATTTTATTTCGACCAAATACAAAACCAACGTAAAAATTTTAATGTGAGTAGATTTGGGCGTAATTTGAATATTCTGAAAGTATACGATTTTCGTATATTTCCTCAACCAAGATTTAAAGTCGTTAGGTTAGCAAAAATGAAGAAAATTCGTGCTTTCAATTTAACATTTCTTATAACTTATAGTGAAAATTTAAAAAGTGCTAAGAAAATGTTTAACTTAGATTCACTTGCTTTATATTGGATAAGTTAAAACTTATTTTAATAATTCCTTCTTCAAGGTTGCCACAAGTATTTTATGAGAATTTTCCCTGATTTCCAGACAAATTTTTTACCTTTTCCCTGGCCTTTTTTGAGTTCTTAAAACTAATTTTTCGTATGTTTATTATAAAATTGTGGAAGATAAATATTGTTCAGATTGCAAACATTAATTATTTTTAGAAATGTTTAAAATATGACTTCCAAAAATTTATTTAGTCAATTTCAGAATATAGTTTTTCGTCGATTTTAGAAATTTTTTGCATTTTTCCAATACTTATTATGAAAATCCATGATTTTTCCCTGACTTTCCTGACCTATTTCAGTTTCCCTGACTTTTCCCTGAATTCCCTGACCTGTGCAGGGTGTCTACTAATTTCGTCCCACAAAATTCTCGGTCATTTCTCGGTTTTTGTTCCTATTTTTCCCGGTTTTTTCTCTTGTTAACTTAAAATTTATTTTAAGTATAAATAGACCTACAAATGGCTACAAAAATAATAATTAATAATGGAAAGAAATAATTGAACAATGACAAAAATATTTGACAATTAGAAACAAAACTAAAAAAAAAAAGTAAATATTAATCTACAATTCAACAATTATTGAAAAAATTTAACAATGGTTATTAAATTCAAAGAATATAATTAAAAATTGGTCAACTAGATAGAAAATCCAAAAAAATAATTTAAAATTTAAGTTAATAATTCAAAATTTTTGTAATTCACAATCTTACATGATTGTGGGCTGTATATTTTGGCAAATAAAAAAAAAAAAAAATTGAAGAAATAAATTGAAAAGTAAATAATCAAATTTAAATCAGAAAAACACAGAATTATTGAATATTAAAAAAAAAAACAATTGAAAATTGAGAAATAAAATTGAAATTCGAATACAATAATTGAGAATTAAAGAAAATTACTGAACAATTGGATTGAAAAAAGAAGAAAGTAATTTATAATTAAAAAAATGGAAAATGACAGGAATTATTTAATATTGGAGAGAACATTAAAAATTGAAGAATGGAATTGTTATTTAAAGAAATTAATTGAGAATTGAAAAAAATAATTAAACAATTGAACAATTAAATTGAAAATAGAAGAAAATTATTGCAAATTAAAAGAGGTTTTGAAACATGAAATAAATAACTGATAATTGAAAAAAAATAATTGAAAAAAGTCAAGATTACTGAATATTAAAACAAACAATTGAAAATTGAACAAGATAATTAAAAATTAAAGAAAATAATTGAAAATTGAATAAAATAATTGAAAATTGAAGAAAGTACTTAAAAATTAAATACAATATTTGAAAACAGCAGACAAATTTAGAAATCGGCAGAAATATTTGCGAATTGATGAAAATAATTTAAAAATTATCAATTTAAATAAAAATTGAAAGAAACACATAATTTAAAAAAGCTGAGAATTGTTAAGGGCGTATCTCAGAAACCTTTAACTTTTCATTAAAAAAAAAGTTTGAAATGTTTTTTTCAGCACACCATTCGAAATTTACCCAAGTAAAGTTTAAATTCCAAACTTGTAAATTTTTTTTATGGACAGATAAAAGATTTTATCTCTAATTAATTATTAATGATTTAAAAATAAAAAACTTCTTTAACCTATAATAAAGGAAAAATCAACAAGTGGTTATTTATTTAGCTGAGAAACGATTGACAATTTCCCGCACATTTTAAAATTTGTATTTCTTTTTTTGACTAATTTATTTAAAATGATTGATTTTTATTTTTGTTTTTCGTCAAATATTCTTCTTGTAACATTTACTTCTTCTCTCTTTAGTTCTTATATACAAAACTATAATTCTTAACAGAAAACTGAAACTTTTTATTCTATACGTTATTAACCTCAGATTTGTATATTATGACATTTTGAGCATAATAGTTGATGTTAATAATTAGACAGATAACTTCACTTGAAGAAAAACTATTTATTTTTTAATATCAAAGTAAAATTTTAAAATTTTAAATATACCTTATCAATAAATCATTTTTTCTCGGAGCACATTAAGACAAAATCAAATAATCATCTTTTACACATAATTCGGAAGGTTTGGAATAATTTAAATTCATTTTCGCTGAGTACTTAACGAATTATAACCTTCCTTAGTTTTGTTACAAGGTATTTTCAGTTCTTCAAATTACAATTACTTTAAGGAGATATAAGGCACAGCTATTTCTAACATCTTAAAATCTTTATAAAAACCTAAAGATTTAATTTCAATAAAGGTTTTTGATGTGCCACGAGTCTCCTTCAAGTAAATAAATAAACAAAATTTTTATAGTCAAAATGGTTAAAACAGGGGGACAATTTTTGAGTGTTTATAATTTCTACGATAATTAAACATTTATATTTTCTTTTGTGTAAAATTAATCCTTATTTCATTAACTTTAAATCCATCTGACACAGAGTCATTATTTATTATTCTTTTTTATTTTTTATCACATAAAACATTCTAGGGACAACTAGGGTAAGGGACAACTAGACTTACAAAAGTAAAGTCAAACATTTAAAAATTAATAGACCCTTATTTAAGCAACAAATTTATGTAATATCAATTGGAATAGGTAGCTCCTATTATAATTAACATTTTAAAACAAAAATCAATAAAAAATATATGAAAATCATCTAGATATATCCCAAGGACATAAAAGTTAAAAGTTCCTGACATATGCCCTTAAATATTGAAGAAAATTGAGAAGAAATTGAAAATTGAAAGAAATTGAGAATTTAAAAAAAATCATTGTAAAAAGCCTAGAGTTATTGAATATTTAAAAAAAATTAAAAATAAAAGAATGGAATTGAATGTTGAAAATTATAATTGAGAATTAAAGAAAATAATTCAAGAATTGAACAATGGGATTAAAAGTAGAAGAAAATAAGCGATAATTAAAGAAAAAAGAAATTGAACAACCCAGGAATTATAGAATTTGAAAACAACAATAAAAAATGAAGAATGTAATTGTAATTTGAAGAAATTAATTAAAAATTGTAGAAAATAATTTGAAATTGAAGAAAATGTGATTTTATGGAAATTGTTGAATCAATGATAATTGAAAAAAATAGTTGTAAAAAGTCGAGAATTATTGAATATTAAATTATATAATTAAAAATTGAAGAAAATAGTTGAGATCTGAAGAAAATAATTAAAAATTGATGAAAATAATTAAGAATTGAAGAAAATAATTGAAAAATGAATTAAATAATTGGCAATTCAAAAAAAAATAATTTATAGTTGAAGAAAATAATTAAAAATTGATTAAAATAATTGAAAATCGTAGAAAATATTTCAGAATTAAAGAAATTAATTAGAAATTGATGAAAATAATTGAAAATTGAAGAAAATAATTGTCAATTAAAGAAACTAGTAGAAAATCGAAGAAAATACTTGAGAAATTAAGAAATAATTTGAAATTAATGAAAATAATTCAAAATGGAAGAAAATAATTGAGAATTGTAGAAAATTGAAGGAAATGTAGGAAATTGAAGGAAATGTAGGAAATTGAAGAAAATAAGTGAAAATTGAAAAGAATTTCTTATCCCAGAAAAAAATTCCCGGTTTGACGGAAAATTCCCGGTTAATTCTTGGTTATTTCCCGGTTTCCCCGGTTAGTAGACACCCTGCCTGTGCCAACTCCTAATAAGCTAATTTTGCGATTTTTAACCGTTATAAATATTATATAATATATAATATAAAAGTTAATTGGAGAATTTATTTAAAAAAATAAATTTAAATGCAAAAAAATAAAAAAAACATGAATTATTTTACGAATTTTGTATCAATTATAAATGTTATATAGGTCAATCAAATCATTTTGAGATAAGGAATATGGTTTTTGTATTCCTTAAGTTGTATTTTTGGCATGGACAAAAATTTTGGTAAAAAACGATTTTTTTTTCGATGAAAAATGGTGATTAAAAAAATTTGATTTGGTATTTTTAAAAATCCCTGTGTCTAAATTTAGATATTCATGAGCTTAATAAGTGATTCAAATTTTATTGAAATCCGTTGAAGCGTTCTCGAGATATCCTGGAGACAAAAAACGCTATACATACTACACACACACACACACACACACACACACACACACACATCTGGACATTTACTTAAAAATGAAAATTTACGCTTTCAAATGAAAATAAGTCGATTTAGACTATTTTTGGAAAATTGAAAATCTTAACGATCACAATAAGCAAATTTTATTTGTTTAATAACTTTAAAAAAAAATATTCTTTAACAAAATCCAACAAATAAAATTGTAGGAAATATGTCTATGAGATAAAGAAGCTATTATTTGTTAAAATTGGATGAAAATTACAAATTTTAACTAGATTTAAAGAAAAAGCATAAAATGTCAAATTATTAAATAACAAGAAATTTTAGCTTGACTTAATTTTTTCTGGAAAATGTAAAACTGAGAAATATTAATTAATTAATAAAATTATTTTATTTTATTTTTTTTTATTTTATTAAAATTAATTTATTAATAGATTTCAATAAAATTTGGGTGACTTATTAAGCTCATAAATATCTAAATTTGGACACAAGGATTTTTGAAAATACCCAATCAAATTTTTTGAGCACCTTTTTTATCAAAAGAAATCTTTTTTTGCCAAAAATTATTTTTATGCTAAAAATACAACTTACTTAATACAAAAATCATATTCCTTATCTCAAAACGAATCGGTTGACCTATATGAAATATACAATTGATCCAAAATTCGTAAAATAATTCATGTTTTTTCATTTCTTTTTTGCATTTAAAATTTTTTTTTTTTTAATAACTTCCCCAATTTTTATTTTATAATAATAAGTCTTTTGGATAAAATATTCTAGATCAAAAGACGAACTTATTGGTCTGTATAAAGCAGGGACTGACACGAAAACCGAATTCTGTTTCTGTTTTGAATTGTTGTGACGAAACAAAAATGTACAAACAATATTGTTTTGTATTGCGCCTGAAACAAAAATGCTCTGAATTACGTTTTCGTCTCATGCCCGAAACGAAAATCAACTCCGAATTTCGTTTCAGTCTCATGCCCGAAACGAAAAGATTCTGAATTTCGTTTTCGTCTCCTACAAGAAAAGAATTGTGTTTAAAATTGTTTTTGTGAAATTTAGAGCCTTTTTTATGAGAAACGAAAACGGAATTCGGAGCGGATTTTCGTTTCGGGCATGAAACGAAAACAAAATTCAAAGCCTTTTCGTTTCGGGCATGAGACGAAAACGAAATTCAGAGCCTTTTCGTTTCAGGTTCAACACAAAACAAAATTAAATTTATATTTTGTTTCAGTTTTTCAAAACCGAAACGAAACAAAAATAAAATATATTTTGTTTCGGTTTTCGTGTCAGTCCCTGGTATAAAGTATATATTTTCATGTATGAACATAATTTTCACCTAGTTTAGTTTGAAGTTATGTCAATGGGGAGAACTTCCCTAAGTTATTTATTCATTCAAAAATAATAATTTTAAACAAATACAAACCATAATTTCCCCATTATTCTATATTCTATATTTTCTTAAATATTTCGAAATAAAATGGTCTGACCCCATTGAAATTCACAATTTTTATTTAATTTTGATAAGGGGCCGTACACATATTACGTAAGCCATTGAGGGGTAGGGTATAAATTAATAATCTATGTTATCTACCTTTAAAAATACTGTAAAAATATTTTATCTAATAAAAATTTTACTTTTATCAGATTAATTAATGCTTTTAAAACATTTGTTTGACTAAAATTAAAAAAATATAGATTATAGTAAGATAACAGGGGGGGGGGGGGGGGGGGAGGGTAAAAATCTTTAAAAAATGGCATGCGTAATTTGTGTAGAAAGAGAAAAATTCAATTAAAATCAATGGAAACTAGAATGAATTAACTTTAAAATTTATTAAAATTTTCATTAATAAAAACTTTCACGATTAATCAATCATTTATAATCAACGTAGACACACAGAATAACATACTTAATTATTTACGTTTTGACAACACGTAATTACTGTTTTTATTAGAAACAACACAAATTTATTAAGTTAATAACGCAATTTCCAAGAAAACAACAAAATAAATTGAATTTTGAATGAAATATCGTTTGAGCTGGTTATGTCAAAACAAAATTTTAACACTAAAATCAATCAATGAATTATTTCAAGATGAAACGTCGTTGGCACAAAACTACAATTTTTCAGATATTTATAGCTGAAATTTACAGTGGTATCATTATATTTTAATTATCGTAAATATTAAGAAAATAAGTTATTAAGATATAAATGTACTATGTAAAACGCTCCATATTAATCTATGCATAGGGAAAATCCATTCTGTTAATTTTTTGTTCTAAATTACGATCACACTATTATTGAAAAAAATTATTTATAAATTATGAACATATTATTATTGAAAACAATTATTATACACAATAGTATCAATTGGTGGCATCAAAGCGTCAGTAATTACACAAATCGTAAGATAATTTAAAACATTAAATACAAATTAAAAATCACTAATTAATGTTTCCAGAGGAAAAGCCAGAAATTAACAGAAATTAAGATGTTTGTTAGGAGACAAACAGAAGGAGTTTTTTTTTTGTTTGCTTAAGATCTTTCGGGAAAAATATTTAATTTTAAAAAAAGCAAGTATTTACAGTAACTTAAGTTAAATTCTATTATTTTAATTTTGAGTATTTAATAGTTGATAACTTCAGAAACATTAGTTTTTGTTACACTCTTGCTCGTGAGTTTTTGTTCAATTATGCAAATTTATTTTATTGCGACAAAGATTCTCTTCAACTTTATGGTTTTGAATTATTTTTTTTAGTTTTTTAAAAATGTGGGTCAACACTAATTACCCTATTAAAAAATGATTCATTAATTTTGTAACTTTGATAGTAAACGTTAACAAAACTCTCAGAATTTAAAAACCTTTTTATATGAAAAAAAAACTGTTTTTACTGTTTATAACACATTAACAATCTCTCTATTGGAATATGCATCTATAATTTAAATGCTTTAAAAAAAAAAAGTGTTAGACTTAGAGCAAGTAAACAAACTATTTCCGTTTTTCTATATTTAGTTTGTAATACGTCGTGTAGTTAAATAATCAAAATTAAATAAATGACGACATAAATAGAAAATAAAATAAGAGTAAGTTTAAAAAAAAAGTTACCAATTTGTGATTTTGAATTGTTGTTTCTGGGAATATGATTTCTTGAATATATCAAATCCACCGTCTACTCCTTTACTGATACGGCTACGAATATTTTTGTCGTTGATTGTAAGTGGGCGTAACTGTATTTTTTTATAATTTGGTTCCTTTTTCGTAGAATTAGATGTCCGGTTCAGGTACGCTATAAGTGGAGGTGTCGGCGTTGCGAGGATGACAGGCCTTACAGTGGGATAAACAATATTGTTTCCTTCCCATTGTGACTCTGTTAAACAAATACAAACTATTATACTTTTTTCAATTTTAAACATAAAACTGAAGCTAGGTCTTACTTTTTGCAAATTATTTAAGTAGCTTTAAAATAACTAATTAATAAAATAGCTAATAACTTTAGATTCAATTTTAAAAAGAGAATCATACAAAATTGAAATAAAAACAAAAAAAAACACTTCCGACAAAATTAAACAAATGAAATTATTCAGACTTAAAACTTTCAATTACTAATAATTACTAACTGATTAGTCGTACTTAAATCGGACAAATAGACTTAATAGTCAATCTTAAAACATTATATTCCTAATAAATAGTAATTACTACTAATGACTAAATGATTATTTCTATTTGACTAAAGCAAATAAGTAGTTATATTAAATTAAATATACTTTTCTCGTAGTTTAAAAACGCCCGACATTAAATAAACCAATTTGCAAAAAATGTGAAATAAAAAGCAATAAAACGTCATAATTTCTCTATGAATGACATAACTATTTCGAAACTGCATCCTTGATATTGCATTTAATCAGTCTTTTGTAAAACTCGAGTTAAAAACAATCAAAACCAAGAAAGATACTCGTGTATAATCCAAATGCCATTCATTCCCGAATGATTGATTTTATCCATTTCACGTGAAAAGAATTGTGTCACCGAACAAATTTTCAACTTGATTACCAAATATGGTATTACAAAATAGAAAAATTTGGTTAAAATAGATCATTAGCAACTGGAATATTTCAAGTTTTGTGATAAGTGACACAACAAATCAAAACATTTATTATTATTACTCTCATTATTCCACGAAACATGAATAAAAGCATTGAGAGTCATGAAATTCTAGAGGAGAACTGTCAATTTGAAGATCACCGAATTAAAAAATGAAAATTACATTACAATTACCAAAATTTCACTTTAGTAAAATGACTAGAACGTAGTGACTAGAGAAATCTTCGAGTTATCGTGTCACTTGCATGACTCTTACGTCAACAATCCTACTCATTATTGACTCTTTTAGGACATGACAAAAAACTCGATAAAACAACAGAAAATGAGAATATCAGCTCATGAGAACAATGAAATCGTGTAGGTGCCGTTTTCTGCATTGGCAGAGACGATACTTGAGCTCGACAGCTGCATAATGCAAATAACCTTGCTGATTGCGTTGTTTCTCCTGAGTCATAATCTATAGAACAAAACTGGACGCGTGACGTTGTGATGAGAAATTATCTACCGACACTTGTCGCGTTTAATTTACGAATAATTCACTTTCTAATAACTGTCACTGTCAAAAAGTAGCAAAATTTCTTGATTCTCACGTACCTGCATTTCCCGAGAGATGATTTTCACCCCGGTCTTTCCACCTTATACGATGAAAAACATGGCGCCACTTTCAGACCACCCTCTTCTTCCACACCATTTTTGACCAGGGGCGTATCACCCTCTAATAAATTTCCTTTTCGAAATTTTGATTTTTATAGCTCTATTGCATTTTTTAATATCAATATGTTTTCAATTTAATGCACTCTTATCAAAGAAATCTAAATTTAAAAAGACTATTAGATTACGCATTTATAAAAACTACAAAACGTTATTTTTTTCTACGACCCTGAAGTTGTGCGAGAATGACGCATGCGCTTTAATTTACCGCGCAAGCGCTTTTTTATTTTACTTTTTTTGGAAAATTTTCTGTGGGACTTTGTATCTGCTCAAAGAAACATAATTCATAAACTTATTTCATTCTTGGCATTTAATTAAATTTTGTTAAGTCTTCAATTCAATGAAAATGGTTTTTTAATGTTAAAATTGGACTTTGTTTTGATTGCGCAATAGCAACATCCTGTTTATAAAGTGAGCGCGAACATTTAAACCTGAATACCAAAACAAAAGTATAAACAAAAACAAATTAAAAAATTGTATTTTAAAACATTAAGTTCAAGTTTTAAATGAGACAACTTCTTGAAATAAAATATATCACCATTAAATTAATAATTGTTTATTATTTTCTCATTGTTTATAATAATTATGTAAATAAGTCTCATCAATTTAAATCTATATTTACAGATTTATTATGTCAGATATATCCGCTGAAAATTATTTAAATGCATTTTTTGTATTCATTCGGAAATGATTGAAAATCATTACAAATGAAGTGAAATGTATTACAGGGAATATGAATCATTCTATATATTATTTGTCAATCAAAGAAAGATTTTTCAGTAATACAGACTTCCAAAAAAAGTAAAATTATTGTATCGGCTTCATTTTTTTATAGAATAACTAATTGACATTTTCTTTTTTACTATAAGAAATTTGTGCATTTGAATACCTTTTTAGAAGTACATATAATCATTATGTACTTAAAACTTGCTTTGATTACGATAAAAAATTCAATATTTATGAGTCGCACTACTAATTCACAATAAGTATTGAAAAAGAAAAAAACAATGAAAAATTTATAATGAAAATTCTGAATAATAATGACAAGAATGTTTTTGTTAATTCTGAAAACAATTTAAAATGAAATTTTTAAATAAACAGAAACACATTTAAAAATAAACATGAGTGAATTTGGAAGATAAACATAAGCAAATTTTGAAAATATAAATCAGAAAATTTGTAAAATGAATATCTAATTTTTTTAAATTAAATAAAAGCACATTTTTAAATTAAATACAAGTAAATTTTGAAAATAAGCATAGGGTATGTTTTAAAATAAACTTAAGCAAAATTAAGAAAGCATATTTTCTAACTAAACATGAGAAAATTTTAAAAAATAAACATAAATAAATTTTCAAAATAAACGTAAGCAAAACTTTAAAAAATTAAAATAAGAAAAATTGAAAAATCAATTATTATAAAACGATACAAAATTTATTTTATTTACAAAATCTTACATGACTTGTAAGGTAAAATTATACAAGTCCAATATTAAATTTACATATAAGGTGTAAATAAGTAAATCAGATTCAATGTTTTAATAGTGCGACTTCATAAATAATGTCTTTTTCCCTAGTTTGTAAAACAAAATAAAAGAACTAAAGAATGCTAGATTCCAAATTAAAATTAAAACATCCACGCACAATATTTTTACATTCAGTTATTTGTCAAAGCTTAAAATATTTAAAAACTCATTTACAATCTTCAAATTGTAATTTTTAATCACGTAAGTTTTTGATTGCCATCTTTGAAATACAATATTTATAATTGATTAAAGAAATTTCAACGCAAAAATACAATTGTACGTCAGGAAATTTAATTTATAAAAAAAAATATATATATTAAAAATATATTAAGTATTAAATTAATCAACTAATAATTAATTTCGAAAATTTTGACAACATATCTACAGATCCGCACTATATATATTTATATAAAAAAAAAGAACTTTCCAACTATGGCACAGGTATCAAGCATTCTTTCTTTCGTTAAACATCTACGAAAATCTCTAAAATGAAATGAGATAATTAATAAATGGTTTTTCTGTTTGAAATTTATCGGTTTGTAATAGTGAATACACTGAACTACTCTACAAATCAAATTTACACGATTCCAATCACTTATTCCATACTCAACAATTTCTTTTTTTTTTTTCAAGCCAAAAGCAAACTTTTTCATTTCCATCAAAATATCGAATTTTGTTATGTTCTAAAACATTTCTAAATATAGAAATATTTGATCGTTACTAGAAATCATTTAATCTAATAATATAATCTTTAATTTATTTTGGAATACTTTTTAACATATTTATATTAAATAGTGTTTTTCTGTTAAAATTCTTCATTAATGAATAAATTACATGAAATATACAATCAATGTATATTTATATTTAAAAAAAATACAATTGTTACAAGATTTATCTAGCTTTAAATTTTTTCAAACTTATCAATTCTCATTAATTTACTGTATTTTTATGTATTTTAAAGCTGCAAAAATCGGACATTTTTTCACGCAAAGACTTTGTTAAATATTGTTGAATTAAAGAAAAGAATATTTGTTTTTGGCTTGACTCTAAAATCCTTAATAATTCTAGCTTTCACTAATAAACTAACGCAGTATTTATTCAAGAAAAGTGTGAAAAGCTAGGTGAAAAAGAAACAATTGTTAGACACGCCGTTCACTCTTTTACCGTCCGACAGATATATAATCACATTTTTTAACAAAACATTGTCATAGAAATATTTTGTTTGATATTTCCACAGCCAATACAAACTGTGATTCGCTAAACTTTCATTCTTTCGAAATTTCGTAAAATATTTTACACTCTTAATTTCCATTATGTACAATGATTTCTTTTTTCTTGTGATTATAGTACGGTAAGAATCGTACTGCGTGTTTCGATCTTCCTCTTTACTTTGGTATTTACAGGGGAGGTGCTTGGATGCTGATTAATTTTAAAGAAAAACAATAATCCTATTTATAGGCAAAATCGATTTCAATGAAAAAACTTTCTCAGCAAACATCATTAAAGTAGACTCAAATGTTTTCTTTTTTTTTTTTTGTTTGTTTCAATCACATTTCTCGCATTTCATTATAACGAAACGAATTTTTAATGAAAATTTAATAATATAAATCTAAGAATATACTTGTTCTTAATTTGTTTATCAGTATCAGATGTAAATTGACTGTACTTTTGGGAATTGTTGAAACTTTTTTCCAAATTGATAAACAATCGAATTTTTTCTTTTAAAACAAGTCTTGCAATTTCCAAAATCTTAAACTCCGCTGCTTCTTCAATTTAATAATACAATGCAATATTGTATGTCTAATAAAACGTAATAATACAGATAATTAGTTAAACACTTACATAAAATAAACTTATTTTAATAACTCCAAACTGTTTCCAAAATTCCGGCACAAAAGCCTCAAAGAATGTCTTTTAATTTTACAAGCTAATCGTAAAAATTAATTATTGCATAATACATAATTACAAATTAATATCTACTTTAAAATGCAACGATGTTGAAAATTTTGAAAATGACTAGCTTCTTTCGTACAATATTAATTAACTAATACTAACGCACTAATGGAAATTTACAGCCAAATTAAAAAAGCATTTTGTTTTCGCGAAAACCTCAAAAAAATCCCAGCATCCAAAGCACCGAGATTTAATGCTATAAAGCACGAGAAATAAAATGATAAGTTTCAATATCAACTCTCGCAGATTATACCACGGTGCATTTTAAACCAATTTAGTCCAAATGTGCTGAAATTTTCTTTCTAATTTTTATTACAGTTATCAGACACGTGATTTTAATAATAATAAAAATCTTCAATAGTGTCGTTTTTGAGAAACATCAATTTTTATGTTTTAGATGGACAATTTTTACTTCAAAAAATATTTGTTTTTAAGAAAAGCTTGTAAACTTCGCTAAATAGCATATTATTTTCTGTAAAAAGACAATTATCAAGTGAAAAATGTTTTTTAAAATTAAATTCGATATTTTCTGTTTTTAAAATTGCTTTACCAGAATAATGATTTTTCTAATGCAGAAAAAATATAAGATATTCCACTTTTTAATGAGTGTGAGTTTTGTGTAAAACGGTATTCTCTAAAAATAAGTTTTTTTTAAGTGAAAATTGAGTTTGTGACCATATAGAACATTAAATTAATGATTCTCAAAAACGACTTTATAAGCCCTGAATCAAATTTCCTAGTATTTTACTATAAAGAAAGCTGCAATTAGTTCTTGAATCGAAATAAAAAATAATCCAGATGCCAGCACCTTTGGACTAAATTGTTTAAAAACTCCGTATATTAGGTAATTCAAGTTCCGAGCAAAAATGCCAAATCGGAGGGGCTGCACTGAAAATTTTTTTTTTACCAAATCACACTTTAGACTTGTAATTTTATAGAAAACTTAACCTATTTTAAAGCAGCAAATATATTAACGCTTTTTTATAAGTTTCATCATTTTAAAGTATCAGATTCACAACTTTAAGTAAATTTACCACTTTCAACATAGGTAAGAATTTGGACTATTGAATTTTAAATGAATTACCTATGTTGAAAGTGATAAATTTACATAAAGTTGTGAATCTGATACTTTAAAAATATGAAAATTACAAAAAGCGCTTGTACATTTGCTGCTTTAAAGTACATCTCTCGGTTAAATACAGGCTATCAAAAAAAAAATTCCAGTGTGATTTAAAAGATTTAAATCTTTTCTGATACTATATTTTTGAGAAGGAAGAACGTTCTATTTAAGAGGGAAAAAAATTAGTAATGTTAAAAATTGTTTATTTACACACAATTTTAGTCAATAAAACTTTGCTTTCACATCGCTTCTTTACAAATTTTTAAAATTAATGCGATTTTGATTTATAATGGCTGATTTTTTTCAGAAATAGATTATCTACAAATTCATTGAAACAAATTTTCAAAAAACTGCACCGTTTTTTTAAATATGATTATTTGTTTTAAAAAAAATGGCACTTCATTTTCTAAACAAATAATCGTATTTGAAAAACCGTGCAGTTTTTTAAAAATTCGCTTCCGTGAATTTGAAAATAATCTATTTCTAAAGAAAATGAGCTGTTATAACAGCTCATTTTCCAAAACATTGGATTTTAAAATATTTTAGTGCGATTTTAAAAATCTGTAAAGAAGCAATGTAAGAGAATAGTTTGATTGCCTAAAAATGTGTATAAATAAGCAATTTTTAACATTACATTTTTTCCCCCGAAATATGACGTTTTTTCGTAAAAAAAAAGTTTTGGAAAATTGTTGAATTCTTTAAAAGACACTGGAATTTTTTTTCTGATAGCTTGCATTTAACCGAGAGATATATCTTAAAATAGGTAAAGTTACAGTTTTCTGTAAAATTACAAGTCTAAAGTGTAATTTGGTCAAACAAATTTTTTACAGTGTGGCTGAATGACAGGCGTTGTAGTAAATAGGACGAAATTTATTTTTAAATTACTTTTTAAAAACAAATTTTTGAACCAATGTTTATTTACGCTTGTAAAATTACAACATTATACGGAATTATTGTACCAAGTTCGACGTATGGTCACTTTTTTCCGACGTTGTAAAATTACTTATTTGTTTTTAAAAAGTAGATTAAAAAAAACTGTTTTCGTCCAATTGATCATTTTCCCCTCCGAACTTGGACTACCCAATAGCGAAAACTCTTGCTCAAAATTCTTTCTAATGAAAAAAAAAAAAAAAATTTTGTTCCTTTCATCAATTCTCAAATTCTTTCAACAACTCAAATTCACACAGTCCTGGAACAAGAAACAAAAGATTCTACTCCGTGGGTGGTTGTCCCCATCTTGATTTTGTCCTTTGGGACTTGGAAGGCGACTCGGTGTCGCTTAGTTTTCGTTTAACACTTAACACAACACCACTTTTGGGTACAAATTTCGAAGGAAGCGCAGTCTTGGAAGGTCCTTCGGGGTTTGTCGTCTGCGACAAGTAACTGGGGACTTCATCATCATCAAGACCAGGAGGTCGAGGTTGATTGGAAGCGAGACTCGTTTTTAACGAATCGCTGATTTTCGATGGAAAGCTTATGCTTTTCTCGGACGATTCTGTGGTCGGGAGAGCAGTCGAAATCGTCGAAACAGTTGATGAAACTGTCGAGATCGTTGAGATTGGCAGGATCGTCGAGCCTGTTGAAATTGCAACTGGTGAAATTGGCGAAATCGCTGAAATTGGCGAAATCGCTGAAACTGTCGTGGCTGTTGAAACTGGCAAAATCGTTGAAACGGTGGATATTGTTGAAATTGGAGAAAGAGTCGAAGCCGTCGTGGGTGCAGGTGGAGGTGGTGGCAGTGGAGGTGGCATTACAGGAGTAGGAGGCGGTACTGAATAAATTGCAGGAGGTAATGCGACAGGAGGTGTGGTCGGCAGTGTCTCAGAGGTCAATTGTTCGGCTGCCTTTTTAATTAAATCCAATTCACTCATTGAGCTGAGAGTGCTGGTTTTATTCTCCCTTGTCGGCAATTGTTGCTCGGAACTCTTGTCCGACGGGTGTTTTGTTGAATTGGAGCTGCCCTTGCCGAATGGAGAATATTTGTCGGATTTCGTTGATCTGGAAGTGTTGACTGATGTTAGAAAAGATGCACTTGGTTTTGATGGAAGATAAGGATCCACTTTGGAGGTTTCCTGACGTTTGACATTTGCGAGAATTTCCTGTAAATTCGGAGGAATTGTGATGTCTGAGACCTTGTCAAGAATTGGCGTGAATTTTAAGCCTTGAGGTGGTGGTGTGAAAGATCGTGTATCCGAAGGACTGTAAGCGTCGTTTCCTTCGCCTGATTCTGGATCAAGACCCAAGCCCTGCAAACAATAACACTGCATTAAAATCGATGTTTAAATAGTAATAGACAAAAATTCAAAAACTGGAATTTTTAATTCTAATTATTATAAAAGAAAAAATGTTTAAAAAATGAGAAAAAAAAGTAATTGTGGAAAAAATACAAAATATGTATTAAATAAATTTGTTTAAAAACTGAACTATTTCGAAAAAGTGAAATTTGAAAAATTATTATTGTTACAGGCTTCACAGTGACAATTATTAATTATTATTATTAATTAAATAATAATAATCTCCGTAAACTCCTGAAGTTAGTTAGTATTAATATTTATTCATCTTTTCTGTCCACGTTTTAAAAACTGAAGTGAAGTTAGTCCCTGTTATTTTATTTTGTGCTGGTTTTTAATTGTCATTTGAATAAAAAAAAAGTTTCGAAAAATGATTTAAAAATTTATTATGGTTTTTGAAGAAGTTGAAAATATGTACACATGCAATTAATTTCCTAAATTTTCAGTTATTATCTCAAATTTAAATTATTGTCTTCAATTTTTCATTATATAACGATTTTTTAATTATTTTCTTTTGCTTCAAAATAAATTCTGCAATTTTTCTTAATTTTCATCAATTTATAATTAAATTCATTATTTTGTCATTACTTTTAAAACTTTCAATTATTTATCCGATATTGCAATTATTTTCATAAATTTTCGTTATTTCTGCGATTTTTTAATTATTCTCTTTAATTAAAATTTTTCAAGTAATTTTGTAATTATTTTTTTTTTTAAACATATACTCTATGATTTTTTCAGTTATTTCTCTTAACTTTTATTGAATGTCTTCAATTTTTCATATTTAAATTATTTTCATCATAATTTAATTTTCTTTCCCAATCTTAAATTATTTTCAGCATATTTCAATTATTTTTTTCACTTTTGAATTAATTTGATCATTTTACAAATATTTTTCTCGATTGTTAATCATTATTCTTATTTACTAAAATTATTTTCTAAGATTTTTAAGTATTTTTCAGAAAATTCAAATATTTTCTTCCATTTTTAATTATTTTCATTTGTTATCAGAATTTCAGATTTTTTTTTTTTTTAATTAATTATCATAAATTTCAATTATTTTTAGCTTTCTTCCAGACTTTTCTCCAATTTTTAGTTTTTCTCATATTATAAAATTAATTTCTAAAATTTTTCAAGTAATTTTCTCAAATTTCTGTTATTTTCTTTAATTTTTATTTATTTTTATTTGTTTTCATAATTTCAAAAAAAATTTATTAATTATCGTAAATTTCAATTATTTTTAGCATTCTTCCAGTCTTTTCTCTAATTTTTAGTTATTCACATTTTCTAAAATTATTTTCTAAGATTTTTAAGAATTTTTCTAAAATTTCAATTGTTTTCTTCAATTTTTATTTATTTATTTATTTTTTTTTTAATTGATTTCTAAGATCTTCATGTATTTTTTTCAAATTTCAATTATTTTTTCTTCATTAAAAAAAAATTCTGTAGTTTTTTCAATTATCACACTTAAATATCATTTATTTGTTACAACTTATCATTGTTTGTATCATTTTTTAATTATTTTCGTCAAGTTTTAAAATTTAAAAACATTTTTTAATTATTTTCCAAAATCTATTTCCTTCAATTTTCAATTCTTTAAATTTGTTTCATAATTTCAAAAATTAATTATTATTTATCTGACTTTTCAATTATTTCATTATTTATATTATTTTTTAAATATTTTTTTCTCGTTCTTTTTTATAATTGCCGAAAATTTTTACTTATTTCTCTTTAATTAAAACTTGTTCTGTTCAATTTTAAATTATTTTTATCTTTTTTCATTTATTTTCTTTAATTTTTAATTATTTTTTATATTTCAATAAACTTCTGAAAGTTTAAGTATTTTAGTCAAATTTTGTTTAACTTTCCTTTATTTAAAATATTAAATGTAATTTGTTTAATTATTTTCTCAAATTTTAATTATTTTATTATTATTTTTTTTTTTAATTTATTTATCTCAATTTTTAACCATGTTTTTTCAATTTTCAATTATTTTCTCTAATTTTTCATTATTCAATTTATAATTTACCTTTAAGATTCTTAAGTATTTTTCTCAAATTTTAATTATTTTCTTTATGTTTAAAACATTTTTATGATTGTTTAAATTACTTTCCCCAATTTTTAATTGATTTAATTTTTTTTTTCAATTAATTTTCAAAATTTGCAATTATTTGTTTAATTTCAATTATTTTTTGCAATTCCTTTTTAATTCTAAAATATTATAAATTTTGTCATAAATAAATATTTATTTTATTTATATTAACTGATTTTTAAATATTATATTTAAAATATTTATTTTTCTTATTAGATAAATAGTATTTACCGATTTTTTATATTTATTATTGTATTTTATAATTTGAAAATGTATGAGAAACTAATCGCGCGCTTGCGCGCGTTTTATTTTGCTAGTGAAAGTATATTTTAGGGGAAATAGGAGACTTTTAGGGTACTTTAAAAAGTTTTTAAATAAGTTATATACCATAATTGATTTTCAAGACCAAACATTTTGTAGTATAAATTTTGAAAGAATTCTTCTGATATTATTAAATTATTAACTTGTACGATAAAAAAGATTTTACTTATAAATACGTACATGTAGCAATAATAAATAGCCAGAATTGTGAAAGTACTAATTTTGAAATGAATAAAAAACATCTTTAAACGTAATAAGTATGAAAACTTAAATTTTTTCTTATTTCATTAAAGATAATAAAAATTATCAAAAAGTATGAGAATTTGGAACGATTTGAATTTGAATAAATTTAAAGAGATAATCTGCAAAAAAGTTTCACAAACAATGAAAATATGATAAACAAGGTGAAAATTATGTTCATTACATGGACATTTTGCTTCCATGTAAGGAAAATAATTTGTTTTCTCATAGAGAAAGCGCAAAACAAATAATACAAAAAAAGAAAATTTCAGTTTCATGAAAATTAAAAAATAGCTATTACTTCTATCAATTTCTAGAGAAATATATACTTTAGCTAGACTAAATAGTTCGTTTTTTAATCCAGAATATTGTTTCTAAAGATACTATGATTAAAAAATAATAATCAAGGAAGTTATAGAAGGAAATAAATTTTAAATGTAAAAAAACAGATGAATTATGAGAATTTTTGGTAAGTTATAAACTTTATATAGTTCGATTCGCTTTGAGACAAGGAATATGATTTTTTTATTCATTAGGTTGTATTTATAGCATAAATTTTTTTTTTTTTTTAATTCTAAAGTTGGACAAAAACGATATATCCACCCTAATTGTAATTTAAAAGTTTGAATAAATTAAAATTTGATTCAACTGAAGTTTGGAATTTATTTAAATTATACAAAATTACTAAATTGGACATAAAATTATTAAGATCTAATATTTTTGACTTTCTTTCTACCCAACATTTTTAGATCGTACTCTGAAATTCATTTTATATTCAATTTGTCAAGTTATAGAAAAATGCAAGCTTGAAAGAATTTTTTCTGTATTTACGGAATACTTAAAAAAAATTCTAAAATTTAAAAACATTACTTTTTAAAAATTCACAGATTTTTGTGAAAAATAAGGAATATTAGAAGAAAATGTTACAAATAAGAGATTTTTAGGGATCAATTGCAAAATAGGAGACTTTTAGGGACCAACCGCAAAATAGGGGCCTGCGAAGCCTGATTATTGTAATACAAAGTAATTAATTTCTTATTATTAAAATTTGAATTAATTGAAACTGAAAGATTAAATAAATAAAAATATGAGATAATTGACGTTTAGGATAAAGAACAAAACATCAGAGTGAAATTTTCTAGACTTATCTACGAATTTCCCAAACTTCTTTTTGAGATTCAGAAACAAATTCCTAGTTTCTCTCGTTTCTTTAAAACGTTTCCGAATCTCAAAAATCTTCAACCAATTATGAATTTCAATGCTTCATTTTGTTTTAACTTAAATTTATCACACTTTGTCTAAAAAGAAATAAAAATATAATTTACTCACCGGGAGGGTATTTGTGGCATCTCCAAGAAACGAAGAACTTATATTCTGAATTTGCTGTTTCTGTTCTTCAATCTGTCTATTAAGTTCATCCATTTTCCTCTGAAGTTCACTGTTTGCAATTTTGCTCGGTGAGACAATTTCAGTTTCTGATTCCTTCAAGCTGTCATCAATATCCTCATCCATTTCTCCGGGACTGTAAGGCTCATCATCATCCTCATCTGGTGCTTTCGAAAGATTCGCGGTTAAATCAATCCTTGAAGATAATTCCGGGACAATTTTTGAAATGGTCGCACTATCAATAACCGATCTGTTCATGCCAATTTGTGCTTTGTTCAAACTCTCGAGAGTGTGTTGAGAGAAGGGTTTATCTGGCAAGGATTCAGTTATTTTATGCTGTAATCTCGGAGATGTTGGAGGAGAAGGATTCTTATCTTTAATGGGAAGAATTAAAGGAGGCGTGTAACTACGATCGGATTCCTTCTTTAAGATTTTCGCGGGTACAACTGGAGTAGAGGGAGGTGCAACTCGTTTCCTCTTATTTCGAACGATAATTCCAAGAAGGAGAGGTGGTCTTTGTTCCTCGAATCCAGGTCCATCTAGAGGTAAAAGGACATTTGGTACCTGGCTTAGATTTGAGAATGGCATTATATAAAAGTCCTTGATACTCTTGGAAACATTTCCAACAACTCCCAAACGACTTCTACTATTCAAGTAGCTGTAAAGAGTAATATAAGGAATTTTCTCCTCATCGTTAGCAGCTGTTAATCTGATAACAAGAATCTCTTTAGTGGCGTTTTTCTTCATTTTGGAAATGTAATCCCAAACTGTGTCGTGACCGATTCTCCCAACAACGTCAACTGTATCTGGCAAATCTTCCATGAGATCTCTCGAGTTTCCACTGACTTCCTGAGCAGTAATAAAAAACTTGGCGACATCCGGCATACTCACAAATCCTCGCCAAACTGTCTGCAGAGGACCTCTTGGAATATCTTTTTCAAGCTCAAGATCTCTTTCTCTCTCAAAATCATCGTTAATGTCAGGTGTTTTGATATTAACGGTGGAGCTGGGTTCCCTGTCAGAAAGATCTGAATCGTTTCCATCCAAGGTATTTGTGGTAGTTTCGTCATCAATGTGCCGCCATAGACGATCTTCAATTGTTTTCTCAATTAACGGAGTTGTTGGTTCTCCTTTCTTATCATCCTTCTTCATTTCATCATCCTTTTTATCCTTTTCTTTATGATCCTTGTGACTGCTCTTGCTTCGACTCTTACTTTTATTTCTTTTATGCTTTTTCTCTTTATCTCTGCCCTTATCTTTATCACGTTCTCGATCTTTCTCCCGGTCTTTATCCTTTTTACTCTCTTTACTCTTCCCTGACTTTCTCTCCTTACTTTTTTCCCTGGTTTTGCTGTGGTCTCGATCTCTACTATGATGATGTCTACTTTTACTTCTGTCACGTTTCTTTCCCTTTTCTCTATCCCGCGATCTACCTTTCTCCTTATCCTTCTTCTCATCCATTTTCAATTTCTTTATATCACTCAACTCATCCTTACCCTTTTTATTATCCATTACAGAAGGAATATTATTCTCACTATTTAGAACTTTCACTATATCTTGAACAGAGGTTTTTGGATCCACAGATTCATTAACATGATCATTTTCAATGACCAGCTCTCCTTTATGGGTCTTGACAACAATCGATTTCGCTTGTGCCATCAAGTCCAATTCATTTTTCTTAATCATTTCAAGTTGATGCTTTGTTTCTTTCTCTCTCCACTCTGCCAATTCTTGGCTGGCCATTTCCTCGGCACTTAATCGCACAACTGCGTCCGGTGTTAGAGATCTGTCTGCTATTTTTCTAAATAACGTCAAATTTTTCGTGTCTTTTATATTAAAAACAAGACTTCTGTACTTTGCTTTATATTTGGCGCCTGTGTCTTTGAAATATTTAAACATCTCGAGTTCAATATTTAGAGCCAGTTCCGCAATCTCTTCCTCTTTTATTTTCAAGTCATTCGTATCTTTGATCCTTGCAATCAATGCATCTGTCATTGTCTTTTTAACATTGACTCTCGTTGATTCAGTCTCGGGTTTCTTAGCAGATATTGGCGATTTCATTGGTTGCTGTTTCACTTGAGTCGGAGTTTTAACTTCCACTTGTTTAGGAGTTGTTTTCAGTTTCAGTTTAGGAGTTAAAGATTGAGCTTTCTGTGGTGGCGGTGTTTTTAAAGTTGTTTGCTTCAAAATTGGTACTTTTTGAGACGGAGACGCTCTAACTTTTATCATCGGAGATAAACTTTCAGCAGGAACGAGAACAGTTTTCTTTGTACTTGCTGTCAAAATGGTTTGCTTTGTACCCGGCACTTTAGCGAAAACCATTTTTGGATGTGCCTGCATTTTTTCACGTGGCGAAGGTGAACCTTTGGCCTGTAAAAGACAATTTTACGTTTATTTTTATTTATAAAATATTTCAACTGTACGACATTATGCATGGTTACTATAGAAGTCTGGATTAAAAAGTCCAAGACTTTTACAGGTTTTCCACAACAAATTTTGGGAAAATTCCGGGATAATTTAAAAAAAAAAGTCGTTGTTTTCCTATAAATCTGAATGTTTTTTTAATAATCGCAAATTAATATATTGCAATATTGCAAATTAATACATGAAAGCTGGTGTAGAAACATAATTGAAAGTTAAAGAAATTAATTGAAGTTTGAAGAAAATAATTGGAATTTGAAAAGAATAATTTGAAAATATCAAAAAAACGTAAATATTTATTTATTTCATAATAAATAATAATAATAATATAAAAAATTTAATTAAATTTTGAAGAAAATAATTCAAAAATCACAAAAATAATTCAAAATTGCAAAAAAAATTGTAAAATGACAAAAATTAATTAAAAATCAAAAAATGACGATAAAAATTGAAAAATTGGAACGAAATAATTGAAAAGTTTCAAAAATAATTAAAATTACAAGAAAATAATTGAAGAATGCGAACAAATTATTTGAGACTGGTGTAAAAAAATAAAATTTTGAGTACGAAAATTGAGATATTGACGAAATAATTAAAATGTAAAGAAACTAATTGTAGAGAATAATTAAAAAATGTCAAAAGAAATTGAAATTTGTAGATAATAATTGAAAAAGGTATAAAAAATTAATAAATTCATGACAATAATAAAACTAATGGAGAAAAAACTTGTAGAAAACAATTCTAAAATAACAAAAATAATAGAATATGTAGAAAATAATTGAAAAATAGCAAAAATAGGTACTTGAATAATGACAAAAGTAATTTAAGTCTGATGAAAATAATTGGAAAATGACAAAAATAAATTGAAATTTTTGTAGGAAATTTAAATATTCATGACAATAATTACATGGTTGCTACAGAAGCCTGGATTAAAAACTCCATAAATTTTACAGGTTTTCCGCAACAAATTTTGGTAAAATTCCAGGACAATTTTCACAAAAAATTCATGATTTTTATATAAATCTGAAAATTCTTTAATAATCGCAAATTAATTATTGATTTTTTAAATAATTATTACTTTTAGTCAACTCAATAAATTAATTAAATAATGACACAAATAAATAAAAGCTGATATAAGCTTTATAGATAATAATTGAAAAACTGAGAAAAATATTAGAAGTTTGAGAAACATAATTCAAAGTTTAAGAAATTAATTAAAATTTTAAGAGAATAACTCGAAAATATCAAAGAAACTTAAATATTTATTTATTTCATAATAATAAATAATAATAATAATATGAAGAAATTAATTAAATTTTGCTGAAAATAATTTAAAAATGACAAAAATAATTCCAATTTGAAAAAAAATTGTAAAATTAATGTAAAAAATGTAAAACTAAATGAAAAATTAATTTCGGAAAATTGATTTTAAAATAAAATTTTAAAATTAATTTTAAAATAAAAAAATTAAGATAAAAATTGAAAATTAAAACAAAATAATTGTAATGTAAAGAAAGTAATTGAAAAGTTTCAAAAATAATTAAAATTACGAGAAAATAATTGAAGAATGAGAAAAAATTATTTGAGACTGTTGTAGAAAAATAAAATTTTCAGTACGATAATTGAGATATTGACGAAATAATTAAAATGTGAAGAAACTAATTACTTAAATTACTTTTGTCATTATTCAAGTATTTTTTCTTTTTTCAATTATTTTCATCATATTCTATTATTTTTGTCATTTTAAAATTGTCTTCTACAAATTTCAACTATTTTATTCAATTTTTTTATTGTCATGAATTTTTAAATTTTTTATACCAGTTTTAAATTATTTTTTCAAATTTCAATCATTTTGGTCATTTGTTTTATCGTTATCATGAATTTATTAATTTTTTTTTTCACCTTTTTCAATTATTTTCTTCAAATTTCAATTATTTTCTTTAACTTTCAATTATTTTTCTCAAACTTTAAATATTTTTAATAATTTTTCAATTGTCGTATTTAAATTTTTAATTTTTACTCCAGCTTTCAATTGTTTGTGTCATTTTTCAATTAGTTTCTTTACATTTCCATTATTTCGTCTATATCTCAATTATCTTACTAAAAACTTTATTTTTTTACACCAGTCTCAAATAATTTTCTTAAATTTTAATTTTTTTTCATTCTTCAATTATTTTCTTGTAATTCTAATTATTTTTAAAACTTTTCAATTCTTTTCTTCAAATTGCAATTATTTCGTTCCAATTTTCATCTTCATTTTTTGATTTTTAATCAATTTTTCATTTAGTTTTATCATTTTACAATTTTTTTTTAAATTGGAATTATTTTTGTCATTTTTAAATTATTTTCTTCAAAATTTAATTAATTTCTTCATATTATTATTATTACTATTGTTTATAATGAAATAAATATTTAAGTTTCTTTGATATTTTCGAATTATTATCTTAAAATTTTAATTATTTTCTTTAACTTTCAATTATGTTTCTCAAACTTCCAATATTTTTCTCAAGTTTTCAATTATTGTCTATAAACTTTTAATTTTTACACCAACTTTCATTTATTTATGTCATTATTCAATTAGTTTATTGATTTGACTAAAAGTAATAATTAATTAAAAAATTAATACTTAATTTACGATTATTAAAGAATTTTCAGATTTATACGAAAACCATGAACTTTTTTGTGAAAATTGTCCTGGAAATTTTCCAAAATTTGTTGTGGAAAACCTGTAAAAGTCATGGACTTTTTAATCCAGGCTTCTGTAGCAACTATGTAAATATTGTTTTTCAGATTATTTCCTATATATTATATGGTTTACTTAAGCTACTTGCTATATTATGTTAATGAACTACTCATTTGTAAATTGGTCAAGTGTAAATCATTTACTACTATTTCTTATGTCTGGAAAAATTTAGAAAAAGTACTAAAATGAATGAAATCTCAGGTTGGATTTGTAAATTCCTTGACATTTTCAAGTTATCCAGACCTTTTAAAAAAATCCTTGACATTTCCAGGTTTTCCAGATTCTGTAGCAACCATGCTAAAGAAATGATAAATGTCACATTTATTTTAAAAAATCAATAATTTAATGTACCTGTTGCTGTGATTGTTGAGTTTGAATAGCTGTAACAGTTTTTCCTCCGACTTTAAAAGTATTTAAATTTCTTGGTCGTACAATTTCAAAAGTTGGATGTTCCTTCAGCCAGTTTTTAAGATTTCCCGCCGATGGAGCTTCAGGACCTATATTTTAAGAATAAGAAATTTCTAGAGCATTTTTTAAAAATAAAATAAATTTAAACATTAAATTATAACTTACCCGATATAACTTTGCCCGTTTTTCTGTCAAATACCATCACTTTAGCATCTAATTTTCCTTTCATAAAATCTTGCTTGGAAGTTTTCACCTGGGGTGAAGAAATGGGTTTATCTTTGGTGCAAGTTTCTTGTGCGTGAGCAAGAATACAAGTATCAGAACAATAAATGCTAGAATTTCTTGCTTCCCTTTTGCAAACAACACATTGTGTTATACCAGAACCTTGAGCTGACTTGTCTGTTGAAGAAACTCCATCAGCAACAGACACATTTTTATTAGAAGTTCCACTCGATTTTCCATCAAGAGTGTGAAATAGAGCTTCAGTAGATTTACGACTTAAGGACAAAGGTGAAACACGTTTTGCTTTAGCTTCCACAGCTTTCTTTTTCAAACAATTAGGACACACCCACTCTACACCCTCTTCTTCCATTTTTTGCCCTGAAATATTTCAAGTTTAGAACCAAATTATTTACTTAATTATATTATTACTATTTTAGGATCAATAGTTTTTTTTTCTAGTAAACTTATTTAAACATGAACAAAAAAAAAGCATTAATCAACGAAATTTATTGCTACCACTAACTTTAAGATTATTATTCATATAACGATTTTTTTCTAAACCAATAAGAAAAATCTTATTTAAAAAAGAAAGATATGTTTAGAAAAAAAAGTACCCATGGCTTTGCTGATATTAACACAGTTGCCGTGAAACCAATCTTGACAAACGTCGCAAGAAATCATAAATCGATTATTGTGCGGCTTTCGACAAATACACCACAATCGATAAGGATCATCATCATCAGAATTTTCTCCCTCATCCTCAAAATCATCTTCTAAGTCCTTTTCCTCTTTCTGAATAATCTCGCTCAAAGTCGATTTACTGAAAATATAATTGAAAATAAATTCTGATACCGTTATTTCATTTTTTTTTCAACTTATTTATTTTTTTACAACTGTACTTTAATTTATCTGCTTTTTGAACAGCCTCTCCTTTAGATTGCGAACGATTATTCAAGGCTTGAAGTTTCTTGCTTCGTGTAGCTGGAGCTTCGATAGGAGGTAAAGTTATGACCCGTCCACCTCGAACTATTTGAATTGGCTCCTTTTCATCCTTCTTTTTTGATTGTTCTGGCTGCGGGCTTGCTTTGAAAGTTTCTACTGATGGGGTTACCGATGGCGTTATTGTTGACGTTACTGGTGGCGTTACTGGTGTCTTTACCTCTGTTTGTTTGGGTAACAAAACAGAAGGAAATGCCGACGGTGACAAAAGAGGTTCTGAGTCTGCAGAGTTTTCCAATCCAGACTGTAACAATAAAAATAATAAAAAAAAAAGTAGCAATAAGAAAAGTAACAATAAGAATAATAATATATAATAAAATCAATTATATAAAATAAATAATTACAAGAATACAAAAGTACCTAAATATGCATAAAATCTATTTATCAAGTTATTGTTTGGGTGATTTTCAATGAAAGTGTAAATCGTGGTCTTACATGATTTTTCAATGTAAAAAATAGATTTCAGTGGAAAGTAAATGTATGATAAATATTTTATTATTTTATTTTATAAAATGTAAAAAATTGGTTTAGGTGTGAAATGTAACGTCCCCTGACTGTCTTCAAAGGGTTCTTGAATTATTTAACTTACTACCACGAATGGCACATGTTTAAAGTATAATTTTTAATTTTACTACATAATTTTATGCTCTAAAACGAACATTATAATGTATTGTAGAAATTTAATTACAGTCCAATAACGTATTTATATCGCAGTTAAATGTGTCTCACACTTTTCACTTTTCTTAGAGACTCAATGATTAATGTCATATAGAAAAATATTCACTTAAAAATTAATTGCATTAGGTAAATTTTGAAGGAAATTTTTCTATCCTGAAATATATAAACTTTTTTTATAAAGTTAAAGGCGATAAATATGAAGCTAAAAATTCTTTTTAAGATACCAAACTTCTAATCTGAGATTTAAATATTATGACCAACAAAATATGAAATATTATTCCATGTAACGTCCCCTGGAATGTAACATCTTCTGCTTCTAAGAAACAATATCAAAAACAAAAAAAACTGCAATACATAATAATAGCAAGAACCTAAAAATGTTGACAACGAACACAAAGTAAACATTTTCAAAATAATAAAAAGATACGTTGATTAAGGTATGAATTTTTAGAGTAGATATTAAAAAATTATGTAAAATATTTAAATTTTGAAAATTGGGTTTAATTATTAAAAATCTGTCTTTTAATTGGTGAAAATAATTATACGGTTGATGACAAAAAGTAGGTTAACCAAACCAAATTTAATATTCGTAATTATTGATCACTATTAAAATTGCAAAAAATGAAGTTTTTCCTGACTCTAAAAATAGAAATATTCGTAGCTGAACCAAATATTGTGGCCTGTAATCATATTATAAATTTTTTAAATGAATGTAATTTAAATATAAAATGTAATTTTTTAATGTATGCTTTATAAACCTTTTTATGAGGTTTCAAATTGCTTTAAATAAAAAAAAAAAATCCTAAATAATATATGTAAATGAAAAAAATTGTTAAAATCGTTTTTATTTTTCTTGAAATTAGGTCATCTTAAATTTACGTGTTCATTGAAAATTACCCGTTTACTAAATTTATTACATCAATAAATATTAAAACGATATTTATACATACAGCTAAATCAACTCCAAGTTCTTCTTGCAATAATAATGCTTCAGCTAATAAGTCATCTTCATGTTTGGTTGCTTCCATTTCTAAAGTGGCCAATAGATGTTCCTCTCCTTCTATTCCACCTATAAAAATAAAAAATATAGTTTAAATAAAATTTATTAAAAAATTTCATCCAATTTTGATGGAAAGTATTAAGGATTTCAATCAATTTTGAATTTCAATCGCAATAATAATTTAGATTTGTCATTAAAATAACTTAAATCTGCACAAATTTTATCTTAAAAACTTGAATGTAATATTTAAAAATAACAGATTAAAAATATATATTCAAATCAACTTTATTTATTAATAAATTAAAAAAACTTTATTGTTTTAATTGTTTAATTTATAATTTAGTTAAATCTAAATTTGACAAATTCCATGATGTGCAATATGAAAAACCAAAATAATGAAAAATAGTGGGACTTACTTTGCTTAGGAACTATATCATTTGGAACATTGGGTTGTTCCATTCGTTGGGAAACTCCCTCAGGTGGAACTGTATTTGGTAATAACAAAAAATACGAGTTTTGCAAAAATAAGTATAGAATAAATACTGAAGTATACAACAACCTTTAATAAAATGTTTAAACAATATTTTTAAACAAGGATTAAAGTTCATATTCATGTTAAAATCATTTCTAATAGAGTATTTTGCATCATTTTCTTTTTTTTCCAAATAAAAGAAAGACAAGAAAAGAATTTCAATACAAAAAGCACAAATTAAGTGTTTTTGTTAGTAGAAAAACCCACAATCTCAAAAATTTTCTACTGACATGCTGTGCTAAATTACTTAAAATACAGCATTAGTTATATACGAAATAATTTCCTCATTATTAATTATTTAGAAGATAATTTAGTGCGTAAATAATATCAATCTTTATTATTATTTGTATTTAAAACAATATTCATTTTTAAAAAATAAACAAATATAAACAAAGAATTTAATATAACTTATATTTTAATGGTAATTAAAAATAATAAGAATAAAAGTTTTCAGTATTAAATAAATTAAATATACATTTCGAATTTTACTTTTTTAAATTTATAAAACTATATAATTACCATAAATATCAAAATAAATATTAATTACTTAAAATTGTAAAAACTTGACATTTTCACATGCAAAACAATTTGAAATTATCTTGTAATTAATCAGGGTTGCCACAAGAATTTTATTTTCTATTTCCATGACATTTCCCTGACTTTCAGACAATATTTTGTGTTTTTCCCTCACAATTTTGTACCTTGTTTTTTTTTCTATCAAATAAGAATTCGACAAAAGAAATTGTGTCTAATGAAAGTTCGATCAAATAAATTTATGTTAAGTAGATGTTTTACAAAAAAAATCTATTAAATGGTTATTTTGTTATATACGATTATGTCTCAAGAACAAGTCTGACAAAAATATGTGCAAAATAATTAATGTAAACAATTTTATTTATTTACTTCAAAATACGTAAACTATACTAAGGTGCCTGTAATTTTTATGATTGTAAATTCCCGGACGTACTTTGGTATTTCCCTGTCACATTTATTTGTATTTTTAATTTTTTTCTTAGAAAAGCAAAGAAATTAGAACGCAAAAATAAGTCCTAAGACTCATTAAATTGTTATTATTTTCAATTTTTAGAATTTTATTAGATAGAATTTTCTTCTAGACGAATTATCATTCTTTTAACTTGTTATTAGTCGTATTTAAATAGTTTTAATTTAGCAGAATTTTCTTTTAACAAAATTTTAAGTAAAACGAATTTTTAAATATGCCAGAATATCATTTTCACCAACTTTTTATTTATCCGAATTAATATTTGATAGAATTCTTAAAACCTCGAAATTTTATTTCTTCAAAATATGTAGGCTAAATAAATAAAATTTGTTAAAAAGAAATTAAGTGAATTATTTATTTTCAAATGAACAAAAAACAAGTTTAAACGTAATAAGTATGAAAACTTAAGTTTTTTCCTTATTTCATTAATTTTATTATTTAGATAAAAAAGTTATCAAAAAGAATGAGAATTTGTATCGACTGAAAATTGGATAAATTTAAGTTCGGATTATTAGTAAATTGAAACCAATTAAGAGATAAAGTAAAATAAAATAAAAATAAAGCAATACATTGAGAAATGGAGAAAGTCTGAAAGAGAAGAAAAAAGGATAAAGTTTAGGAAATTAATCACAAAATGAATCAAATTTAAAAAGAAATTGTAAATAACTTAACAAAATAAAAGAAACAAATTTTTTTAACATCAGACACATTTTTAAAACAATTTTAAAAACAAATATTGATAAAAAAGGGACGTATGATTAAGTTCTAAAATTTATTATTTAGAATACACTAGAACCTCGATTTAGCGATTCTCGATTTAGCGTTCGTTTGATCCCTTCTACCAGAAATCACGACTACATTAAGTAACGTACTCTCGAAAACAGTGCCCCGTCATTACTTTTATATCTCTGCGAAAAAAAAACAAAAACGAGTGATGACAGTTTGCAAACTGTGTTTATATTTTTTTTTATAAATGTAACCTTCATTTTGGAAGTCATGGAAAATAAAAAAGTAAAAATTAGACTGATATTAGAAGAAAAAGGAAAGATTCTTCAACAGTTAAAAAAAAGGCGTAAGTAAAGAGAACATAAAACGTGCAATAAATAAAATTACTCAAGATAAACAATCAATTATTTACTATTATAAAAAATATTCCTTTAAGTAAAGTATAAATTTTATCTAAACAAAATTAAAAGTTATTATTTATGCCGGAAGAATAAAAACCATATTTTTATTTATAAAATGCTGAAAGTCATAACGTTTTATGATTTAAATGATTTATATTAGAACGATGATAATTTTACATAAATATGAAGGGCACTGCGCCCATTCATATTCAGCCCTGCACCAATGAAAACTTTGTTTTGATGTTGTGACGTCATACTCGATTTAGCGGTCTACCCCCGAGCCGACCGCTAAATCGAGGTTCTAGTGTATTTGTTTCGTATAATTTCATTAGGAAGAAAATTCTTTTTTCTTTTAGTCGAAATTTCACGTTTTCGAATGTTTTCAATCGACCATAAATTAATCCAAATTTTTAGGCCACCGAATTCTTATTTAACAGAATTTTTTACAGAAGTCCTTCTAACCAACTTTCATTTAAAAGAATTCTAATTTAAAAAACTTTAATTTAGAAGAATTTTTAATTGACAGAAGTTTAGGTTAATGAATTTTTTAAATACCAGAATACTCATTTGTCCGAAATTGTATTAGTACGAATTGACACTTGATAAAAAACTTACAATGCAAAATTTTCATTTGTCCGAAATTACAAATGGCAGAAAAAGTATCCGACAGAAATATTTTGGCGCGAAGTTTGAAATTGACCGATCAGAAAATATTTAAAAAATTGCAATTAATCAATTTCAAAATTCGCGCCAAAATGAAGATTTTGTCAAACGAATATTCTGATATTTAAAATTCTGATTAACCTAAACTAAAATAAATTTTAAATTTACGAACAAATAGACAAAATGTAAAAAAATGTAATAAAGTTGCAAAAAAAACAAGCTAATGTAACTGAAATTATTTAAATATAATATTTTTTATTTCCTTTTTATCTAAAATTTTTCGATTGTACTCTGAAACTTCAATTCAATTTTTCAAGTTACTGAAAAATACAAGATTAAAATTAAATTTTTCTGTACATTTCTCTACGAATTCCTGGACTTTCTTAAAAATTTCCTGATCACTTCAAAAAATATCTAATCTTTTTATAAATTCCCAGTTTTTATATTAATGTGCTAAATTGCCAGCAATTTTTTGAATCACTAGATACCCTTTAACTTTAAATAGATTTTTGTGAAAAATATGTGATATTAGGGGAAAATATTTCGAAATATGGGACTTTTAGAGAAAAAAGTAAGTTTACAGATTTCCAGCACTTTTTATTAAATTCCCTGACATTTCCCTGACACTTGGCAACCCTGTTAATATTTCTACGATTTTATACCTCAAAATTTCAAAATACTCATTCATTTAACCAAGTTTAATCAAAGAAACTTTTCAGTTAAAATAGATAAAATCAAAAAGTGCAGTAACACCATGCCATATAAATAAATTATAACGAAAACTTACCAGGATCTAATAAAGGCTGTAACTCTTCTGCCAAAGAATCTTTAACGCATATTTTCGTATCTTTTGTATTTACATCAACTCCACTATTTTCACTATCAACTTCCATTGGTTCTTCTAAGGTTAAAGATTCCTTTAATTGGCTCAAACTTAATTTTGTCGAGGAATCTAATCCTGATTCTCCTATCACAGAATTTGCCTCAGGCTCCAAACTTGTGCTTAATGAAGTTGTCGATTCGTTTGATTCTAAAATCTTGGATAAATTTGGCTCCACAGAATTTAAAGAAATTGGTGGACTTTTTGAAACCACTTCTTCAGCACTTTTAACCGCGGGAGTTGGTAATGAAGTCAATTGTTCAGGTATTGGAATTAATTGTTCAGGTATTTCAGTTAAATTTTGAGGTAGTGTCGAATTTAAAGGTAATTGAGTAGGTGCAGGTGATGGATCCAATTGTGAAGGAGATGTGACTGATTGTGAAAGAGATGTGACTGATTGTGAAGGAGATGTAACTGATTGTGAATTCAATATTGGCGAAGTGACTGTGGGCGTTACAGGAGTTGTTGGAAGATTTTCAGTTGGTTTTGACTCATTTCCAACGCTAACTCGTCGGATAATATCAGGCGTGGAAAATAAGGCTGGACCCATTGCATTAGCGAGTGTCGCAGGTGATTTTCGATGATCTTTCTTCGCATGTTTTTTCGTTACTGAAACAAGGCAAGTTTTTTTAAAATTAAAAACTCCCTAGTGTGAATTAATGTTCAAAAGTATCAAATTTCAAAACTCAATGACCAAAAATGCACTGTAAAATGAATAAAATTATAAAAATAAACAACAAAAAGAACCAAAAATTCTCAATTTTTCAGTTCATTTTAGGCTGTTGGTATTTTAAAAATACAAAGTACTTTATAATTTGAATTTAGATTTGGACGCTAAAGAATTGGAAACAAAAGAATTAAAAATAATAAATAAAACATTTATTGTCACAGTTCATTTATAATAAATAATAATAGTAAAATACTACTTCTAATAGAATATATATAAACCTTCAGGTATTCCTTTAACTTCTACAGATTTTGGAATTTCAGCTTTAACTTCTTCACTTTTTAGTACAGATTCTTGAAGAATTTCTGGTTTTTTCTTCTCTTTCTTAATATCAATTGGTTTGATTTTAACTGGCGTGGAGATAATGTGCATTTTTTGATTGGAAATAATTGTTGGTTGATGATGCTGCTGCTGTTGCTGATGTTGCGAATTTTGCTGCTGCGAATGTTGTTGTTGCTGCTGTTGTTGCTGTTGTATTACTATTTGAGCCGATTCTTGATTTTGTAATTGACCTAGACTCAGAATCTTAGGTTGATTTCCTGGCGAGGTTTGTACAATCGATTTCGGGAGTACAGGTATTGTTATCAATTTTCCATCCTTGGTTGCAATTTTCGAACTAGTAGGAGTTTGTAGCATTCCTTTTCCTTTTGGTAACATAATAGGAGATTTCTTCATTTCGAGTTTTAATTCATTTGCTTTCATCACAATTTGCTTCTGAACAAAAATTATTTTTTGATTATTTCTTCCCTCACCAGGCTTCGTCAAAATCATATCACCCTTGATCATATTTGCGTTTATTAAATTCGCTTTCACTTGATTTGTTGTTTGTAGCGGTTTGTGAACAACTGGAGAAGTCTCGGGAGTTGAAATTGGAGTTAAAGTTTCATCTTTTTTCTTTCCCCCAGACACCCTTAACTTCTTTGTCTTCAAATTTGGTTTTTCTGAATTTAAAAGAAACATTAAATTATAATTAAAATTAAAAATGTCACCAGTTATGTCTTTTTTAAATGACTTTACTCTAAATAATATTATTGTAAGATACTTTGTTATAAAATATATTAAATACCTATTTTTTCTTCTTTTTCAGGACTTTTCATTGCGTCGACAGCTGCTGCCATTTCCATGTCGAGACGTCGTGCTTGATCAGTGTCCATTCGTTTATTTGCACCTCGTCTTCGAGCAAACATACTTCCTCCTCTTGTCGTTAAACCTTTACGTCCTCCTCTCGCTCTTACACCTCCTCTTCGAGGACCTCGAGGGCCAAAATCGGAATCATTATCAGAAGACTCGCTTTCTGAAGACTCCGTCATATCCATTGAAGAATCATCTTCCTCAACATCATCATTATTAACTTTATTGCCACCTTGAAATACAAGCAAAGTATTTTATTAATTAAAATTGGAAATTTGGTTCGATTTAAATAGTTTTAATTTAAGTTTGTATCAGGGTTGCCACAAGAATTTCATTTTCATTCTCCCTGACTTCCAGACAATATTTTGTGTTTTCCCCTGATAATTTTGAACCTAATTTTCCTTCTATTAAATAATAATTCTACAAAAATAATCTATTAAATAGTTATTTTGTTACGTATAAGATTATGTCCCATGAACAAGTTTGAGAAAAATATGTGCAAAATAATTAATGTGAACAAAAATATTTATTTATTTACTTAAAAAACATAAATTATGCCGAGGGTTAAATTCCGGGTTGTATTTCCCAGTCACATTTATGACTGTCCATGACAAAACGTGCCTTAGCTTCAAAAAATAAATTTTTATTTTATAATGGCAACCGGACAAATCTTTATTTGCTCTTTCATTTACAAAAATAAAAAACTGTTGTTTTAAAAACATTTTAATGTTATGTAGCAAGAAGCGTAGACACGTTGCAATTCTTAAAATATCGGATTTTTATTTCTACAAAATTGCAAACAGCCAAACAAACATCCGACCATTTATGATTTCACACAAATAAGAATTTGGCGTTTTAAAAATTATATTAAATAACAACTGATGCAAATAAAATGTCCGACTAATGAAGTTTCTGTGAAATGGATATTCTAACAATTAAAAATTCGACTTACTTAATTTCTACGTAATAAGAATTTTGTTAAATAAAAATTCGATTTAATTTGAATCCTTTTAAACAAAAAGTAGGTTAAAAATAAATTGAGTGGATATCTTATTATTTTGAAATGAATAAAAAACAGGTTGCAACATAATACATATGAAAACTGATTTTTTTTCCCTTATTTTATAAAAGCTAACAAAAATTCTCAAAAAGAATGGGAATTTGGATCGATTGAAATCTAAATCGACCGAAAATTGAAAAAACCTAAGTCCAGATTATTAGTAAATTGGAAACAATTAATATTCAAAGAGATCAAATAAAATAAAAACAAAGCAATACATAATTAAATGTTTAAATAGAAATAAATACTAAAAATAATTCTGAATAAATAATTATAAAAATTTATTAATAATTAACATTTTAATAAAAACCTTATGGGATAAAACTTTCTGATGTAAATCGTTAATTACAGTTAAAAATCATATAATATCCATCAGGGCTGTTATTGATTTAAATCGTGATTTAAATCATGATTTAAATCATTGGAAAATTTGCATTAAAATCATGATTTAAATAAAAAATTTACAATTCTCCGGTGCATGTAAAACATCACAAACCATGAACAAAACCCACAAATTTGTGGATAAATCTTAAAAATTTTAATATTTTAATCTTTATAAAATTCAAAAAATTGTGCTAATACAGATGATCAAAATACCTACGATTTACAAATTTTTGGTATGAAGATAGCAAAAAAAAGTATTACATTTTTATATCTTCATGTCATTATAATTATATAAATTCCAATTAAGTCATATTCCAATTTGTTCCAACTTTTAAATTTCAATTAATTCAAATTTAAATGGATATTAATTAATGCAAAATAATTAAATAATATTAATACTTTTTTATATTCACAATAATCCTTTTTTTAATATTCTAACAAGATTTTCAAGAGATTTCAATTTTTTGAAACTATTTATATTAATTTTTATCTTATAATTTCTTATTTTTACAAAATTTTAAGTTTTTTTTTCTACTTTTGCTTTTCATATTTTTGATACTTTTATTTGTCTTTTTATTTTTGGATTTTCTTTAATTTTCCTCTTTTTATGCAAATTGTTTAATATTATTTTAAACAATTCCGTTATTATAACATTCACTAAACTTTTTATTTCGTTGATTTTCATAATTATTTACATATTTTCTTTATTTTTGTAAATTTATTTGTTGGACTTATTTTAAGTGTAATATTATAAAAATGTGTTTGGTTTAATTTGCTTAAACTTTTTTTATTTTTAAAGGATTTTTAAGTTTCTTTTGTCGACTTTCTTTTTATTTATCTTGATATTGTATACATTTCTTAATTTTATTTTTTGTACTTTTTACATTTTAAAAAAAAAAACATTTCTTTATTTTCTTCCTATTTATTTAATTTTCTTAAAGTTTCACTATTTTTTTAATTCCTTTTTGCGTTTTAATTAATTCTCTAATTTTTGTTATCATTTTTCTATTTCTAAGAAGCATTTTTCCTTCTTTTCAATTGTTTATTTTTTATCTTATATGTAATTACGAATTTTTGAAAACATTTATTTGGTGCTTTTTTTACATTTTTAAATTTCCCAATTTTCTACTTTTTTGATTTTTCATTCAATTTATAAAATAATTCTCTAATTTTTTTAATTTTAAAATTTTGTTCTCTTTAGTAATATATTTTAACGTTTTCTTAATTATCTTCTTATTTATTATTTTAATTTAAAAAAATGACCGTTAATAGTTTAATTTTTTGAAAAGAGTTTCTACTTTTTTTTATATAATTATGCCATTGTTTCATTCTTGTGTTGTTTCTTAATTTTTTTCTTTAATTAACTACGTACAAATAAACATTTGGAGATTTTAAATACTGATTATATTTTTAAAAAAATCAATTTTTGATTTAAATAAAAAAAATCCGATTTTTTTGACTTTTTTAAAAAAATCATGATTTTTATCAGCCCTGATATCCATCAAAAAAGTGAGTTAAATGTTATTTAAATAAACAATAATCTAAAAGAAATTATTAACTTCAATAAATAAATAAATGTGAAATAAATTTTGGTATAAAAAGAACATTATTTATAAACCGTTTATATTGAAAACTTTTTTTAACCTGCAAAATGTCTGAAGCATTTGTTAATGATTTTGAAGTATTACTATAATGTAATATTGTTTTCAAAAGAGCATTTTAATTAAAAATAATTGTATATTGCAGTTTCTACTTGTTATAATAATCTACAAATATTATAAATAACTTTGAAATTATTCTTTTCAACGTTCTTAATGATATTTCAACAAATATTTTTTTTCATAACTTATTATGCGCTTTTTTCTGATTATTTTTGTAAATAGAATTATAGATGATTAATATTATGTATAAAAGTACAAATTAATGAATCTTATCCAGATTTGTATGATTTTATATTAATTTTTAAAACTGGCCAAAACTAGTGAAATTCAATTGTAAAAATATTTATTATCGTAACTAACTGAAATTATTAAAATCTAATATTTCTGACTTTATACCCAAAATTTTTAGATCGTACTCTTAACCATTTTGAATTCAATTTTTCAAGTTAATGAAGAATACAAGATTAAAATTAAATTTCTCTGTACATTTATCTACGAATTCCTGGTCTTTCTTAAAAATTTCCTGATTATTTAAAAAATTTCCTTACAAGTAGCAACCCTGTTGTATGAAATGAAATTTATCAAGTTTATAATACTGACTTTTATCTGGCGTGTTCACATTTCTGGGAGATACATGTCCGGCAGTCTTAGGAGTTCCTATGAAAGATGCAGCAGTGCTTCTTCTAGGTCGACCCGTAACTGTCGTTTTCTTAAAAGAAAAAAAGTATTTAATTAGTCAACAATTGACGATTATTTTAGTCATTACAATAGCAATATTAACTTACAGATTTGAAGTTTGCAGCTGTATTTACTGAAGCGGTGCTCACCGTCGGCGAGGGAGCAACTGATGATTGAACCACTTGTTGCCTTTGGATCGTTTCCGGCGAAGTAGCAATCGGTAATGGATCGGCAGGCTTTGGTTCTGATGGAGATAATCTGCTTGTGTAGCAGTGATCTAACTCGATGCTATATTTCAACGAGTTCTGTTTTTCTTCAACAGTCAACATATCTAGAAAAAAAATGGTATTTTTAATATTAACATAACTGTTTAAGGACAAAATTAATTAAAAAATAAATAAGATTCATACCTAGCATTGCAGTAACATTTTCACCAAGAATGTGTTTTGCTTCTTCGCTTAATAAAGCTGTTTGTAGTCTTTCTAAATGTTCCGGATCCATTTCCATGAAAGGATCAACAAGTCCTGCTCCTTCTGTTGTTGTGGTAGTTGTAGTAACTTCAGAAGCTACTGTACGTGGTGGGTCCACTGTTAAAGTAACATCGCCGTTCTCTTCACCTTCTGTTTGACCCAACTTTACAACACTAACATTTGCATTCGCCTGGTTCACTGCAATTGTCAAAGATTTAGGGAGAATTTCTTCACCTCGGGATAAAAATCCTCGGAATAAACTCAGTTCGACAAAAGAATTGTATTTTTTGAATTATCTTGGAAAAATAGAAAACTTTTGGAAGTGAGTTTTCAATTCAGAGGAAGGTGTTTTTATCCCAAGGTGAAGAAATCGATTGATATGTAAACAAAGACATGTTTCGAGTTTTAAAAAAATAATAAAGAAATTTCAACACATTTTAAATGGAAGGATGTTAAATTATTCTTAAATATGCTCACTTATTAAATTTTGTAAAGTTTCTTCGTCAACAGAAATCGTTCCGTCATCGTTAACCATAATGATTAATGTGTCATCTTTTTTCGTCGCATTATCCCGAGGTTCTACGATGACTGAACTCGACATCTTATAATTTCTGAAATTAAAAAAGTTATTTAATCACACAATTATAGTTAATAAACACTAACTATACTTTTAGGGGGGAAAAAAACGAAAAAATACTTTTATATTAATGATAACAAAATGACAAGTTTCAAACAACTTTCGAAATTAGATTAAAAGTATATAATAAATAATTAAGTAAACACAAATTCGCATACATTTAAAACAATATCTTATTTACGCGGAGCCACGAATACGACTTTTTTAAATATAGGTTATGAAAATTACAATTATATCACGTTCAAGTGGAACAGTTTTGTTAATTTCGTACACGCACAAAGTTTACATCAGAAATAAGAATTTCCTCCTTTATGCTAAACATTGGCGATTGTAAACAGATAAAGCAAATTAGTTAGTATCGGACAATAAATAATCCTTGTAGCACGTTGGTATTCATTTCGAAGACAATCCGCGTAAATTGTAACCGACTAACAGGTGCCTTTTGGCGTAAAAAATCTCCAATTTTCGTTATTTTCACACGAAAAAAGACACTGTTCGAGGCCAGGTAATCCGCACGAACAAAATTTAATGCACATTCTGCGAAAATAAACAGAACCGCCAAGAATATGCGGCAGCCATCTTGTTTGATTCGTTAGAGCACCAGCAAGCACACCGATCGAAGAAAAAGCTTTTACTCACCAGTGACGAGCGTAACACCTCGAAAAATATCGTCAAAACGCGGACCTCTTTTAGGCGAGGATTGTTTTAGCAGATTTTTAAAGAATTCATCAGCCAAATTGCGGAAAACCGCAAGTTTTTCACGGAAACATCGTCATACAGGTAAACTCGATTTTCGTGCGTTCTGCGCGTACCGGACGCTGTCTGCGCAGGGCGATGAGCCCGCCCAATTACAAAATTAAACACTTGAGAATTTCACTGTTCTTTGTTACTTGACAAATTTTCATAAAATTAAATATATAAATTGTACAATTGTAAAAATTTGAATCAGTAAATTTAATTTTTCTTATTTTCACAGTCTACAATGTTAACTTCTTCTTAAAACTAAAGAGAAAAGAGAAATTCATTATAGGAAAAAGCAGAAAGATATTTTTTTAAATGTCTTCGACCAATCCGTAGCGTTCATTTACTGAAGTGCATTTTGATTGGTGTTTGTTACTTTTTCCGTAATTTGGAAAAACGAGTGTACTTGGCATAAAAAATTAATAAACAAGATTTATATTAATAAAGTAATAATAAATTATTGTAAGTTAAGTAAAATTAAATTTAGAAGAGGGAATGTAAACTCTGAAAAAACTGTAAAATTTGTGTTACGTATTTGAACACTCTTTATAAAGAGAAATATTAAAGTTTAATAATCAATTTGATATCAATTTTTTTGCATTGTTTTGTTACGCATATAGCGACCACGTGTTGCGTGTATTTTGAAGTTTTGAAATTTTGTTAATCATTTATTTGGCTTATACTTACAATGTCGATTAATGACGATCAAGAGGAAGAAAGTGTAATGAACTTGGAAGAACCCATAGTGAAAAAGAAACGAGGGTTAATATATTTGTCATCAATTCCAAAATTTATGAATGTCACTAAAGTTCGAGAAATTTTTTCTGAATATGGAGAAATAGGACGAGTTTATTTACAACTAGCTGATCATGGTAAATTGTTTTTTATTTATAGTTAATTACTGGTCTTCAAAACTTTTATGTATATTTTTGTTTATTATTTTTTTAATTGAACATAACCTCAAAACATATTCTTTAATCTGGAGAAATTATTAATTAATTAATTGTATTTCATATACGTTTTCCATGCAAAAATTCTTTCTTTTAGAGTTACAGAAATCCGGGAAAAAGCGAAAAAGGAAAAAGCCGTCAATGCATTTTACAGAAGGTTGGGTAGAGTTTGAAAGCAAAAAAGTAGCAAAATACGTTGCATCTACTTTAAATAATACAATTATTTCAACCAGAAGAAAAAGTAAATTCTGTGATATAATGTGGAATATAAAATACTTATCAGGGTAAATATACTAGTAGTATAAAACTATTTTTTTTTAAAAAAAGTTTCTATTGAAGTATCTTCAGTCTATTTTTTTTAAAAGTAATAACATTTAAGGACACATTTATTTTAAATTCGATCTTTTTAAATTTTATATATGTTTTTAGATTTAAGTGGATTCATCTAAGTGAACGACTGGCTTATGAAAGAGCAGTTCGTAAGCAGAAAAAGCTTGCTGAAATCGCCCAGGCCAAACGAGAGTCCAACTTTTACTCTTATAATGTGGATAGAAGTGAAAAACTGAAAAAGAAGGAAGCCAAAGGAGAATCTACTAGTTTTAGATTAAATGAAATCACCCAAAGAGACACTGAGATGGAAATTAGGAAAAAGAAAAAAATTGTTGAAGACGACAGTTCAAAACTCTTTAAGAAATTGTTCAGCTAATATTAAAACTTATTTTCTACAAATTTGTACTATTTTAATCAATATATTAAGACAAATAGATTCTTGGTTTTTTTACTGGTTATGTGATTATTTCAAATAACTGCTGGTACGTATTAGTTTTTTTAAATGAATTATAATTTAATGAATTTAGTTATTTATTGGATTCTTTTAATTCATCCAGGAATTCATCACATAATTTCCTTAATCACCAAATTTTTTAATTTCTCAACGATTCCGAAATCTTAACATAACCTGAAAATAAATTGAATTTAAACAATTTAAATAACAGTTTATTTACATGTTGTTACTTTTTGAAATTTTTTGTTAACAAAACTTCTTGGCTAAACTTCATTCAATTTAAGAAGGTATTTTTTATCCCATAATCTTTAGTTTGGATTTCGACTTTAAAATGTATGACTTTAATAACAAGAAACCATATAAAACTTTAAATAAATTATCATTTATTAATAATGTTCTAAGAATTCTGTATTTGGAAAGTTTTAAAAAACTAATAATTGTATTGTGTAATTATGAAAATGAATTATAATTTCAAATTTTGACATTTAAATGCCCTTAAGCTCAGTTCACAAGTCATCATACTTTGTGTTTATGTATGTATAGAAAGTATTGATATAACACAAAGAAAATTCTTCGTCGTCTCACAGTCACAGTTATTTTGTGCTCCAGTCACTCAAATCCTTGTGTGATAATCGTGATAATCATTTGGTTTTGTTAAGTTTGACAAAAATTCCTTCGTGCATTTCATTACATATTTATCTGAATTTTCTTGATTTTTGAGAGTCAATGAAAATAACTGAAAAAATGGATATTAAAAAACTCAAGGAGTTTATGGAGTTAGTTGGAAAGTTGAAGGTAATAAATTATTTGACAAATCTTATAACATTGTAATAAAAAATTGTTTATTTTGCCATATGTTTGTTTATGTATTGTTTATTTGTGCACTAATAATTTTAAAAATATTAAATTAATTTTCTTAGTTACAAATTTTTAAATTATATCTAAAACTTTATTTATCCTAGGATAAATTAGCCACAACTTGTCTATATTTGAAATTTAACATTTTCTATTATAAAGCTGAACCTAATGACCTTAGTGGATGACTTTCAGATTTATTTATTTATTATTACAAAGAAATTTATAATGAAAATACTTTTATTTTTCAAAACAAAAGAGACTAAAAGCTGATATCGATTTAAATACTATGAGTTGCGACTGTTACTAATATAAGGGCATGTTCATGAAGTGACATTCCAATGTAAATTTTCATTGAAAAATCTAACTACCTATGCCCTTAAAACTGATTCTAAGATTTACTGCGTAGAAAATTACAAAAATCAATCGAATTTTTTCATAAAAAATTTTCATTACTACCCTTTTATGTGAAACAATAAGACATGAGGAAATTTTTTATATTGTTTTAAAATTCTGTTATTATTCTGTATATATAATAATAATAATAATTTGTTATTAATTTAAGAAATTATTCAATTGTTTAATAAGCGGAAGGGAGTTTACAAATGTTTATTGTTTTAAAAAACTTTTTAATCATAAAAAAATATTGAAAATTTTTTCACTTCAAAGTTCCACATCACATATCGTTTTTATAATTAGTTTTTTACCTCTTTGTTTAAATAGTTTCTAATTCTGTGTTTAAATATAGTTTCGAACTATTTGTTTAAGGGGGTAGTCTGGTGTTCCGAGCCTGTTTTGAAAGCTTATTTCAATATTCTCTTTTTTATTAGAAAATAATTTTTAATCAAATAAAATCTTTTAACATCTTTTTGTTCTTATTATGAATTATTAAAAAAAATTGTATTTCACTATTTTTAAATTGATATTGATATATATACTTATAATTAATGTTTATAATAACAAAAAATGAAGTAGGGTGCTGGCGCAGGTGATATCATCCGTTGGCGTTATCTAAAACAAAAGAACCAAATTGATTATTGTTCTGTATGTAAGTGGCTATCGCCCACTTCATTTTTTGTTATTATAAACATTAATTATAAGTATATATATCAATATCAATTTAAAAATAGTGAAATACAATTTTTTTTAATAATTCATAATAAGAACAAAAAGATGTTAAAAGATTTTATTTGATTAAAAATTATTTTCTAATAAAAAAGAGAATATTGAAATAAGCTTTCAAAACAGGCTCGGAACACCAGACTACCCCCTTAACTAATTTATTAACTTTACTGCGAAACGACATTGAAAGTATTATTTATTGAAACAGTTGAGTAATGAAACGTAATGAAATGATAACTTATTATTAGAAAATTACGAAATGAAAAATTGATAATTAATATCACATTTACATTTGTTCCAGCACGAAAAAAGAGCAGGCTGGCAATTTCATCAAGTGACAAATGTGGAAACGATTGCAGGACACATGTACCGAATGGCCATGCTTTCCTTTTTAGTCGACTCGAACGAAAACTTAGACAAGACCAAGTAATTAACAAATCACCCTATTTTCTATAAATGAGATAAAATACTCTAAATCATGTTTTAATTTCATACTAATTACAAACAATTTAATAATTAAGAAGAAATTAATCCAATATAATTTTATTTATAACTTACTAAACGCAATACAATAGTATAATTTATTAGATATAATAATATTTAGAGCAGTATTACTAAATATTGAATTTTATTTTAAGAATCATGCAAATGACACTTATCCATGACCTTGCCGAATGTATTGTGGGTGATATCACGCCGCGTGATAATATTTCTCCCGAAGATAAACATCAACTAGAAGATAAAGCAATGGAAGATATTTGCAAACTTCTAGGAGATAAAGGACCGGAAATGCTTGAAATATTCAGGGTAAATATTTTCAAAATATGCCAGTTATTTTATCGTTATTTATATTTAATCCGAATTTTAACGTAACAGAATTTTTAGGTCACCGAATTCATATTTAATAGAATTTTAATTTTGCATAAATCCTTTTAACCAAATTTTCATTTAAAAGAATAAAAATTTAAACGGATACTTTTTCGGCCATTTGCAATTTCGGAGAAATAAATATTCTGCATTTTAAGTTTTCTATCAAATGTCAATTCATACTTCAAATTTTTGTGTTCATTTGAATTTGTATTGATTATAAGTTTAATTAATCAAATATACTAAAATTAAATTAATTTTTTTATTTTACCATTATTATTTTGTATTTTCATTTTGAAATTATTATCTTCAATTTTTAAACATTTTCATTATTTCTGAATTAATATCCTAAACTTTCAAATATAGTATATTTCAATTTTCAATTATGTTGTTCAATATTAATTTCTTTTTATCATTTTCCAATTATTTTCTCTATCTTTTAATTACTTTAATTATTTTTTAATTAATTTCCCAAGTTTTCAGTTATTATCTCAAATTTCGATTATTGTCTTCAATTTTCAACTTTTTAAACAATGTTTCAATTATTTTCTTTTGCTTAAAAATAAATTCTGTAATTTTTCTATTATTTTCTCCAATTTCTAATTATTTTCATTCTTTTTGCATAATTTTCCAAAACTTCAATTATTTATCTGAAATTTTAATTATTTTGATCAGATTACAATTATTTTTAAAAATTTTTAATTATTTCCATCAATTTTCAATTATTTTGTTCAATTTTAAATTATTTTTATCATTTTTTAATTATTTCCTTAAATTCTTAATTATTATTCTCATTTTGTAAAATTATTTTTCAAAACTTAACTATTTTTCTCAAATTTCAGTTATTTTCTTCAATTTTTAATTATTTTAATTTGTTTTCATAATTTACAAAAAATTTTATTAATTATCTTGAGTTTCAATTATTTTTAGCCTTCTTTAATTTTTTTCTTCAATTTTTAATTATTCACATTTTTTAAGTTAATTTCTCAGATTTTTAAGTATTTTTCTCAAATTTCAAGTTTTTTCTATTTTAATTATTTATGTTTATTTATTTCATAGCATTTTATTAATTAGGTTACATGCATGATACATTTGAGCGTTGAAACCGACAAACGGATCGTTTAAAAATTAAATTATTTAATTCAATTTTATGTACCTATATTCTGTATTTTTTGGAATTAATTCTCTTAAATTAAGAATTGTTCTTTTCAATTTTAAATTATGTTTTGTCTTTTTTAGTTTATTTTCTCTAATTTTTAATTATTATTATTTTTTTTTTTTTTTTGCAATGAATTTCTAAAAATTTCAAGTATTTTTCTTAAATTTTGTTTAATTTTCCTTTATTTAAAATGTATTATATAATTTTTTCAATTATTTTCTCAAATTTTAATTATTTTCTTCAATTTTAAACTATTTATATTATTTTCTCAATTTTTAATCATTTTCATTATTTCTGAATTAATTTCCTTATGTTTTAACTATTTATCTCAATTGCAATCTTTGATTTTTGCAATTTACAATTATTTTTTCTAATTTTTCATTACTCTCACTTTTTTAATTTATTTATAAGATTTTGAAGTATCTTTCCCAAATTTCAATTATTTTCTTCATTTTTAAAACACTTCAATGGTTTTTTAAACTACTTTCGACAATTTTAATCGTTTTTATTATATTTTTTCGATTAATTTGCAAATTTTTACATTAATTATTTTTTTAAATATTATATTTGAAATATTTACAATTATTGATAACATAAGGTATAGAAACTAATCGCGCACCAGCGCGCATTTGATCTAGTTAGGTAAAAAAAATTATATTTTTTATACTTTATATAAAACCCTATTCATAATTGTTATATTTAATAATAATTTTTACACTTCACTGACTTATAATTAATTTGTAATAATAATTATTTTGTTATTTATCCATTTTTATTTCAATAAATTGTTTGTTTTTCAAAATAATGAAGAATATTCTCGGTTATATTCTTGAAAATGTAACCGAATTTTAAATTACCGAGAATTTTACAACTCTATTCGTACTAATACAATTTCGGACAAATGAAAATTCTGTCAAATGAATATTTTGGTATTTAAAAATTCAATTAACCTAAAATTCTGTAAAATAAAGAATCTTCTAAATTAAAATTCGTTTAAATTGGAATTCTTTTAAATAAAAATTTGGTTAAAAGGATTTCTGTAAAATGAAAATTCTGTTAAATATGAATTCGGTGACCTAAAAATTCTGTTAGGTCAAAATTCGGATTAATTTATGTTCGATTGAAAAGATATTCGAAAATGTGAAATTTCGACTAAAAGAAGATTCTTCCTAATGAAATTCTATGAAATAAATATTCTTAATAATTAATTTTAGAACTTAATCATATACGTACCTTGAAATTGAACCTAAAAAATAAGAAATTAAACTAATAATTATGTTAATTACAGGAGTATGAAAAACAGGAGTCTGCAGAAGCACAATATGTAAAAGATCTGGATAGGTTGGATCTTTTAATGCAAGCCCTCGAATATGAAAAGCGGGACAATAGACCAGGAGACCTCCAGGAATTCTTTAGCGCAATTAACGGAAAGATTAGACACCCTTTTCTAAACGAGGTGGCGAGTGACATTAACCACGAACGAGATGAACTACTCCGCGATCAGGACAAAAAATAATAAATTTCAATAATACAAACGTCATGTATTTTTAGAAAATTACTTAATAAGCTAAAAATTCTGAAATTTAAAGACATTTTTTACAATTTATTGTTTATAGATTGAGAAAAGTACACGAAGAAGAAAAGTTGTAAGTGCTACAAATACTTTTCTCTAGATATAAATTAAATCTAGGTTTTGAAGTCCAACTTTTAATTCAAAATATCTTGTCTAGATTTAAATGCTTCGATATTAATATATATGGTGTTTATTTTGTCAGTATTAGCAATTGATTTAAAGCTTAAACGGGAAATTCGATAAATTAATGTGTTTACAGATTAAAAAATCAGATTTAAGTTCTTTTAAAAGAGCAAATTGATTTGTTTCTTCAAACTTTGGAAAAAGAAAACACTACTTGGCATTTTAAAGCTGGGTTAATATCTTTTTCAAAAGAGTTTGAATTTAAAATACTTTTTATATATTATTTAAAACTAGATTTAAATGGGTTTTAGATATTTTTTTAAGGTATTTTAAATCTAAATTTAAAAAATGTGTAATCCTTTAATCACAGCAGTTTACGAAAGGTTATAAAAACAGTAAAATTTCCTTCAATCGGATGATTTTAATTCATTAACAATCGATTTTCTAGTAATATTTAATTACAAAAGTAAAAACAGTGTCGTTTTTGAGGTATTTTAAAGACAAATTTTATAATTGCGTCTCATATCATAATTATGTTTTATTGTTATAATTACGATTTGTTATAATTATAATTACGTTAAATACTCTATAATTTATCTTTTTTTTTATAACATATACATATTATTTGATATTACAACTTGAATATAAAGAAGACTACTTTTTATGTTTTTAAAGTTTAAGTTATATATTATTTATTCGAAAATTTGAAGGTACAAAAAAGTGAGCATAGAGTTAGAAACCAAAGATGCTCAAGAAAGCAGATTTTATCCTCGTAGTATAGTATTAGAAATGTTTTAAAAAAGTAAAGGCTTAATTTTATGTCTTTTTATTTATAAATAGATAGCGTTCGATACAAATATGTAATTAAAATGTTAAACAAAATTGAATACAAAAACAATACATAACAGTTTTACAAAATTTCTTTCTGTTTTGATTTCTCGTCAAATAATAAGTTAAATCAACGTCTATTTTGATTGTCAGATCATTAAAATTTAGCTAAAAGAAGGCTAAATTAATTGCAAGGTCACTCAACTGTGGTAAAAACTAGTTTAGAAGCTAAAATTAGGATATTTACGTGTTAAGTGTGCGAAATCGATAAATTTGTTTAAAAGAAGACTGTAGCTGAAAATTCGATTGTTGAAAGATTTGAAAATTAACTCAAGGTTTAGGGAATATTGTTTTTCCTAAAATGTTAATTATATTTTGAAAAGCATGAGAAAAATTAAATAATTAAAAATAGAATTAATTATTAATTAATTACACATAAATTTTGAGAAATTGAATTAAAATCGAATAATACGGTTTTCAGTTCTTTTAATTTAATTTTTTTTTCAAATTGATTATTTTTTAACGATTTTCGCGGTGACTTCATCGACAGACGGTCTGTAGTGAAATAAGAGAGGGGGACCCTAACATTCGTCGTTAGCGTTCACAATATAATCTGTGTTTAGTATTCCGCCGGTTGCGAAGCAACATTACATTATTTGGTCGATAGTATTTTTGCACGTTTCCTAAATTATATTGTTCTGTTAAAACTACATTTCCATGCAACGTGCGAAACTCTCAGCACACTCTAAAAAACACCTTGAAACAAATAATAAAACTCTAAGAAATAGAATATTTACAAAAAATAAATATAAAGGATTTTTAATTTAATTCCTGGTTCGAATTTTATGTCAGAATTTAGTTTAAAATGTTAGTTGAAATTGAAAAAACACCGGCAGAAATTTTAAAGCAGTTTGACAAAAATCAGGACGGTGCTTTGGATTTTGACGAATTTCAAGACCTGTGCAAACAATTATTTGGCGCTGAAGACATTGAGGAAAATGAAAGTAGAGTTCGCAGTATTTTTGAAATTTTGGACATTAACAAAGATGGATTATTGAATAAAGAAGAGTGGGAAAGGTAAATTTGAGATATTTAAAATAAAAATAAATATTTGTAATTTAAGTTTTTTGTGTTGGTAATTGTTTACTTTTTATTCATTTATTTATTGTTTACAGGTGTTACAATGAATGGCTAAAAGTGGTTTTAAACCCAGTCAGTGTTTTAGTGGTTGTAGATGTACAAAATGATTTTATTTCCGGAAACTTAGCTCTTTCAAAATGTGGTCAGGGTGAGGATGGACTAGAAGTAGTAGAACCAATTAATCGACTTATTAAAGAAGATATTTGGAAGAAAATTATTTATACTTTGGATTGGCATCCGGAAAATCATATCGGCTTTTTTGAAAATTTACACCTGAGGAAACTTCATCCTGAATCAAAGGTAAAAAATTATATTTTTTTCATTTTTAATTGTAGTCGAATTTTCAAATTCATGCCCACTACTCCCAAATTAGCTACATATTTTCTAACAATTTGTTTAATAATATTGTTTAAAATTATTCTTAAAATAAAATAAGTTTTATAATCATATTTATCTAACTATTTATATTATCTATTTATTTATATAACTACTCCCAAATTAGCTACATATTTTCTAACAATTTGTTAAATAATTTTGTTTAAAATTATTCTTAAAATAATATACGTTTTATAATCCTCTTTATCTCACTTTTAAGATAACTTTATTGTCAATAAAAATAACTTATTGGCAATTATTTTGAAATTTTTTTCCTTAACGATATCAGATATTGCATTTGTCCCAAAAATATGTTGAAAATATATTTAAACGAATCAATCATTTCGTTTTTTTATTAATATGATTTCAAAATCTCAGTAGAATTTTAATAAAAGGAGAAAAAAGTTACAAAACTCTTCTAATTAATAAAAAAAAAAAATATCGTTTTTTTACTGTTGTCCTTAAATACTACAATTTTTTAAATTTTATTATCAAGAATTGTTTGAAATGAATATTCAACAGTTGAGAATTTTTTTAATTTTTGATAAGAGTAGAATAACTTTCAAGTGAGTCAATTTGCAGGAAAAAATTTCATTTTCATATTCTAGCAAGTTATTATAATTAAGTGTAAAATTGTGTTTATAGGAGGAATAATTTTTGTTTTTTATAAAACTTATTTTTTAATTTTAAGTTACAAAAATCCAAAGATACTAATTTTCAATTACAATTTTTATTAATTTTATTAGAATTTTCATTAACTTATCTAAAATTTGGATTAAATAAAATCCTTTTTGAAATTAAATTACTGTAAAATAAAGTAATGATTGAAATACGTTCTAACTTTTTAGGTGACAAAAGAAAAGGCGCAGCTTTTCGATTCTGTATTATTCCTGGAGCCTAAACTTGAACAAAGATTGTGGCCAACTCATTGTATAATGGACAGTTGGGGAGCTCAATTACATGAAAATTTGTATATAACTTCAGATTCTGAAAAGGTAAAAAAAAAACTAAATAGCAAACTATTGCGACTAATAGATTGAAACATCAATTTACTTGATTCTTTTTTGACAGCATGAGTAAATCTAAATTAGTCGAGAAACAATAAAATTTACCAAATAACTTGCTTACATAAAAAACTTGCTATATTGTACAAAAAGTAATTCACGGTATTACATAATCATTGTATTTTTATGTTGATTCATCTGTTCAAATTTGATCTGTTTTATTTTGGGAACTGTTAAGTTTTTAAATTTTTTTATTTTTACATTAAATTTCTCTCAGGATTTTAATTTTACTTTTTCTTAGATTATGAATTTTAAATTAGTAAACGATACTCGTTTGATAATATTAATAAAAGTAATTAATTTAATATTTTAATCTTTATAAAATTTAAAAAATTCTGCTGAGATAGATGATCAAAATATCTACAATTTACAAATTTTTGGTATGAAGAAATCAAAAAATAGTATTAAATTTGTATATTAAGCTTTAAGCCATTATAATTTTAATAAATTCCAATCGTTAATTAACTCGTATTCCAATTTGTTCCAATTTTTAAATTGCAATTAATTCAAATTTAAATGCATATTAATTATTGCAAAATAATTAAATAATATTATTAATTATTTTCCACATTCACAATAATCATTTTTTAATTTTTACTATATTTCTAAGAAATTTCACTTTTTCGAACCTGTTTAATTTTTATTTTTTTACTTTTTAATTTGACAAAATTTTAAGATTTTTTCTCCTTTTACTTTTGATATTTATTTTTTTGTATTTGTCTTTTTATTTTAAAATTTTGTTTAATTTTTTTCTTTTTATGCAAAATGTTTAATATTATCTTACACAATTTTGCTATTATAACATTCACTATACTTTTTATTTCTTTAAATTTCATCATTATTTCCATATTTTTAAAAACAAAAACGCTAATTTTTTTGTAAATTTATTCAATTTGTTTTTACATCTTGTCTATTTTTTGCGAAATTTTTTGCAAACTTACTAATTCTTCCATAAAATTTTTAGATTTTCTTTATTTTTTTTTAAATTTATTGTTGAACTTGTTTTAAGATAATATTATAAAAAAAAATTTTGTTGAATTTGGTTAAACTTTTATATTTTTACAGGATTTTTAAATTTCTTTTGTGAACTTTTTACTTATCTTGATACATACTTTTTTATTTTATTTTTATTAATTCTAATTTTTAAGTAGATTCTAACCAAATTTTATTATTTTTTTTACAGTTTGTTAGATTAGAGGAAAAAAACATTTCTCCATTTTCTTTCTATTTATTTAATTTTCTTGATGTTTCACTATTTTTTTTGGTCCTTCCTTGCGTTTTAATTAATTCTTTAATTTTTGTAATAATTTTTACATTTCTTAGAAACATTTTTCCTTCTTTTAAATTGTTTAGTTTTTATCTTATAAATACGAATTTTTGAAAAAATTTATTTGATGTTTCTATATCTACATTTTTTAAATTTCTCAATTTTCTACTTTTTTGAAAACTTTTATTCTTTTATTTTATATTATGTAAATTTAATCTTGTACTAAATATTCTTAATTTAACATCGTTCTTCTATTTCACAGAATTTCTTTTCTTTCTAAATATTCCAAAATTGTATTCATTCTTTTTTTATTCAATTTGTAAAATAATTCTCTAATTTTTTTAATTTTAAAATTTTGTTCTCTTTAGTAATATATTTTAACGTTTTTTTTTTTAATTTTCTTTTTACTGATTAAATTTTAGTAAAATCAATTTTTGATTTAAATAGAAAAAATCGTATTTTTTTTAAAAAAAAATATGATTTTTATCAGCTCTGCTTTGAAGAATAAAGCAAAATTTTATTTTATTTTAGGGAAATTTGTAAATTGAGTTTTGTAGCCACCCTGGATTAGGATATATTTTTTCTTTTTTTTTCCTTTCATAAAGTTAAATAATATTATTCTTTTGTGTATATAACAATATTAATAACACTTATTTTATATTGCAGGTTAAAAAAGGTCAAAATCCGGATATGGAGAGTTACTCAGCTTTCTTCGATAACAACTCGGAGAATTCTACAGAACTATTAGATATTCTTCGTAAGTATGATGTCACCGATGTGTACGTATGTGGTTTAGCATACGACGTTTGTGTTCGAGCAACTTGCCTGGACGGTCTAAAATTAGGGTACCGATTAGCTATTATCGAAGATTGTTGTAGAGCAGTTAATCGAGATGACATTTCCAAAGTTCGCAGAGAAATATCCGAAAATGGAGGACTAGTTTCAGAAAGCAAACACGTCCTATCCCTCGTTAAAAACGAAAAAAGAAGCTTAATAATGGCTCATCAGGGTGCTTCTGTCTTGAAGAAAAAATGGTCCGAGCAAGGATTAATCAAATCCAGTTGTGAAAAATAATTTTTTCACGTTTTTTTTGTTTTTCAGAAACGCTTGTACTTATTAATAGAAAAATTAACTAATACAATTATTCATACGAGAAGGAAACTGTATCTATAATTAGATGCAAAATTGGTACTTAAATGTCACAATATACGCATTTTAAAAAGAATTCAAAAATTTAAACTATATAATTATTATATTTTAATAACAAGGATATAACCATAAAAAAGTGATTTAAAAAGAAATTAAAAAATCAAAATATAGTATTTATTTGTATATACAAAATTGGGAAGTGACTTAATTTTTCTACAATTTACATATATTTTTACGTGAAATTATACCTAATCTTAAGAATGTGATATAAATTACATATTTACACATAATACGTGTATTTTTACGATTTCAAATAATCTTACAATGATTGAAGATCTTAAAATAAATAGGAATTTTTAAATGACGAGATGATTTGGCAGAATAAATAATATTGATGAATAACTCAATCAAAATAAGTACCAAGCTCTTTTTCAATTAACTAATTTTAATAATGTTCTTTTTCAATTAATTAATGTTTATCATGTAGTAAAGAACGAGACGTACGATCAATCTTATTAGCTGATTCATCGTCTTTTGCGAGCTCACAAATATATCGTTGCCTTGAACCACAGTCTTCGCCTTTGTAGGAATAAATTCTAGACGCTGGATTAAAGTCCAATTTTAAACACCTAGTGATAAAAAGTATTGTTGAATTTTACCTTCAATTTTCACAAGTTAATAAACTCTGCAAGTCTCTGTTTAAAAGAATTTTTTTAAACTTACCTCCCGTCACCGAAAACCGTCTGTTTCGTATCCTGATAAACTGGTCTCGCACTTGCCGCCCAAATCCACAAAAGTCCTGGATTTAGTCCTCCCGTCCAAAAATTCTTTCCTCGGAATTTTTTGTCGGTTTGAAGAAAAGCCACGATGTCTTGATTTTCTTCAACATTTCTGAATTCCACCAAATTTCCACCCATTCCTCGACACAAACTCGCTGAAGATTTCCAGTCGAATTCTCGATTACTGAAGTAGTAGCAATTTTTACCAACTCTGGTATAATTTTGCGGACATGGCACTAGATTTTAAAAATTATATTATAATAACTAAATCCTAATTTTATATTTTTATTTGTTTATTTTAATACGAACCTATTTCTTTCTTTGGATTATTATTGTTTCCAGATACAACGTAATAAAGAAGTTCTTCCGCTCTTCTGAGACGTTTCTCCAAATAATCCACTCTGTAAACTAATTTTTCAATGGCACCTGAAAAAGATTTAAAATTCTTTTTTTTAGTATGCTTATTTTTTTAAGGAGCAATCTGACAAATAATGGGAAAAAAGTTAGTCCAACTCAGTACTGCCAGTGACTCACTTTAACTCACTTTTTTTTTAAATCGCTCACTATTACTCACTTAAAAAAAACTCACTTTTCTTCTTTTTTTAATAAAATGTATGTTCCAGCTGCTATTCCAATTACATATTCAATTATTTTTGTCATTTTTAAAGTACCTTTTGCAACTTTAAAGTATTTTTGTCAATTTTCAAATATTTATGCGATTTTGAATTTAATTTTTTCAATATCAATTGAAATATCAATTTCAGTTTCTTCAGTCTTTAAATTATTGTCATTTATATTTAAATTGATTACACAAGTTTCCATTTATTTCTGTCATTTATCAATTATTTTCTTAAAATTTCAATTATGTTTTTCAATCTTTAAATTATTGTCAGAAATATTTAATTTTTCTACACAAATTGCAATTTACTTTTGTAATTTTTCAATTATTTTCTTCAAATTTCAATTACTTTTAAAAAAAAACCTTTACAATTTGCTCCTTATAGATCAAAAATCCTTTTCTCAAATATTATCAATGAAGAGCAATCAACTTACTTTTTCTTCAATTACTTTTGTCATTATTCGAGTATTTTTGTCATTTACGGATTAATTCAATTTTATTTTATTCAATTTTTTTTTATTGTCATGAATTTTTAAATTTCTTACACCAGTTTTCAATTATTTCCTTCAAATGTCAATCATTTTCTTCATTCTTTTTATTATTGTCATAAATTTATCAATTGCTTACACTTTTTTCAATTATTTTCTACGAATTTCAATTATTTTCTTCAAACTTTTATTATAAAATTAAAAATTCTTCATATTTAAATTTTGTTGCCACTTTTGAATAATTCTCTTCAAATTTCATTTTTTTTCTTTAAACTTAAATTAATTTTTTCAGATTTCAATTATTTTTCTCAAACTTCTAACACTTTTTAAATTTTTCAATTACATATTGTCATTAATTTTTAATTTTTATACCAGCTTCCAACTTATGTCATTATTCCAATAAAACTTGAATGACTTCATTGACAAAAATCGTTTTTTGCCAAAAAAATTTTTCATGCTAAAAATATAACTTAATGAATACAAAAATCAAATTCCTTATCACAAAAAAGAAGGAAATGGACATAATTACTATCATTTTTTTTAATGTTTCAACTATTATCTAAAAAGTTTAATTTTTACACCAGTTTTTAATCATTTATGTCATTATTCAATTAGTTTATTCACATTTTAATTATATTTCTCATTTTTAATTAATTTTTTCCAAATTTCAGTTATTTTTTACATTTTTATATTATTTTTTTCAACTATTATCTATAAAGTTTAATTTTTACACCAGCTTTTAGTTATTTATGTCATTATTCAATTAGTTTATTCACATTTTAATTATTTCGTCAATTTTCAAAGTATTGTCTTCCAAATTTAAATTTTTTACACCAGTTGTCAATTATTTTTGTCATTTCTTTTTTTTTCACTATTCAAATATTTTTTAAACATTTTGGATTTATTTTCTTTAAATGTAATTTTCTTCAATCTTTTTATTATTATCATGAATTTATTAACTTTTACACCAGATTTCAATTATTTGGGTCATTATTCAATTAGTTTCTTCACATTTTATTTATATCCTAATTTTTCAATTACATATTGTATACAATTTTTCAATTAATGTATTAAATTTTTTATTTTTTACTCCATTTTTGAATTATATTTCTCATTTTTTATTAATTTTTCTCCAAATTTCAGTAATTTTGACACTTTTTAATTATTTTCTTCAAGTTTCAATTATTTTCTTGAAACTTCTATTATTTTTGTCAATTTTTTAACTATTATCTAAAAAGTTTAATTTTTACACCAGCTTTCAATTATTATTTATATCATTATTCAATTAGTTTCTTCACATTTTAATTATTTCGTCAATATCTCAATTATTGTATTCAAAATTTTAATTTTTACACCAATTTTAAATTTATTTTCAAATTTTGATTATTTTTGTCATTTTTCAATTATTAAATGGAATTCTTTAATTATTTTCTTGTAATTTCAATTATTTTTAAAATTTTTCTATTATTTTCTTCAAATTGCAATTACTTTGTTTTAATTTTTCAATTTTTGTCTTCATTTCTTGATTTTAATTAATTTTTCAATTATAATTTTGTCATTTAAAATTTTTTTTTCCAAATTTGAATTATTTTCTTCATATTTCAATTATACATTAATTATTACATTAATATCAATAATATCAAACTCATTATTGCTTGCTCACTGTTTTCACTTAAAAACTGACTATTTACTTAATTTTTTCACTTAAAAACTCACTTTTTTTATTATTTTCAATCTGCAAGTCCGCTGGCAGCCCGGCTAATTCTATATTTTCGTATATTATTAATTTAAAAATTATCTAAATTTTAAAAGCCTCATGGTGGAAAGGTAGACAATATCATTTTTAACATTTTGTTCAATTCAAAGTTGAATTTGAATAAAAATTACAATTTCCTGTTTATTTTGTCAAAGTTGAGGCTAGTTTATCTAAATAATTTCCTTCATAGAAAATTGTAATTTTTATTCAAATATAACTTTCAATTGATGAAAATGTTAAAAATACTATTCCACCAAAATGCTTTTAGAAGATAGTTTTTTTTTGTATTTAAATGAAAATATAGAATTTGACTAACTTTCTTCCGATTTCTTGTAAGTTTAAATTTCATTTAATCATAAATTATTTAAGTATTGAAATATTTCTGAAGAAATATTTCATTCTTTACCTAAAAGATAAAGATCTGTTTCAGAAACATCACGCTTATTTGGACTTGTGGGTTTCGAAGATACCATTAACGTTTTATCTCCGAATTTCATTACCCTGGAACCTCTTGCATTTAAATTTCCTTTTTCACATGCGACCCAATTCTCTAATAACTCGCTCCAAGGTCCTAACTGAATTTGTTCTAAATGTGTAGAATCACTGTCTCGTATTGAAACTATCGATGATATGTTTGAAGCTAGATTAAACATAAAAAATAATTATTTGCAAACATTTTTTTAAATGCAATAATTCCCTTGGGTTATTTTTTTCTGTACTTACCACCAGTATTTGTAAAAAATAATGTCGATATTGTTATTAGAAGTTTTAAAAAATCCATTTTTGCATTGCCAATCTGGAAAAAACGTAATAACTTTTAGTTCTTATTTATTTATTTTTTTTAATTCAAAACTAATTTTTAAATAAAAAAAATGTAAAAAAAGTAGAAAAATGATCAAATTCTTTAAAAATAAAAAATAAGGAAATTTAAAATTTTGGAAAGAAAGAACGAGAAAAGCTAAAAAAAATCAAAGAATTTTTTTCTAATTTAGCAAAAAAAGGCAAGATTGAAAATGTGTTAAGAAAATAAGAAATATGAAAAAGAAAGTTAATTTCGAGAAATGAAAACAATTTTCAAGAAAGAGAAAAATTATGATAAGATTAGAAAATTTATTAGAAGTTCGAATATAATTGAAAATTTTAGATGATTCTATACGAATTCCCGATTTTTTCAAACTATATTAATTTCCCGGATCTACTAGACACCTTGTGATTATTTAATTATTAATTATGATCAAAATAAATTAATTAATTTATTAATTAATTAATTAATTAATTTTTCTGCACCTTGCAGATGCCTCAGATTTTATTTGCCTTTTTACGTATCCTCACATAGAACAAATTATGGCTACAATTCAGTATTTTCCAGATTTAGCAGGGAAGCTAATCTGGTAACTGATAAAATTGAATTATTTGATTGTAAATTGAGCATTTTCATTTCAAATTTAAGGCGTTTTTTGTTTAATTAAAACTAGAATGAATGATCATGCATGAGTGATTTTGTTTATATTGTATAGCTATTCGAAGCGGATTTTCACTCTTTTTTTTTTTTTGTATAATGGGCATCTATTGTCGCCCGTATATGATTTCTAAATAAAAATAAATAAAATTAAAACCTTTGCTAAATAACTAAATATTTGACAATTTAAAAAATAGTTTCTTAATTTAAGTGGATTAATTCATTTGCAATTAATTTCAAACATTCGAACATAATTATTAACAAAAAAAATATTTTGTCCTTGAATTTTCAAAAATTTGTTTTTAGATTTATCATTAAATAAACTTGTAAACTAGTAATTTTAATATATTTGTAAATTCAATTTTAAAAGACGAGAAATTTTTGATTCTAAAAACTTTCTCTTGGGAATTCCGAATGTCGCAAGAGTATGTTAAATGTATATTTGCGGTAGTTCCCGTTTAATATTCAATAACATGCTGGTAGATACAATCAGCGCGCAACTAATGTATGAAAATACGGAAAATGTGCTTTTTAATCTTTCTTTTTACTTCCGCATAAGGATAATTTAAATTTCTCAAAATTTACATTCTTTTTGTTTATTATTTTACACTCACAGTAAGAAAAAACCTTATTTCTTTTTTCTAAGATCGTTTCATATTTTTTAAATACATTAATTTTAATACTTTTGTAATAAAATTATTTTTTGTATAATTTTCACTTTTGTTCTGCCATTTTTGATTGATTGTAAAACTAAAAAAAATCTCGTGAAGAATTTTAGGCAATTTTTTTAAACTTTATTTATAGTTTCGTAAATTGCAAATTTAACGCAAAATTATGAATTAATTACAATAATATTAAATAATAGAAAAGTACTTACCCTCTTGAAAAAGTTTCAAATTTTTTTTTTTTTTATAAACACTTAACTGATTAATTAAAATGTTTAACAATTTAACAAAATAAAGAATTTCAAGGTCAATTAAAAATAAACGAACGAATTGGAAGATAAAAAAAAATTAAAATAAAAATCGAAATTAAAAAATCACTAATATAAACACTGAGGTTCTTTTTTATGAATGAAAGAATACCTTTGAATGAGACTCGGTGGCCTAGGTTCGAAGGCACTTAAAAGACTAGTGTAGAAGTGACAAGGATGAACCGATGTTGATCCGGACTTCTGTGGGTCACTTTCACCCCACTATGGAATCAGTTACTTTCTTCAACGAACGCGTTTCAATGATTCTGAGGTTGGAGTAAACTAATTTTATCATACCTACAATTTAGAATTCAGCCCTTTTGAAAATGCAATCAATGTTCCCGGAAATCGATTTGTGCAAATTATGTATTTTTGAACAAGACGCCTGCCAACTATTAACCCACTAACCCGATTTTCAAGACATGCTTCATCAAAAAAGGTATTACAGTTCTCTTTCCAACAAGTTAATCATTTCTTAGACTTTAAAATGAATTCCTAATCTGTAACAATATTTTGTTTTAAACTGACGGCAGTCAATTTTGTAAACCTATTGCTTGAAAAAAAAAAAAATTAACATAATCGCAACTTTTTACATACACTTTTTAACATTAAAGAAACATAAAACTCGACTAATATTGACTATAAATTCGCTTTTATTATCAATAAAATTGCATTTCATCAAGATTTTTTAATAATTGGTTATAAATGTGAATGTTTAACGTTGAATTCAATAAAACACGTAACAAATTCTTTGTATAAAAATTCTACTAAAAAACAATTCAGAGCAAAAAATAATATCTTTGTTTAAAGTATAAAACTTATCTGTAAATCCTATTTTTGTATTTTACAGTCTATGTAATATAATCGCTGATCAATTACAGAGATTTTGAGACGGTAACTAAATTTAATTTACCTAAACGAGAAAAAATCGTACAATACTTATTCTAGATCGTATTTGGCTCTTATTTCTATAAAAATTCTCTTTTATTTTCAAAAGTACACTGTGAGATTGAGCTGTTCGTTTCCAACTTGACTGCTTCCGGCTCGAGTTTCCGCGTCAACATCCACACTGTCCATTGTCTATTGAAAATTATTATTATTATTATTCTGATGTGCAATATAAATTGAAATAAATTGTAAAGCAAATAGTTTAAATATCATAATGATTATATATTATAAAAAATTGACAGTTGAAAATAAAATTCGAAAAACGGCTAAATAATTACAGAATTGAAAAGAATAGTTTAAAAAATTAAACAATAAATATTAAATTGAAACAAAATAGTTAAAAAATTACAAGAATAACTAATAGAAATAATTGCAAATTGAACAACTGGAATTAAAATCGAAAAAAATAATTGAAATTAAAGAAAATAATAAAAAATTGAGGAAATAAATTGAAAATTTAAGAATTAAATTAAAATTTGAAAAAGTAATTGATAATTGAAAACAAAATTGCAAAATGACGAAAATATTTTACAATTGAAAACAAAATTTAAAAAATGGCTAGATTAATACGCAATCGAACAACATAATTAAAAAAATCAAAGAATAATTATAAAATTTTAAGATAATAATTTAAAATTGAAAAAATTGTAGGAAATAATTGAAAATTGACGAAAATAATTAATAATTGAGGGAAATAGTTGAAAAATGACAAGATTAATTGAACAATTGAAGAAAATGTGTGAAAAATGACGGAGAATTGAAAATAAAATTCGAAAAAGGACTAAATTAATAGACAACTGAAAAGAAATAATTGAAAAAATTAAACAAGAAATATTAAATTTAAAGAAAATAATTGCAAATTGAAAAATTAAGTAAATTATAGGAATAATTGTTAGAAATAACTGTACATTTAACAACTGAATTGAAAATCGAAAAAATAATTGAAAATTCAAGAAATCAATTAAAAATAGAAGAATGGAATTGTAATTTAAAGAATATGTTTAAAAATTTTAAAAAGTAATTGAAAAAAGCCAATAATTAAAGAATATTGGAGAAAACAATTGAAAACTGAAGAATGGAATTGAAAATTGAAGAAAATACTTGAAAATTAAACAAATAAATTAAAGATTATAGAATTAAATTGAAGTTTTAAGAAAATAGTTGACAATTGAAAGAAACATTACAAAATGACGAAAATAATTAACTATTAACAAAAAATAATTAACAATTGAAAAATAAATTTAAAAAATGGTGAGAATAATCGGCATTCGATTTTTTTTTAAATTAATGAATAATCATAAAATTGAAGGAAAATAATAAATTGTCAATTGAAAACTGATGAAAATTATAGGAAAAATGTAGCAAATAAATGAAAATTGAAGAAATCAATTGAAAATTAAAGAATTGTATTGCAATTTCAAGAAAACAATTAATAATTGAGAAAATGCGAGAATTGTTGAATATTGAATAAAATAATTGAAAAACTAAGAATGGAATTGAAAGTTAAACAAATAAATTTAAGATTATAAAATTAAATTCAAGTTTTAAGAAAATAGTTGATAATTGAAGGAAAAATTACAAAATGACGAAAAATTTTCTGTAAGAAAATAATCGAAAATTGAAAAATGAAATTTAAATTTGAAGAAAATAACTGAGAATTGAAGAGAATAGTTCTAGAATTGAATAATTGAATTGAAATTTTAAGACAATTTTTATGAGTGAAAAAAAAATTGAAAAAATACGAGAATTATTGAATATTGAGAGATTAATTAAAAATCGATAAAAATAATTAAAAATAAAAGAAAATATTTGCGAATTGAAGAAAACAATTAAAAATTGAAGAAATAAATAGGAAATTAAAGAATTAAATGAAAATTTTAAGAAAATAATTTATAACTAAAAGAAGAATTATAATATGACGAAAATAGTTAGTTATTAAAAAAAAGAATTACCAATTGAAAAATAAATTTGAAAAATGGTGAGAATAATCGGCATTCGAAAAACTTTTTTTTTAAATTAATGAATAATCATAAAATTGAAGGAGAATAATAAAATGTCAATTGAAAACTGATGAAAATTATGGGGAAAAATGTAGAAAATAAATGAAAATTGAATAAATTAATTGGAAATTGAAGAATTGTATTGAAATTTCAGGAAAATAATTGACAATTGAGATAATACGAGAATTATTGAATATTGAATAAAATAATTGAAAAACGAAGAAAGCAATTAAAATTTGAAGAAAGTAATCGAGAATTGAAGAAAATAATTAAAAATTAAACAGACAAATTGAAGATATTAGAATTATATTGAAATTTTAAGAAAATAGTTGATAATTAAAAGAAAAATTACAAAATGACGAAAATAATTAAATATTAAAGAAAATAATTGACAATCGAAAGAAAAATTCGAAAACTGGCGAGGATAATTGACAACAAAATAATTAAAGAAAATTAAAGCATAATTTTAAAATTTGAAGAGAATAATTGTATATTGAAAACTGTTGAAAATTATAGAAAAAATTATAGAACTATTAATTAATGATAATTAAAATTATTTGAACTGATATTTATAAATATTAATTTTAATCAATTTAAATGCATGTTTTGAAAAATATCTGATTCAAATAAAAAAATATCTATGTGCTAAACTTTCAGATGTGGACAGAATGAAAGAATGAATGAATCATTAATACAGATTTTAGAAAAGTGAAAGTACCCTGTCATCGTCATCCCAAGATAATTTTTTCACTCTCTGCGAAATAGATCCGGCAGGCCAGGCAGGGATCAATGAATCTGGAGGGTCCGCAGAGTAATTCGAAGAATTTTGCGAGCCAGCATCTAAATTTGCATTGGTTCTAGCACTCAAATCGTTCATGTTTTGAACTAATCCGCCAACATTTGGAATATTTGACGTGGCCGATAAAACTGGTGGACTTGGAGCTGGAGCCACTTTATGTCTCGAATAAAGAGGCATTTGTCTCGCTGATATCACACCTACAAAAATACGTTTCATCAAAATTTAATTTCATTTATTTAAAGTATTTTTTAAAAACAAAAAAAATTTTGCACTCATGAAAGAAATAAAATTAAGAAAAATAATCTCCAAAAAGTACTCTTAAACAGAGTGTCTACAAAAATCACTCTTAAACTTAAAAGTATTGGAAAATAGTCCAGTACACTCTAAAACATTAAAGATTTAGAAATGTTAAAATTAAGATTACCTAGAATCCTTGTAATATCTGCGAATTTGGAAATTAAATTTAACAGAATGTAATCTATTAGTTAAAGAGAAGCATTTAAATATTGATTGGTCGGAATTGAAATTAAATTGAATTAAATTTTGATAGAATTGTACCAACTTTTTAGGGTTGCACTGAAGGGAGAATCGTCATCTCCAAATACAGGATTGTCTATATCGTTGTTTTGACGATGATTTTCTCTAGGATTATCTAAAGTATCGTGAAGAATACTGGCCCCCAAAATTTGTGGCGTGGGGCTCAAGGCAGAAGGTACTGGAGATTTTTCTCTGTATCCTGTTCCCATAGAACTCACGGAATCACCTTCTTTCGGCCTCTTACTGCAATTAAATAATTAATAATTTTACTATTTGATATTAATTTTTAAAATATTTTGTTAGTCTCTCAATTCGCAGTATCTACAAAAATAATAATTACCTCACTTTCGTTATTTTTATATACTTTTTTTTTATATCGTTATTTTCTTTTTTATTTACTTTTTATAATTATTATATTAGAATCTATTCTTGATTTAATAAAATATGTACTTACTTTTTATAAATATACATAATTAAAATCAAAATAACTACTCCAAGTAGTCCCAAAACTCCTCCAAAAACTGCCACCAAAAGTATGCTGCTGCTTAGCCATGCAGGTGATGCTCGAGCTGCAATTGGTACTATTCCATTATTAGGAAGATGAACAATTACAGGGATCATACTTGTCCTAAAAATAAAAAATCTAATTAATTAAAATTGAATTAAATATCAAAAATTAGTTTTTAAAAACCTCAGCGAATCTCTTTTATTCTTTTCTTAATCTGATTGTAGTTTGATTCAAAATAAACTATTTAACCGTGAAATTTTTATCATATAAAGCAAATTTAAATTCAGTTAGGTTTCTCTTCTAAGAAATGAAGAAACATTTTTAAACGATAGTAAAAGAAATAAAAACCTCGCAGGTCTTCCTGTGTCAGAAGCAACAGCCACAAGTCGAGCCAGAGTTCCATTGAAAGATTCTGTATTTCTTAAAATTAGTTCTCCATTATCTCGAATCTCAAAAGATCTGTAATATTTATAAAAATTGTTAGAAGATAAAAATAAATTTGTCAATGATCGTAAAGATAAAGTAAAATAATTTTGATTTTTGTAAAAATAAAATTAGATAATTATTGGGACTTAAATAATTGTAAAAGAGTTTACCTTGCATCTGGACCTCTTAATGAGAGAGAAACTCGATCTCCTCGATCTCCATCTGCAGCTTCTAATCTGCCTAATAAAAAAAAATTCAAAAGATTTTAGACAATTATTTTAATTATAGAATCATCTTAATTTAGTTTTAAAGTTGTTTATTTATAAATAAATACAGTATAAAATATATGCTCAAAGTAAATATAAAATTATAAATCCTTACCGACTATAGAACCTTCTCTCATAGTACGAGGATGAAATTCGTATCTTGGATGTCGAAATCTAGGATCCCATTCATTCACATCTTCAATTGATATATTTACTCTCGCAGTATCATTCTAGAAAAATCAAAATGAGCTTACTTAAAAGAACAGAAATATCTAGATATTTTTAAAAATAGTTAGTAGTTGATTTAATACAAAATAAAATAAAATAAAAAAGAAAATTTCAAAAAGAAAATTATTATATGATATAAATACGAAACAAATTTGAATGTACGTACATGCTGCCCGTCAGTAACATGAACAAGAAATGTATGTTGAATTCTCTTTTCATAATCCAAGGTTCCTTTCAAGATTAATTCGCCAGAATTAGTTACGGAGAACCTCTCTAAATCTTCGACAGCTCCAACAAGCCAGAACCTTAAATTCTTTTCAAATAATTTAATTTTACTATTATCTGTGAAAAGTACAATTTAAAAATATTTTAATCAACAATTCTAATTCTTAACTTACAATATCAATTTTATTAACTCCTGCAGTGAGAATTATACTTCCTGGTGGCGTGTTTTCTGGAATATTTGCCTGATAGTCTTTTAAAACAAATCTCACAGGGAGTCGACCTCCTGAGTAAAAATTAGAATTATTAATAATTAATATAAAAATACGAAAGCAATTGTAGAAAATCAAAAATAACTAAATTATCGTACCTGCAGTCGGAATCGCTCCATATCCTCCTTCTCGAGAAACAATTACAGTTGCCAAAGCATATCTATCTGGATTATCCAATTGTGTTGCCTGTAAAAAATTTTTTTTTCTAAAATCGTATTTTATAAGAAAAATGTTTATACTAAGTAAATAATTTAGTAATTAATCAAAAAGAGGTTTGTAATATAAAAAAATACTATTGCAAAAATGAGAAAGGATTCAGGGCTGTCGGTGACTCACTTTTACACAATGTTTTTTAAAATCGCCTACTATTATTCACTTTTTTTCAAAAGAACTCACTTTTCACACTTTTTTAGTAAAAAAATTATTTTCAATTATTTTTGTCATTTTTAAAACGTACTTTTGTCAACTTTAAAGTATTTTTGTCAATTTTCAAATATTTACACGATTTCGAAATTAATTTTTGTCAAATATCAATTTCATTTTTTTTAGTCTTTAAATTATTGTCATATATATTTAAATTTATTACACAAGTTTTCATTTATTTATTCATTCATTTATTCATTTATTTTCTTAAAATTTCAATTATGTTCTACAACCTTTAAAGTATTGTTAGGAATATTTATACTCGTTATATTTTAAATTTAATTATTATTTTAACGGGTTCTTTACACCCGTATATTATACATTAAATAAATACATAAATAAATTTAATTTTTCTACACAAGTTTCAATTTACTTTTGTGAATTTTCAATTATTTTTTGTCATATCAAATATTTTTGTCATTTTCCAATTATTTTCTTCATATTTATATTATTTTTGCAATTTTAGAATTATTTTTCACAATTTTTAATTATTTTATTCGATTTTTTTTGTCATGAATTTTTAAATTTCTTACACCAGTTTTCAATTATTTTCTTCAAATTTCAAACATTTTCTTCATTTTTTTTATTATTGACACGATTTTATTAATTGTTTACACTTTTTTCAATTATTTTCTACAAATTACAATTATTTTCTACAAACTTTAATTACTTTCTTAATATTTAAATTACTTTTTCCATCTTTGAATTTTCCTCTTGAAATTTCAATTATTCTCTTCAACCTTTAATTAATTTCTTCAACTTTCAATTATTTTCTTGAAACTTCTAATATTCGTTTTCAATTTTTTAATTATTGTTTATAAATTTTTTATTTTTACATCAGCTTCATTTATTTATGTCATTATTCAATTAGTTTCTTCACATTTCAATTGTTTTGTCAATTTTTCATGTATTATCTTCAAATTTTAAATTTTTTACACTAATTTTCAATTATTTTGATCATTTCTCAATTATTTTTTTAACTATTCAAATATTTTTGACGTTTTGGAATTATTTTCTTTAATCTTTTTTTATTGTCATGAATTTATTAACTTTAACACCAGTTTTCAATTATTTATGTCATTATTCAATTAGTTTCTTCACATTTTAATTATACCTTTAATGTTTCAATTATTGTATTAATTTTTTCATTGTTTATCCTATTTTTAAATTATATTTCTCATTTTTCATTAACTTTTTCAAAATTTCGGTAATTTTTGTTATTTTTAAGTGATTTTTACATATATAAATTTTTTTTTTTACTTTTTTAAATTATTTTCTTGAAACTTCTATTAGTTTTTTTCAATTTTTCAACTATTGTCTAAAAAGTTTAAATTTTACTCCAGCTATTATATATTTATGTCATTATTTAATTAGTTTATTCACATTTTAATTATTTCGTCAATTTTTCAAGTATTGTCTTCAAATTTTTTTTTACAACAGTTATCAATTATTTTTGTTACTATTCAAGTATTTTTGTCATTTTTCTATTATTTTTACCATATTTCTATTATTTCTGCTATTTTAGAATTATTTTCTACAAATTTCAATTATTTTATTCACTGTTTTTTACGGTCATGAATTTTTAAATTTTTTACGCCAGTTTTGAATTATTCTCTTGAAATTTCAATTATTTTCTTCAAACTTCAATTATTTTCTTTAAACTTCTAATATTTTTTTCAATTTTTTAATTATTGTTTATCAATTTTTTATTTTTACATCAGCTTTTATTTATTTATGTCATTATTCAATTAGTTTCTTTACATTTTAATTGTTTCGTCAATTTTTCAATTAGGTAACATCTTTAAATTTTTAATACTTTACATCAGTTATCAATTATTTTTAACTTTTCTCAATTGTTTTTTTCACTATTCAAATTTTTTTTACAATTTGGAATTATTTTCTTTAATAAATGTCATCTTCTTCCACGTTTTTTTATTGGCATAAATTTATTAGTTTTTACACCAATTTTCAATTTTTTAAGTCATTAATCAATTAGTTTCTTTACATTTCAATTACATCGTTAATTCTTAATTATTTTATTCAATTTCTGAATTAATATATTAAATATTTTATTTTTTACACCATTTTTTAATTATATTTCTCATTTTTCATTATTTTTTTTTTTTCAAAATTTCAGTTATTTTTTGTCATTTTAAACTGTTTTTTACATGTTTAAATTGTTTTGACATATTTCATTATTTTCTTCAAGTTTAAATTATTTTCTTAAAAATGTCTATTATTTTGTTTAATTTTTTTTAACTATCATCTAAAAAGTTTAATTTTTACACGAGGTTTCAATTATTTATATCATTATTCAATTAGTTTCTTTACATTTTAATTATTTCGTCAGTATCTCAATTATTATTATACTGAAATTTTTAATTTTTTACACCAGTCTCAAATTATTTTTTTCAATCATTAATTATTTTTGTCACTCTTCAATTATTTTTAAAAATTTTTAATTATTCTTCAAATTTTAATTATATTTAATCAATTTTTCCATTTTTGTCTTCATTTTTTGATTATATATCAATTTTTCGATTAGTTTTGTCATTTTACAATTTTTTTGCAAATTTGAATTATTTTTAATATTTTTTAATTACTTTGTTCATATTTCAATTATTTTTGCCATTTTCGAATTATTTTCTTCAAAGAATGGTTTTCCTGAATCTTTATATTATTGTCACGAATTTTAAAATTTTGTAAACGCGTGACTTTTTTTCACTTAAAAACTCACTATTAATTCACTTTTTCAAATTAAAAAGTCACTTGTTTACTACATATTTTCAATCAGCAAGTCCTCTGGCAGCACTAAGGATAAAATCTTTTGGTACCTTAATAACTATAGTAGTAGGAGCCACAAGTTCATGATCTTGCAAAGGTCTGGTCATAATAAGATCTGCAGTTTCTGGATTCAAGTTCAAAAAGGAGATTCCATTTTGAATTCCACCTTGAACTGAATATCGAACAGGTGCACTAATTCCCACATCTTGATCAACGGCCTTTATTGGAGCTGGATCAACCCTCAGTATTTTTCTCTGAAATAAACAGCTGCTGTAAAAATCGATTCCCTCGAAGCAAATTAATCATGTTTCGATCCAATAGAATAACTACTTTAAACTCACAGTTTGAATTTGTTGCGGTACACTGACTTTATACTCATTGTTCAAGAACGCTGGGTTCTGATCATCCGCATCTACAACGTTTACATAAAGTGTTGTTGATGAAGATTGAGGCGGAAGTCCTTGATCCTTTAAAAAAAAAGCTACGTCAGTGTCTTACTCATATAAAGATTGTATCTAATTAGAATTCGATGATTTTGTCCAAAAAGAAATTAAAACTGTAAATATTTTTCTAAAAAATTGAATAAATAAAATAGATTAAAAAAATCGTCACAAACTTAAAATAATCAATATTTGTAAAGAGAAGATTATAAAAACAAAAATAAGAGTTAATTTACTTTAATAATTTATTGCAGGTATTTTAAATTTTTACTTTAGAATTTGTTTAAAATTTTTCAATTTAATATTAGTAATTATCGTTTGATAATATAACTTTAATTATTTTTTAAAAAACTAAAAGTTTGACTTACTTGTGCTCGAATTCCCACCGAAAAATTACTGAGTGTTTCATAATCCAGAGGTTTTCTGAGAACTAGAGTGCCCTCGAGCGCATTTACGAAAATAAAATAATCCTGTAAAAATAATTAAATTAAGTTTTATGGATTTTTGAAAAATAAATATCGTATACACAGAACGATATGTGTATTATATTTACAGTGTTTTTTAAACGATATTTACAAAATTCATAGTTTTATAAGAAACTTGAGACATAAATCGAAAAATATTAAAAAATTAAAATTGAACAAAAAATGAAATGACATCCTGAAATAGAAGCAATGAAAAAATATTCTTAACAAAATTGCAGAATTTTGAAAAAAAGAAAATGGTTTATATTTATTTTTGTGTTGCACTTGCTTATTGCAATTAAAAGTAAAAAAAAAGTTGCCAAAATACAATTTTTTATCAGATACCTCCTCAGTAACTCTTTCACTATCCACAAAAATTGGCTGCATTAATTGGATAAATGTTTTAAAATGATTCCTAAGTTAATATTAGTCAAGTTTTCCAGTAAATATTCAAAAACAAAGATCAAATCAATTCGGACCAAAAAATCATTTTCAGAAATTAATCATAAATCAAGGAAGAATTTTGAACAATATATTTTTAGGACATTTTATTTTTCCTTTTTTCTCAAAAAGAAAATGTTGAAGAAATTCCTCGGATTTTTTCTTTTAAAGATTAATAACTAATTATTTAAATGTTAATCGGTTTAATAGAAATATTAAGAAAAGAAGTTTTAAAATTAAAAGCAAAACAAAATTAAGAACAAATAAGAAAATTTCCAAAATACGTATTTTTAAATTCTCATAAACACAAATTAAGAAAATTGAGGAAAAGTCATGTAAAAATAGGAAAATGTAAAACCAAAATTTAAAAATGCAAAAGGAGTAATAATTAAAATTTGAAAGTTTGAATGAATTAAAATATAAGATATAAGCTAATTGATGTTTGGGATTAATTTAAATGATAATTATTTGGAATTACTAAAATTTAATATTATTTTTGACTTTCTTTCCACCCAAAATTTTTTAGATCACATTCTGACCATCTTTAGTTCAATTTTTTAAATTTCATAAAGAATACAATATTAAAATTGAAATTATCGAGAATTATCTACGAATTAAAAATTAGTAATAAAAGTAATTAATTAGTTTTTAAAAATTTTCGATTCTTTTTACAAATTTCTCGGATTTTCCGAATCGCTAGATACCTGATTATTTTGATAAAAAATCTGGAAAAGATTGAAATTTTTATAAAAATTCAGAAATTTAATTTTTTTTAACTATGAAAAATTAAATTCATTACCGAATGAGGTCCTGGTAAAACTGCATATTGTACTGTCGAATATGGACCAGGTTGATCAGCATCGACAGCCCTAACTCCTTGTAATACTCTGGTACCAACTACCGTTACCTGATAATAATCATAATGAAATTAAATTGAATTTGCATTTTTTAAAGAATTTATAAAAGTTAGACTGTCAGGGAAAAGTAATAAAAATTAATAAAAAAAGTAAAACAATATTAAAAGTAACCAAAAATAACTCTAGAACAAGATTACAAAAAAAAATTAATTATTGATTAATAACAACAAATATTGCAAATTTTAATAAAAAGTATAACAAAACTAACACTTTTTCATTTTTATTAAATTAACTAATACATTTTAAAATAATCTCTAAAGGAATAACAATTTGAAACATATGACTTAAATAAATATTTAGGTAGGTAACTAATAAAGTATAAATAATAAAAATTATATGATTAATTAAAATTTATATTTACCTCTGAAATATTTAAAAAGTAGGGAGCGCTAATAAATTGTGGAGCGTTATCATTAGCGTCTGTGACACGAATATTCACTGGAATAACGAATCCCTGAAACAAAAATCCAATATTCTTTCAAAATTCAAGTAATTTAAGAAAAAAAAAGATTTCAAAAAATTTTCTGCGATAATTGACTAGGTTATTCGAAACGTGTTAAAATATTATTTCATAAGAATTCTAAAAAAAAAATGTTATTAAATCGAGAAAAATTATGGTTGCGTTCCAGGAACATTCCACATTACATTCCAAAATTATTTAAAAACATAAATGTGAAATAAATTTATTTAAAATTTTCAAAAATGGATTAATAAAAATTAATTTATTATTCTATTCAAAAAGGATAATTATTATAATAATTATTATTTTATATCGAGGGAGATTTCCTCAAACTCGATATGATAAGTTGATAATATTGATTTAAAAAAGGTTCTTAACTGTAGTTTTAAATATATTAATATATTAATATTAAATATGTTAATACCTATTTATTTATATATTAAAATTATTAGATATTACTTCTATCTTTAAAAATATAATTTTAAGTTAATAAAGACTATCAATTTTCAATGTTAAAAGAATAAATTGTTTTTATAAATTATTTTAATATGGCAGATTAGTGCAATGAATTCAAGTTTCATAAATAAGATTATAAAATGTTTTTTTAAAATTGGAATTGAAATTTATTTGTATTAATGGAATAAGTGTTTTAGTTATGAATTTAATTATAGTTATTGTTGCAAATTCAATAGTTAGTCCAATTCATATTCAAACAGAATGATAATTTTGTTTGTTTATGCAATTTTACGACCAATTCCAAATAAATTAGAGATTTTTTCAAGATTTGTAAATGTTAAAATGCTTAATTTTTATTAATATTTAAAAAAATTTTTTTTTAATTTCTAAATATACTTTCCAGTATATTTACTTTGTTACGACTTATTTAATTTTAATTTAATTAAATTTATCCTTTTCTGTTTCAATAAGTTCTTAAGATTGAAAATAGATAAGCTTGAATAAATAAAACTGCTAGTTCTAAAGTTATTAACGTTGATTGTATAGAAATTACATAATGAAATAATTATAATTAATTACACCTGAAGTTTGGCACATAGATATTTTTTGTTTTAAATCAGACACTTTTTAAAATATGCAATGAAATTCATTAAAAAAAAAATTAATTAAAATTTAAATTTAAAAATATCAGTTCGAATAAGTTCAATTTTATTAATAAATAAATCTATAATTTTTTTTTTTATAATTTTCAACAGTTTTTAATATACAATTATTCTCTTTAAATTTTATAATTATTTTTTAATTTTTAACATTTTTTTTGTTATGTTGTCGATTATTCTAGACAGTTTTCGAATTTTTCTTTCAATTGTCAATTATTTTCTTTAATATTTAATTATTTAAGTCATTTTTTGTAATTTTTCTTTCAATTATCAACTATTTTTTTAAAATTTAAATTCAAAACTTTAATCTTCAATTTATTTATTTAATTTTTAATTATTTTCTTCAATTTTTAATTGAATTCTTAGTTTCCCAATTATTTTATTTAATATTCAATAACTCTCGCATTTTCTCAATTATCAATTATGTTTTTTGAAATTTCAATACAATTCTTCATTTTCATGTATTTTCTACATTTTTCCCATAATTTTCATCAGTTTCAATTGACAATTTATTATTCTCCTATAAGTTTATGATTATTCTTTATAGATTATTTTTCAATTTTTTGTCTAATAATTAATTATTTTCATCAATATTTAATTATTTTCGTCATATTGTAATTTTTCTTTAAATTATCAATAAGTTTCTTGAAATTTTCATGTAATTCTTTAATTTCTAATTTATTTCTTCAATTTTAAATTATTTACTCAAATTCTCAAATATTTTCTTAAATTTTCATTTAATTCCTTAATATTCATTGATTTTCACATTTTCTCTATTATCAGTTATTTTCTTTCAATACAATTCTTCAATTTCCAATTGATTTCTTTAATTTTCATTTATTTTCTACAATTTTTCCCATAATTTTCACTAATTTTCAATTGGCGATTTATTATTCTCCTTCAATTTTATGAATATTCATTAATTAAAAAAAAAAATTCTAATGCCGATTATTCTCACCATATTTCAAATTTTTTTTCATTGTTAATTATTTTTTTAAACAGTTAATTATTTTCGTCAATATTTAAATATTTTCGTCATATTGTAATTTTTCTTTTAATTATCAATTATTTTTTTTGAAATTTCCATTTAATTCTTTAGTTTCCAATTTATTTCTTAAATTTTTAATTATTTTCTTCCATTCTAAAATATTTTCTTAAATTTTCTATTATTTTTATCGATTTTCAATTAATTCCTCAATATTTAATAATTATTGTATTTTTTCAATTACTTTTTTCACTCATAAAAATTGTTTTAAAATTTTAATTCAATTATTTTAATTCTAGAACTATTCTATTATAGAAATAATTCTCTTCAATTCTAAGTTATTTTCTTCATATTTAAATTCTACTTCTCAATTTTCAACTATTGTCTTTAATATTAAAAAATTATCGTTTCTTTTCTATTATTTTTTTGATTATCATTAAGTTTCTTTAATTTTAACTACGATTGTTCAATTATTTTCTTTAATTTTTAATTCCATTCTTCAATTTTTATTTCCATTCTTTAGTATTTAATTGTTATTTTTTTCTGTATTCATTAATTCTCTGCTTCTTTCAATGACTTTTTCTTTAATTTTTAAGTGTATTCTTTAAATTTAAATTTCATTCTTTAATTTTTAATTGCTTTCTTCAATTTACAATTATTGTTTTCAATTTTGATTAAATATTTTTCGATTTTCAATCCAGTTGTTAAATGTGCAATTATTTCCAACAATTATTCCTATAATTCTCTTTTTTTTCAATTTGAAATTATTTTCTTAAAATTTAATATTTCTTGTTCAATTTTTACAATTTTTTTTTAGTTATTATTAATGTAGTCATTTATCGAATTTTTTTTTAATTGACAATTGTTTTCGTCATTTTTGACATATTTTCTTCAATTTTTCAATTATTCTCGTCATTTTCCAACTTTTTCCTTCAATTATTAATTATTTTCCGCAATTTTCAATTATTTCCTACAATTTTGTCAGTTTTTAATTATTACCTTGAAATTTTATAGTTGTTCTTTGATTTTTTAGATTATTTTGTTCGATTGTGTATTATTCTAGCCATTTTGTGAATTTTGTTTTCAATTGTCAATTATTTTGGTATTTTGTAATTTTTTTTCCAGTTATCAATTATTTTTTTCAATTTTTAATTTAATTCTTAAATTTTCAATTTATTTCCTCTATTTTTTATTATTTTTTTCAGTTTTCAATCCAGTTGTTCAATTTGCAAATATTAGCAACAGCTATTCCTATAATTGTTTAACTATTTTGTTTAAGGTATTAGTCGCGTAAAATGATTTTCGTCAGATTTTTTTAAAACTTTGTATCTGTATTCATGAGGTATTTATCTATGAAATGAGATCTATCCTATTAATTTTGACCACTTCTGAGCTTCAAAATATGAATTCAAAGTTTATACCTTTTACATGCAATAGCACAAAATGCATGTAAAAAATGTCTCTTATATTCAATTATAAAAAAACAAGTCGTCAGTTTTTCAAATAAAACTACTAAGTTACACATTGAGATAAAATAAATTCTTTAAAAAAAAATTAATTTTATTGACCACGCCGTATAAAAAATATAATAATTTAAAAATTCATAATTTTTCATTTTCACATGGTTTCATTGAAAAATGTCGAAAACGTGTGAGCAATACATCACGATAACTTATAGTACCTGACTCAAAATCGTTAAAATTACATATATTACATTAGAAGAGGTCACAAGGAAGCAAGTGAGTTGATATAAAAGTTAATTTTTTGTACTTTTTATTTTGCGGGAGTTTTGCGGGAGCATTTACGCGACTAATACCTTAAATTTAATTTTTATTGTTTAATTTTTTAAACTATTCTTTCCAATTGTGTAATTATGTAGCCATTTTTCGAATTTTGTTTTCAACTGTCAATTATTTTCGACATTTTACAGATATATTCTTCAATTTCGTAATTTTCATTATTTGAATTTGCAAAATTTTATATTTTTAAATGACCAGCAACAATGCAAAGTTTGTCGCTCTCTTGGGCGCGCGTTAATGTTGCTAGTATAAATATTAAAATATTATTAAAAATTTCAAATATTTCAGAATTTATTTTTCTTAAAAAAGAAAAAAAAATATTTTTACTTTTTTTAAATTGAAACTTACAGGGTCAGGTGTATGTTTTCTTTCACAGATCGCGTTTACATAAACACTAGCAGGACCTTCAACTCCTTCTTTATCCAAAGGTTTAGTGAGGGTCAGATTTCTCGAGTAGGGTAAAAAGGAAACTGGACTATCGTGTTCCTGAAGTCTCAGCTCGATGTCTCCTTGAGGTCCTGGATCCCCAAGGACTCTCAAAACCCCGATAACGTCTCCAACTTTTTGATCTTCGCTCACAAAGAGATGAGCCGCTGAGCCTTTCTCCAAAAAACATCGTGTGTCTCTAATTACTGAAAAATTAATTATTGATTATTATTAATTAAATAAATCATATGTTAAAAAAAACCCCAAACATTGTGTTTAAATGCAGTTTTTGGAAAGAGAATTTTTAAAATCAATAATTTCGAACCGTCTTTAAAAAAGTAAAAAGCGTCAATTTTATATAGATCTAGAAATTGAAAGAGTTTAAGGAATCATTTAAAGTGAGAAGAATTGATCGAATATTGCGAAATTAGGATAAAAGAAATGCTACTGCGGATGTAGTGAAGAAAAACGGTTACACAATCGATTCGAAAACTGGTTTACACATTTGCGGCTTCTTTGTCCACATTTTTTAAAGAAAGCAAAAGAAACTGGTTTTTCGGCGGGAAACCAAAAACCACGAAAGCACCTGGCGGATGTGATATTCTTCGTGATCAAGAAACGTGCTCAAAATTAAATTCACTATTCAGTTCCCTCGGACTGAAGAAATTATTTATTATATTTTTATTATTTCAGATAATAATAAATTAATTTAATTTAGCGAAAGAAGATTCTAAATTTCGAGGAGTTGAAATTTAAACCAAGTAGGAATAAGAATTGCAAAAAAGATTGAGAAATTTATAAGAGGCTTCTTAAAATCTTCTAATGGCAAATGATTTCATTTGCCATTATTTTCCCTTTTTCTGCAATTCCGTAAACGAAAATAAAAAAATTAAGACAAAGAAAATATGAAAAGAACTGCGTTAAAAGTTGTTAATAACTGTAAATAAAAATATTCTTAAGTTAATTAGTTATGGTCAAGAAAATTGGTGCCGTGTATTCGATGAAATATGTGATCCATAAGGATAACAAATACTTAGTTCAACGATGTGAAAACCTCAAAATGGAAATGAATAACGGTTCTTTCAGAGCAGAATTAAATTTTCCACAAACATGATCTTTCATTCAATGTTTTTTTTTTAACCCGGTTAAAATTATAATCATCAATTGTAAAAGTATTATTTTATTTATTTCTGTAAAATTTATATTATTAGTTTCATAGAAAGCGTAATTTATTATCCTCTTCTTCGTTTACTTGACTTTAAAAAAAAAAACGAGAAAAAAAAAGCAAAACGTGCAAGTCGATAAAAAGTGAACAAGGTCTGGGAAAAATTTCTCGTCTATTGAAAGTTATCTTCTCACCTTTTTGTCACTAGACTTAATTACATTAATCACATTTGTCAAAGGATTGAAATGCATAGAAAGTGAGTGGTAAAAGAAGTAAGAGACTTTTTTGAACGTTTCATTAACAATCTGTTGATTTAAATAGGAACAATGAAATTTTATGGATATTTATGTGTGAAAATAAACATTTGGATTTAAAATAACATTAATTAAGTGACAGGAATTTTTAATCAGTTCAAATAGAGAGAAAATGGTTAAAATATACATATTAGGGAGAATTATAAAAGTGAATTATGAATTATAAACTGGGGAATTTTATAAATTTAGTATTAATTGGCAATTTTATTAAAAAAGGAACTTGTCAAATGGGAAAAATAGCTTTGAAGTGAAATTTTCCATGTTTGACACGTGTTTCTTTTCATATACTTTATTTTCCGGGAAAGTCTATAGAAATAAGTTTGTAGAACGACTGTATCGGACAACACCGATGGCATGGGCTTGCCTTGGCCGGAACTTCGCTCCAAGGAAGCGCACATATCTACCCTCATATTCTCGATAGTGTGTGTAGGTTTAAACAAGATATATGCACACACTTGTAGAGTATTTCTGTGAAAAATACACAATCGTCCAAACAACGTTTTTTTGATAAAAAAAAAAAGAAGATGGTAGAGCATCACAAATTATATTTCCGTTTTTCGGTTTAAGGGAGCAGAGCATTCAGTGGGACAAGTATATTCCGAATTATCATTTTCGAATTCCCGTACTTCCTGGATCTTCAATTTTCCCGGATTTGTTCCTAGAAAGATTAATAAATAATAATAAAATAAATAATAATAAAGATAGTTAAATATTAAACGGTATAAAAGAAATATTAAAAAGTTTTTTAACAGAGGTTTTAAAAAATTAAATATGTAACGTGCAAAAAATCGAAAGAAATACTCTATAGATTCTATAAGAGCTGTGAAAAAACAAAAAAAGAAAAATTTAAGAAACGAATGAGAAAAAATTGGGGTAAAAAGTAGAAAAAAGTTTGAAGTTTGGAAAAGTCGGCAAAAAAACTGAAAAATTATTGAAGGATACAAAAACATTGTCTATGAAAAAATCTCCAGGAAAATGTACGGGAATTCAAAAAGATTTTTGGAATAAGAAAAAATCAGATTTTAAATAAAAAAATAGTGAAAAATGAAGAAAATCTTGGAACGAAATAAAACAAACTACAAATAAATTGGAAAATTACAAAAAAATATTTGAAATAATAAGAAAATCAGGGACAATCTACTGAAAGATGCTTAAATGTTTAAAATAAATAAATAAAAATGTAGAAAGATAAGTAAAAAAAACTTACAGCAGAAATGAGAGAATTATATAAATTGAAAAAAGTTGAGGAAATTATTCAAAAATGGAGAGAATTTTTAAAAAATTGAAAACAATTTAGAAAAACTTGGAAATAATACTTTCTATGAAAAATTTACGAAAAAAGGAGTAAAAATCGAAGATAATCTAATAAAAACGAAACCAATCGAGAAAATTTAAGAAAAAACCATTAAAATTTTTTTTTAATTCAAAAACCATGCAACAATATATAAGTATTAAAAAAAAATTGTAAAATTTAAAACAATAAAGAATTAAAATAATACAAACTAGATGGAAATTATGTCCATTTCGTAGACATTTCGCTTGCACGTAAGCAAAAAAATTTGCCTCGTCATAGAGGAAGCAATAAATTAATAATATAAAAGTTAATTAGAGAAGTTATTAAAAAAAAGCAATTTTAATAATGCAAAAGAAATTGAAAAATCATGAATTATTATACTAATTTTTGATCAATTATAGACATTATATAAGTTAATCGATTCGTTTTGAAACAAAGAATATAATTTTTTTTTAAAATCGTGCTTAAAAAAATTTGGCAGGGTATTTTAAAAAATTCCTGTGTCTAAATTTAGATATTTATGAGCTTAATTCGCCATCCAAATTTTATTAAAACCCGTTAAGGGGTTCTCGAGTTATCCAAGCGACAAAAAAATTACCACACATACACACATTTTGATTTTTCTTAAAAATAAAAATTTAGGCTTTTTAGAGGAATATAAGTCGATTTAGACTGTTTTTGAAAAATCGAAAATCTTAACGATCACAAAAAATGACAAAAAAACATATGAAAACAGTAGAAAATCTGTTTTAAAACATTAAAAGATGTATGGAAAAATAATTTTTGAATTATGAAACTAAATATGAGAATCGAGGAAAAAATTGACAAGTTATTCCGAAAAAGAAAAATCTATAAAAAATAGAAAAAGTTAAGAAATTATTATTTTTTTAATTAAGAAAAACATAATGAATAAATTCTTTAAAAATGAAAATTTAAAAGACAAAAAAAGCAGTTCCGAGAAAAAGAAACAATTTATAAAAACAAGTATAAAAATTATATTTTAGTTATATGAGAAAATTTATAAAAAATTATTAAACTTACGTAAAATAAATTAAAGCAAAAGAATTAATTTTGAAATTTGGATTAATTGAAATTTGAAAGTTTCAAGAAATTAAAATTTGAATTAACTGAGGATTAATTTAAATTATGAATTGAAATTATTACAATTAATTTAAGTTCCGAAAATGTATACAAATTGAATTGAGGGAAAAGATTGAAAAAAACATTTTTAATTTTTAATATGACTTTTTTTGGAATGCAAAGAGAGAAAAAGGTCAAAAGAAGAAATAAAACTTTTAACTTTCTACCCAAAATTTTTTAGATCATACCTTCTCAAAATTAACTTTTCAAATTATTAATGAATGTAAGAATACAATTTTCGGAATTTCCGGAACTTCTGAAAAGTTTTCAGTTTTGAAATCCACTAATCTTTTTACAAATTTTCCGGTAATTTTCATTTTTTTTTCATGATCTGTTAAATTCCAGGCAATTTTCCGAATTACTAGACACCCTTCAGAAATTAATAACTTTTAACGAAATTCATTTTGTATTATTTGTTTACCTTTTTTCATTTCTAATTTACGAAATTATAAAAAAAGATAATTTAATTTGCATTTAAAAGAATAGAGAAATTCTTTTTACAAAATTCTAATTTTCTTCTAACATTTTTCAAATTTTTGGTCTTCAATTTCTAAAATTCTAATTCTCGTCTTCAATTCCTAAAATTGTAATTCCTTTTTGGAATTCTTAAAATTCAAATTCCTTTTTTCAGTTCTTAAAATTCCAGTGTTCTTTTTCAATTCCTCTTAATTTGAGAGATCTCTAATATTCTTCCAAATTTCTTTTTACACCTCTAGCTTAAAAGAAAAAAACCAAAAGTTAAGAAATACTCACATTGTCCTGAGTTTTGATGTAATATGAAGAAAATGAGAAAGGCCCTCAAGAAAATATCTTCCATATCGTTCTAAAATCTCCATCCAACGCGTCAAACCTTTTTTGACACATCTAAAAAATAAAACCAATAAATAACGGATCGATTAATAAAATACAAATGTATTTTTCAAAAAAACAAATTCCAGAAAAATTCAATAAATTCAAAAATAAATAAAATTAAATAAATCAATTTCATCCACTTGTCTATTAACATACACTTTTTGGACATAATCATTAATTATAAATATAGTTTTAAAAATTTGTTCTAAATGATTAATAATCGAATATTAATTTCAATATGTACGAATTATTTTTAATACACGAATATTTTTGAGCTTTCAAGTATAATTAGTAGAATGGAATATTTAGAGCAGAGTACAATCAGATATTCCAAGGAAATACTTTTTTTCAGAAATAAATTTTCAAGTTAGATTTCGAATAAAGGAAGATTGATACAATGATCTTTCTCCTGCTCATCCTAGCGTGTAACGTGACTGTCTCGGCGGAACGATGTCGCAAATCAGTTTCTTCAAAAGAAATGCACATAAACTTTAGCAGAGTTTTGAAAAAGAAATCTTTTACTGGCTTTAAATTCTCTTAATCACTGGAAATAAATTTATCACGACAAAAAGATTAATTACTCCAATTTGTTTTATAAGAAATTCTTAACAAGATTTAATAATATTATAATTATATTACTTTAAACAAAAAACATAAGCAAAATTTTTTTTAACTGATGTTAAATTAAATAAATCTTTGGCTAATTCACAAATATCATTCACGTAAGAATAATCAAAATTCTGGATTAATTATTTTTAAAATTCAATTTTTTTCCACTCAGTACTAAGTACAGAAGGACAATTTTTTGTAAGACCGTCTATATGTGCAAATAAATAAAAAATAAAAAAAAATACTAAATTAAAAAATTATTTAATTGTGTGCTCGGTGTAAATAAAACTTTGATCTAAAGTATTTTCAAACAAGATCCAATTTAAATAATTAAATTAAATTAAAATAAATTATAATGGAACTACGTAAATTCAATACGGAAAAAGGCACAAAAAAAATGAATGAAAACGCATTCTTTTGAAACTGTTTCATTTATTCTTTCGAAACTTTTATTGCCTCCAAGAGGAAGCTTGATAATAATGAAAATTTTTTTATATTTTTTTGAAAGGCAGATCGAAACTTTAGCAGGAAGTAAACATTACGTATGGAAAGGATGACCAGAAGTAATTTTCATATTAACTGAAATAAAAGAGGTCTTGCTTAACAGCCGCAATTCGATCAACGTGTGACTAGAAAGCATGCAGAGAAACTGCTTTATTACATAGTACATAATCACCTTCACGTATGTAAAAATCGTAAGGTCAGTTAAAAAAAATCATTCAAGAATTATGATTTCATAATAAATTGTAATCTTCTTTTATAAACCATAATAAACGTCAATTGAAACTCGCAATACCGACTGAAGGGAAAATAATTTTAAACAAGAAATAAATCGATGATTTTAGTCTAACTAATTTTGATTTAATTTCAGTTAAGCTAACTTTGATTCATTAATTTAAAAATTAATTTGAAGTTTGTTAATTTTCGTTTAATTAGTTTACATAATTTAGTTTTGCACCGTTTCTCAAAATAAAATACGAATAAAAACGAAAACAGAATAAAATTTGAATTAACAAAAATAAAAGCAAGAATGAGATACAGCTTGTAACCGTGAAATATGAACTATAAATAATAATAAAGTATAAAATAAATTAAATCGAATTTTTTGTGCTCCATTTGTTTTGAATACATGTTAGTAGGCAAAATTTATTAAATATTTTATTCGTAGAAAGTTCTATAAAGTGAAAATTTTGTTTGTTTTTAAACGATTTGGGCTTATTTGTTAATTTATGTTAAATAAAATAGAATACATTTTTTTCTAATTTTGCAAATTCTGTTTAAATTAAACTTATTTAAAAAAATAAATTTTAATAGCACGACCAAATAAAGAATAGGTTATTTCTTTAAATAATCATCCCGAAAACATGATTTAAGAATTTCCTGAATTTTATCTTTCTTGATATTTTGCATTTTTACAGAAAATTATCACGATCCAATAAATAATTTCAGATGTTTTCGGATTTCATCTTTATCACAATTTTCTCGAAACTTTGCTCCTTTATAACAATTTTTGGATTTCTTCCTTTTATATATTTGTAGATTTTATGAATGGGATTTTTAGTAAAATTTTACAGATAGAAAATTGTGATAATAAGAATATTATTATAGCGATACAAATAATATTATTTTTCACAGAAAACCGGGAAAATTTATAGAAAAACGACATTATTCTGTGCTCATAATTAACTAAATAAATAAAAATTCATAAGATTTGCAAAAATTAAATTAAAGCTGTAAAAAATGTTTTTAAACTTTAAAATATTGAAATATTTAATGTATTTTTTTCTATTCAAATATTTTATAAATTTGTTTTGCGATAGAAAATAAAACAATTAGATGCTTATGATAAAAAAAACCTTTTTTTAAAAACTAATGATTTGATATCTGGAACGAATTTTAAAAAAATACTTCAAAACATCTTAAAATTATCAAAATTTGTAAAATTCTATAAAAGTTATTAAAAATTCTGTAAAAATTATTAAAAATTCTGTAAAAATTAGTAAAACTTTGTGAAAATTTGTAAATTCTTTTCAAAAATCTACCAAATGTGCAAAATTATGTTGCAAAAAATATAAATGTTGATTTAAAAAACATTCTAAATGTTAAATCATTTTAAAAAAAATTTCACAAAATTTCTGAAACTCTTTTATTGAAAATTTAACGACTTTTAAATCCCTTCAAAACCGAATCTTTCATAAAAACAGAATAGGTATCTCTAAAATGTATTTTACCAACTTTTTTTTTACAAAATCAATTTAAAAAATTGTCTGAATGTCGATGGAATTTTTTGTGCTTTTGTCTTTATTGCGCGTATGCACTCGTGTGTATATTCTCGTATAAATTTGATTTAGTTTATTCAAATGACGCAGGTATGTAGGCCATGATAGTGCTCAAATTCACGAACCGTGTACATCATGGTCAAGCGCCGTAAACGCTCGTGGGGTAAAATGTGCGTTATTAGGCAGGAAGAAGTGAATCACTGCTGAAAATACTGAAGCAGGTGTCTCTTAAAGAATTATTCTTCCAGAGTTCTTTCACTTTTCTTTGTCTTAAGCCTTTTGTTCAAAACCTTAAAAAGCTTCCAAAGTATCTTATCTAATCCTGAATTTTATTTCTGCTTTTTTTTTTAATTTTTCAATCAATTAGTAGTTTTATACAACTATTTCTATCAATTGTTATCGAAAATTAAATTGAAAAACTCCATTTTTCAGAAATTTGTATCTTTTGGAAGCCATTTTAGAGACGCCATCTTGGATTTTTGAAAAAATTCTTTCTGAAAATACGAATAATTTTGTTAATTTAATTATTCTTGATTTTTTAAATTTATTTTTTTTTACTGATATTACATATTTCTTGACAATAAATTTCCGATTCTAAATTCTGGATTTTAAATAAAGCCAATATAATGAAAGTTTAAATACTTGGCAAAAGAATGAAATAAATAATTAAGAAGTTGCGCTCACGCAACATTGGGGACGAAAGGGTTAAATGCATTTTATATAATCGATGAATTGAATTATACTTACCACGAAAATCCTTTCACAAATCATCCATCCAAACTCTGATTTGAAGAGCGATACAAAAATCCAAGCACTGAACTTTCTTCACTCTAAAAAAAAATCAGTTCCAAACGATATTAAAAAAACTGTTGGAAACAAATATTATAATTGGCCAATTTGTTCAAACTTTGACAAAAACACTTTATTTTATATTTAAAGTTCACAAATGGTTTAAAAACAGTAATTCACTTCTCACTTCACTTTTACAAATATTTTTATTTATTTAAACATTGTTTATATATTTAAGTTGTATATTCAACAAACTTATTTAGTTTTTTATAATTTGATAATTTTTACAAAAAATTGAATAACAATTAAGTTTAATATTTTAATAAAATTTTTTTTTTGGTTTTTATTTGATGTTTTCTTTGGGTAAAATACTGCTTTTTAAAAAGTTGTAGGGCGCCCCTAAGACCGTCTGGCAACGAAACAGTCGTGCGTTTGAGTTTGTTGCTACAAAACAGAGTGGAGCAAGTACTCAGGAAGTTGATGGAAAGAATGGGAAAGAGGGGGCATCAGGGCAAAACCATCTAGAACAGCACAGGTGTTCGTCGACGTTGAGGGAAACCAATAGACATAATAATTATATATGCAAGCGTGACCCTTTGCCACCGAGTGGATTTAGGGTGAAATTCTAGGGTCTATGTGCTTTTACAAAAACAAAAAAAAAATATCTAAGGTACATAATAATGACGTATGCGTCATCAGCATTGAGTTTTGAGGACTTTCATCAAGGTCACTCGTTCCGGTTAGAAAAATCTTTAATTCGCTTCTTTAATATTATGCAATTAACTAATGATTTCTTCATTCGACAATAAGTACAGGGAAGATGAAAATAAAGAAAAAGAAAATATGCCGAAATAATAGTTACCTCCAATAAAATAAGATTTAATGATGAAAAAATCATTGTAGTAATCACGAATCATAATTTTTTATCTAATAATTTAAATGTTTATATAACAGGGTTGCCACAAAAATTGTTTTTCGAAATTCCAGGCTTTTTCCAGGTTCTCCATGTTCAAATTCTCTCAAATTCCAGAGTAAATTACCCTAATATTTCAAGCTTTGGTTTAGACTTTAAATAGAATTTTAATACGAATTATTGTTTGTTGATTATAATTTTTTTGTTGAAATTACAGATTATACAGGGTGTCCAGCGATTTTTGAAAAAATAAATTCAAGGACATTTCAAGAATTTCAAGGGCAAAAATAATTGTTTACAAGGATATTTTTTGTTGGAGTCATGGTTTTTGTTCATTTGAAACTATAAATTTTTGTAAATGCAAATAATGAAAATTACGAGAATATTTACAAAATTAAAGAAAGTCTAAAAAATAACGGAAATAATTCACAATTGAAAACAAAATTCGAAAAATGTCTAGATAACAAAACATTTGAATAAAATAATTTAAAAAATTAAACAAAAATATTAAATTTAAACAAAAAAATTAAGAAAATTATAAGAATATGGAATAATAATTTTATGGAAATAATTGTACATTGAATAAATGTATTGAAAATAGAAAAAAATAATTAAAATTGAAAAAAGTAATTGACAATTAAGGGGTAAAGTTGAAAATTAAAGATTATAATTAAAAATTGAAAAAAGCCGAGAATTATTGAATATAGAAGAAAATAATTAATAATAGAACAAAAATTACAAAATGTCGAAAATAAATCAAAATACAATTGAACGAACTAATTGAAAATTTAAACAATAATTATAAAATTGTAAGAGAATAATTGAAAAATAACGAGAATAGTTGAAAAAGTAAAGAAAATATCTAGAAAATGACGAAAATAAATATCAATTCAAAAGAAAATTCAAAAAATTACTAAATAGATAGAAAAAAAATTGTAAAAAATAAAAAAAAATTACTTTTAAAAAAAATAATAGCAAATTGAAAAATTAAGAAAATTATACGAATAAATGTTGAAAATAATTGAAAATTAAAGAAAATAATTCAAATTTTAAGAATATAATAAAAAAATGAAGAAAGTAAATGAAAAAAGTCAACAATTATTCAACCCAATTATTCAACCCAAGAAAATAATTGATTATTGATTATTGATAATTGAAAAAAAATAACTAAAAAGGCGTGATTTTTTTAAAATTAAAGAAAATGATTAAAAATTGGTAATTGGAATTGAGATTTGAAGAAAATAATTATAAATAGAAGAAAACAGTTGTAAAATTGAAAAATCAAATAAATTACTTAACAATCTCTATAATTGAAATAAATAATTGAAATAATACGAGAATTATTGAATATTCAAGAATTAATTGAAAATCGAGAAAATTAATTGAAGATTAATAATTAATAATTGCAGAATCAAATTGAAAATTAAAAAATTAAATAGACATTTTATGAAAATAATAATGATTAAAACAAAAATTAAAAAATGATAAGAAAAATTGAATAATTTAAAAAATAATGGAGAAATAAGGAAAATAATTGAACTTTGAAAAAATATTCGAAACTGGCGAGAATAATTGAAAACAGAGAAAAATATTTGAAAAAGTTAAAGAATAATTAAGAAATTATAAGGGAATAAATGAAACTGAATAAAAGTAGAAAATAATTGAGAACTGATGAAAATAATTTTTATTTAAAGGAAATAAAGAGAAGAATTACAAAATGAAAGAAAATATCTAAAACATGCCAAAAATAATTGACAATTGAAAACAAAATTCGAAAAGTGGGTAGATTAATACTCAGTTGGAAAAAGTAATTAAAAGGAAATTCTGAAAATAATTGAAAAATAAAAGGAAAATTACAAAATGACGAAAATAATCATATGTTAAAGAAAATAATTAATAAATGAGGAGGAAAATAATTGACAATTGAAAAAAAAATTCGAAATCTGACAGGAACAATCGACAAAGGAGCAAAATAATAAAAAAAGCTAAAGAACAATTATAAAATTTTAAGAGAATAAATGAGAATTGAAAAAATAGTAGGAAATAATTGAAAATTAGAGAAAGTAATTAATAACAGAAAGAAATAATTGAAAAATAACTATAATAATTGCAAAATGGAAGAAAATATCTGAAAAATGACGAAATAATTGACAATTGAAAATAAATTTTTAAATTGCTAGATTAATAGAAAACTGAAAAAATTAAACAATAAATATTAAATTTAAACAAAGTAGTTGAAAATGGAAAAATTAAGAATATTATAGGAAGAATTGGTGGAAATAATTTCAAATTGAACAACTGGATTGAAAATCGGGAAAAAAATTAGAACTAAAGAGAATAATTGAAAATTGAAGAGTGGAATTGAAATTTAAAGAATACCTATAATTAAAAATTGAAAAAACAGAGAATTTTTTAATATAAAAGAAAATCATTGAAAATCAAAGATTGGAATTTAGAACTGAAGAAAATTATAAAAAATTGTACAAATAAATTGAAGAATCAAGAATTAAATTGAAATTTGAAGACAATAGTTGATCATTGAAAAGGAAATTAGAAAATGACGAAAATAAGTAAATTTTATAGACAATAATTAAATCTGGCGAGAATTTTTAAACATTTTTAGAAATAAGTGATTAAAAAAATTTTTTTCTGTTTGGAATTTAAAGTTTTGTTTCCGAATTCAAGACCATTTTAAGGACTTTAAGGACAAAAAACCAATTCAAGGATTTCAAGAGTCGCTAGACACCCTAATTATAATAATTTTTGAGCATATTTTACGGAAATTTTGATTGTGAAATAGAAAGAATTTTTAAGTCTTTTGTGACATTTGTTTTTAAAATTTTAGAAATTTCAGAATTTTTGAAATCTTAAGAAAAAAATTCCAGAAATATTTTTAAACTCCATACTATTTCCAGGTTTTCCATACCCTTTTGGAAATTCCATACCTTTTCCAGGTTTTCCAGGATCTGTGGCAACCCTGTATAAGCATTTATGTCCACTTTACTACCATTAGTTTTATTTTTATTATTAAAAATGTAATTATACAATTTAATTTTAAACTTGTTTCTTTCTTTAGTAAAAAATCTAACATTAAACAGAGTAAATTTGCAGTAATAAAAAATAATTTTTTTAAAGGGTTAGCTCGTCTTCTCACGGTTTAAAAGAACTGTGCTTGAGATAATTTCACAGACTAATGATCCGGATCGTAACCATAGCTGTGCTTAATCCCAATAAAATAAATGTAATTTGTCAAAGTCTAGTTCTCACGACTGCAGTAGTTTTATAAACTTTTTATATAAAATTGCAAATTTTATGTGCCTTGCGAATTTTATTTTTCTTATGTTTTTTAAGATAGAAACCTATTCAAGGTAGGAGCCTCCTGGGATTTACAAAAATCCGATTTAAACTTAAGATTTTTGTGATCTTCTGAAAAAGCCATTCGTATATTTTTTCCATCATTTAATTTTCGATCTTTCGTTTTTGCAGCGATACTGTTCTTTTAAAATTCCGAAGTGCCTTTTTTAGAACTGGATAAATTAAAGTCCTTTCAAAGATATTTTGAAAACTGTAAACCTGTGATGTGTATATCTTTCCTTCTCGTCTTCTTTCCGTTTTTAAATTCTTCATTTTGAGCAATTTTTTTCCTATTGAGTTAAAGAATAACAAAAATTTAATAAATAAATAATAAAGTATTTATAATAAATTGATTTTTTACTTTATGAAACTAAATTTCAGTTTGTAAACAAATAAAATCATCGCGATAAGTTTTCGCAGTTACCGAAAACATTGTAAACAAATAAATATATTTTGGAAACTTACGATGATTTTATATTTCGTGAAAATTGATAGACGATTTTTTAATAAAATTTCTTCCAAGCTGGACTTAATTTGTTCTGAATTTAAATTAATAATGTTTGGAATCTTTCGAATATAAACTTACATAACCTAAATGTATGTACAAAACGAGCTGACAGGAAATTTAAACTGTCGATTTCATACGTTTAAAAATAATACAAGATTAAAACACCTCTACTTTAATAATTCTTTTAGTTTTAACGATCCACAACTGAAAAAAATGGTTTTTAAATATAAATACGAAAATGCGCAACTATGTATAACTTTGAAGCGCCATTTTGTTTTAAGTTAGTACAAAGTTGCGCCGCAGAGTGGCACGACACTCGCTCTTGTCCCATTGGTCGAATTCAAAATTAAAAAAAAAAGAACCAATCAAATAATTTCTTTTTGATTCAAGGAATTTTTACGAATGAACTTGGTGCATTTTTCCAAGAAATTCACTACGTGTAGTACTATACGCGTAGTAAATTCTTGGAAAACTGAACAAGTGCATATTTTCTTCATACGGAAGCTAAAAATGCGCGACATTAAAAATTTACACATTTAAATAGCAAATAATTCAGAATATTAACAATTTAGAGTAAAAAATACATAATTCAAATAAAAGTTTTAAGTTTAAAAGAAAATCACAATATTTAAAGATATAAATAATTTAATGGAAAGTTGGAAAATAATACACATATTAAGATTTTAACAATATATTCATTATTTAAAAACAAATAAATTGATTAAAATTACTAAATTACAAAAATTTAAAAAAAATGTAATTCATTAAAAGAATTCAAGTTAAAATAAAATAATTAATGAATTAAATTATAATTAATCTTTGTAGATGCGCAAGGAGATGGTTTAATTCTAAAGATTTACTTCAAAAAAACTTTTTTATTTTTCACCAATCTAGATTCTTATAATTAAACAATCTTTCTACTCTTTTTGTATATATTTATACACATGTGAAACAACTAAATAAGTCACGAGAATTGACAGAAAGTTGAATTCTATTTTTTGAAAAAAGAATAAGCATAGCGTGATACTAAGTTTACAATCCTTTGTAAGCAATGTTTGCTTTATAATCGATGAAACGTCTTTTACACTTTGCACGACAGACGTTTTTAGATCAATGAACTTATTATAAAATAATTAATTAACAAGATTTTGATTTCATAATTTGTCAAATTAGTGCTACTTTACACAGAAAATATTTTTAAAAAATGATGCAAAGAAACTTTTTTTTTATAAACTTTCGTCCAATCATTTGGTCAATTTTAAAATTAAATTAGCTTTAAATCAGTTTTTTCAATTAAATCAAATTATCCTCTATTTCTAATTTCAATTGAATTTCTATACGTTTAATAAAGATTTAAATAAATTACTTAATAGAACAGCATTTAGTTAGTTACAAGAGTAAATATTTTTATAATTATTATTATTTTAATTATGATTTACTCAAAAATAATTATAAAAATATACATTTTTGAAATGTTACTAGATTTTTTTTTTCTTAATAATAAAATTCTTTAAAATTTCGGAAAAAATAAAGTGAGCGTGTATCTGTCTATTTAGTAATTTGAATTTAAAAATTCAGAAATTTGTAGAACGTTCTCCATGAATGACTTTTAATAAAGCTCGATTTCCTCACAGCATAGGAGTTCCATTCCAGTGGACCTCCGCGTCCTGCCATCTTCGAGATAATCAAAAATTATTTCATTTAGTATTTTCTACATTAGCACTACCTACTGGAACTAATTAAAAACGAAAAGATGATACAGGCATCAATCGATAGTCTACAAATGATTAAAAAAAATCTCTGGCGAAACTCACAACTCTAAACAAAAATTTGAAAAAGCGAAATGTGTAAAAAAAAGTTTTTTCAGTTTAAAAAATTAATATTTCAATAAAATTTGCCAAAATAAGGAAAATAAAGAAAAAAACAAAACAAATAAATAATGGTAACTAATGAATGTATTAGAGTTTTAATAAATTAAAAAAGTCATAAGCAAAATATCGAATATCAAGCTATTAAAATATTGAATTTCAATCAATCAATCAATAGAAGATCGAATTTCAAATGTCAAACAATCAAATATCAAATTACAGATAATAATTAACTTTCTTTTAAAATACCAATAGTTATTAAAATTCTACAAAAAATCTGTAAATTAGTAATTGGATTAATTTATTAAATAAAAAAATATTTGTATGTTCTTTTCAAAATTTAATTACTACTCGTTCGTTAAAGATACAATTTTATATTTAAATAATTTTCTTTAACTTACATTTACCTGAATTTTTTTAAATTTAATTTATTTTTAAGATGAATTAAATTCGTAAATTTTAGAAAATAATCGACTTTTTTTAAAATAAAAATAGATGTTTAGATTTTTGGTGGTTTTTTGCAAAAAACTCTTACTTGGAGTGAATTAATTTTTCTAAAGGTGTTGCTGCCATATCGGCGGATTCTTTAGCCTCTCTACCTTCTGAATTTCTAGCATTTTCTCTCGCCTTGGTGTCTATGGTTAATGTGGCGTGACTCCCGCCGCAAGTGTAGTATTGGACATCGAATCTACAATTATATAATAAATTGCCGGAAACGGCATTATGCTTTAAGGAAACTTAGCTCTTCGTTCATGTAATTTAACAATTGACGACATCCAATCTAATCAGTGTATTAACATTAAGTATCTATTTCTTAAATAAAAGAAAGTGTTATTACCCAACTATATAAGAAATTTTGCAATATTTCATAAATATAATTCATTATTTAATTTCATTAAATTCTGCATTTCAAGCGAATAACACAAACTGTTATTAATAGTCAATTTATATTATTTTCATCAATTTAAAAAAACTGCAATTCATCAAATTGCACATTATTTTTAGAATAAGTATTTTCGGGGAAAAAAATACTTTTTCCAGAAAGATAGTTTGATGAGAATTTCTCGGGTAGTTATTACTATTAGGCAAGATGAATGGAAAATTGAGGCAATTTTGAAAATAGGTTTTCTTGATTATCTTTAGACGCTTTAAATGAAAAAAAAAGTGAAAAGTGAGTTAAAATTTTACGGCTAACTCACCGTCGTTCGGCGTGATAGTTCCTGAGAAGTTCACGATTAGTGTTGAAGATAACACCGTGATGACCAAGACAAAGAGTCATCCAGATGGGCACACTTGGTGTTTTTAGTCGAGATCCTGGCTGTTTATTTAATTGTCCGTCTCCTTCGTAAACTAAAAATCCAATCTCGCTTCTGACAAGGACCCCCCATTGTGGAATCGCCTGGAATATTTAGAAATAAATGTAAATTTCACCAAAAAGATAAAAATTGTCAAGATAAATTATTAATTTCAATAATAATATGTCAATTTTGATTATTAATTATTAATAATAATATTCTACTTTGTTTAAAAAATAATAGAAAGTGAATTAAATAGAAATTAAATTATTAAATAGAAAAATGTAAATTTATACTCACGTATGTGTTTTCATCGCCAATGTGGATAACTCCATTATGAAGATGAGGAGAAGCTCTTCCAGTTAGAGCAAGAAGTACGAGAGACAAGGGTCCTTCTTCTGGCGATCCACTTAATAAAGATCCTTTTGTATCTTCCAGATCGCTTCGAATCCTAGAATATCAAAAATTACTCTCAATGTTTGTTTCTCAATGGACTGAATTGAAAATCAAAGAAAGTAATTGAAAATTGAAGAAAGTAATAAAAAAATGAAGAAATAAATTGAAAATTTTAAAATTAAACTAAAATTTGAAAACATAATTAATAATTGAAAAAAAATTACAAGAACAAAGACGAAAATAATTGAGAATTGAGAACCAAATTCGAAAAATGGCTAGATTAATACACGAATAAATTTTTTTTTTAAATAAACCAATAAAAATTAAATTTTAAGAAAATATATATATGCAAAAAGAAAAATTAAAAAAGTTACAGGAATAATTGTTGAAAATAATTGTAAATTGAACAACTGGATTGAAAGTAGAAAAAAACTGAAATTGAAGAAAATTAAAGAAAATAATTAAAAATTAAAGAATGGAATTGATATATAAAGAATATAACAAAAGATTGAAAAAAGGCGAGAATTATTGAATATGGCAGAGAATTATTGCAAACTGAAAAATGGAATTGCAATTAGAAAAAAACAATTGGGAATTGAAGAAAATATTTAAACAATTGAATTTAAAATTAAAGAAACTTATTAATAATAGAAAAAAAATTACCCAAATACGAGAATTTAAAAATATTAATGAAAATAATTAAAATATTAAAAATTGAAGAAAGTAATTTAAAATTTTAGAAAAATAATTGAAAAAAACATTTCAAAATGACGAAAATAATTGACAATTGAAAAAAAATCGAAAACTGGCAAGAATAATAGACAAGAGAGAAAAATAACAAAAAAAGATTAAAGAATAATTCTAAAATTTTGAGAGAATAAATAAAAATTGAAAAAATTGTAGGAAATAATTAAAAGAAATAATTGAAAAATAACGAGAACAATTGTAAAATGGAAGAAATTATCTGAAAAATGACGGAAATAATTGATAATTGAAAACAAAATTTAAAAAACGGTTAGAATAATAAACAATTTGAAAAAATAATTTAAAAATTTAAACACGGCATTAAATTTAAACTAAATAATTGCAAAATAAGGAAAATTATTGGAATAATTGTAAATTGAACAACTCAATTAAGAAAAGAAAAAAATTGAAATTGATGAAAATAATTGATAATTGAAGAATGTAATTGAAATTTAAAAAATATAATAAAAAATGTTATAAAGTAATTAAAAAAAGCACAAAATTATTAAATACAGAAGAAAATAACTGAAAACTAAAGAATTGTATTAAAATTTTAAAAAGTAATTAAGATTTAAAAAAAAATAGTTATAGAATTTAGCAATTGAATTGATAGTTTAAAACAATTTTTATGATTGTTAAAAAAAAAAATTTAAATCAAATAATTATTGAATATTAAAGAATTGATTAAAAATTGAAAAAAATAACTGAAAATTGAAGAAAATAATTTAAATTTGAAGAATGGAATTAAAATTTGTAGAATATAATTGAACAACTGTATCTAAAATTAAAGAAATTTATTGATGTAGAGAAAACTAAATGATGTAAGTCGAGAATTTTTATTTATTAAAGAAAATAATTCAAAATTTAAAAATGGAATTGAAATTTAAAAAGAATAATGAGAAATTAAAGGATTAAAGAAAATAGTTGTAGAAAATTAATGGAAGAAGAAAATTAAAGAAAATTGTTAAAACGAAATTTTAAAATTGAAAAAAGCTGAGAATTTTTTAATATTGAAGAGTTAGGTAGTTGAAAAACGTACAAATAATTGAAAGTTGAAGAATTTGATTGAAATTAGAAGAAAATAATTAAAAATTGACAAAGTTATTGATAAAACCCGAGAATAATTGAATGTAGAAGAAAAAGTTACAAACTTAAAAATGGAATCATATTTAAAAAAAAATTGAGAATTGAAGGAAATATTTGAACAATTGAATTTAATATTAAATAAACTTATTGATAATTGAAAAAGAAAATAGTTGACCAAAGGCGGAAATTTTTATTATTAAAGAAAATAATTGAAAATTTAAAAATGGAATTGAAATTGGAAGAAAATAATGAGAACTTAAAGAAACTAGTTGTAGAAAATTGAAAAAAGAAGACAATTTAAGAAAATTGTTATAACGAAATTTGAAAACAATTTTATGATTGAAAAAATTAATTGAATAAAGCCGAGGATTTTTTAATATTAAAAAGTTAGTTGAAAATCGTACAAATAATTGTAAATGAATGAATGTAATTGAAATTAGAAGAAAATAATTAAAAATTGACAAGGTTATTGATAAAACCCGAGAATTTTTGAATGTAGAAGAAAAAGTTGAAAACTGAAAAATGGAATCAAATTTAAAAAAAAATTGAGAATTGAAGGAAATATTTAAACAATTGAATTTAATATTAAATAAACTTATTGATAATTGAAAAAAAATAGTTAACTAAAGGCGGAAATTTTTATTATTAAAGAAAATAATTGAAAATTTAAAAATGGAATGGAAATTTGAAGAAAATAATGAGAATGAGAATTGATGAAAATCGTTGTGGAATTGAACAATTGAATTGAAATTTTAAAACAACTTTTATAAGTGAAAAAAATAATTGAAAACATCCGAGAATTATTCAATATTGTGGAATTAATTGATAAACATTAAAAATAATTTAAAAAAAGGAGAATAATTAAAAATTGACGAAAATAATTAAAATTGTAGAAATAAATTGAAAATTAAAGAATTAAATTGAAGCTGTAGGAAATAAATCGAAATTGAAGAAATTAATTGGAAATTTCAGAAATGTACTGAAATTTCAAGAAAAGAATTGATAAATGAAAAGAGACGAGAATTATAATGGAATATTGAATAAAATAATTTAAAATTGAAGAAAAAAAAATGAGAATTGACGAAAAAAATTAAAAAATTAATTAAAGGTTAAAGAATTAAATCATTTTAAATATTAAGAAAATAGGTGATTAATAATTGAAATGAAGATTACAGAATGACGAAAATAATTGAATATTAAAGAAAATAATTGAGAAATCAGGAAAATAATTGACAATATTGAAAAAAAAAACTCTAAAACTGATGAGAATAATCGACAACAGAACAAAATAATTAAAAAAATTAAAGAATGATTACAAAATTTAAGAAGAATAATTGTAATTTTAAAACTGTTGACAATTATAGAAAAAATTATAGATTTATTATTAATGAAATTAAAATTATTTCAACTGATATTATTTTTAAATTAAAATGTTAATGAATATAAATACATTTTTTAAAAAGTATCTGGTTTAAAATAAAAAATATCTAAGTGCCAAACTTCAGGCGTTGACAGACAAAATGAATGCAGGGATTTAAAAATTAATATTTTAATAATATATTAAATATATTAATATTATTATAAAATATTTTAATTATTTTAATTATTTCAATTAGTGGTTTTCTACTATTTAAATTAGTTGTTCTCTACTAAAAATTAGTAGTTTTCTACTAAACAATTAGTAAAAGTCTTGCTATTTAATGGTAGCTCACTTTTCGCTAATTCATTAGCAGAAAACCACTAATTCAGATTTAGAGCGTATACGCTCTAAAATGAAGTTGACTAAAAATCGAAAAATCTTTGTAAAACTCGTAAAAATTGTTACTTTGCGAAACCTCTTGATAAAACTGCACTATAGAGAAGCAATTTCGCCCCGGGTCCGCCTTCATCTTGAAACTGAAATGTTACAAGAATTAAATATTGATTTTGTTTAAAAATAATAACAAAATAAAAAATTGGTCCTATTCGAACACTCACCAGATACAAATATCGTTTAATAAAAATTTCCAGGTCTTCCAAAGATGTAAACTCAAACAAATGTAACTGTTAAAAATAAATAAAAAAGGTTTAGTAATGTCACGATTAAAAAAGGGCAAAAATTGTGCAGATTATGAATTTAATATCTCGTATGAACTTTGACTTTTCAAGGTATGAAAGAAATAATTTTGGCTTCGTGCCAAAGTGTCGGAAATCACTAATGTACTTCATATACTACGAGAAGTAATCGACAATGAAGGATGCAATATTTTTATAAATGAACTTTCAAAGAAATTTGTTTTCGATTTTAGATTTATCTCTAATGGATATATAGATTTTTGAATTATTTATAAAGTCGTACGGTCTCAGTTAATCCATCTTGAAAGTACTGCACACTATGTTGAAGATACGGAGTTTCTTGAGGTAAAGTGACAATTGCCTTAGGAATACTGACACTCGACACTGTATTTAAATTGACAGAACTTGCACTTTGAGTCGCGAAGCCACCAGCACATCGCCAAATTACTTCCGCTATCGCAAACGATAAAACTTCCATTTGTTGATCATAATTTGGTTTCAGTAATCTGTAAAATTAAAAGAAGTTATAGAAACTCGTTAACATTCAATTTATTGTATAACAAACTTTAATTAATTTTTGAATTAAAATAGAATTGTATTAATTCACTAAAATATAATTCACAGTTTCCTAATTTGTAATATTGTGGAAAATTATTTAAATTAATAATTAATTGCATTAGAACCTCATTTTAAGATTGTTTTAGATATTAGTTTTATTTTACAAACACTTACACTTCCGCTGTGCATTTGTCTTGACTGTTTCTCTTAAATAAAAAGTGTTTCAGCATAATTGCCTGAACAGTAGTAATAAGACCTCTAGTGGTATTTCTTGGTGATCTCAATCCAAAACTTAAAGATTGACTTGGAGGTCGAAGAGTGAGTCCAGTCCTGGCCCATTCAACTTTTGGAGGACTTGCACTACTTCCAAAGACAACCATTCTTAATTCCTGCACTCATAAAAATAAAATTATAATTAAAATAAATGTAATAAATAATATAGTAAATAAATGTTGTAAATAACTTTTTTATTCGACACAAACAAAATAAATAAAATTAAGATAAAATAAGTAGAAAGAATAAATATGAGGAGCAAGTTTTCAAAATTTATAAATCCGCATTTTGTTGTTTCGAGAAAATTAAGCAAATTGCAGTTTTGCATATAACTTTTAAAGTTAGTTATAAAGTATAAAATTATTATAATTATTATAAAGTAGAAAATCTATACGACATTATTTATATGACCGTGAATTAAAAAATTGACCGGGAAATTTCATCGATATAAAATTCTGAGAAATTTTATCGAAAACCAATTTTTTTCCATATATCAAAAATCTATAATAATAATAACAATTCACAAGTTCTTCCATTCCTTCATTCATTTTTTGTCTGTTCACAACTGAAGTTTGGGATATAGATATTTTTTAAAAAATATGCATTTGAATTGATTAAAATTAAAATTTATAAATATCAGTTCAAATAATTTTAATTTCATTAATAAATTCTCGCATTTTCTCAATTATTAATTATTTTCTGGCAATTTCAATACAATTCTTCAATTTTCATTTATTTTTTACAATTTTTTTCTTAATTTTCATTATAGTTTTCCATTGACAATTTATTATTCTCCTTTAATTTTATGATTGTTCATTAATTTAAAAAAATTTTTTGTTGTTTTAAAATTTCAATTCAATTGTTGAATTCTACAACTTTTTTCTTCAATTCTTCAATTTCTCATTATTCTCTTCAAATTTTAATTTCATTTTTAAATTTTGAATTATTTTCTTTAATAAATAAAAATTCTCGACTTATATCAATTAGTTTTCTCTACATCAATAAATTTCTTTAATTTTAGATACAGTTGTTCAATTATATTCTACAAATTTTAATTCCATTCCTCAAATTTAAATTATTTTCTTCAATTTTCAGTTATTTTTTTTCAATTTTTAATCAATTCTTCAATATTCAATAATTCTCTGTTTTTAAACATTTTTTTTCAACAATCATAAAAATTGTTTTAAATTATCAATTCAATTGTTCAATTCTAGGAATATTTTTTTAAATTCCTTATTTTTTTTTTAATTTTCAATCCAATTCTTCAGTTTTTAACTATTTTCTTTTGTATTTAATAATTATGTGCTTTTTTAAAATTACATTTTAACATTTTTTATTAAATTTTTTAAATTTCTATTACATTCTTCAATTATTAATTATTTTCATCAATTTCAATTTTTTTCCTTTCTTAATTTAGTTGTTTAATTTACAATTATTCCTATAATTTTTCTAATTTTTCAATTATTTAGTTTAAATTTAATGTCTATTGTTAAATTTTTTAAATTATTTGTTCAAATTGTTTATTATTCTTGCCAGTTCGCAATTTTTTTTTTACTTGTCAATTATTTTACACTCTAAAAAGGTTATTTATAGCCTGTACAAGTTGTAAATAAATAAATAAATAAATTATTTTCGTAATTTTGAAATGTTTTTTCAATTATTTTTCTAAAATAAAAAACAATTTATTAATATTTTTAAATTCTCGTATTTTATGAATTTTTTTTTTCTATTATTAATAAGCTTCTTTAATTTTAAATTCAATTGTTCAAATATTTTCTGCAATTCTCAATTGTTTTTTCAAATTGTAATTCCATTTTTCAGTTTCCAATAATTCTCGGCCATATACAATAATTATTGCCTTTTTCAGTTACTTTTTTCAATCTTTTATTATATTCTTTAAATTTCCATTTATTTCTTCAATTTCCAATTTATTTCTTCAATTTTTAATTATTTTCTTTAATTTTCGATTGAATGGTTCTATTATTTTTATCGATTTTCAATTAATACCTCAATATTCAATAATTCTCGGATTTTTTCAACTATTTTTTCCACAAAAAAAATTGTTATAAAATTTCAATTAAATTATTTAATTCTAGAATTCAATACTCAGTTATTTTTTTCAAATTTAAATTCCACTTTTCAATTATTTTCTTCAATTTTTAAAAAATAATCGCCTTTTTTCTATTATTCTATTCTATTCTTCAGTTTCCAATTGTTTTCTTCTGCATTCATTAATTCTCGGCTTTTTTCAATTACTTCTTTTCAATTTTTAAGTATATACTTTAGATTTCATTTACTTTCTTCAATTTTCAATTTTTCCTTTTTTATTTTGTTTTCTTCAATTTTCAATTATTTTTTTCAATTTGAATTATTTTTCTCGATTTTCAATCCAGTTGTTGAATGTACAATTATTTCCAATAATTATTCTTATAATTTTCTTAATTTTTCAAATTGCAATTACTTTCTTTAAATTTAATATTTCTTGTTTCATTTTTTCAATTATTTTTTCCAGCTGTCTATATCTAGTCATTTTTCCAATTTCGTTTTCAACTGACAATTATTTTCTTCATTTTTCACATATTTTCTTCAATTTTTCAATTATTCTCGTCATTTTTCAACTATTTTATTCAGTTATTATTCATTGTTTTCCGCATTCTTCAACTATTTCCTACAATTTTTTCAATTTTTAATTATTATCTTAAAATTTTATAATTATTCTTTTAGTTTTTAAATTATTTTGTTCAATTGTGTATTAATCTACCATTTTTTGAAGTTTGTTTTCAATTGTCAATTATTCTCGTCATTTTTTTTTTCAATTATTAATTTTTTTCAATTAATAATTTAATTCTTAAATTTTCAATTTTTTTCTTAAGTTTTCAATTTAGTTCTTAAATTTTCAATTCATTTCCTCAATTTTGTATTATTTTCTTCAATTTCAATTTTTTTTTTCGATTTTCAATCCAGTCAATTAATTTTAATTTTTACAAGATCTCTAAGAGATTTCACTTTTTCGAAACTGCTTAATTTTGATCTTATAATGTCTTATTTTTACAAAATTTTAAAAAATTTTCTTCTTTTACTTTTAAATTTTTTTTTATTATTTATCTTTCTATTTTAGGATTTTCGTTGATTTTCTTCTTTTTTGCAAATAATTTAATACTGTTTTACAGAAACTTGCATTTTAATAATTTCCTTTTTTTTGTCATCATTTTTCTATTTCTTAGGAACATTTTCCATTCTTTTAAGTTGTTAATTTTTTACCTTATAATTACGAATTTGTTAAAACACTTATTCGATGGTTTTATCTACATTTTTTAAACTTCACAATTTTCTTTTTATTCGAAAACTTGTATTCTTTTATTCTATATTATGTAAATTTAATCTTGTACATTATTATTTTAACATCGTTCTTCTATTTCATAAAATTGTTTGCTTTTATAATTTTTTTAAATTTTCCAAAATTTGATTCATTCTTTGTTTCTTCAAATTGTAAAATTATTCTCTAATTTTTTCTGATTTTAACCATTTTTCCTTTTTAGAATCTAATATATTTTAACGTTTTTTTAATTATCTTTTTATTTATTTTTTTTAATCAACGAAAGATTTTTCTAATCTGTCACTGTTTCATTTTTATGTTTTTTTTTTCATTTTTTCTTTATTTCTTTAATAATGTCCATGACGTTTTTTATTTAAAAGAATTTTTCTGTTTTTTTTTTTTAATAAAATTTTTTCTTATCTTTTCACGTTCTTGTTTTTTTTTTATAATTTATTATTTTTTCGTTACTTCTACCAAATTTTCTGAATTTTGAGATTATGAATTTAAAGATATTTTTTTAAAGTTTTCTCACTTATTCGTCATAATTTCTTTGATTTTGATTAAATGTTTTATCCTTTATTATTTCTCATTAAATGTTCTCAGGTTAAAAAATAAACTACTTACAAATCAACATTCGACAGTATTTTATATACTGATTTATATATTTACAAAAAAAACCAACTTGTGATTATTAAAAAAAAATCCTGATTTTTATCAGCCCTGAGATTTATGTATTAACTTTTCAAAACTTGCTCTTCAAATAGAAAAAAAGAAAATTACTTTAACACCCATAATAAAAAATAATATACAGTCGAAAAATCCCAACTTTTTAAATTGATTAATTAAAATACAAAAAAATCTGTTTTCTCACCATACAGGTCTCTTGATTAATAGGAGTTCCACCAAGAACCGGGGTTTTTGCCAAAGTCCTCGTGCTTCTTGGATAGAGAATTCTCTCTGCAACAAAAATAAAATATGATAAATCTTGAAAAAAATAATTGACAAATTAATTTTGCATTATAAACAAAAATAAATTAAATTCAAACTTTGACAAAATTCGACCTGGATATAGTTCATCTGGTTCCGCCATTAGAGCAGCGTAATTTGCTGCTCTAGCTGACAATAGCATTATTCGAAAAAAAAAATTTAATTATGAAAAGTGACCTTATCCTGAGAGTCACTTGGTCCAAAAGATTTCAGGACAATTAATTTTCGTAATTTTTATCGAATTTTCCCCAAGGAGAAAAATACAAAAAATTAACATCGTCCCCTGAACTATTGTCACTTTGATGCAAACAACTTGCCTCTAGAAGTTTAAAACATCAATTGAGAATCGTGCGGAAATTTACAGCTCTTTATATACGCGAATCGAGAAATTTGGTAAAACCTGTCTCAAGACTAGACACGAAACATGTCATTTTTAGTGTTGGAAAGTTATTTAGACATGCCCTACTGCTGTCTACCTGACATTTAAATCCACTCTACCCCTTTGGATCATCATGACTTGATTCTTCAAACTTTTAAATACCTGTGTCACTTTTTTTTTAAAAATACTTTTCAAGGAAAGTTAATTAATTAGATGGAGCAGTATCAGGGTGGAAAATAACACATCGCATTATGTTATTTGAGATAAGAAAAATAAAGCTAAAAAAGATTCAGAAAATAAACTAAAATATGACTTTTATACAATTAAACGATGCATTTTAAACAGAGTGCATACCAAATTACTTTCTTAAAATTTCCGAATTTGCTTTTTTTAAAATAATTAATAACTTTAAAATATAATAATATTTGAAAATATATCGGAATTTAAAAAAAACATTAATTAAAGCGGTTTTAAATTCAAAAAATGTTTAAAAAAAAGAAATTAAAAAAAATATTGAAAACTGTGAATAAATGCAAAGCTATTAAGAATTGAGAAAAAGATAAGATTCAAATTTAAAAAACACAGAAAGATAAATAAAACTCTACACAAAAGAAATAAAAATATTTTATAACAATAAAAAGGTTAGAGAAATTATTAAAAAAATAAGAAAATTAAAAAATACATGAAGTGAGCTTTGAAAGATTGAAAAAATCTTAAAATGTTATAAAATTTGTGGAACATCCAAAAAACTTGAATTTAAAAATGAAGGAATGAGAAAATTAGAAGAAATATTTAACGTATTATGAATGAATGCAAAAATAAGAAAATCAGAGGATTTAACGGTTTTTAAAAAAATTTGTTTCTTTTTATTATTGTGAGTTTAAAAAAATTTACTTCTCTTATTATTAATTTATGAATATTGAAAAAATAATAAATTCCGAATTAGGTGTGCTAAATTATTAAAGAATATTTAAGTAACAGTAATGAGTTTTCTTTGTATTTAATAATTTCTTAACTTAATCCGTTTTAATTTAATTTTTTAGTTTTAAATAATAATTTTTCAGAATTAATTCTACAGTAGTTTAATATATTCCCGTATTAATTTAAAACAAGACCCTTAATATTATTATTTAGCACTTTATAATTATTTCTACAATCAAGTTCCTTGAGAAATTTTGGAAAATTAATTTTAATCAGAAAAGTTTGAATTTCAGCTGTCTTCTAAAAACTTTCTTCTGAAGTTCGCAATCAACAAAATGCACGTGGCTCATTCCGACACGAATTTGAAAGATGAGTCTCACAAACGTGTCAGAATTTTCTAAGAAATTAACTTAACAAATTTTAAGTGGATTTCATTAAAATTCTTTGGATATTTAAAATTTAATTTTAATAAAGAAATTGTTAAAAAATAATAAAACTACGATTCAGATTAAGAGAATAACTGATTATTTGTTTATAAACATTAGAAAAAATAAATAAGATTTAGATAAAAAAAATTTAAATTTAATATTCAATGAATAAATATATTATCTATCAAATTATTTCCCAAATTAAATAGATTTTACATCAAATAAAAAATAGTATAGATTAAGAAAAAATACTCGGATCTAATTATTTAGTACCTCTATCTCTGACATAAATAGGTTTTCCAGATTTCACTTCGCAAGCTCGACGATTTGCAATCTTGGATTTTGAAGAAAACGTTTTTTCCTCTGAGGTTGTGGCTTTCTCCATGATGATTTTGGGTTAACTTTAATCACAATCATCCAACAAACTAATCATCCTTCGAATTTTATTAATTAAAAACTCTACTCAATGAAAATTCAATGATAAAACTATCAAAATAAAAGTGGCAAAAATCATTGCAGATTTTATTAGCCACGTGGTCTGCAATTTCTCCAAGATTTTTCATTTCTTTTTTTTTTTATATATATTATAAACCAGAGAAATAGGGTTTGATAAGTGCCCACTGAAAAACAAAAATACCTAATTAATTTATAAATAAAAATTTAATAAATTTAAAAAGTAATTTTTAATTTGAAAATTCAATTTAAAGTAAAATTTATTTAATTAAAGTCGACTCTGATTTGAGAAAAAGACAATTTTAATTTGAAAATCAAATTCGGATTTGAGAAAATTCGATTATAATTGGAAAAAAATAAAATTCATTTTGAGAAAACGCAGTTTTAAAAGAGAAAAAATTTAATCGGAGAACAAGTAAATTTGAATTTAAAAAAAAAATCGGTTTCAATTTTAAGAAAATACGGTTTTAAGTTGAGAAAATTTAGTTTTAATTGAAAAAAATTCGATTCTAATTGGAGAAAATTAAATTTTCAAGGTGAAAAATCAATTTTAATTTGAAACAGTTTGTAAATTTTGTGAAATAATTTATTTATTAGAAAGAACTAACGACCATGATGTGGCTGATGGTTCAAGAAGAACGAGTTGACTGACAGCCTAGCGTTTAGAGTTAGAAGTAATTGTTACAAACACCCCTTACGTTTAACCCCTTATATACGAATGGATGCTAAGGGTCTATCTCGAGGTTCTATCAAATAGACTTCTGAATATAGAATCACCTACATAGACCGTGTAAATTGGTGTCGATCATGAATTTGCGAGATTCAAAGCAAAAAAGATTAATCTAATTCTATATTTCACAATTTTTTTCCCCTTAATAATGTATCGATTCCTTTTTACTTTTTTATAAATAAAATTCAAATAATAATTAAACTATTATTAATTAATATTTTTCTTTCGGAATTTTGTTCATTCACGACCAGTAAATTAAACGCTTGTTTAAAATTATTATTTTCAAAATTTCCAATAAATTTTCAAACTTTGGAAATTGCTTAAATTTGAGTTAAGAGAACTTTAGATTCAATTATTATCTTAAACACGATTCTAAACTTGACAGGTTCAAAAAACTTTTAAGCTCTGGTATTTTCAAGTGGAAAATTATTTTTAGGTCCAAAAAAAGTTTTACCTTAAAAAGAGGTTTTTTATTTCGGCGAAAAAACACTTTTTCAACGTAGAATAGAAATGAGATTTATTTTGAAATATTTTGTAACAGACTATATTTTCTAATGTAACAAAAGTATTAAATTGGATGTATATTTTTAGAAAGAAGATTGTCAGATTTGAGATATGTATGAATAATCCATAAAAATTTCATCAAGATATGAAAACGTTTTGAAGTTATTGCACACACTTTAATATTATTTAGCTGCCCTTAATAAGAATGGGGCCGGAATTATATAGAATTTATAAATTTCATTCATTCTGTCAACACCTGACATTTGTCTCTAGATGTTTTTTCTTTTAAAAGTTTTAAATCTTATTTCACCTTTTTAAAATGTTCTCAAACTTTATATTTATAACAATTTTAAATATTATTATTTCAATCACTTAAACTGAAATTTTGTACTATTTTTATCAATTTTCAATTATTTTCAGCAATTTTTAATTACTTTTAAATTGTCTCTCTAAATCTTAAATTTTTCTTCTTCAAATTTCAATTATTTAGTTTAGTTTTTTCAATCACTTTTTAATTTTAATTATTTTTCCCTTGACATTAAAACAATTTAATTATTCATACCCAAATTTTATATTACTCATCAAATTTAAATTAATTTTTTTAATTTACCATTATTTTCTCATTTTGCAATTTTTAATTTCAATTTTTAATAATTTTCATAATTTCTGAATTAATTTAAATATATCTCAATGTTCAATTATTTTGTTCAAATTTAATTTCTTTTTATTATTTTGCAATTATTTTCTCCATATTTTAACATTTTTATTATTTTTCAATTAATTTTCTAAATATTCAGTTATTATCTCAAATTTAGATTATTGTCATCAATTTTCCATGTTTTAAACGATTTTTCCATTATTTTTTTTTGGTTAAAAATAAAGTCTGCAATTTTTCTATTATTTTCTTCAATTTCTAATTATTTTCATTATTTTGACATACTTTTCAGAATTTTTAATTATTCATCTGAAATTTCTTCAATTTCTAATTATTTTCATTATTTTGGCATACTTTTCAAAAATTTTAATTATTCATTATCATCATTATTTTCATCAATTTTTTATTCTTTCTGCGATTTTTTAATTATTCTCTTTAATTAAATTTTTTTAAGTAATTTGGTAATTATTTTCGTTTATTAAACATATATTCTATGATTTTTTCAATTATTTCTCTCAAATTTTATTTACTTTTTTCAATTTTTCATATTTAAATTATTTTCATCATATTTCTATTTTTTTTTCTTAATCTTAAATTATTTTCAGCATATTTCAATAACTCTATGATTTTTTCAATTATTTCTCTCAAATTTTATTTACTGTTTTCAATTTTTCATATTTAAATTATTTTCATCATACTTCAATTTTTTTTCTCAATCTTAAATTATTTTCAGCATATTTCAATTATTTTTTTCAATTTTCAATTGATTTTATCATTTTTCAATTATTTTCCTCGCTTGTTAATTATTATTCTCATTTTCTAAAATTATCTTCTAAGATTTTTAAGTATTTTTCAAAATTTCTATTATGTTTTTCAATTTTTAAAAAATTATTTACATTTGTTTTCATAATTTCCAAAATTATTTATTAATTATCGTAAATTTCAATTATTTTTAGCTCTCTTCAATTCTTTTTCCAATTTTTAGTTATTCTCATGTTTTAAATTAATTTCTAAGATCTTCATGTATTTTATCAAATGTCAATTATTTTTTTTTATTTAAAAAAAATTCTGTAATTTTTTCAATTATTTCACTCAAATGCAATTTATTTTTTACAACTTGTCATTGTTTGTATCCTACTTCAATTGTTTTTTTGAAATTTCAAAGTTTAAAATCATTTTTCAATTATTTCCCGAAATTTATTTCCTTTAATTTTCAATTTGCTTCATTTGTTTTATAATTTCAAAAAATTTAAACCATTTATCTGATATTTCAATTATTTCATTCAATTATTTATATTATTTTTTATAGTAGGTATTTTCTTCAATTTCCAAATTCCTTTGTTCTTTTTCGTAAATTTCTAAAAACTTTTTAATTATTTCTCTATAATTAAAAATTCTCTTCAATTTTAAATTATGTTTATCTTTTTTCATTCATTTTCTCTAAAATTTAATTATTTTCTTTCTTTTTCAATGAACTTCTGAATGTTTTACGTATCTTCTAAAATTTTCTTTAATTTTTCAATTATTTTCCCAAATTTTAATTATTTTTTTAATTTTAAATTATTCATCTCAATTTTTAATCACTTTCTTTTAATTTCCAATCATTTTCTTTACTTTTCCATTATTCAATTTTTTCAAATTATTTTTAATATTTTCAAGTATTTTTCATAAATTTAAATTATTTTCTTTATTTTTAAAACATTTACATCATTTTTTAAATTACTTTTCCCAATTTTTATTTGTTTTAATTTTTTTCAGTTAATTTGAAAAATTTGCAGTTTTTTTTTAATTTGAAAATTTATAAATTTTGTTTTAAATAAATATTATATTTAAATAATTATATTTCGCCACCGAATTTAGTATCAAACATTTAACAAATGTCAAATGAATTTTTAGAAAATCATTGATAGAATAAATACAAATTTATAAATACAAAATTAATATTTAAATTAAAAATAAGGGATTATGAGTTTTAAACTGTAAAATGAAAGGTGTTCCTTGAATTTAAATAGAAAGCCTAGTGCCAGGAGCGGTCTTATTATTAACGTGTATATAAGTATCTGCACACAGGTAAAATTCTCATTTACACAGGTGTTATATTACGCATACAAGTATCCTCGAAACCAGCAAAGTTTGATGATCGATTAGATTCACTTTGTTGTTATGCAAAAGGCAATTACAAGTTTCGCTTCGATTTATTAATAAATCAATTCATCTTCCAGTAAACTTTTGTTAAATATTTTCCTAATTTTTACTTTCTCATTTCATTTTATATATAATCTGTACCTTAAAATGAATCCCTTTTTGTTCTATCGGGAAAATGAATTGATTTCCATTAATTGCTGTAAATGTAACTAAAGTTAATAATATTATCATCATTAAAATAAAATAAATTTTTCCTCACCAGGTAATGGTCTATGTTGTCTGCGAGCAGAATTAGCGGCGACAGCAATTTTTGCAAAAGCAGTAAATTTTCGAGCTGGTTTCTTCATTACAATCGATGTCCCTGAACTGCAACATAAAAAATGTAATTTACATTTTTCTTTTATACGAAGATATTTATTTCCTTGAAAAAAGAAAACCGAGAAAAGTGAGTTTTGAACAAAAACTATTGACTGTAACCCCTTGAAGGAAAATAATCCTGTGATTATATTCGATGACTAAAGTTTGAAATTATATGTTTCTTTAAAAACCTGTTATCATTCAGACTATTGACCTTATTTCCTCTGTACTTTTGAAGTTTCTGTACTTTATTTTATGCTTTTCAATTTAAATTATTTCAAAATTAATTTGCAGGAAGTTTATGGTACATTCAAATTAATTAAGGTTTCAGCTTGAATCAAATGAATTTAACATTAAATTAAAATTCTTTAATGACATTAATTTAAAAAAGACGAGTAATTAGCAAACTAGTTAATATAAAATTAAATGAAAAATATTGTTATTTAATTATAAGAAAATTGGAAAAAGGTGCGAGTCAATGATCTCTGTTATTATTAAGAAATTAATTAAACTTTAGAAGTGTCCTGAAAGGAAACTCATTGGCATCGCATGCCGAAACATTTTTAGATAAATTGATTGCAAAAAGGGATATTTTCGTTATCATTAAAGCAGGTGTCGTCAGTTTAACTTTCTACGGAGCTCTCAGTTTCTGAACTTTCGTGACAAGCATCAATAAAAGTTTATTCCAGAATTCTAGATTTCTAACAGTTATATTTTCCCAAGCCAATCCTTCTTTATGACAATTTTCCATTACACATATTTATATATATATTTATAAATTATGTTCTCAGAACTAGAGCAATAACATAAAATCCACTACCTGTTCATCTGTTGCATTCTTCATTTGACAAGAAGCTGGAAAAAGTCACAATAAAAAAAGAAAAAAAAAATGCTTCAATACAATTATTTCTGCTTTATGAAAATGGAACAAAAAATAATTCTCTCGACGTTGATAAAACCTGAAAATTAAAATAAAAGTAAATTATAAATGGTAAATAATAATTAAATTAATTAAACATTAATTGAAACTAAACAATGTAAAACTAATTAATTTAAGAATAATAAATTTATTTTATTTCGTTTTCATGTTTGTAGATTTGCATTTTCTTAAAAAGGGAGGTAAGCAAAAAGTTTTTAAATGCGGTCACGTGGTTTCAGATTTCAAAACTTTGTACGAAATCACGCGATTCTCTATTTGCTTGATAACTGTAAGCGGCTATTCCCCCTTGGCCTCTTTTCGACAAATAATGATCTAGTTTAATCGATTTACAGGTGCAAAGCTAGTTTTATTTTTATGATGGCTAATTAACTAATTAAATGAAATGTGTGAAATTAGCAGACAAGATGTATTAATAGAAAATCTACAAATTAATGACTTCAGTGTCCACCTAACCAGCACTTGAACATTTTATTACAACAATTATCTCAGCTCTTGAGGAAGTGAAAAAACAATAGAAGCATTTTATAAAATAATAATAATAATTTACAAGTTGCACTAAAAATGATCGTTTTTAAATTTATCACTCAATTTGAAGAACCCCAAAGATATTAAAAATTGATATTAATTTAAAAAAAAAAATATATTAAAAGTATATTGATAAAAAGAAAAAGATAAAAATTCCGAATTAAAGTTAAAAATATTTAAAAGTTATTTTTTAATGAAAATGAACGTTAAATGAAACAATTCTCAGCAGTTTGAACAAAAAGTTTAATACCAGATTAGAAAAAAAAAAGATTCATTTTTTTTTAAAAGTCTTTCTCGTTTTCTAAAAATTGTCCAGTAATGATCACTAATTACAAATGTGTAGAATAATTAAGAAATTAATTTAAAATTTGTAGAGATTAAAGTTAATACAAATAAAATTAAAATTTTTGAAAAAAAAGTGAAATTTATTTTTTTTTTGGGAAAAAATTAGTGTTTTTTAAAAATATTTAACGTACCCTTTTTCAGTGATGGAACACATTTTTTTGAACTGTAAATTCTCGTTTACCATGTGTATTCAAAGTAAATAATCGAAGCGTAAGAAATACCGTTCAGCTCACTGTTCCGGCAATTTGCGAATTTAACTGGAGTACGAATTACATCTTTTCAACCTAGTAAAACGCTAGTATAGTCGGAGCCTGATAGGGGGCAGAAGGTACTAGATAATCCGTCCAAAAATTAGGGCACTTATATATATTTTTTATAAAAAAACTATAACATTAATTACATATATTTGATATTAAAAATATAAAAATATCGTAAAAAACAGACATAAAAAATATTATTCTTGATAAAAATTATAAACTTTAAAGTCTAAAATAACTATTTTAATATAATTATACTAATTATAAATTGCGTTATTTTTTAAATTGAAATGTCATCACTCTGGAGTTGTTTCTTTCATTTTAACGAGAAGTTTGTCTTTGGCAACGTTATCACCAATTTGGCACAAAATGCTTTCAACTTCTCCATCGGAAGATGCTTTGATGATATACTATTCAGAAAAAAAATCATAATTGAAACAACACTTTTTTCGAAACTTTTGGTTAAAAATCAATCGAAAAATGTCTAATTTGAAAATTTACTTACTTCCATTTTCATGGCAACGATAACTAAGAGAGGATCTTCTTTTTTGACAAGATCACCATCTTTTATTAGGATCTTGTCAACGATTCCCGGAATAGGACTCACAGCAGCTCCAGCTGAAGTTTTGGATTTATTCATAAGTTTCGAAACATAATTTGGTTGTGGTATTTTCAATTTCCAAGAACGATCCTGCGAAGGTTTTTTTTAAGTGAATTACTTCTAAAATAAAAAAATTAGAAGCTAATTTGTTTCAAACACTTACCCTTCCAAATAAAACAACTTCATCCCCAACTCTGGCTATTCTCGTTTTTTGTACAGAGCCATCAAACTCAGTTTTTAATTCCATCCTTTTATCAATTATTGTTAATGTACCGGTCACTTTTCTCCAGGGGCCCAAATCGTTAATCCTCATCATAAAAACTTCCGGTTCAGCATACTGCACATCCACAGTAAATTCTTCTTCTCCAACGAGAAATTGAAACTTTCTCATCAATATGTGATTTATTCTAAGTCCAGTTTCGGTTGAAAATGGACTAAAAGGGTCTTTAGTTTCTATTGATTTTTTCATTGCATCTAATTCCTCGTTCAATATTATTCCAAGAGTTGCTTGTGCTAAAACTTCGGGCGGTGCTTGCAATTTGGGAAATAATGTATCATAATTCTCTTCGATAAATCCCGTATGTACGTCTCCGCTTTGGAATTTGGGATGATTACAGAGATCCTTCAAAAATTCCACATTCGTTTCTAATCCGGCGATCTAAACAATAAATTATAAAAGAATTATTTTAGAATTTCTTCCAGTTATGATTTAACATAACTTGATTCCAGGGTGTCTAGTACTTCGACTATTTACATTTCTCGGGTTTTTTTTCGGTTTTTAACAAATTTTCCAGGATAATTTAAAGTTAAAATAGCATAGTTAAAGGGGAGAGTGGAGCTATATTTTCACGGCATCGAAATTTATTTACTCAGGCAAAAAACGATTTCTTTTATGAAAAAAGGTGCTCAAAAAATTTTAATTAGGTATTTCAAAAATCCCCGTATGTATAATTTTTAGATGAACTTTGAATTCATATTTCATCTATTATTGTACATAATTAAATGCTTTAATAATTTAAAAATAATAAATTCAATCATTCTAGACAAATACTAATAAATTTTTTCACATTTCTAAGGATAAGGATTTCTAAGAATTCTGCGAATCATTTCTGAAAGTATCAATTTTTTAAAAAACTGATCCACGACTACTTTGGTTGAAATAAAATGGTTTGACCCAATTCAAATTTACTTTTAATCTAATTTTTTTAAAAAATGTACAGCTTGGTCTTTAAAAATTAGGTAAAATTAATTTAAATAATATTTTAATTTAATGAAAAACCATTTTCTAATTTGACGTTATATCAATAGGTTAAACATCTTTAAGTATTACATCAATTATAAAAATTTTACTACTTTTTATCGTCCTTTAATTTCTGGGTAGAAAAACGTATTTTCCATAAAATTACGGATGGAAAAAATGCCAGAATAAAAAGCAAAGTATTTGTAACAAATGTCCCTTCTGGTCCCGACTCATTTGTTAGAATGAAGCTGAATTCTAACAACAGGCTTCACAGTGACAATGAAGAATATTTTAGGGAAAATAGGGGACAGAATATACAAAAATAGGGAACTTTTAGGGTACCTACATTAAAAACTTTATAAATAAAGATAAATTAATTATATACAGTAGAACCTCGATTTTATTTGGGTAGGACAAAAAAACAAGTTGTAGAATAACAAAAAAATTACAAAATTTTCAAATTAATAAAAAAAAAGAAAAGGAAAACTACAGAAATAATTTAAAAAAAGATAAGAATATAATGGTAAATTAAAAAAAAAATGGAAAATTTAAGTAATTAATTAAAAAATAATAAACAGAATTAAAAATTGGAAAAAAATCAATTAAAAAAGATTATAAAACTAATCAAAATTAAAAGAAAGAGTTTAAATTTGAGATAAATAATTGAAGATTCAATAAATCAATTTGAAAATAATTTAAAAAATTAAAAATTGTTTCTATAATTGCAAAATTATAGAAACAACTGAAAATTGAGAAAATAATTGAAAATTGATGAAAACAATCGAGAATTGAGACAAATAATAAAAAATTTAGGAAACTAATTAAAAAATGATTAAGGTAATTTAAAATCGAAGAAATCACTGAGGAGGTTATAAAACAAATTAAAGATTGAAAAAAAAGAATTGCAATTTAAGATTAATAAATGAAGATTATAAATAAATCAAACTAAAAATAATTTTAAAAAATAAAAATTGAAGAAATACAATTTTCAAAATTATAGAAATAGTTGAAAAGTGAAGACAGTAATTAAAAATTAAGAACATATTTGAAAATTAAAGAAAACAATCGAGATTTGAGAAGAATAATTTTAAAAAATTACAGAATATATATCAAATTAAAGGGATAATTGAAAAATAGCAAAAATAATGATAAATTTTTAAAAATAATTGAAAATTTAGGAAATTATTTACAAAATACCGAAAGTAATTATAAATTTAAAAAAAATAATTTAAAAATTGTAAAATTTATTAAAAATGTGTTTAATTAATTGAAATTTAAAATAAATGATTAAAGGTTTAGTAAATCAGTTAAAAAATAATTATAAAAATTATAATTTGGAAAAAAAAATTGTAAAATTTTAGAAATAATTGGAAATTGAAGACAGTAATTTAAAATTCAGAAAGCATTTCAGAATTAAAGAAAGCAATCGAGAATTGAAAAGAATAATTGAAAAATGGCAAAATTAATAAATTTTTTGTTAAATAATTGAGATTTGAGATAAATAATTAAAAATTAAGGAAATTAATTACAAAATACCAAAAGTAAATGTAAATTTGAAAAAAATAATTGAAAAATTTAAAAATATATTTACAATTTTTTTAATTAATTAAAATTTGAAATAAATACTTATAGGTTTAGTAAATCAGTTACAAAATAATTGAAAAATTTATAAAAAAAAATTGAAAAATTAAAGAAATCAATTTAAAAATAATGAAAATAATTGAAAAATAATACAAATGACTGAAATTTGAGATAAATATATAAAAAATGTAGAAAGTGTATGAAAAAATACTTTTCAAAAATAAAAATAAAAGAAAACATTTTCAAAATTATAGAAATAATTTAAAATTAAAGAAAATAAATAAAATTTATGAAAAATACGTGATAAAATTACAAAACATTCTTGAAATTTATTAAAATAACTGAAAAATGATAAACACAATGAAAAAATATTGAAAAAAATTCGAATTTAAAAAATAATTGCAAATTTTGTAAATTAATTGAAAAATAATGAAAATATTTATTAAGTAGAAAAAAATGATTTAAATTGAATAAAATAATTTTAATTTGATAAAAATTACTGACAGCTTATGAAATTAGTCAAATAATAATGGAATGGAAATAAGTATGAATAGTAGGAAAAAATTAAGAAATACTGATGAACATAATTGTAAATTGAAAAATAGAATTGGAATCAGAGATGAAGGATTGAAAATTCCGGAAATCTATTGAAATATAATTTAATAAATGAAAAATTGGAGAAAATAATTTAAAAATGATAGAAATAATTGAAGATTGAAAAAATAATAAACTAGGTGTGAATTCTGTCCATTTCATGGACACTTCGCTTCCAAGGAAGCAAGATAATTTGCTTCCTCATAGAGGAAGCAATAAATTTATTTATAATATAAAAAATAATAATTTAGGTAATTTTAAATTAATTATTATTTATTTTTATGCAAATAAGTAATAATAATAAAATAATAATAAATCAATATAGGTATATATTTTTTTCTATATTCCAAAACTTTATTTATTTATTTATTATAAATAAATTAAGTCAATTATTAGTCAATTATTTTTAGTCAATTCGTTTTGAGACAAGGAATATGATTCTATTAATTCATTTGTTTGAATTTTTAGCAAGAAATTTTTTTTTGTCAAAACACGAGATTTTCAATAAAAAAAAATTAAAAATTATGAATTAATACGTGAGTTTTTAGTCAAATATAAAAGTTATATAGGTCACTCGATTTGTTTTGAGACAAGGAATATGATTTTGTAATTCGTTTGGTTGGATTTTTAGTATGAAATTTTTTTTTGGCAAATCGAGAGATTTTTCGATGAAAAAAAAATGAAAAATCATGAATTATTACGTGGGTTTTTAGTCAATTATATACTTTATATAGGTCAATCGATTCGTTTTGAGACAAGGAATATGATGTTGTAATTCGTTTGGTTGAATTCTTAGCATGAAAAAAAATTTTTTTTTAAAAAAAATTTCCAAAAACGAGATTTTTTTATGAAAAAAACTGAAAAATCATGAATTATTACGTGAGTTTTTGGTCAATTATATACTTTATATAGGTCAATCGATTCGTTTTGAAACAAGGAATATGATTTTTTCATTCATTTGTCTGAATTTTTAGCATGAAAAATTTTTTTGCCAAAAAACAATATTTTTGATGAAAAAAGGTGCTCAAAAAAATTTGATTGGGTATTTTCAAAAATCCCTGTGTCCAAATTTAGATATTTGTGAGCTTCATATGTCATCCAAATTTTATTAAAATCCGTTGAAGCGTTCTCGAGATATCCTGGCGACAAAAAATTTACCACACACACACACACACACACATCCGGACATTTTCTCAGGAATGAAAATTTGAACTTTTCAGATGAAACTGAGTCGATTTACACTATTTTTGGAAAATCGAAAATCTTAACGATCACAACGCTTCCTCTATGAGGAAGCAAAATGAAAAGAAGATTGAAAATAATTGAAAATCTCTAGATACCTTGACTTTAAATATACTTTCGTGAAAAATAGGGGAAAAATAGGTAAAATTTTCTAAATAGGGGACTTTTAGGGACCAATCGCAAGATAGGGGACATTTAGGGGAAATAGGGGACGGTCTGTGAAGCCTGTAACAAACAATTTCACTATTAAAAAAAGAGCCTAGGACAGAAATTTCCGTATTTCAAAAAAAAAAACCCGAATTTTCGGTACACTAGACACCCTGGATTAAATATAATTTACATTATATTCCGACAGTTTCGAGTGCATAATCTTGAGAGCAGAACTTCTGTCCTGACCCCAAACAACCAGTTTTGCGATCATAGGATCATAATGGACAGAAACTTGGTCATTTTGCCTAACGCCAGTTTCAACTCGAACATTATCGGAGACAGATGGAGTGACTAAATAAGAAAGTTGACCAGCACCTGGCAAGAAGCCACTTCTTGGATCCTGGAAATTAAAAAACAAATTAGTCGCAGGAAATTTATCATTTCAAATGTAACAATTTTAATAGTACCTCGGCATATATTCTAGCCTCGAATGCGTGACCTCGTAGATGAATGTCCTCTTGTTTCATAGGGAGTTCTTCTCCAGCTGCCACCTTCAATTGCCATTCGACGAGGTCAGTTCCAGTAATTGCCTCCGTAATTGGATGTTCCACCTGCAGACGCGTGTTCATTTCCATAAAGTGAAAGCTATGGGTCTGACGATCTAAAATAAATTCCACTGTACCGGCTCCTACGTATCCAACAGCTTTTGCAGCTCGAACTGCTGCGGATCCCAGCTTCATGCGCAATTCCTCCGAAATTCCCGGCTGTACAAAATTTTTTCCTAATATTTAATTCATTGATCATTGAAATGAATTTGTAAACCAATGTACAGTTTTTAAATTGGTTATAATTTATTGAGGATTATAGTATTTAAATTGAAAATAAAAATGTTTTATTGTACCGCTGGCGCCTCCTCAATAATTTTTTGATGACGTCTCTGGACAGAACAATCTCTTTCAAATAAATGAACAGCGTTTCCATGCTGATCTGCAAAAACTTGGACCTCAACGTGTCTCGGCTCGGCAACGTATCTTTCTAAAAGTACAGCTGAATCTCCAAAAGATTTTTGCGATTCCGTTCGTGCTGATTCCAAAGACTGATGGAAATCAGACTCTTTCCAGGCAATTCTCATTCCTTTACCTCCACCTCCACGCACTGCTTTGATCATAAGAGGAAATCCTATTGTTTTTGCTTTGGCGAAAAGAGTTTCGTCGGATTGATCTTCTCCGTGATATCCTGAAATAAATTCAAAATTTAATAAATAATTTGAAATAAAACAAAAAGCAAACTTTTGGTTTATTTAACTCATTAACGCCCATGCTTAGGGAAAAATTAATATCAAAAAAGTGAATACGGGAAAGAGGATCGTAGACCAAACAATGATATTTGACATTAAAAATTGTTCAAACAATTTGTTATAAAAAAATAGAGAAAAACAAATAATAAATTGTTTAAACAAATGTTTTTTAAAACAATTTTCAATGGCAAAAATATCAACATTTCCCTAAGCATGAGCTAAAATGGGTTTCAAGTCATTGTTATTGTTTATTGATTATTTATAACAATTAGAGTGACAAATTAAAAAATTTCACTTATGTTCCTTTAGTAGTTTTTCCAGTTCAATCGAATGGCACTGTTTATTTTTAATAATTTTTAGTTTTTTTTAATTTGTTTAAACAAATTGGTTAAACAAATTATTTTTTTAAACCATTTTTAATGTCAAAAATCATTGTTTGGTCAACTGCCTTCTTTGCCGTATTCACTTTTTTTATATAAATAAAATTTTTTTCCCTAAGCATGGGCGTTAATGGATTAATGTGAATCGATGTAACAAATTTATATAATTATTAGGGTGGTCCATAAAGACGAAAGTCCGAAATGTTCTGATCCTATCCCCCAAAAAGTTTCAGAATCGAAACAAAATATCTCTAATTTTTTTTGTTGAATTTGGACAATATTTAGATGGGGCTCAAACCCCTTGAAATTTCCCAATGATTTTACTTGGAAAAAACGAACTTTTTCGTAAATTCGCTATAAAATTCTCAAACATCACTCTAACCTTCAATACAGAAAATCACATCTTGAAAAGTCCTTAAAATCAAAATTTCATAATTTATTTATAAAATTGTTAACATTAACTATTTTTTAAATACAGTTATATACAACCACCAAATATGCAAAAAATATAATTTTTTAAAATTACTAATTAATAGTTTGTTTAGCATTTTTCAGCACAATTGTTACATATTGCCAAGTTATGAATGTTTATAGATATTTTTTTGGATTTTTCATTTGTTTAAACAATTTATTATTGTTAATTTATAACTTTTATCTAAACAAATCTTTCGAGTTGTAGTTTCTTCTGACTCTGTTATTTTTTTACATTTAAAAGCTTAAAATATTCAGCGAAATTAACAACAACATTTTACAATTGTTTAAACAAATTATTGTTATTAATTATGAATTCTTTACAAATGCATATCTAGAAAAACACAACTTTTTCCTAATTTTACAAATTAATGGGCTCTAGTTAGAAAAATAGAGATTATTGATTATAAATAATTATTTATTAATTGTTTAAATAATTTGTTGTTGGCAATTTATAACTTTTATACTAAAATACCTAGTGAGTTGTAATTTTTTTTGAAACTTTTTAATTTTTGCTTTTTAAAACCTTATGATATTCAGCAAAATTAACCACAACAATAATTTGCAATTGTTTAAACAAATTATTGTTAATAATTATTAATTATTTATAAATGCACCTATAAAGACACAATTTTTTCCTAATTTTACAAATTAATAGGCTCTGGTTAAAAAATAGAGATTATTGACTATAAATAATTATTTATTAATTGTTTAAACAATTTATTATTGTCAATTTATAAATTTTATACTAAAATACCTAACAAGTTGTATAATCACAACAACATTTTGCAATTGTTTAAACAGATTATTGTTATTGATTATTGATTCTTTATAAATGCACCTAGAAATACCTAATTTTTTTCTAATAAAACGATGACAAACAGCAAAGTTATAAAAACACTAAATAGTTGTAAGTCAATTCTAAGAAAAGTTAATAAATAACAAAAATTATTTGTTTAAACAATTATAAAATAATAATTCATAGTCAGTATTTCTTATTTTCAACCGGAGTCCATTAATTTATAAAATTAGAAGAAACTTTGTGTCTTTCTAAGTGTATTTGTAAAGAATTAACAATTTTAACAATAACTTGTTTAAACAATTTTAAGTGGTGATTGTGGTTAATTTTTTTTTTAATTTAAACAAATAATAATTTATAATCTGTTTTTTTTTAACCAGAGTGCATTAGTTTGTAAAATTAGGAAAAAATTCTGTCTTTCTAAGTGCATTTGTAAATATTTAATAATTATTAACAATAGTTTGTTTAAACAATTGAAAATTGTTGTTGTGGTTAATTTTGCTGAATGTCTTAAGGTTTTAAAAATAAAAAATTGAAAAGTTTAAAAAAAAACTATAACTTGCTAGGTATTTTAGTATAAAAGTTATAAATTGAAAAAAACAAATTGTTTAAACAATGAATAAATAACTATTTATAGTCGATAATTTTTATTTTTCTAACATTTATTTTTTCCATTAATTTGTAAAATTAGGATTATTAAAAATATTTTAAGTATTTTTTTGATTTCACAAATCAATATTTTTATAAATTATTTAAATTTTAAAAGATTTAACTTAATTTTAGATAAATAAAATTATTAAAATAATTAGAATTAAATGTATGGAAATTATTAAGAATTTTCTTATACTAATTTTAGTATAAATATAAATATTTTTATTAACAAATCCATGTTGGGTTGAACAATATAAAAATATAGAATATAAAACTCTTAAAAATTTTACATATGATAAAGGATTAATTATAATTATTATTCTTCAAAATTTAATTCTATTAATTATAAAAATCTCTCTAAATAAATTTGTAGGAGGACCTGTTTAATAAAATATTAACTTTATTATTATCAAAAAAAATTACATTTTATTTTTAAGTAAAAAATCTTCATGAAATTTATTAGACGAGAAGACCCTATACAATTTTATTTTCAGTTACATTGAAAATATAATAAGAGAACTTAATTAAAATTATTATATGAATATTTGTAATAAAATTAAATGAATTTATTCAGCTAATCATAAAGACATTGAAATACTTTATTTTATTTTTGGAATTTGATCAGGAATAATTGGATCAAGATTAAGAATAATTATTCGTTTAGAATCAGGTACCCTATCACAATTAATTAATAATGATCAAATTTATAATACTATTGTCATGACTCATGCATTTGTAATAATTTTTTTTATAGTTATACCAATAATAGCAGGAGGATTTGGTAATCACTTAATTCCATTAATACTATCAACCCCTGATATGTCTTTCCCAATGAAAAAATATTATAATTTAAAAGCTTTATTAATGTAATTTGAATAAGAAATAATTTAAGATTAACAAAAATTTATTTAAAATTAGAAATGTTAGTATTATTAGGAATTATTTATTTATTTTATGTTTTAGTAATTATTGTTAAAATAATTTTAATTTTTTAATCCTAAATCTTTAAGTAAAATAATTTAATAATAAGAAAAACAAAGTTAAATGATTTAGTAAAAATCATATTTTTGCCTAAGTTGTGTCTTTCTAGGTGCATTTGTAAAGAATTCATAATTAATAACAATAATTTGTTTAAACAATTGCAAAAGGTTGTTCTAGTCCATTTTGCCGAATATCTTAAGGTTTTGAATTTAAAAAATAACAGAGTCAGAAAAAACTACAAACCGACAGGTTTATTTGGATAGTAGTTATTAAATGAACAATAATAAATAGTTTAAGCAACTGAAAAATACATAAAAATATATTTATGCATTAATAACTCGGCAATATGTAGCAATTGTGTTAAAAAATGTATTGAATATTGTTTTTTAAGAACTTTTCAAGATGTGATTTCCTGTATTGAAAGTTTTGAGTGATTTTTGAAGATTTTATAGCGAATTTACGAAAAAGTTCGTTTTTTCCAAGTAAAATCATTGGGAAATTTCACGAGGTTTAAGCTACCTATAAATATTGTCCGATTAAAAAAAATTAGAGGTATTTTTTTCGATTTTCAAACTTTTTGAGTGGTAGAAGCAGAACTTTTCAATAAAAAAAAATTTCAGTGCTCTTTTAAACTATAATAATTAAGTTAAAAAGTGATGTTCATAATTTGAATTATACCTTCAATAATGGGAACTCCAGCTTCTGACATTATAAATTTTGAAGTGCTTTTAATTCCCATATCCCGGATTGCTTTGGCTGGAGGACCAATAAAAATAATATTGGATTTTTGACAGAGTTCTGCGAATTCTACGTTTTCTGATAAAAATCCGTAACCAGGATGTATCGCTTGACATTTTGATGTTTTGGCTATTTGTATTATTTTGTCTTGTCTCAGATAACTCTGACTTGAAGGAGCAGGTCCAATACAATAAGCCTCATCTGTTAAATTAACATGCATGGAATTTCTGTCAGCCTCACTAAAAACTCCTACAGTTTTTACGCCAAGTTTTCTTGCTGTTTTTGATATTCGACATGCTATCTCTCCTCGATTTGCTATGAGAATCTGTGAAAACAGTATTAACATTAAAATTTTTATTTACTTAAATATTTAAATGAAGAAAAAAAACTTTAATGAAAAAATTACGTTTGATTTTATTTTCCAGTAAAAATTGCAAAGAAAATAAAAATGTCTCTTAAAAATTATTGTGTGATAATCAAGTTAGTAAATTGATCGATCTTCATTACTTTATCATTTGTTTTTTCTTATTCTTGACAAATAAATAATACATAATAAATGATTTATTTTTAAAATACCTTGTCTATTCTCGTGTGTTGATTTTTGATATCGCCGAAGTTACGATATCTTTGTAAAGTGAAATGATTCCTAAAAAATGTAAAAACATGTGAGAGTATTTGTATTAATTCAGAACCTTATAATGTATTACTAAAACTTACTTTTTTAAGAAATCAGTCAAAATTCCTTGTCTATACATTTTTAAGATTTTACAAAACGGTAAAGAGTTTTAGAAACAAATCCTCAATGTTTTCATCACTGTAACATATAACTGTAAAACTAATTTAGGCATTCGATCTTGACTCAACACTAAATCTTATGCTAATGTTCAGTATAGATAAGATAATAAATTAACTTATTGATATGCCAAAAAATGTTTGTTTTGATCGTTGTTTATAAAATAAGGTTATGTTCATGATTTAAATATATTTTATAAAATATATGTATTTACGTTGGGTACAAAATAGCGTTAAATAAATATACTCACAAAATTTTTAGTTTCCTAAACCAAAGTAAATCTTCTTTTATAAAACATATTCTTTCTCCTTTAAATTAAAAATAACAAATTAATTTTTTTAAAGATTTTAGCTTTTTATCATGTTGGCTACATTGTTTAATAATTATCAACACACATGTAAGACGGGAAGCAGTCAACAGGCGCCTGCGCGTGGTTCATCTGCGGGGGAATAATATTTCTCTCCGCGTTGTAAATAACAAGTTTGACTACGTATGGATTGGAAAAAGAAGTAATTTGTTTCAAGATACAAAGAACTTCAAGTGGCAATTGTGTTTAAAAAATGGTCAAAAATATGCAGCCGTCAGGTACATGAAAAACTCATTAACCGAAGGATGCTTCGGTTAGAATCTAATCATTTATGGATCCCAATCCATCCACTTGGTAATTATAGTCAACATTTTCATCTTGATCGGCAAACAAATTCTCCAGGAAACAGAGAATACAATCTAAAAAATGTTAATCGAAATGGTTCGACTCTCTTATCAACACCGAGCATTCTACTGCTATTTTATCCTGACAGTTTGGATTTTTCTACTTGTGGCTGGTAATTTTCAACATAATTTTTCCTATACATACATTTCTATCTGTTCAATATGCTAAAAATAATATACATTCTAATTTATTGGTCAATAAAAAAGTACTCTGTCAAATTTGACAAGATACCAAAAACAAAAAGCTTGCGGTTGCGGTTAGCAGACGACAATTTTATATTTTATTTGCGGGATATTTGAAAATTAGCCAATTTTTTATGTTGATTGATAAACTTTCAAGTTTTTATTTATATTTTATTATTCAAAAGCAATCATCTTTCGGTATTCTAAATTTATAAATATATTTACTTGCAAAAATCAATCAATTTCGATTTCTTATTTAAAAAAATATTAAATACAAAAAAATAAAACAAATTAAATAAAATAACTTATTTTTTTACAGGAATGTATAAATATATCGGAGTTGATGAAAATAGCTCCATACAAAATAGACCGTCTAGCAGTGAATTATCGATAAAAGAATTTCCAAGAAATTTAAAGGCAGACCTGAAAACAAAAAAAATTTTTCGATTTTGTAACACTCCAAATGATATTACTCAAGGAAGCGAAGGTATTTATTTAAATTTTTGTATTTATTACTATAATAAATAATGATTTATTGAAAAAAAAACAACAATTACATTTTTTAGATCCTAAAAAAGCAACTATATTTGAGTTCTTTGATAAATATCCAAATAAATTACATTTGATTAACATTTATTTTCTATTTTAGATAATTGCTTGCAATTCTTTTAATAAACTGATAAATTTTTTGCTAAAATTATTTTTTTTTTCTAGGAAAAGTAGACGGAAATGTGACCTTAGGTGGAGTGATAATTGTAACTCGACATGGAGATAGGGGACCTTTAGCTCACGTTCGAAATATAAGTACCGTAAATTGCGCAGGAGATTTTTCTAACAATCCAGAATTAGACGCAGTGTATCAAAATTATCAAAATTTTTTACAAAACGTGACTATTTATTCTCGTTCGGCATGGGCTCAATTTCTGGGACCTTTTCATGGTTTCCCAATGCTGCCGTCCAATTCCAGGGACTGCAAACTTGGCCAATTGACGACTCTCGGTGTAGGACAACTTTTGAAAATTGGCCTTGTCCTCCGAAACGCTTATTATCACAAATTAAATTTAGCAAACGCCACTTTCTCGTCCAAAGATGTTATTGTCTTCAGCACTCGCTATCGAAGAACAGTCCAGAGTGCTGTCGCTCTTCTTTACGCTTTTATTGGAAACGAAAGCGTTCAAAATTTAGCCAAAATCTCTCTCAAGGAGAGTCAAAGTTACGCGTTTTGCTACTCGGATTGCGCTTGCTCGGCTGCTGACAAATACTCGAAATTAAACTCTAAGGTGAGTGTTTTTTAAATTTAATTCAATAGGGTGGCCACTTTTTTATATTAAATTCCCGGTTTTTCCCGGTCAGAAATTTTCGAACAATTAAAATAGTATTTATAATTTTACGGAATTTTTCTTTATATTTAAAATATAACTTTATACTTAAAATTAAATTTAAAATTTACATATTCTTATAATATTATTAATTATACTTAAGCTTAAAAAGTTTTGTTAACACAAAATATTCAAATATAAGTTTTTGGACAATAATTTATCGTAGACATTTAAAAAGAATTACGTATTATTGTACGTATTGTTGTTGGTCATTTAAAACTATAAAAACTATATAAATTTTTGCAAATTCAAATAATGAAAATTACGAAATTGAAAAATATATCGGAAAACTGACGAAAATAATTTACAGTTAAAAACAAAATTCGAAAATGTCTGCATATTTACACAATTAAATTGAAAAGTTAAGAAATAAATTGTAAATTTAAGAACTAAAGTAAAATTTAAAAAAAATAATTGATAATAAAAAAAAATTACAAAATGACGAAAATAATTATTATTTAAAAAATGACTAGATTAATACACAACCGAAAAAAATAATTTAAGGAATCAAAGAATTATAAAACTTTAAAATAATAATTGAAGAAAATGTGTAAATATGAAGAAAATAATTGTCAATTGAAAACAAAATTCGAAAAATTACTAGAATAATAGAAAATTGAAAAAAATAATTGAAAAAATTAAACAAATAATATTTAATTTAAAAAATTGCAAATAATAATAATAATAATTGCAAACTTTAAAATTAAAAAAATTATACGAATAATTGTGGGAAATATTTGCACATTTAAAAACTGGATTAAAAATCGAAAAAATGAATTGAAATTGATAAAAATAATAAAAAGTTGAGGAAATAAATTGAAAAAATAAGAATTAAATTAAAATTTGAAAAAAATGAGAAAAAATTACAAAATGACAAAAATAATTGACAACTGAAAACAAAATTCAAAAAATGGCTAGATTAATACACAACGGAACGAATAATTTAAAAAATCCAAAAATAATTATAAAATTTTAAGATAATAATTGAAAATTGAAAAAAATGTAGGAAAAAATGGAAAAGTTACGGAAAATAATTAAGAATTAAAGGAAATAGTTAAAAATTTGAAGAAAATATGTGAAAAATGACCAATTAATTGTCAATTGAAAACAAAATTTGAAAAATGTATAAATTAATAGACAACTGAAAAAAATAATTAAAAAAATTGAACAAAAAATTAAATTTAAAGAAAATAATTGCAAATTGAAAAATTAAGAAAAATACAGGAATAATTGTTGAAAATAATTGTACATTTAATAACTGGATCAAAAATCGAAAAAAATATTTGAAATTGAAGAAAATGATAAAAATTTGAAGAAATAAATTGAACATTTAAGAATTAAATTAAAATTTGAAAAAATAATTGATAATTGAAAAAAAGTTACAAAAGGACGAAAATAATTGACAATTGAAAACAAAATTTAAAAAAATAGCTACATTAATACCCAACCGAACAAAATAATTTAAGGAATCAAAGAATTATAAAATTTTTAAAAATTGAAAAAATTGTAGGAAATAATTAAAAATTACGGAAAATAATTAATAATTAAAGGAAATAGTTGAAAAATGACGAGAATAATGGAAAAATTGAAGAAAATATGTGAAAAATGAAGAAAAGAATTGTAAATTGAAAACGAAATTCGAAAAATTACGGAAAATAATTAATAATTGAAGGAAATAGTTGAAAAATGACGAGAATAATGGAAAAATTGAAGAAAATATGTGAAAAATGAAGAAAAGAATTGTAAATTGAAAACGAAATTCGAAAAATGACTAGATTAATAGACAACTGAAATGAATAATTTAAAAAATTGAACAAGAAATACTAAATTTAAAGAAAATAATTGCCAATTGAAAAATTAAGAAAAATACACAAATAATTATTGGAAATAATTGCACATTTAATAACTGGATTAAAAATTGATAAAAATAATTGAAATTGAAAAAATAATTGAAAATTGAAGAAAGCAATACAAAATTGTGAAATATGGAACTGAAAATTAAAGAATATACTTATAAATTGGAAAAAATTAATTAAAAAAAGCCGAGAATAAATTAATATGGAAGAAAACAATTGAAAACTGAAGTAAGGGAATAAAAATTAAAGAATGGAATTAAAAAATAAAGAAAATAATTGAACAATTGTATGCATTTAAAATTAAAGAAAGTTTATGATAATCAAAAACAATAATAGAAAAAAGGCGACAATTTTTTAATGTTAAAGAAATTAATTAAAAATTGAAAAGTGGACTTTAAATTTGAAGAAAATAATTGAGAACTGAAGAGAATAGTTCTAGAATTAAATTGAAATTTTAAAAAAATATTTATGAGTCAAAAAAATAATTGAAAAAATCCGAGTATTATTGAATATTGAGGGATTAATTGAAAATCGATAAAAATAATTGAAAATTAAAGAAAATATTTGTGAATTGAAGAAAACAATTAAAAATTAAAGAAATAAATTGAATATTAAAGAATTAAATGGAAATTTTACAAAAAGAATTGATAATTAAAAGTAAAATTACAATATGACGAAAATAATTAAAAATTGAATAAAAAATTTCGAAAAATGGTGAAAATAATCGGTATTTGAACCAAAAAATTTAAAAATTAATAAATATTCATAAAATTGAAGTTGAATAATAAATTGTCAATTAAAAACTGATAAAGATTATAGACAAAAATTGTAGAAAATAAATGAAAATTAAAGAAATCAATTGGAAATTGAAGAATTGTATTGAAATTTCAAGAAAATAATTGATAATTGAGAAAATTCGAAAATTATTGAATATTGAATAAAATAATTGAAAACGAAGAAAGCAAATGAAATTTGAAGAAAATAGTTCAGAATTAAAGAAAATAATGAAAAATTAAAGAAATAAATTGAAGATTATAGAATTAAATTGAAAGTTTAAGAAAATAGTTGTTCAGTAAAAGAAAAATTACAAAATAACTAAAATAATTAAATGTTGACGAAAATATTTAACTATTAAAAAAAATAATTAACAATTGAAGAAAAAATCGAAAAATGATGAGAATAATCGGCATTCAAACAAAAAATGTTTAAAATTGATGAATAATTATAAAATTGAAGAAGAATAATAAATTGTCAATTGAAAACTGTTGAAAATTATGGAAAAAAATGTAGAAAATAAATGAAAATTGATGAAATCAGTTGAAAATTGAAGAATTGTATTAAAATTTCAAGAAAATAATTGATAATTGAGAAAATGTGAGAGTTATTGAATATTGAATAAAATAATTGAAAAACGAAGAATGCAATTAAAATTTTAATAGAGAATTAAAGAAAATAATTGAAAATTAAAGAAATAATTTGAAGATTAAAGAATTACATTGAAATTTTAAGAAAATAATTGAGAAATGAGGAAAATAATTGACAATCGAAAGAAGAATTCGAAAACTGGCGAGAATAAACGACAACAGAACAAACTATCTAATTTAAAAAAATTTAAGAGAATAATTTATTGTATACTGAAAACTGTTGAAAATCATAGAAAAAATTAAAGATTTATTTATTAATGAAATTTAAATTATTTGGCCGGATATTTAAAAATTTAAATCAGTTTAAATGCATTTTTAAAAAAGTATCTGATTCAAAACAAAATGTATCAACCTAACAAACTTTAATTGTGAACGGACAAAAATGAATGAAGGAATAAAAGAACTTGCGGATTGTTATTATTATTTATTATAGATTTGTGATATATGAAAAAAAAATCATTTTCGATAAAATTTCTCAGAACTTTTAAACCCACGAAGAAATTTTCGGTTTAGTAACAAATTCTTGGTCAATTTTTTAATTCCCGGTTTTCCGATCAAGTGGTCACCTTGTTCAACCTTACTTTATCTTATTTTTTCTTCTTTTTCAGGAAATAACAAATCACTTAAAATCCCATCCTGCAGTGTCGGATATAATAAAACAAGCATCGAGCATAATTTTAGAAATGCCGGAACAAACGACAAATCCAAATACTCTTGTTGATTCGCTTTTGACGTATGTTTGTCACAACGCTCCTCTTCCTTGTATGGACTTTGAATCTCAAAGACTCTGCGTGAAAACAGATCACGTGACGGGAATTTTCGCTTATACAGAATGGGAAGCTCGTCAGCACGGCAAAAGTCAAGCTCGAAGAAGACACGGTCTATTGAGAGCTTACGGTCTTCTTCGCAATATTGTCAATCACATGCTAAGAATAATATCTGAAGGAAAACCAAAGATAGTTTTATACTCGGGACACGACAGAACTCTTGAATATTTATCCACTGCCTTGGGAATATTTGCGGATCAAGCGATTCTGCCTCATTACGCGTCCAGATTTATCATCGAGATTTATAAAATTAATCCTAAAAATGAAAATCATGTCGCCAGTGATTTTTACTTTCGTGTTGTCGTTAATGGTAAGGATTTCACGCAAAAAATTCCATTCTGTAAAAATTCTAATTTTTACAGTTCAACTTATGTGGAAAGAAACGAGGAGAATTTAAGAACAAAAAAAGAATCGAAATTGTGTCCAATTGAAGCGATAATTAGACTTTTACATGACGATTATTTTGTTCCGTTTAATGCGACAAATTTTAAAGACGCTTGCTCGAGTCACAAACACAATTAAACTATTTTATTCGCTTTACATATCAAGGGCTTCATTGAAGACTTTCATTAAATTGTAAGGAACTTTAGACTTAAATATTAAACACAGTATTATATGTATTATATAGCTATTTAAAGGTATTTTTAGCTTCTTTTTTCAGAATGTGAACTTTTTTTCAATCTTTCTTAAGCTTTTACAAGTGATTACTTTTGCGAAGCCCTCGATGTACATTAAAATAAGTTTCGTATACTGATCGTTCCAAGCACTACAGAAATTTAATAACTTTTTCACAGCCTAGTGCAACTTTATTTACACTGTCTTCCAGACATTTTGATCTCATTTGCGTCGTTATTGACAAAGTAGAAATAATGATCACAAGTATTTAGAATTTTTTGGATAGCAGACTGAGTTTTTCTATTTATGAGGAAAAATTAAAAACGTAAATTCAATTTGTCTTAGACTTTTCCTTGATAAATACTTAAGGAACATTGTTTAGACAATGTTCAAGACCCAATGGAGCCTTAAACAAAACTCTAGACTGTGTAAACTCTTCGCGATAATCTCACAGATATTTAGCTTTAGATGGCCACTACGTATATATTTTACCACACAATTTATTGTAAATATGTAAATAATTGTCAAGAGAAATAGATGGAATTGCTGAAAGCACTAATTGTAAACTTAAATTTGTTAAACTGTTAGAAACTTGTCAACTGTTTAGACTTCTATAGTCTATTTTACTCTCAATTTCCCAGTGAAGGTGGTTTTTCGACAGAAAACAGATTTAAAATTTACAAATCCAGCTTTTGGTGTATGCAAATATATTAAATAAGTAAATGCGTAGAATCAAAAATGGATTAAAACCCACGACCAAGCACATCCATTTTCGGAAAGATATTCCAAAAATTTTTCAAACTAGTTGTACCTCTAAACAACCCTTCACTCGTTAAGAAATACGATGCGCACAGAAAATAATGAACAAAAAATCTAGTGTTTTAAAAACTGTTCTCTTCGAGATTCGTTTCAATTGTTTAGCACCGCACGAAACAAGAAAAAAGATGTTTGTAAAAATTTATGATGGTATTAAAGACGTTTAAACGGTCTAACTACATGATTTTTTAGTCCAATCCCTGAAATTTTTTTACAAAAAGTCTTGATATCGAGTCATTCATTAACACTTTATTACAATATAAAAAACATGCATTTTTGATCGTCCGTCATCTGAGGATTACTAGTCTCCGCAGACCCAGTAGGGGACGATATAACAGTGTCAGGGTTAATTAAAAATATAATTCTCTCTTTTAGCCGTTCAGTAGCCACTTCTTTGTATATGTTGTTAATACGCCGTTTCTTCATACGAGTAAACTCAAAGGTAAAAACTGGACAGTCTCTCGAGGATGCCATATAGTCTCCCGAGCAATTAATGCAAAATTTGGTACGATTGGGATTAGTGCAGGCATTGGTAGTATGTCCTTCACCACAAAACTCATACGAGAGGCGAAAGAATGACATTGAGATGAGGGAGATAAGGGAGTATCCAACAGTTTAACACCTAGAAAATATAACTCGTCAGGAATTTGATTCAGTCTAAACGTGATATCAATAATATCCTGAAGTTATTACTTATTAAATCTTCTTAAAGCTTCTCTATCCCATCACTACATCTCTCATCTAAAAACCATACACTGAGAGAAATAGATGCTACGGTACCATCTAGATGGTACCAGATACCATATCTGATCTTAAATATACGGACAAAAATCTAGAGGGTGCTGGTTAGCATCTAATAGCATCTGGATGGTACGATGTAGCGCTTCTAGATGGTATGGTGTAGCATCTCTGATGGTAGAGTGTAACTTAACCTCTCTACCATCAAAGATAGTAAAGTTCTTACCATCTATTTCTCCCAGTCTATCAAATCAGATACCTAGTGTTTGGAATTAATTCTGACAAATCCCTTTTTTCTCAGAAATGAAGAGGGAGTTAAGAGTCTAAAATCCATTTGCTTCAAACTCTCCAAAGATAAACCACTGTAGCAGTATTCTTGGATCTTAAAGAAGCATTTCCTAGTGTTGTTCCGACTATTCTAATGGAAGATCTTAAAGATATCGATGTCGCTTGGCAAACAGCTTGGTTTATTTAGAACTTAATTTCGTGTAAAAATATGTTTTTTAAAGTTAATGGTCATATGGTCGGGCCAGGAAATTATTGGTAGGACTACCCCAATTAAGGTAGCATGCTAAGTCCAATTATCTTTGCGATTTATACAAGGAAACTTCGTTCCCTGATTCCCAGGGACTGCAAAATTAATTTTGGATCTTAGTACAGAGGTGCATTCCTCCAATTCTCCTAAAACTCTCTTTTAATCTTTCTTACACTTACACTTTGCGAACTCATTACACTTTTACACAGGATGGTTCGAAGTTTGCTAAATTTTATGCAGGTTTCTCCTTTGTTTGCCCTTCAGTACACTTATCTCATTCTTTTAAAATAAATCATTTTGTCTCAATTTTTTCAATAGAAGCTATCGCCATTTTTTACAACTTAGAGTACATTCTAAAAGAAAGGATAACATACACTACCATTTTTACAGACTCTTTAAGTGTTTTAAAAAACATTTATACTAAAACTCCATACTCAATTGAAGTTTATTTAATTTTTATTATTAGAAATAGATTACACGTCCTACATAAACTTGGTTGTCGGCTTTCACTTGCTTGGGTCCCTGCTCACATAGGAATACCGGGCAACGAAGAAGTCGACTCAACAGCAAAAACCGGCACCCTTTTAAATATTCAGTTACCACCATCGGATTTTTTGCTACTGTTCACGAGTATCTATTTAATAGCTTCCACATATTCATTTTAGAAATCAGCAGAAAAAAGAATGCGCTGTACGGATCGTTATCATAAGGCTGATTCCAGAAAAAAATCGAAATTGATGTCCTTAATGATTTCTGTAAATCAGAATCAGGATCTAACCCTAATTTGGATACGTGGTTGGAGTTATTCGAGGGTCAATTACCTTCACTTTCTAAAAATAGTATGTGGGGACTTTAACGCTCACTCTCCTGCTTGGGGAAATGAGGTTCCTGACTCAAAAGGAAATAAAATTAAAGATGCAATTGATCTTTGCCCAGGAGGCTATAGACCAATTTCACTAACATCCTGTCTCTCTAAGCTGTTTAAGAAAATGATTTTCAAGCGGTTAGAAGTTATTTCTGAAGCCAATGATTGGCTACTTCCCTTTCAGTATGGTTTTAGAAGTTCGAAGAGTTGAATGTTTTGACAAAAGCGAATATGGTGATATAAAAGTTCGACCAAATGCGAGTTTAAATAGTTAAGAGTTCTGCCAAATGCGAGTTTGGGTACTTAAGAGTTTTGCCAAATGTGAGTTTGGGGACTTAAAAGTTTTGACAAATGTGATTTTGGAGAGTTAAGAGTTCTGACAAATGCGAGTTTGGGTACTTAATATAGTTCGGCCAAATGCGGGTTTGGGGACTTAATAGTTTGACAAATGCGACTTCAAGCAGTTGACAGTTCAGGCAAAAGAGATTTCGAGGATTTGGTTGTTCTAACAAATGCGAGTTCGGGGTGTTGACAGTTTGGGCAACCGCGAATTCGAGGATTTAGTTTTTCTGACAAATGCGAGTTTAGGGAGTTAAATTTTAGAGCAAATACAAATTCAGATAGTTGCATGTTTTTAAAAATGCGAGTTTGGAGTATTGAAATTTTGGACAAATGCAATTTCAAAGAGTTAAAAGTTTGGACAAATGCAAATTTGGGAGATTTAAAGTTTAGACAAATGCGATGTCAAGAAGTTGAACGTTTCGACAATTGTGAGTTCCGATAGTTGGACTTTTGACAAATGTGAGATCGAGGAGTTAGAAGTTCGGACAAATGCTAGTTCAGTTACTTTTAGAAGTCTCCTACTCAGTCCAGCTACTGTTTTTTTTCACTACTTTGTTCACAAAAAACCTCCTCCTCCTTTGAATCGATTCGTCCATTGGAACTGGTATCAATTTTATTTAAAGAAAAATTACAAAACAAAATAAAGCTTGAGATTAATACTTATTATACAAATTTGCGATTTTAAATAAATAATTAAAATAAATATATTAATTTTTTAAATCAAATCCAACTTATTTACGTTACTAAATTTGTGTCTGGGAAGAATGAAAAGTGTTGAATTTTTCATTTTAAAGTTATTTATAAAATAAAATTTAAAGATTAGATTATTGATTTGAATTTAACATTGTATCACGTAGGTCCTATGGAAATATGTTAAAGCATATCTGGCCGTCAGTGAACACGTATACATTTTTCCTCACTGTTTACACGGGCCTTTAATTCAGGTGGATTCGAATAGATTGGGTATACATAGTTAGTGTCTACGCGAAGTTCATAGCATCTGCTCATGCGATAATCGTAAACAGATTTTTCTCAGTGTAATTTATTAACCAATAAAAAAGAGTGCTGGCAAATTTGACAAGATACCAAAAACAAAATAAAGTGACCATTTAGCCCTACAATGGACCCTATTGCATATGTAGGCATTCTTGGAATTTCGATTATTCTACTTGTCGCAGGTAAGTTTCATCATAATTATTCCTACTATATATACATTTCTATCTGTTCAATACGCTAAAAATAATATACATTCTAATTTATCGGTCAATAAAAAAGTGCGCTGTCAAATTTGACAAGATACCAAAAACAAAAGAAAGTGCCAATTTAGACCTACAATGCGCCTTAGCGTTAGGGAGATAGTGACGGTACTTTATTGGATAACTACCCTCTGGTATCCCTCAGAATTTATATCCAACCCTCCCTTCCTGTACCCCCGGGAATTTAAATCTGACGTCTCTATATCACCCATTTAAAAAATTGCTGTGACTATTAAGGCCTACAATACAGCGCCACGTATATAAGGGGTCTTCTACACATGCATATAAGCTAGTGTTTTATCGGTACCTAATTTATTTTTGAGTAAAATTATAGTGTAAGTATTATTATTCTTATAAAATTTATATATAATATGTGATTTAATTTTCAAATAGAATCTATAATAGAAATAAGTCAAAGTGACGAGTTCGAATACAATACTTACAAAAATGAGAAATAAAATATTATGTTATCACTGACAATAACAATGGACAAGTCTTATTTCAAAGGCGCAATATTGAATTATATAACTTATAAAAGTTTAAATCAGAAAAACAATCAAATAAAATTTGAATTGTTTTAATTCAGGGTTCATAAAAATTAGAATACACGAAACAAACATTAATAAAATTTGGATCGTTTAAAATTTGAAGAAATTTTTATTAGTTATAACATTATTTCTAAATTATTTTACACATAATAATTAAAAACTTTAGAAAACAAGTCTGATTAAAATCAGATTTTTAAAAGTTTTTTACAAACCTTTTGAATAAGTCACATCATAATTACTGACATTTGGGTCCAGATAAATAAAATTTTCAGGAATTCAGATCTTGAAAGATTTATCTATTAAGCTACGTTCCACCATGGATGGGAAGGGGGGAAGGGGGGCGGGTTAAATGGGAAGTCATCTTTGGCTACGCAGGGGGAAGGAGTCAAAAAACGCCAAAAATAGAAGTACGTATGGGAGAGAAGTTTGGATAGAAATTCTGGGGGATACCATACCAAAAGGTTAGTATTCACCTGAAGCTAATAAAATACCGTCACTATATAATATCTTCCTACAGTAGGGCTAAATAGTTACTTTCTTAAAAAAATTGCAAAACGCAGTAAATTTCTAGGTTATGTATGTGGCACGATAATTAGGTGAAGGGAAATTAAAAATGGAAGCTATCCGGATGACAACCAATGCATGATAGTCAAGGGAACGAAAGAATAGTCATACTTAATGAGGTTAGTTCAAAATCATGAATCATAGAGATTCGTTTGAAATTTGCAGCGAAATTAAATGACATATTAATGCATATTATTGTTAAATCTGAGCCAATTTGACTGTATAGTTTTCGAGATATTGACAGCCAAATTTCACTATTTTTCTCAGTATTTAGCATTGAGCTAATGGCCGCAAAACAAAAAAAATGAAAAAAAATAACAACTTGGTTAATAACTTTTGACACAGCGGAGAGATTCAACTCAAAATTAGAGCAAAATTAATTCAATGTTTAAGGAACATAATACTTCAAAGAGAACGAAATCGACTGTTTAGTTGCAGAGTATTATTTATCCAAAACTTAAAGTTACTTGTAATTTTTTTTTTTACTTGAGTGACGCGCACAGATGCCAGGGAGCGAGACCAAACGCATCTGCGCATGTCTGCGGAAAGTTCTGCCATTGGTCGAGATGAGCGGGATAATTTGAAAAGGCTTTAATAAAACAATTTTAAATGAGGCCGCTCAATTCGACCAATGGCTGAACTTTCCGCAGACATGCGCAGATGCGTTTAGTCTCGCTCCCTGGCATCTCTGGTGACGCGGAGTGCGTGGCAACATCGCAACTGTTGAGAGCGGTGGGAAGAGAACGGAGGGAGAAGCGGAGTAGCGCGGTAATTCAAATAAAGCTGAGTACTGAAAAATAAACTATTTCAAAAAGTGAAAAAAAAACAATTTATTAAATTGTCTCTTCATTTTACGTAAAAATATTAATGCATTTAGTATCTTATATTTATCTTTAAAATAAATAAGTTATTAATTAAATAATATGAAATATTACATTATGATTACACATTGAAGTATATATTTTATTATTAAAAGTTTTGAAAAGCTCTGTGTATCCAATAATTATTGCATAATATTTCGGATTAAGAAAATATTTTTAAAAAAGTTGGGTTTCAAAACTTTATTATAACAGACAGAATTTTTGGAAATGAGTAAACTGTAGTTTATGAATTGAAAATATAATAATACCTTTTAGTTAATAATTCTTTTATTCAAAAATAATTTTTCTAATGTTTGGATTTAACAGCCGAAATTTTAGTTCATAATTCTTTTATTCAAAAATAATTTTGCTAATGTTTGGATTTAACAGCCGAAATTTTAGTTCATAATTCTTTTATTCAAAAATAATTTTGCTAATGTTTGGATTTAACAGCCGAAATTTTAATTCAAAATCACATATTTTTAATTTTTTAGCGTAATTGCTAAAATAAAGATTTAAACATAAAATAAAGTTTATTAAGAGTACGCTTGAATTAAAAACTAGACATAAAAGTTTTTAATACATAAAACAACGCTTATATTTAAAGTAAAGTTTGATTTTTTTTTTGCTTTTATAACATGAACATACAAAATCGTATATTTTAATTTTTTTTGCGTAATCACTTTCTTAATGGTTTTTAACACAAAACAAAGTTTATTAAAAATGCGCTTTAATTGAAAGCTATACATAAAACTTTTTAACAAATAAAACGCAACGCTTATATTAGTTTAAATCAATGTTTGATTTTTCTTGTTTATACAACGTGAACTAAGTCCTGTATTTAAATCACATATTTCTATTTGTTTAGCATAATCGCTTTAACAAAAAACTTTTTAAACTTTAATAATTACTTTAATTAAAGCTTCAATGAAAAGTTATACTTAAAACTTTTAAATATATAAAACAACGGTTATGTTATTACGAATAGTACAATTATGTTATGTTATTGCGAATTCTTCTTCTTCTTCTTCTTTGTGGCCTTGGTGTGGCCAATTCAAATTCGTTCAAATTGAGCTATTAAATAATATGGAGCGTTAATTTTGATCAAATACATAAGGACTCCATTTATGCTGCAGAGAGCTCTGGATTCAGCGTTCCCATGGTCCAGTGCGAATCATGTTTCGTTATAGTGAATCAATATTTATGGACTTTGGAATTAGGTTATGGATGCACCAGTATAGGGAAGCACTTCCTCCAGCCCATCCCTGTCAGAATGGGTCATTTAGATTTTTGACGAAATGAAATTTGAGAATCAGGTAGAAAACGGTAATTTCTAAATTGCCTTTTATGTGGCCATATTAATATTTTGGTTAAAGTGTTACACATGATTGCTCATTTCATCATTTATATAAATAAATGAATAATTAATATCCAATGAAGTTAGGCTTTCATATTAATTAGCCAAATAACTATTTATATTAATAAACTATCTTATCTAAATCTAAATCTAAAAGCATTTAAATATTTCAACTAAATAATCGTTAATCAATCCTGTATATCCGCCGATTACAACACACCTCATAAAACCCTATGATCCTGAATTTGGAACCCCAAGGGAATAATTTTTAAATTTAAACCTAGATTATTAATTCCAGTTTTGAAAAAAACTGACTAATTCTCTCCGCTGTTATAAAATCGATATTAAATAAGACGTGCTCAAAATTAAAATTAATCAAATCCGTGATCTGGAATCTGACCCTCAGGAATTCTTTAAATGTTTCTCTGCCCCCTTCCAAAACCGGGCAATCCTTTATCCAGTGACTGATACTACTGGGGCTATATCCGCATTTACAAACTGGATCCAGGCTCCAGTTCATCCTGATAAAATGCTCCCCCGAGCAGATATGATTGGCTCTCATCCTATTTATCAATGTGATCGTCCTGCGAGGGAGATCCAGACCCCTAAACCAAGGACGGGGAGAAGTATACGTAATGTTGTCAAAATACCTTCTTTGGAGCTTGTTATCCGGGAAATAAGGCCATCTATCCCTCAAAATGACCGAAAAAGCCCTTCGAAGGCCAACCAGCACATTTTCAACGGATCAATCAGTACGACTATGAAAATTCAGCAAAATCGAAAACCTGGCCAGTTCATCCGCGATTTCATTGCCTCTGATTCCGACGTGTGCAGGGATCCACATAAATTTGATCGAACACCCTCTATCCAGGAAGTCAAAGATTAAGCGTATTATCTTGTGGATAGTGATATCAGAACAAAAGTTTTTCATTAGGTCTTTTATACTATTCAGTGCAGTCAGCGAATCAGAACAAATCAACATTCGGCGAACGTTCTCTCGCTGCGCATACTCCAAGGCCTTCAAGATGCCGGTAACCTCCGCCAGGTGGGGAGAATTACAACCCTTTAGCTTGACCGCAAATCTTTTATTGGTATTAGGACAAAAAAATGAACAGCCTGACAGATTGCCCTCCACCTGAAAAGATCCGTCCGTAAAAAAAATGCTGTAACCCTGGTATAGGTCCTTCGTGTGTTTAGAAAACTCCGATTGCGGATCAATCGATTTTCGGAAATCGCACCCAGATTGAACATCAAAGAGGGGGTCAAGGTCCTCCATCACCATTCTCCAAGGAAGATCAAAGTAGCCCGGAAGTAAATTTTTGTCTGAACAAACCAGTCTGTCCCCTATTGCTTGGTAATTTGTAAGAAGAGAAGAACTCTGTATATATTTTGGAAGAACTAGAGTACCTCTTTTTGGAACCAGAAGTGAATTTAATTTATCTGTAATAGTTTTATCCTTAGAGGAATTCATTTTAATCAGAAATCTTTCCGTAATAAAAGATCTTCGGAATTCCAGTGGACATTCATTGGCCTCCGATAAAAGGACCGGGGTAGGAGTGGTCCTCATAAACCCGAGCGCTATTCTGATGGCCTGATACTGGATCCTGTCCAATTTCTTAAGATAAGATTTACAGGCGCCCCCGAAAAATTGTGAACCCCATTCCAGAATGGATCGAATCAATCCCCTGTAGACAACCAGCATTGACTCAGGGCTGGCTCCTCTGGACACTTTGGACAGAACTCTCATGACATTTAGGGCTGCTGAGGCCCTGCTGACCAGGTAGTTTATATGATTGGACCAAGAGAGTCTCGAATCGAGAATTATACCCAAATATTTGATCTCCGGGGAGCAAACTACCACGCCTTCTCCGACCTCCATCCTGTACAGGTCGGGGTCGAACGCACCCCTCTGGAACACACACATCTGGCACTTGTTAGGAGCTATCTCTAGCCCCAGTGATGATAACCACGGAGTCAACCCTTCGACCGCCATTTCCAACAAGTACAAAGCTTCATGAATATCAGATGATCTAACAAATAGCAAAATGTCATCCGCGTATTGTAGAATCTTAACCCTTTCCGGGAGCCTGTGAATAATTCCTCTAAGTGCTACACTGAACAAGAGTGGGGACAACACCCCTCCTTGGGGCACCCCCACCCCACACAGCCTTGAAACTGCAGAATTGACCTTAAAGAACAGGTTTCGCCGGGATATCATGAAGTTTATAAAGTTATAAATTCTACCTGGGACGTTCAAGCCCTTCAATTCCTCCAGGATCTTAAATGGTAGCAGGGAGTTAAACGCTCCCTTCAGGTCCAAGGCCAAGGCCACAGTTGATTCACCCTGTTTGAAGCCCTCCAAGACCTCAATTACAAAATGTGCAACAGAGTCAGTTGTGGATCTTGTCTTTCTGAATCCAGCCTGCTGGGACGGAATGCAATTGGAGGATTCCAAGAAGTGCTCCAACCTCCTCTGAATAAGCTTCTCGAACAGTTTTCCTGTGGCTGATGTGAGGGAAATTGGTCTATGTCCCTTGCCACCAGGCTTAGGGATAAATTTAACCAACACCTCGTTCCAAGCCCTGGGAAACTGAGATGTACAAAAACATCTGTTCAGGATATCCAGCAAACAGGAACGCCTTGCAGGAGATAGCTTGATGAGGACCTCGTAAGAAATCAGATCCAACCCTGGGGCTGAGCCCCTCTTACAAGATTCGAGTGCAGCGCTAAATTCTTTTTCAGTAAATGGACGATTATAGCCATCGGATTCGTCGAGTTCAGTTTCCATATCAATCTGGACAGGAGGGATAGTCTCCCTGACCAGGTCATCCTGCAGTTCAACAAACTCCGGGGAGCAGACGTCATTCGTGATGTTTGTGGCCGGGGCTTTCCGGCCCGAAAAGGCTTTTATTAGGGCCCAAATCTTTCGGAGTCCCATGTCCGGAGAAATTGATTCGCAGAGCTCCTTAAATGAAATTTTTTTTTGTTCATCAAGAGTTCTTTGCATAGTTTCTTCGGCTTTTGTAAAGAGAATCCAGTTTTCTCCGGATCGATTTGACAAATATGCCCTTCTGCTCTGTTTAAATTTCGTCAACGTTTGTTCGCATAGTGGGGTCCACCAGGATGGTTTTACTTTAGAAACCCTAGATTTTGATCTAGGAACATAAGCACTCGCTTCGTACAAGGACTGGAGTACAATTTCCATCCATTTGTCATATCTTTCTATATCTCCTTCTGCGTCCTGCTGGTCAACATTTAACTGTGACAACCGAGAACTGAGCACCTCATCAAACTTAGGCCAATCGACCTCCTGCAATCTAAGTCTCCAAGAGCTATCACAAATTTTTTCAGCTTCCAAATTGAGTGAAAACAGAACAGGAAAATGATCGCTTTTATACGATGAAATAGCTGTTTCAGAGTTAGACAGGTCTGAAAGAGTGGAAGACATCAAGATGTAATCCAAAACACTCTCTTTTCTTCTCTGATCTATATCCACGCTTTTTGATCTGTATGTGATTCCTCCGTCATTAGCTATGAAGAGACCAAAATCCTCCACGATAGTTAGGATCTGTTTCCCCGTCTTATTGATTTTAAACGGAGCAAAGTCAGGAATGTGGGCATTAAAATCCCCCATCAAGATGATCTCGTCATCTCCGGGCAATTGACTGAATAAATCAGTCCAAGCTTCATCCGGTAACTTCGGGTTTGGAGCGATATAAACCGATACTAAAATCAGACCCCCCCTATTTGTAGATAATCTGACGGCAATCACCTCCATCCAATCTCTCCATGTCTCCCTCAATTCTAACCTCCGTACAACAAAATCTTTCCTAATTAGGATCAAGGTGCCACCCCCCACCCTTTCTCTCGATCTGTCCACTCTGTAGGTATTGAAACCCTGGATTTCCCAGACCGGATAGTTATTATTCAACCAGGATTCTGTTATACCTAAAAAGTCCAAATCTCGATCCTCAATGAGAGCAGTTACACTTGTTTTTTTGTCCACGACGCTGCGAGCATTCCAAGTGGCTCCTTTAATTGTATGAGCCATGTCAAAATTCCATCCAGAAAAATGAAATCAAAAATAACAGGGAGAAAATCAGTATTGCTCGAGACGGTACGAGCCTTCTAAAACTATAATAAAGCAAAATAAAGCACAGAAGTAAACTTAAATTAAATAGACCAGATTAAGGGCCATAAGAGACAGAAAAGAAATTTCTATTCTCAAAGATCTATCCCTCAAGGATAAAAACAAAAGCAACAGAGAGAAAACCAGTATCTCTCAAATCAGTACGAACTATCTAAAACTACAATAACATAAAATAAAATTCAGAAATGGGCTTAAACAAGCCAAGCCAAATTAGAAGCCTAATAAGCGTTACAAAATCCTATAATCTAACTACATCTAGGGATCGAGGCTTCCCATAAGTATTCAGAGCAAGATAGATCATTGCCCTAAAGGTAATTTGCTGCTCCTGTTTCCATGTTGCACTCCTCCTCCTCATTTTCTTCAAGGTTAAGGTTGGCAGTCATTTCTTCAACAACAGTTCTATTTTCTGTGGATAGATCAATTGCCTCCTCCACCACTTCTGTGGCCAAGTTCTGGGAGACATTACAAACTTGATTCGGATTTCTATTTGTGGGAGACATAGGGTGATTAGTAAGCAAAACTTCCCCCTCTGATAAACCCGAAGATGGTCGAATACTCTTTGCATCAAACATGAAAATACCCCTATCTTGCAATTTGCTTATCGCCTCCTCTCTAGAGATATTATGATTGTATTTCTCCTTCATAACCTCGAATTCAAAGCAGTAAACCGGACAGTCCCTAGAAGAGGCAACGTGTTGACCCGAACAGTTTATACAGAATTCCTTACGAAGGATGTTGTTACATGAGTCAGTTCTATGTCTGCCACCACAGAACTCACATGAAGGGTATGTTGCCTTACATTGCGTGGTAACATGGCCAAAGGACTGACAATTATAGCATCGTTTGGGTACAGGAATTGATGGTGTGATCGAGAAGCCAAAATCGTAAATATGAACAAACTGCGGGACAGTGTTAGAGCAAAAAATAACATCCACTATGTCCAGTGGGACGTGTCTTTTATCAAATCTTCGTTTGATCTCTAAAATATTACCGAGCTCTGAAGGATCAATCCGCTCAACCATATCTTTAATGGAATAATTGTGGGACAACTTGATGAATCCCTTTTTTCTTAAAAGGGACAAGGGTATAAAGACATTTAGGCCATTAGTAGACATTATTTCGGAAGAAAGGAGCAGATCAGTATCAGACCTTAGGTCGCAAAATACCTTGAGTTGGTTAGCACCACTCGTATAGATTCGGCGTTTACCTTTGACTATCGAGTGGATCACTCTTCCCATCTCAATTGGATCAATGGAACTGATTTTTCTGTTTGGAATAAGGCTCTCAATCAGCACCAGAAAAGGGCCCTCAGCATCCTCGCGATATCTATCAGGAAATGGGGTGGGAGAGATCCATTTATGGATTTCGGTCAGTGACGGGTCGTAGTGGCTGATCGTCTGTCGAGAACGGGTTTCTGCCCGGCTCTGATCAGCAGGGGGGACATCCCCCCCCCTGTGCTGAAGAGTGCTCCACCTGTGGAAGTACCTGAGGAGTAGTCCCCGGACCGGTCTCCTCTGAATTAGTATTATCGCGTTTGCCATCCGGAGGAACTATGTTCTGAGGATTCTCACCATCCTGATTGACCTTTGAACTTTTCCGCTCCATCTCTTTTACTTTGTCCTTCATACCGACCACTATATTTCTAAATTTCCTAGATGGTGAATTAATCGATTTATTAGGGTCTGGTGGAGAGGTTTGACGTACTCTTTTAGTTTGTCGGGGTGATTTATCCGATTGTGTAAAGGTGGAGGATGAGGAGGATGAGGACCCGTTCATCTGGGTACCCGCACCTGGCCTACCGTCCCCCATATTTACTTTGTTCGCTAAAAGACGTTGGTTCTGGAAACCCCGGCCTCTCATTTCACTTTATTTATTCCCCTCCAGTAATAAGCATGAATTCAACCAGGCAAATAAGAAGGCAAGTCTTATTCCTGACATAGGTTTTTACCCTGCCCTCAATTTATTTATTCGCCTATGTTTCAATCACGAATAAATTATCAAAAAGACGAAACAAATAAACCAAACTCCTATAGATTTAACATAAGCATCAGCTTCAACGTGCCACAGTAATTCAAAATTTATTTTCTATCCGAACCTATAAGTTTCAATCCGTAGTGTTTAATTAATCATTTCATTTGTTAAACATCCTCAAAATTTTAGTCGCTATTCATTAATTATCATTTCACTAATTATCATAAATCCCAGCTGAAATAATAAAATTTAAAATTACCTAGCTTATATTTCAGTCCAAAACAATAAATTGACAAAAAGAAACAAACAAAATTAAACTCTCATAAGTCTGGCATAGGTAACCACTTTGACGTGAAACAGTAATTCATTTCCTATCTGAACCTTTAAATTCCATTTATAATATTTAAATTAATCTTTTATTTATTCACAGATAAATTTCCAGAGACATAACAGATAAAATTACATTCCTTATAGTTTGACATAAGCGTCAACTTCAACGCGCCTCATCAATACGGAATTTATATTTCTTGTAAAAACCTATAAACCCCTCAATCAGCGGTATTTAAATCGACCTATTGTTTAATTCCCTCCCATTCGGTTAGATTGTCTGAAATAAACTTTTACCTAATTTGATGTGAACTCGATTTCAAGACCTTAAAGCCCACATATTTAATCTTAATTAATTCATTGTATATTTTAGACATTTCTCAAGAAATTAAAGGTCGTCATACAATGGCTAACGTAAATCCCAGCTGAAACAATAAGAATTTAGTTATATTTATTATCTAATTTAACTTGCATTCCAGCAATTTCAACATAACCTCAAATTTTACACATCAAACCGTTTCAAATTCCGGAGTACTTATCCGCACTCATAAGTTCCTATAATAATAGTATTCTGATTCATTAATTATTTAGTCTTAATTAAATTAAATTAAATTACCAAAAGACTAACTTCTGGCAAACCCTACGATCCCCAAATGCCTTATCAATATTAATACATCTTTTTCATAACATCAGAGAGAATACATATTTACGACTAAAATTATCAAATTTCAAACATTTGAAATAAGTAAAATCGACAGGTATACGGATTAATCAAGTAAATAAATAGAATTATTTCATTCTAATTGCCCAAATTTACATTGCATCCAAATTAAGTAAAGCACAAATAATAAAAAGAAAAAGCTGTTGTGTGTTGCAACCATACGTACTACTCTACCAAATCCAAAACTCTTTTTATCTCCGAAATCAATTCAAACAAACTAAAAGAAAGACAAGCATTTAATCCAACCCAAAAATAAAACAAAGTAAATTTAAGAATATGTCCATTCTATCAAGAATAAGCAAAAAAGAAAGAGAAGGATTATTTGGATAGAGAGGAGAATAGCCTTAATTACAAGCAATCATGATTCACTCACTATATATCAGGTGACCTTGATCAACAGACTTACTTGCTTCAGTACAGGTTATGATCAAAATTTGATAATACCAAAAATGTATGATTTCAGCTTATAAATTCGTTGGCCAGAGTATTGAAGTATCTTGTATAATTGTTGCAAACAACAGTCCTTTCCTGCCTACTTGTCTCCAAAACTTCTTCTTGACGAGATAATCGACATCATAGTATTACCTACGGCTATCTTGCATTATTCTAGACCACGTGTAGCTTTTGTAAATATATTCACTTTAAATTCCGAGTATTATATAGAATCAAGAATTAATTTCACTGATTAAATAAGACGGAGAAATAATAAAGCAGCAGCACTTCTTCTTAAGCACTTAACTAGTTCAGTTTATTCAAATAGTTTGTAACTAATTAAAGGCGAAAAGGTTCGCCCAAACAGAACAATTTCAAGCAGGACAAACAGAACACTAATTCGCATGCGCTCGCATCAGCTGTTCATGCCATGTTGCCAGATCTCTAACTGCAAAGCACTACGTTCTTCAAAATATTACTGTTTTTTCTTAAAATTTTAATTATTTACAGATTTTTACATAAAAATGTACACAACATTTTTTTAAAAAATGATCTTTTAATTTACATATTAAAATTTATTTCATATTTGAACATTTAAAAAAAAAATAGTTATCTTGACTACCGTCGTGAACCTATCCTCCTTAAATCAGGTGACAATTTGTTTCAAATTTAAATTCTCCACAAGTCCCATATTAGTAAAAAAAATTAAACAACCCTAGTATTACGTCAAATCACTGGGAATCTTGACTAAAACAAAACCTATTAAAAAGATCAAGACAAAATTTTTGAGCAGACAAAGGAAACGAATGCAGCCACTCATTAATGATGTAGTCCATATTAGACGCTGAGTTCATTTTAGCGCCTGCCTCAGCAACCAATTTCCTTCTTAACACTTCCAATTCAGGATCTCTACTATGATTATTGCCCCTAGAGGAAGACGATCTATTTGAAAGAGGCTTGACTAGTGACCAGACTCTGGAAAGTCCCATATCTCTGGGGACAGCCGGGAACACATTTCTTTGATAAAATTGCTCTGTGTGTTCCTCAAAAACTATTTAACTTTATGGTCTACTCTTCTAACCATATCCAGGTTCTCCTTCAAAAGAACGGCCCAGTAATTGCCTTCACCTTAACCCTTCTCCTTTCTATGGCAGCGTCACAATCCGCACTCCACTACAGAGGGCGAACTTCAGAGAAAGTGGAGCCTTGAGATGGTAAAAATCCCCCACAGAGTTGAATAATGTTCTCAAGATGGGCCACCAATAAATCATAAATCGTCAGAGGTTGAGCTCTCCCCTCCATATCAGGAACAAGCGAAGGCACTATCGCATCCAATTATAGCATACTGAAAAAAATATTTCCGTGGAACTGCAATAGTTATGGGCAGATTGGCAATATTTTATTGCTGTTTTGGGAACTGCCATACGTATTTGTGTTTTAGCCATACGACTGTGTGAAACCGCGAGTGACATTGTAAGGTTAGGTAAAATCGACAGTGGCGCACCGATGCATTATGTCAAACTCCTACATAACCTGTCAACCATACTCAAATGTCTAATCTGATCACAGTATTTTTTTCAGTGCAGAGTCCACCTTCTTTGTATTATAAATATCTGTATAACTACCCGATATCACTACCACAAAAATGGCGACGTTGGCAGCTACGAAATTCGGGTTGACGAGTTCCACACTTTGAACTGGCCAACAACCTGCGAGGACCGCTTATTTGACGAGTGGTCAGCTGACTCGGCACACCGGGCAATGGTGGCCCTGCACACATAAAATAGCCAGGCGGAGATGAGTGAAAAATTACCAACCTCGGAGCTGTTGGAGGACTTCAGTTACTTTTCGGTTTTAGCCCTTAAAATTAACTGGTTAGTCCGTCAGCTGTGTGAACACACTAAAACTATAATTTTTTTAGTTCGGTTTACTGTGCTCCTTACAGAATAATTCAATGTTCTAATTTCTAGTACAACATAATAATTCAGTGAAGACAAATATTTTTAGTTGACAAACAGAATAAGAAATACAAATGTTTTAAGCCCGGGCTTGGCCAACGAATAAAAGCGTATTTCCTCTCACGAGTCGCGGGAAACTAATTTAAATTTAGACTTTTAGGGAAAAACCGTAAAAATCCAATTTTGTAACGAGATTTCTAAAAAACATCGTTACAATATATATAGCACCACAAAAAAACGAATTACTAACCAAGATATCAGGACCAATAGGTTATTTCAAAAATAGCATCACAGGTATTAAATAAGAACTTAAAAACATCTTTTTAAATTGCTGACTAGTATTACAAGCATTTCTAATCAGCAACGGTATTTTGTTCCATAGCCTAGAGCCTCTAACTATAAAGGAACGCTGGTATTTACATGTACGATGTGGTGGTATTTTCAATTCAGATTGTCTTTCGTGAATCCTAAATGAATTAGTATCATTAGACTTATTAAACACAAACTATTCAAAAAGGTATTCAGGAACTTCGTTGCCTAAGAGAGAATATAATAGATTGGGCATGAGATACTGTCCCCTCTTAGCCACATTTAACAGATCCAATTTGATTCTAAAAGAAGTAATATGATCATATTTTCTAATGTTGTAGACAAATCTAATACATGCATTAAAAGTTCTCTCAAGTTTATCATTAAGTTCGTCAGTTGTGTCATCATAAACGAAGTATAACCAAAGTCAAAGTGAGGTAAGATAACGCTTTTAACTAGTAACGCACAAGTTGAAGTTGAAAGAGAATCCTTACTTTTAAATAGCAGTCTTAAGGTTATATATGTTTTGGAACAAATTCCAACCACATGCTCTTTCCAGGACAGAGTCCTATCGAGTACTAAACCAAGATCCCTGACTAATTCCATAAATTCAATATCCGTACCTTTCAATACTTCAATTTGGAGATGTGGACCCGCATGAATGAAATCCTGCGAGGAATAATTAAAAGACCCGAATATTATGGCCTTGGTTGTAGTTGGATTAAGTTTTTAATCCATTGAGTGGGAGAGAAGCGAACTATCGCTTTTTCTCAAGTTTCCATGCTTGAGATGTTTGACTAGCTTGAACTTTTTCCCAGTGAATTTCCTTAATCGTCACACATAACCCAAGTGTTTTGGATTATATCCAGCTGTCTTCTACTCTTTCTGATCTATCCAGCTCTGAAACGGCGACCTCTATATAAGAGCGACCATTATCCCGTAATGATTTCACTCAACCTGGAGTTTAAAAAGGTTTGTGACAGTTCCAGTAGACTCAGGTTGCTGAGGGTAGATTGGACACAAGTCGATGAAACGTTCAATTCTCGTATGAAACAGCTGGCTAGTAATGGGCGAAATGAAGGGGATGCTGCCGTTAAATATAAGCGGAGGATGGAAGTTACTCTTAGTTCTCTATATGATGCCAGAGCTTATATACCAAGATCAAAATCAGTAGGCTCTAGAGTAAACCCATGTTGTTGGACTCCTTAGTTCAAACAGGCCTTGACCAGATTCAGACAAAGCAAACGGGAATATTTGTCAGGCCAATATGGGGAGAACCTGATATTGCTCACAAGAGCTGAGGAGAATATGCATCGTATTCTTGAAGAACAAAAAAAAATCATTCAAAGAGATCCGTGAATCTATTTTCCCAGATATGGGTCTCCGGAAGATCTGGGTCCTGATAAGAGCTTTTTCAGGATGCAAACATCACCAATGACGTTTGTTCTCCAGAGTTTATTGAGTTGCATGAATTGGTCAGGAATGTTCCGGGTAGGATTCTCAATTTCATAAATTTTATGATCACACAGAGGAACTTATTTTTCAAGGTAAATTCTGGGGTCTCCAGGCTATGTGGGGTGAGAGTGCCTCAGGGAGGGGGTGTTATATCCACTACTATTTAGTGTTGCTCTGAGAAACAGAATACATCTACTTCTGGAAGGTGTATAGATCTTGCAGTATTCGGATTATATGATTCTGCTTATTGGAACATCTTGTATCCAGGAAGACCTTTATCTGTTGGAACTGGCGGTTGCAGAATTAACCCCATGTCTCTTGTTGTTGGGTTTAAAAATAGCTCCTAATAAATACCAGATGTGCATTTACAAAAGGGGCACGTTTGATCCAGATCTATAAATATAAACTAGAGATCAACGAAAACGCAGTGTCCTGCTTTCCTGAAATTAAATACCTGGAAATAATTTTGGACTCGAAACTCTCTGGGTTCAGTCATATAAAGTATCTGGCCAGTAGACCCTCTAGAGCTTTAAATGTCATGAGAGCTCCTTCAAGAGTGTCCAGAAGTGCCAGTCCTAAGTCTGCTGATGGTCTATAGGGGATTGATCCGTGCTATCCTGGAATAAGGTTCACAACTCTTTGGTATCTCAGGATGGGCTCTCCATGATACCCTGGATAGAGCTGTAATAACATTTGTCTCCGACAGGGCTCTATCTGCAATATAATTGATATGATCTTTCGAGGGCAAACTAGGATTAAGAATTATACCCATATACTTAATATTATTTGAGCACTCAATGGCTGAGCTCTGAGTTTCCAATTTTATAAGACAAGAGTCAAACTTTTTTCTCGAGAAAAAACAGAGCTGGCTCTTATCCGCAGAAATAAATCAAATATCAAGTCCCTTCTGTATATCATCAAGGACACAAAATTAAAAATCCTTTGCGGAGTCCGAAGACAACTCAAACTGTCTAGAACCTTAACTGGCTTAACAGCATTGAAAGTTGTCCTTGGACAACATCTTTAGATATCAAGACACAAACAGCTTTCGACCTTAGTTAAGGCGAAAAAATAATTCTACCACAAAAAGTTCACTTGACCGTGCCTCTTTTATCGTATTCAATTATTCTGAAAATTGTTTATCATCCGGCTAGCTTCCATTTTTAATTTCCCTCCACCTAACTTGACAAAAAACGCTTGCGGTTGCGGTTAGTAGACGGCAATTATTCAAAAGCAATCATTTTTTGGTATTCTAAATTTATAAATATATAAATTTTTACTTGGAGAAATCAATAAGTTTAGATTTCTTATTATTTAAAAAAGTATTCAATACAAAAAATAAAACAAATTTAAAAATTAAATAAAATATCTTTTTTTTTTACAGGAATGCATAAATATGTCGGAGTTGATGATAATAGCTCCATACAAAAAAGACTGTCTAGCAGTGAATTACCGATAAAAGAATTTCCAAGAAATTTAAAGACAGACCTGAAAACCAACATTATTTCTCGATTTTGTAACGCTCCAAATGATATTAAACAAGAAAGCGAAGGCATGTATTTAATTTTTTGTATTTATTATTATAATAAATAGGGGAGAGGGCCCCGACATCCAAACTGAATAAGATAAAATAAACTGTTTTATACCGAATGAAAGTACAATATATTAGGTAACTTATGACCACAGAGGTAAAATTTTATTCTGAGCATAAACATTTTTTAAAGCATTTTTCCTAATTGTTAAAATTTTCGATCGAAAAAAAAGACTATTTATACTGATTACCAAAAATATTTAACTTACTCCATAACATATAACCGGATCGGGATTACAATTTAACTAAAAGGCGAAATAAATTTTTCTAGTGGTTGCAACTTAATTTTTACCTAATTTACATTATATAATGTCTTATGCTAACGCATATAATTATAAATTTATAGTCTGCAAAATCCCTTACACCCAATTTTAAATTATTGTTTAATGACGAGATCCATCATTGATGGCGGCATATCATTATTTCAGTTTATAATAATTAACGTCTTAGTAAGTAGGATTATACCCTATTATATGGATCTTTAATATTGTCATACTTTAAAAAAAACTTATTTTTTCAAACAAACAAATCACTTGTAACTCCATTCCTGCACGATTCGGAAAAATCACAGGCTATCGTGGTGCTTTCAATTCTTTTAGTAAACTGATAAATTTTTTGCTAAAATTATACTTGTTTTCTAGGAAAAGTAGAAGGAAATGTGACCTTGGCTGGAGTGATAATTGTAACCCGACACGGCGACAGAGGACCTTTTCTTCACGTTCGAAATATGAGTGCCGTAAATTGTGCAGGTGATTTTTCTAAAGATCCAGAATTACACGCAGTGTATCAAAATTATCAAACATTTTTACAAAACGTCACTACCTATTCTCGTTCTGCATGGGCTCAATTTCTGGGACCTTTTCATGGTGCACCAATGCTGCCGTACAATTCCAGAGACTGCAAACTTAGTCAGTTGACGACTGTCGGTGTGGGACAACTTTTGAAAGTTGGCCTTGTCCTTCGAAACGCGTATTTTCACAAATTAAATTTAGCAAACGCCAGTTTCTCATCCAAAGATGTTATTGTTTTCAGCACTCGCTATACAAGAACAGTCCAGAGTGCTGTCGCTCTTCTTTACGCTTTTATTGGAAACGAAAGCGTTCAAAATTTAGCCAAAATCTCTCACAAGGAAAGTCCAAGTTACGCGTTTTGCTTCTCGGATTGCGCTTGCTCGGCTGTTGACAATTACTCGAAATTAAACTCTGAGGTGAGTGTTTTTTAAATCTAATTCAACCTTACTTTATCTTATTTTTATCCCTATTTTTCAGGAAATAAAAAATCACTTAAAATCTCATCCTGCAGTGTCGGATATCACAAAACAAGCATCGAGCATAGTTTTACGAATGAAGGAACAAACGACAAATCCAAATACTTTTGTTGATTCCCTTTTGACGTATGTTTGTCACAACGCTCCTCTTCCTTGTATGAACTCTAAATCTGAAAAAATCTGCGTGAAAACGGATCACGTGACGAGAATTTTCGATTATACAGAATGGGAAGCTCGTCAGCAAAGCAAAAGTCAAGCTCGAAGAAGACACGGTCTGTTGAGAGCTTACGGTCTTCTTCGCAATATTGTCAATCACATGCTAAGTATGATATCTGAAGGAAAGCCTAAGATAGTTTTATACTCGGGACACGACAGAACTCTTGAATATTTATCCATTGCCTTGGGAATCTTTGCAGATCAAGCGATTCTGCCTCATTACGCGTCCAGATTTATCATCGAGATTTATAAAATTAATCCTAAAAATGAAAATCATGTCGCCAGTGATTTTTACTTTCGCGTTGTCGTTAATGGTAAGGATTTCACGCAAGAAATTCCATTCTGTAATTTAAGTCCAAAAAAAGAATCGAAATTGTGTCCAATTGAAGCGATAATTAGACTTTTACATGAGGATTATTTTGTTCCGTTTAACGCGACAAATTTTAAAGACGCTTGCTCGAGTCACAAACACAATTGAACTATTTAATTCGCTTTACATATCAAAGGCTTCATTGAAGTCTTTCATTAAATTGTAAGGAACTTTAGACTTAAATATTAAACACAGTATTATATGTATTATATAGCTATTTAAAGGTATTTTTGGCTTCTTTTTTCAGTATGGGAACTTTTTTTTCAATCTATCTTAACCCCCACAGCACCGAAAATTTCCTAAAAATTTATTAAATATTTACTTGCAATATTCGAAATATGTGATTGCAAAATCTAGTGAAAATTTTGTAAAGACTTAAATGTCCCGATGATTTCGCCTAATTATAATTATAATTAGGCGAAAATGTTTAGGCGAGTTTCAGGAAAGTTTCACGCTAAACATTTAATTAATCGCGATATTTAAATCTTTACAAAATTTCCACTAAATTTTGCAATCACATATTTCGAATATTGCAAGTAAATATTTAATAAATATTCAGGAAATTTTCGGTGCTGTGGGGGAAGCTATCACAAGTCATTACTTTTGCGAAGCCCTCGATATGTACATTAAAATAAGTTTCGTATGCTGATCATTCCAAGCACTAAGGGAGAGCCGGACAAAATGCCTTTAGTAAAGTTTAGAGCAAAAAAAAAGTATTTAATTATAGTTTTGAAAAATATAAACTATCAAATATTTAGAAAACAACCTTTAAGAATATAAAAAGGTAGTCATTTTAAGTACTTATTTCAGAAAAAAAAAAATTTATTTAAATATTGATGTCAAAATTCGCCATTTTGACTCACGACTGGGTAAATCGCCTGTGCACAAAAATATGAAAAATTTGAATAAAAGTAAAAAATTTCTTTTATATGTTTTCTATAATCAATTATCTTGATAATATTAAAAAAAAAACTAGCTTTTAATACCAAAATATAATATTTTTATCATAAAACTAAAGTTTCAATCCAAAGTAGTCCGACAAAAAAGTAACATAAAGTCTATAACAGATAAATAAAGCTTCTACAATTATAAAATAATCAACAAAAGTAAATAAAACACTGCAATAAATTACAAAAATACCTGCTTGCTTCAAAATAGAGTGAGTTTTAGAAAGAAAACGAAAATTTTGACATTCAATGACAAATGTGACAGGTTAATCCGCCATGATTCTTTATAGTCACGTGACAACACGTAACTTTTGCAATCGTATGTATTTTTTCTGCGCATGCGCACTTCTTTTGATTCATCCCGCGCTTATTTAAAATCATGTTTTAAAAATGTATTAAAAATAATTCTTCAGTGCATAATTATTATAATTATTATTAATATAAATGCAATAATTAATTTGTTTAAACACTGATTTTTTATACTGAAGCAGTAAAAACTTGATATTTAGTTTCTACATCAAAATAAACGTAAGCCAAGAGATTTTCCGTATCGTACGTATCTTGTTTAGAAGTGAAGTTTTACAGCATGTAAGCAATTTACCCAAAAACACACGATGTAATTAAACTAATTATTTTCATTTTAGAACTCATTTTTGGGTAAGAATTCCTAAAGTGGGCCCCTAAATTTTTTTGGGTCTGTGAATTTTTTTCATTCTTATATGTTTCGATAGCCAAAGATGGTATAATAAAAACCTGTAAATATAGTTTTCCGAAATTCGAATATTTGCAAAAGTTATTAAAGGTCAAAGTTTTTTGCAGCATTTTAGTAAATAACCAATTACTCGCGAGTGGATGAACCGATTTTAATAAAAATTGGAAGGAAGCTTAATGAGGAATTATACTTACGATAAATGATCAAAATTTTAATTAAAAATAATAGGGTCAGTTGGGGTAATTCGGGACAAGGGGTAATTCGGGACAAACGATATTTAAGCTTATATTAATTTGCAGACTTTTAAATAAGTACAATATAAATATTTCAACCTCAGATCACCTACAAGAAGTTCTGAATATTTGCTAATTTTTCAATTGTCAATTGTCAGCAAGATATAGGAAGATAATTCATAATCGATAAAAAGTTGACAATCGAAGAAAAAACGTTTCAGTAGTTCTTCTCGTATTTGAAAAAAAACAATCCTAAAAATTTAACAAAAATTTTTTCTTATGTGTTATTAATACTGTAATTGAAATTCACTTGGGCTTTTGTTCTTGGTTAATTTATATAATAATAATAATCTGTCCCTCATTACCCCGAGAATTCGACAAAACTGGGGTAATTCGGGACAGAATTTTAAATGAATTTTTTTTAATAACAGCTGAACAAACTTGCATCTTATTGACCACTACACTATTTTTGCAGTGTAAAATTACAAAAAAAAAATGTTTATTATACTTTTCTTGAGTTTAAGTATAATATTTAGGCATAATATAATATTTCACAGTGCAAAATAGATAGTTCTTACTGCAAATACGTAAAAGATACCTACAAAACGAGCTACTGGTAAATGAATTTAAGAGAAAAAGTTAGTGATTGAATGAGAGAGAGCAAAAGAGAAAAAGAGAGAAAAAGAGAGCGAAAGAAAGACTTCAAATTCGTATTAGATAACCTTCGGGTGTCAAAATTGAAGCAAATTAGATCAATTTTTACGAATTTTTTCAGAATTGTCCGTCCTATTAAATTCGCCATTTTTAATTTTAAATGTCTGATTTTAGATTAATTTTCAGCGACCCCAAAAATCTTTTTTTACCAAGTTTAAGATAAATCTCTTAAAATGTGTTCAAGTTAATTAATTTTTCACATTGTTACTTACGGTATGGTTGATTTTTGAACATATATGATACATTATCATGCATATGATTAAAGTATCATATATCTATTATGAATTTTTTTCAAGCTATTTCATCCCTTAATACAGTAGTATACTTTAGATAACTTTTTTCGTAGTCTTTTCTTAGAAAAAATTCTGTCCCGAATTACCCCTAAATTTTGCCATTTTGACAAAATCGTCGGGGTAATGCGGGACAGCAGTTTTTCGCGATTCAGGGTAATCTATAAAATCTACTAACCCATAGAATTATTCTAGGGAAGTGACGTAACAAGTTAATGCAAAAGAAAACCGAAAGTATTGCCTATTAAAATAAAAAAACTTACGTTATTAGTGAAAATTAAGAATTCTGTCCCGAATGACCCCAACTGACCCTAATTTGTTTAAATAAATTAAGTTTTTAATTTTTGAGGTTAAAAAACGATGTATTCTCCCTCTTTTTTTATTTGCTTTTTAAGAATCAAATAGAAAATACTTTTAAGATTTTATTTGAACAATAAAAAGGTAGGATTCTCAATAACTTAATAAAATACAATATTTTATAATAAAGTTTGCACAACCTTTTTTTGTAGGTTTTGAACTATCGCGCGTCTTTTGTTTTCTTGTGTATTGTAAAAAGTTTCTACAACATATTTAAAGTCTTCAGATTATAACATGCAAATAATTTCATTTTTGATTAGTGGAGCGTAGAAATGATATTTTCTTGTATTTTTAATCGATTGCGCTTTCAGAACGAAAAATTGTCCGCGAAAACATTAAAAAAATTATGTATTTTTTGACAGTTGTGGAGCGCAGTACAAAAACAAATTTTATTTAGTGAATTTAATCGAACACAGGGATCACAGTGGTTTCTTCGTTCAATTTTAGGAGAAAAAGGGGATTTTGATTTTCAAAAAATGGGATTTTGGAAATTAAGAAAAAAAATTCTCTTTTATTGTATTTTTCTATTTTATGATTCAAAACAATTAATTTTTGTTTGAAATAAGTAAATATATTTCATAAACAATTTTTTTTCATCCAATAAAATAAATTTGATGTATTTCAGCAAGAATACATGGTACTCAAAACATGTTTTAATTTTTGCAAAAATATGACAGAAAACTTTTTATTACAAAAATATAATTAAATACATTAGTATAATAATTTTCATAACATTTATTTCTTTTTTAGCAGAATGTGATAGAATTAGTTCAAATTATTTTTGTTAACCTTTTTTATTATTTTATTTTATGATGGAATACTAGTAATATTTGTTTAAAACGATTAAAAAATATTAAATAAAAAGGTTTTTTATCCACTAAATGTATTTGCTGTAATTAATTAAGAATACATAATAATAAAAATATTATTTAACTTTTTAAAGTAATTTTATTTTAATTATGTTTATGCAACTAAAAATGACTCACTAGATTGGTAATTATTATTACGACTTATAAACATTTTTTTATTTTTTAAATTTTCCTATTAAAATTGTTTATTTATTTGTTATAGGAAAATTATAATTATTTGATTATTTTAAAGTTAAAAGAGAATTAAGTTATTTAATTCATATTGTTTTTAAATATTAAATAATATTATTTATATCATGTATTTTATTTTAATTGCAGAAAATTTCTTTTATTAAATAAAATTATCACTATGTATGTAATATAGTTTACTTGTTTCAAACAAACATTAATAATTTTAAATCATAAAATAAAATAAGACACCGATAAAATTAGTTAGTTACTATAAGGATAGCAAATTCTTAGCTACGGTAGCTAAAAATTAGCTAAGTTATTTTTAAACATTTAAATTCAATTACTAATTTCTCATCATTGTACAGACACCCTAAAAAAGGATAAATTTTTGCATTTTCGAAAGTGAAAAAATAGAAACTTTTTGAAAAGGAGAAGGCCAAAGACGAGTAAAATTTTGATTTTAGGTGTTTTAGGTGGTTTTTCTAAAAAAAGGGGATAATAAGGGGAAAAAAGGGGATTAGGTGAAAAAGGGGAGAAACTGTGATCCCTGCGAACATGAAAAATGAATTTAATGTGAAAGCTGAGTGGAATTTTTTTTTACGACCGGAGACGGTAAAGGTGCACCTTAACTTACACATATTTTTTACATATTAATTTTTTTGCAACGGGTCGAAAAAATACTCTACCCAGCTTTCACATCAAATTCATTTTCATGTTCGATTAAATTGACAAAATTAAATTTGTTTTTGTACTGCGTTCCACAACTGTCAGAAAAATACATAATTGTTTTAATTTTTTTGCGGCCAGTTATTCGTTTTGAAAGCGCAATTGATTAAAAATACAAGAAAATAAGAAAATAAGAAAAATTAAATGATTTGCATGTTATAATCTGAAGACTTTAAATATGTTGTAGAAACTTTTTACAATACACAAGAAAACAAAAGACGCGCGATAGTTTAAAACCTACATAAAAAGGTTGTGCAAACTTTATTATAAAATATTGTATTTTATTAAGTTATTGAGAATCCTACTTTTTTATTGTTCAAATAAAATCTTAAAAGTATTCTCTATTTGATTCTTAAAAAACAAATAAAAAAAGAGGGAGAACACATTGTTTTTTAACCTCAAAAATTAAAAACTTAATTTATTTAAACAAATTATTATTTTTAATTAAAATTTTGATCATTTATCGTAAGTATAATTCCTCATTAAGCTTCCTTCCAATTTTTATTAAAATCGGTTGATCCACTCGCGAGTAATTGGTTATTTACTAAAACGCTGCAAAAAACTTTGAACTTTAATAACTTTTGCAAATATTCGAATTTCGGAAAACTATTTACAGGTTTTTATTATACCATCAATGGCTATCGAAACATATAAGAATGAAAAAAATTCACAGACCCAAAAAAATTTAGGGGTCCACTTCAGGAATTCTTACCCTTTTATAAATTAAATCAAAGTGTTTAGATAGCTAAATGTTTAAGGATTAATTTAAAAAAAAATTATGTACGTCTGTGAGATAGAAGTGAATATTTTCTAAAATTTAAAAATGAAAAAATTATCGTTGGAAAGCATCATTTTCACAATTCTTTAACAAATTCTTTAATAATAAACTGATAAACATGAAACTTTAAATAGAAATCATCTTTACCTTAATATACTTCATTAATAAAAATAATTATGATTAATATTTATTTTTGGCCAAGTTATTAACAATTGCCAGTTTACCCAATTAGGCATTTTACCCGACTCTCCTCTATAGAAAGTTAATAACTTTTTCACAGCTTAAGGCACTTTTATTTACACTGTCTTCCAGACATTTTGATCTCATTTGCGTCGTAATTGAGAAAGTAGATATAATGATCACAACTATTTAGAATTTTTCGGATAGCAGATTGAGTTTTTCTATTTATGAGGAAAAATTAAAAACATAAATTCAATTTGTCTTAGACTTTTTCTTGATAAATACTTAAGGAACATTGTTTAGACAATGTTCAAGATCCAATGGAGCCTTAAACAAAACTCTAGACTGTGTAAACTCTTCCCGATAATCTCACAGATATTTAGCTTTAGATGGCCACTACGTATATATTTTGCAACAAAATTTATTGTAAATATGTAAATAATTGTCAAGAAAAATAGATGGAATTGCTGAAAGCACTAATTGTAAACTTAAACCTCTAACAACCCTTCACTCGTTAAGAAATACGATGCGCACAGAAAAGACGTTCAAACGGTCTAACTACATGATTTTTTAGTCCGATTCCTGAAATTTATTACAAAAAGTCTTGATATCAAGTCATTCATTAACACTTTATTTACAATATAAAAAACATACATTTTTGATCAACATGCTTTGGTAAATTTCGGTATGAGGAAGAGCCATAAGCTAGTGTTGAACAATCGGCACAACAACATTTTTCTAAAAATATCTCAGCACCTATCTTTATCATTTTATAATATAGTTTCGAGTATAAAAAAACACCTTATAACTAATGGTAAATCACAATATTTTACAGCGTGCAGAGTGGAATAAAACTGACTTGTACAATAATAATAATAATTATTAAAAAAGAAATTATCTTAGTGACTAAAATCCCTTTTTAAGGAGTGTTGACTTCAATAACTGGTTACTTCGTTCATTGATTAAATAGTAAAAGTAATATAAAAGAATCCTCTAACTATGAATTTTATAAAATTTTAACATTCAGAATAAAACTAGTTTTTAATCAAATTATTTTCAGATCAAAGCATTTTCTAATAACTTTCGTGTCAGATAAAATTTAGATAAAATTATGTTTCTAAAGCTATTTTTGCAAAAAATAAAAAGTTATTCTTAAATAAAATCCGATTAAATAATTAAATAATGGTAAAAATAAACTGATAAACAAGAAACTACTTTTCTAATCTGAGTGATCAACATCAAAATCTTTTTTCAAATTCATGTTGTAAGTTTTTAAAAAGCGCTGCAGGTAATCGTCAAATTTGGAATTCTGGTCGCCACTGAAAAATTAAATAAAGAACGTTTATTATCACTGAAATGTAAATAAAAAAAAATTAATCCATTGCGATATAAATTTATATAGAAAAATTGTTTTTCCTTTTCGTGCTTAAAAGGATTAAGTAAAAATTTTAAATGTAAGTAACTAAATTGTAAAGAAAAGTAACTAAAACGTACCATGAATTAATTAAAAAATTTTATAGTAAAAAAAAAAAGATTAAATCAGAAACTTACTCAAGCTTTTGATTCATCAACCTCATGCTTTTCTTTTAATCACAGTCCACAATTGCAACACTAAAGGAAAAAAATGCTTATGCTTTCATAACTTGAACTTAAGTTTTAATTAGTAAAATAAAATTGTTAATAACGTTTAAGTAAACGAAAATAAAAAGAAAAATAATAAGAGTGCTGAATAAATAAAAAATCCGAGCAAAATTTAAAGTAACTTATGACTGACTCACTTTGTGTTTTGAAAATCTCTTACAGGTGGCGAATGATGGCTCATTGTTGATCGAAGTGGAATAAAAGATTGATCTGCATTAGATAGAATTGCATTAGCTCCGATTCTTTTACCCGTTCTCCATCTCATTACCATCCATTTAATTCTGTTAATCGTGATTACAACTAATACAACGCTTCTAAAGTAGCTTTTAAAATTTTTTCGACTATGGCCCTTTTTCATGCACGTTCTTTGAGTAAGTGTCATTTGAGCCAAAAACGCTAGAGTATTTTCCTCAGATCGTTGGTAACAGGTTATAATACCGAGTAAATATTTTTTCTGGTAAACTAAGGCTTTGCGTCTACTATCTGTTCTCAGGTACTTTCCGTAAAAGTGCTGCAACTAAAAATAAAAATAATACTAAACACCAAATCATAAGAAACAAATAAAATAAACTATAAAGAAATAAATAAAGTAACTTAATAACACACTTTTTATAATAAAAATATAAAGGGGATGAAAAAAAACTCAAATGAACATAAAATAATAAATTAAATTAAATATTTAAAATACCTGTGTATCATCAAATTTAAAATTCAAAACATATTCAATTCTTTAAACAGTACTTTTTTCCAGGGCCTTTTAACAGATTTTGTTTCGATTTTCGAAAATGTGTAACATGTTTTAACAGAGTTTTTATCAGATTAATAAACAATTTTTCTTAAAGATGTATAGAATTTTTGAGCGAAGAACTTGTTTTATTCGATTTTCAAATATCTCATAAAAGAGCAATAAAATTCACGATAATTTTTACAGAACACTCCGGATGACATGGATGTTAAAAATGGCGAAAATTTTACCTTTTCTTCATTGACTGCACTCAAAGTTCCAGTGAAATGGGCAGGTTTCTTTTGCGAGAGTTGCGTTTCTAAAGATCTCGCACGAAGAGCAAAATTCTCTCTTTCCTCTCTGGCTTTGTTAAGTTTAGCAGAGAGCACAGCCTTCTCATGAGATAATTTCTCCAAATTGTGGTTCAGTTCCTTAAAAATAATAAATAATTAGTAATTTTGTAGAAAAATTGAAACAAAAATAAGGTGTTTAGATATTATATTAATTAATATCCAGATATGACGAATCGTAAACTACAATTTTCCCACATTTGTTCCTTTAATGATAAATAACTCATTATCTAAATGTTAATAAATATATTAATCAAAACAAATATTAAGAAAAGCATTTTTACACATTCAATTTTTTTTATTTAGAAAAAAATATATAAACTTAGTTTGGAAAAGATTTACAAGAAAAAAAACAGGAAATTATTTATTAAAAGATTTAAAAAGATCAGGAATTCTATGAAAAAATATAAAAATCTCAACAAAAAAGTTATGTTTGAAAATAAGGAATAAGAAAAAATGAGAACAGTTAATTTCAAAACGTACAAAATAGAGAGAATTTTTAATCGAAAGGACACAAAAGTTTTTACAAACTTATAAAAATCAAGAAATTATGAAAAAATAGTGAAAAAAATACCGAATAAACGTTTCTTAAAAGTCATAAATAAAAGAATAAAAATTAAGCACAGTTTAAAAAAAGGGAAAACTTTCTAGAAAATAGAAAAACGATGATAAAATTAAATTTTTTTTTAAAAGATCAAAGAATAATTTAATAATTAGTAAAGAACAAAAAAATTGAATGAAAAAGAGGAAATTTAAAAAGAAGTCAAAAAGGATTGAAAGAATAAGAGAAACTAAGAACACCCAATAAAGGTAAGAAAAAAATATTTGAGAAATAAAGAACATCCTTTTAAAAGAATCTAATAAACTAAAAAAAGGACAAATTACAAAATGTGTAGAATTTGGTAGAAATCTACTAAAAAATCAAAAGTAGAAAGAATAAAATAAACAATGTTAAAGATGCAAAATAAGTCATTTTTGACTACTGAAATTTGAATAGATTAAAATTTGAAAGTTTGAATAAATTAAATGTATTGTCATTAATGAAGATATTCCAATTTCATGTTATTTTCATCAAAAAATTTTAAATTATATTCTGGATATTTCTAGTTTAATTTTGCAAATCATATAACATTGAAATTTTTAAGAATTATCTAAGAATCCCCGGATCTTCTTTACAGATTCGAGGAAATCGAAATGTTTATTTGTAAGTAGTTTATTAAAGAAACGAAAAAAAAATTTTAAAAAAACAACACAAGAATGAAACAGTGACATAAAAATATATAAAAAAGTAGAAACTCTTTTTAAAAAATTAAACTTTTTATAAACATTTTTTTTAAATTAAAAGAGAACAAAATTTTAAGATTAGAAAAATAAAAGAATTATATAAAATAAAAGAATAAAAATTTTAAAAATGTAGATAAAAGCATAAAATAATTGTTTTCAAAAGTTCGTAATTATAAGATAAAAACTAAAAAATTGAAAAGAAGGAAAAATGTTTTTAAGAAATGGCAAAATGAAGACTATAATTAAAGAATTAATTAAGACGCAAGGAAGGACTAAAATATCTAATAAAAAATAAGAATTAATAAAAATAAATTAAAAAATGTATATATTTTATATTAAGATAAATAAAAAGTCTACCTGCAAAAGAAAATTAAAAATCATTTAAAAATAAAAAAGTTTAAGCAAATGAAACCAAAAACATTTTTATAATATTACACTTAAAACAAGCCCAACAATAAATTTAGGAAAAGAAAGAAAATCTAAAAATTTTATGGAAGAATAAGTAAGTTTGCAAAAAATTTTGCAAAAAATTGACAAGATGTGAAAACAAATTGAATAAATTTTTTAAAAAAATGAGCATATTTATTTGTAAAAATATGGAAATAATTATGAAAATCAATAAAATAAAAAGTTTAGTGAGTGTTATAATAACAAAATTGTATAAAACTTTTTTAAATAATTTGCATAAAAAAAAAAGAAAATTAAAGAAAATCATAAAATAAAAATACTTTAAAAAAAAAAAAAAAAAAAAAAAAGTAAAAGGAGAAATAAACTTAAAATTTTTTAAAAATGAGAAATTATAAGATGAAAATTAAACAGTTTCGAAAAAGTGAAATCTCTTAGAAATAAGTATTGTAAGAATTAAAAAAGGATTATTGTGAATATGGAAAATAATTAATATTATTTAAGTTTTATGCATTGATTAATATGCATCTAAATTTAAATTAATTGAAATTTAAAAGTTGGAACAAATTAGAATATGAGTTAATTGACGTTTGGAATTTATTTAAATTATAATGATTCAAAGATATAAAAATTTAATACTATTTTTTGCTACCTTCATACCAAAAATTTGTAAATTGTAGATATTTTGATTTAAATTATAATTTTAATGCAAATTCCCCAATGATTTAAATAGTAATTTAAATCAATAACAGCCCTGTTAAATTCCCTAATTATGATAAACTTTAATTAAAATGAAATCGTCTCAAGTAAAAAAAACATTCTCATACCTATAAATATAATTTTGTATACATATAGTTTTTTTAAATTCATAATTAATTCTAGGGGTTCGATGCAAAACTGCATTTGTTTAATTTTCTCGAAACATCAAAATGAGGATTTATCAACTTTTGAAAAATACAGAATATACAGAAATAGGGAACTTTTAGGGTACCTACTTTAAAAACTTTATAAATAAAGATAAATTAATTATATAAAGTAGGGCCTAAATTTTATTTGGGTAGGACAAAAAAACAAATTGTAGGATAACAAAAAAATTACAGAATTTTCAAATTAATAATAAAAAAAAAGGAGAAATTCAGAAATAATTAAAAAAAGATAAGAATATAATGGTAAATTAAAAAAAAAAGAAAATTTAAGTAATTAATTAAAAAATAATAAACAGAATTAAAAATTGAAAAAAAATCAATTAAAAAAGATTATAAAACTAATCAAAATTAAAAGAAAGAGTTTAAATTTGAGATAAATAATTGAAGATTTAATAAATCAGTTTAAAAATAATTTAAAAAATTAAAAATTGTTTCTATAATATTGCAAAATTATAGAAACAACTGAAAATTGAGAAAATAATTAAAAATTGATAAAAACAATTCAGAATTGAGAAAAATAATTAAAAATTTAGGAAACTTATTAAAAAATGATTAAGGTAATTTAAAATTGAAGAAATCACTGAGGAAGTTATAAAACAAATTAAAGATTGAAAAAAAAAGAATTGAAATTTAAGATTAATAAATGAAGATTATAAATGAATCAAACTAAAAATAATTTTAAAAATTAAAAATTGAAGAAATAAATTTTCAAAATTATAGAAATAATTGAAAATTGAAGACAGTAATTTAAAATTAAGAACATATTTGAAAAATAAATAAAACAACCGAGATTTGAGAAGAATAATTTTAAAAAATTACAGGATATATATCAAATGAAAGGAATAATTGAAAAATAGCAAAAATAATGATAAATTTTTAAAAATAATTGAAAACTTAGGAAATTATTTACAAAATACCGAAAGTAATTGTAAATTTAAAAAAACCAATTTAAAAATTCTAAAATTAATTAAAAATGTGTTTAATCAATTGAACATTAAAATAAATGATTAAAGGTTCAGTAAGTCAGTTAAAAAATAATTTTAAAAATTATTATTTGGAGAAAAAAATTGCAAAATTATAGAAATAATTGGAAATTGAAGACAGTAATTTAAAATTTAGAAAGTATTTCAGAATTAAAAAAAGCAATCGAGAATTGAGAAGAATAATTGAAAAATGGCAAAAATAATGATAAATTTTTTAAAATAATTGAAATTTGAAAAAAAAATTGAAAAATTTTAAAATATATTAACAATTTTTTTAATTAATTGAAATTTGAAATAAATAATTAAAGGTTTAGTAAATCAGTTAAAAAATAATTGAAAAATTTATAAAAAAAATTGAAAAATTAAAGAAATCAATTTAAAAATGATGGAAATATTTTAAAAATCATACAAATGACTGAAATTTGAGATAAATAAATAAAAAATGTAGAAAGTGTATGAAAAAATACTTTTCAAAACTAAAAATAGAAGAAAATATTTTCAAAATTATTGAAATAATTGAAAATTAAAGAAAATAAATAAAATTTATGAAAAATAAGTGATAAAATTGCAAAACATTTTTGAAATTTATTAAAATAACTGAAAAATGATAAACACAATGAAAAAATAATGAAAAAAATTCGAATGTAAAAAATAATTGTAAGTTTTGTAAATTAATTGAAAAATAATGAAAATATTTAATAAGTAGAAAAAAATAATTCAAATCGAATAAAATAATTTTAATTTGATAAAAATAACAGTTTATCAAATTAGTCAAATAATAATGGAATACAAATAAGTATGAATAGTAGGAAAAAATTAAGAAATAATGATAAACATAATTGTAAATTGAAAAAAAGAATTGGAATCAGAGATGAAGGATTGAAAATTCAGGAAATCTATTGAAATATAATTTAATAAATGAAAAATCGGTGAGAATAATTTAAAAATGATAGAAGTAATTAAAGATTGAAAAAATAATAAAAATGGAAAGAAGATTGAAAATAATTGAAAATCTCTAGATACCTTGACTTTAAATATACTTTCGTGGAAAATAGGGGAAAAATAGGTAAAATTTTTTAAATAGGGGACTTTTAGGGACCAATCGCAAAATAGGGGACATTTAGGGGAAATAGGGGACGGTCTTTGAAGCTTGCAGTTATAAAAAAATGATCGTTTTTAAATTTTATAACGTAAATCTTCTATTTAATAATTATTGAATTAACACAAAACCGAATAAAATTTGTATTTATTTAAGATTAAACTTACTTTGATTCTTTCGACGAATTTCAATGGCACATTCTTATCACTGTAAATTCGTTCTTTCTTGAGTTCTTCAGAGAGTTCGTCTTCTCTCTTTGAACTTGCTAGAATTTCGCTCTGTAGATCAGAAATCACGTCCTTTAATCTTCTCTCTTCATCTCTCGCCGCACGCATTTGTCTTCCAAGTTCCGATTCACTTTCCACCAAAGTTTCAATATCTCGAGCCATCTGATTTTGTTTTTCCAGCGACTCATTCAATTCAGTCTTGGCTTGTTCCAAATCGCCCTCCATCTCTTTAAGAATATCTTTGTTATTCTCTAATTCCCTTCTCAATCTTTTTAATTCTCCCTGCTCGTTACTCTTATGCTCCTGTCTCTTCTCGTCAGCATCAGTCATTGTTTTCAGTTTCTTTTGTAAAAATTCACACTCCTCTTCCTTAGTTTTCAGCTCAACTTTTATCCTTTTCAAATCAGCACTCAAATATTCTTTCTCACACTCCACCAAGTCAAGTTTGCTGTTCAAATTTTCCTGCTTCTCAATCGCCATCTCCAACTGCTCCTCACATCTCTTCTTCTCTTTCTCCATTAGCTTCAGATTATCTTTCAATTCTTCGCCGTTTCTTTGCACCTTGTCAAATTTCTCCGATAATTCCAAATACTTCTCCTGTTCTTGTTTCAGCAACTCCGACGGAACTCCAAGACTATCATTTTGATTTCTCTCATGTCTATTCATCGAATTAAGTTGAATTTCCATTGTTTTCGAGTCTTGTCTCATCTGATTTAATTTCTCTCGCAATTTAGTCTCACTTGTCATCGATTCCGTTAATTTCTCCCTCAATCCGGACAAAAGTTCAGCATCCTGCTCCTGCAGAATATCGATATTTCTCCGTTCCTTCTCGATACGAGCATTCAGAACTTTAATAACATTCCTCTGTCTCAAAATTTCCTCATCTAGGCTCGTCACTCGTTTCCTCTCTTCCGACAACTCTGATTTGATTTGCAGAATTCTGTTCTCATATTCAGCAACTTGCGATCTCAACATTTCCCTCTCAATTTCCAGATCATCCTTTAGTCTATTCAGCTCATCTTTTTCTTTATTACTTTGCGACAATTTCGCCTTCATCTCGCTCAATTTCTCCATCATCTTCTCCTGCTGTCTATAACCAGCGGGTTTTATATTCAAAGAATTACAAGAGTGTTTCTCCATTTTTCGAACCACTCCCTCCTCAGGTTCACTCTCAATAGCCTCCATAATTTGTTTATCTAACTGAGCAGACAGATTCAATTCTCTGTGAACCATGTCTTCAATTCCTTCATCTTCCAACTGAATCCCCTCTTCTTTCAATTGCTCCAGTTCAATTAAAGCATTGTCAAGCGACTCTCGTAAATTCGCGCTCAATTTCTTCTCCTCTTTCAACTTCTTCCTCAACTCCAAAACATTTCCAGACTCCTTCATCTTATTCTGAATTGTCTCCAAAGCCCGATGTAAACTCTTACTATCATCATTCATCTGCCTTATCACCTTATCTTTTTCCTTCAGATACTCTTGGAGATGATGGATCTCTTGATTTTTGTTGCTGTCGCTAGGAGAAGACGTGTCAGAGAAACTAGATCGTCTCGCCATTTCCTCTAATCTTCTAATAACATCGTCCCGATTATTCAAACCTTGCGTCAATCTCTGTATTTCATTCTGACAACCAGCAATTTCTTCCTTACTCAAATCATATTTTGTTCTATATTCATACAACTCCTTGTTTTCATTATCAATTTCCGCAATCCGTGTCTGGAGAGTCTCAATAGTCACATCTTTCTGAAAAATAACCTCCGACAAGTACTTAACCTCTTGGCATTTCTCCTGTAAGGCACTTTCATTCTTCGATTTTGAACCCTCATTTTCCAGTTTTGAATTCTCTTTCTTCAATTTCGAATTCTCGTTCTTCAACTCCATCAAGATTTTCTCATTCACCTGGATTTTACTCTTATAATCTTCCAATTCTTCAATTTTCAATTTCATCACATTCTCAATCTGCTCCAAGTCTTTTTTTATCTTATTTTCAGAAACTTGGCCAAGCTCGTACTGACCTTTAAAGAAAAGTTTGTCCCGTGTCAGAGAATCAATCGTCTCCTTAAATTCTACACGAACTTCTTCAAGATTCGCTTGAATCGTTAATAATTCCGCTTCTCGTTGCCTCAAAATTTCCGACTTGTGATTCAATTCATCCTTGATCGCGTTCAGCTGAGCATCTAAAACTTGAATCTGCTGCCTTAGCAACTCATCCGAATTCGAAGATCTACTCTGATTTCCCTCTTTCTGAATTTCGTTCCTAGACAAATTTTCATGTTTCGAATCATTTTGATACATTTCCTCACTTTTTTCTCCATCTTCACCTTTCCCTTCATTTTGAGATCCCTCTCCGCTTTTTTCCTGTAAATTCTCCTCATTCGAAAAATTCCTCATATTGGGAGATTTCGAAACATCGAAGCTTTGTGATTGAGATGCTAAATTTAATTGAGGCACTTGAACACTTTTCGTCACGTCTATCATAATCGGTGTAAACTCCAAAGTATCTTTCGAAATTCCCGGATGAGGGACTCTAAACGAAGAAACATTATGCATATTCCTCGTGGAATGTTGAACTTCCCGAATACCTTCCGGGAATTCCTCACATTCCGAATTTATCGACAAAATATCACTGAGAGTTCTTGCACTATTTTTCGGTTCCTGCTGCTTGGCGACTTCCTCATTCTCATCTAAATTAAGAGCGAGATAAAACTCGAGCTGTTTTTCCCTCTTCTGCAACTGCTCTTTAAGATGATCAATTTCTTCATTCTTATCAGCGAGCATTGTATCCAAAAGTTGTGGAAGTTCGACTTGAGCGCGCTCTTGTTTCCCAAGTTTCGATTCAAATACTCTCTTCTCCTCTTCTGCGATTTCCAAACGATCCTTCAACTTCTGAATGGCATTATTCTCCGACTGGACAATATTCTCGATCTCCATTTCTTTATCCATTAAAAGCTGATTAGCCCTGTCTAAATGATCCCTCAATTCTTTTAATTCCAGGTCTTTATCCGAAATTAAACGCTCCAAGGAATGTAGTTTAGTATTAACCTCGTGAAGTTGAAGTTCTAATCTAGAAGTAGCTTGTCTCTGAGCAAACGGAGCATCCTGCTTCTGCTGCTCCAATCTTCCTCTCATAGCCTCCATCTGGAACAATTGCTCCGAAGCCGTCTGCTGCAAAATTTCCTGTTCAGCCTGCAGTTCCTCGTTCTGATTCTTCAAGGTCGTCAACTGAATATTCAAATCCTTGATTCTCTTCAGAGCAACTTCTTCAGCCCTCGCGTGTTTCATTAGTTTGTCTTTTAGTTTCAAAACCTGGTCCAGAGGAAGTGTTGGCGGAGCATTAGGATCATCGGGCGTTGGACAACGAGAAGCTTCAATCTGATCTCGAATCGAGACATCTTCACTCGGCTGGCTGATGCTCAAACTTGAACCGCAGACATGCAAGGCCTCCAATTCTTTTATTCTTTTATCCACTTGTCCGTGCATTTCTCGAAGCTCCATTCTAATTTGCTTCAAGGTCGAGGAATTGGAATTAAAGTGTTCCGAGCTAACTTTGTGCTTTCTAAGCTCCTCCTGAAGATGACTAATGTGCTCATTTAGTTGAACATTCTCACTGCCAGATTTGATGGATTCTAACTCTTGAGCAAGTTCGAGTTGATTTCTGTTTTGTGCTGAAATCAACTTTTCCAATTGATCTATCTGACTCAGAAGAAGATCCTCTTGTTCACCTTTCGACTGCATTTGTTGCTCCAGATCGGTTATGATGTCTCGTAGAACCCAAATTTTATCAACCGCTGCCTTCAATTCACTTTCAGCTTCTGATTTCTTGGCTTCCGTGTCCGACATCAGTGAAGACATTTCTCGGACCTGGGATTCTAACGCCTCGACCTGGAAATTTTCATTATAGTAAATTAAAATTGAAATTGTGGGAGGAATAATTACATGGTAAAATAATTATATAAAACACTATTTTATAATATTTATATTACCCAGACGTAAATTCAACAAGAATTGGTTAAATATCAAATCTATCATTAAGTGTTAATGTTTAGTAGGCTAGTCCAAAAATGCATTGTTGAACAAATTTTTTGATTTTTTATGCTCTCGCCCTCTAGGATTATTCTTTATCGAAAAAAATACCCCTTTTTTTTTAATTAATTAATATCAGAGCCTCACACAATTTTTTTTTTTTTTGCCGAGACATTACACTAGTATACTTTTATGTATTTTTCTTAGTTGAAACCAAATTCGAAGTAAGAATTGCTAGATTGGTTTTACTTTTTGAGATAATCTCAAAAGAATTTTCAGAAACACAAATCAAAGACAAAAAATGTTTCTTCTTTTTTACCGGGACATCAGTGGTCCGAAATCCCAAAAAGCTGGCCAAAAGTCGTAAAAAAATTTTTTTTTCGAGTTCTTTTTCACATGAATTTGTTAAAGAATACTTCAGGGCATTAGAAAATGCCAACGATAATAACTAGATGTCGTCACAAATGCTACTTTATTTACTTAATGAACAAAAGTGGAAGTGTCAAACGTTATAAAAGTAATTCTTCACTATTCACGCAATATGCAGAACTATTTTTATTAAAAACAACGGGTTCAATTTGAAATCGGCAAAATGGATTATAATAATAAATGTGTGTATTTTTGACTTAATATTTGCTTTCTAAGTACTGTAAAATGTCATAATCCTGTAAGTAACTTGAATTGGTGAAACGCATTTATTTTGCACGCAAAAAAATCTGAGAAAAGTAGTGCTGTAAAAAAAGTCTTGATAGATCCTGTCAAATTTAATTTCTTAAATTTATTCTTATACATTTTGACAAATCATATTGCAAAATTAGCTGCCACGAATTGCCTCTGCATTTTTGTGGTGACCTTTTGTGCAAAAAGTGAAAATCAGTTCTCACGTGCACTTCACAAAAATATTATTTTTTTGTGTAAAAAAATGTATTATTGTTTTTTACGGTTTCAGGCTATCATACAACATCTCTTAGTCGATAGGAAATACTTTACAAATGAATAAAATATGTTTATAATTTTAAAGGTTTACAGCAATTATCACTTGTAATAGCTCGCTTGTACTGGCTAAGTTTATTAATATATGAGATTTGTGATGTGGACATCAATTTGGTTATCAACGGCTCAAATAATCCCAGTATTTTATTTATTTATTATTTACTTATATATTTATTATTCCACAATATCTTACAGGCAAGTATAACTAAATAAATAAATCTATCAAAATTGAACAAAAAATCCTAGACACCGATTTTTTTTTAAATAAATTTTCATTTTTTCATTTTGATCCATAATACTGGATCGGCCATTATGCTTTTTTAAAAAGTAATATCAAATTCGAAAGCAGTGACCTCAAAAACAACTGAGAAACGATTGTTAGAAAGATTTGAGCAGTTTTTGCATTTTAGGGTCAACATATTGGATCCGCCATTTTGTTTCTCAACAAAATAATATCGAATTCAAAATCAGTGACATTAAAAGCCCCGAGTAACGATTTTTAGAAAGATTAAGGCACTTTTTACATTTCATGTCCGCCATATTGGATCCGCCATTTTGTTTTTTCCAAAAATAATATCAAATTTGAAATCAATGACCTCGAAAACCCCGAAGTAATGATTTTTAGAAAGATTTAAGCACTTTTTAGACTTTTGACCACATTTTTGACGATTTGGACCACTGTGGGACACTACGCAAGTGTATTTTTACATATTTTTCTCTGCTGAATTCGAATCTTAAGTCAAAATGATCAAATTAGCTAAATTTTTTTAGATAATCTAAAAAAAACGATTTTATTGTGATTTTGATCAGTTTTTTGATATTATCTCAAAAAATTGAACCAATTTTTCAATTCTAACGTAAGGGATTCAGCAGAGAAAAATACGTAGGAATACACTAACATATTGTCCAGAACAAAAAAATTCTTTTTTGACTTTTTGGAGTTTTTTAACAGTTTTTTGAGATTATCTCCAAAAGTTTAGCCAATCTGATTATTTTGTCTTTGGATTCGAATTCAGCAGAGAAAAATACGTAGGAATACACCAGCATATTGTCCCGGACAAAAAAATTTTTTTTTTATTTTTTGGAGCTTTTTTAACAGTTTTTTTTGTCTTGAACAAAAAATTTTTTTTTTAATTTGATTTGGGTTTTAAATTTTGTTTGTGTTTATTTTAAAAAGTAGAACCAATCTAATAATTTGGTATAGAATCCACGAAACTCAATATTTTTTAAAATGATAACTCTGTTTCTCTTTATAAACGTCCAAAGAATAAAATTCAATAATTTATTTATAATTTTTTTGTTATTAACTATTTTTACAGGGACGTAAAAAAACCCCATAAATTGAAAACTTATGAAAAAATTTCGTTAAAAAATGTTTTTTACAATTTTTTAGGAAGTTTCTTGCAATATATTACAAAAAGATCCTAGTTATGAACTTTTACTAATTAATCCATGTAATTGTTAATTTCTTTAAACACATTATTGTTGTTACTTATCAAATTTAAAAAAAAAAAGAAAGCTAGAGACTTGCAATTTTTCTTAATTGTGCAATGTTTTATGTTTGGAACTGTGAAATAATTTATTACGATTCTGAAAAATAAAGTGTTTACTATTGTTTATTAAACAATGGCTAGTATTATGACTTTACCTTTCTGTTTCGTAATAAATTATTTCATATTTAACAGTTGCCAAACAGCTCCAAACATACAAATTTACACAATTAAAAAAATATATTTTAAGGTATTAGTCGCGTAAAATGATTTTCGTCAGATTTTTTTAAAACTTTGTATCTGTATTCATGAGGTATTTATCTATGAAATGAGATCTATCCTATTAATTTTGACCACTTCTGAGCTTCAAAATATTAATTCAAAGTTTATACCTTTTACATGCAATAGCACAAAATGCATGTAAAAAATGTCTCTTATATTCAATTATAAAAAAACAAGTCGTCAGTTTTTCAAATAAAACTACTAAGTTACACATTGAGATAAAATAAATCCTTTAAAAAAGAATTAATTTTATTGACCACGCCGTATAAAAAATTCAATAATTTAAAAATTCATAATTTTTCATTTTCACGTGGTTTCATTGAAAAATGTCGAAAACGTGTAAGCAATACATCACGATAACTTATATTACCTGACTCAAAATCGTGAAAATTACATATATTATATTAGAAGAGGTCACAAGGAAGCAAGTGAGTTGATATAAAAGTTTATTTTTTGTTCTTTTTATTTTGCGGGAGTTTTGCGGGAGCATTTACGCGACTAATACCTTAAGTCTTCAGCATTTTTTTCAAAAATTGACAAAAAACATTAATAATTTTTTTAAACAATAGTTTCAAATAAAGTTTGAAGTTACTGTTAATTTTTAGTTACTTGAAGCATAAAACATTATAAAACTGAGAAAAAATTGCAATTTTCTAGCTTTATTTTATGAAAAATTGATAAATTGCATCAATAAATTATTTTAAAAAAAGTTATAAATAAATTTCAAATATAATATTCATTTTGGTTGCTACAAGCATAAAACGTTGCAAATTTAAAAAAAAATTGCATTTTTCTAGCTTCACTTTATGAAAAATTGATAAATAACAAAAAAAAAGTATTTAAACAATTGTTATAAATAAATTTCAAATTTATTATTTATTTTTGGTTGCTACAAGCATAAAACGCTGCAAATTTGAAAAAAAATTGCATTTTTCTAGCTTTACTTTATGAAAAATTGATAAATAAGAACAAAAAATTATTTGAACAATTGTTATAAATAAATTTCAAATTTATTATTTATTTTTGGTTGCTATAAGCATAAAACGTTGCAAATTTAAAAAAGAATGCATTTTTCTAGCTTTATTTTATGAAAATTTCATAAATAACAACAATAGCTTGTTTAAACAATTGTTAAAAATAAATTTTGACGTTATGTTCTGCTTTTTTTTATTGCTCCCAGCATAAAAAGTTGCAAAATTAAAAAAATTCATGTCTCCGGCTTTATTTTATCTTAAATTGATAAATAACAATAATAATTTGTTTAAAAAATTGTTATATATAAATTTCAAAGTTATTGTTTATTTTTTAATACTTCATTGATAAAAGGTTGCAAAATTAAGAAAAAATTGCACGCCTGTAGCTATCTGGTATGAAAAGTTAATAAATATCAACAATAGTTTGTTTAAACAATTGTTAAAAATAAATTTTAAAGTTACTGCTTTTTTTGTTACTCCAAACATAAAAAGTTGCAAAATTAAAAAAAATTGCATGCCTCTAGCTTTATTTTATCCTAATTTGATAAATAACGACAATAATTAGTTTAAAAAATTGTTATAAATAAATTTTGAAGTTATTGCTTATATTTGGTTACTACAAGCCTAGAAAGTTGCAAAATTGAAAAAAAATTTCTAGTCTCTAGATTATTTTATAAAAAGTTGATATTTGGCAACAATAATTTATTTAAACAAATTAACAATTACATGGATTAATTAGTAAAAGTTCATAATTAGGTTCTTTTTGTACAATATTGCAAAAAAATTTCTAAAAAATAGTAAAAAACATTTTTCAACGGTTTTACCATAAGTTTGCAATTTATGGTCCTGTTAAAAATAGTTAATAACACATAATTTATAAATAAATATTTGAATGTTATTTTTTATCGTTTATAAAGTGAAACAGCGTTATCCGATTAAAAAATATTGATTTTTATGGATTTTATACCAAATCTTCGAAAACCCTTTCTTCTCCCATGTAAAATTCACTAAAACTTCACTTATTTAAAGTCTCGCTTATTTGAAATCACATTTATTTTAACAATTCAAAGTCTCACTTATTTTAACTTGGCGACTAACTAACATTTTCATTCGTGGCTGCGAATTGGACCAGCGAATCAGAGTATTACTCTATAACTACGTGAAAGTAAAAATAAGTGCGACTTTTCTCATGGATTTGCGTGGACCGGGTTCAAATAAGTGAACCTTTTGTGTACATGGAAAACTTTATAGACTTTGAGCTACCACTAAATATTAATATAAAAAAAATAGGCGTATTTTTTCGCTAAAGAATAATCCTATTGGATGGGAGCATAAAAAACCAATAATTTTGTTTTTTCCAACCTAATGTTTAATCTAATATTTAATATTCACTTAAAGCAACTAGCGCAATTAAACAATTTTGAAAATCTGCAAAATAATTGATAAAAAACCAAATTTAATTCGTAATAAACAAATTACTTAAAACTTTTGAAAATTTGTTGAAAAATATATAATTATTAAATTTAAGAAAAAAAGATTGCTCTAGTAGCTTTAAGTTTTGATGTTTCTACCTTAAATTGCCTAATAATTCTAAATTTAAATTAAAATAAACCCAAACAATATGTACAAACTAAATATGAAATTAAAATTTTAAGAATTCAGCGCTGAAATTTTTCGTTAATGTCCAGCTATTATCGTAAATAACAAATTTTACGATATAATGCCTGTGTTAAAATATTTACAATTGTTTAAAAATATAAAAAAACTTGACTCACAGATGCTCGGGTATCGGTTGTTCGAAGCACAAGGGATTCTGTCGACGGTACAGGCGATAGTGAAGACTGCTTTGTGCAACAAACAGAAAACCAAAACCACAGTGCAGAAAACTCGTGTTAATACAATTAGCAGTGATGCTGTGTTACAAGCGTAATTACTACTAGATTAAGTAAAAAATGACTCTCAAAATATCAATAAAACTTGAAAAAATTCATTCTAATTGCAAATTTATATACAAAGCTTCAGTTACGACACCGTTAGTGAAATTTAAAAACTATTTTATTTAACCAGTAAACACCAAATTAAAGAATAAAGCTATCAGCGCCTAGTGTAAATTAATCAAGAGTTAATGTCGTTTTTTTTTTAAATCAAATTTTTCTTAATATGAAAAAAGAAAAAAAACGAAAAAATTTATTACAAATAAAGATTAATAAAATAACTTTTAAGGGAATAAAAATATAATAAATCACAAACCTCAGAAGACATTCGCAGATCTCTTTCCTTGGTCCTTTCAAGATCTCTCAGTTGACTTTCCAAATGTTCAATTTTCTTCGTTGCATCGTCTATTTCAACTTCCCGCTCACCCGTTTGTTCTTCGAGGAATTTTTTCATTGCTTTCAGTTGTTTGTCAGCAGCAGTGATCTATAAATTAAAAAATTAAAATCTTGTTTTCAATTTATTGCAGATGCCAAACATTTTTCATTAAAACAAAATTAATCAAATAAATTAAAAAAAAAAAAATAATCTTAGTTATTTGAACACTCAAATTAAAAATAAATTTGCAAATTAAATTAAATTTATAAAAAATAAAAGCCTTTCTTAAAGAATCAACTTAAAATAAAAACCATCAAGTTAAATAAAATAATAATAAATAAGATACATAAATTACCATGCTTTATTGTTAAAAATCATGCAGATATATTTTTATTTCAGGATTCAAAATAGAAAATTTGTGCCATTTCCACGAATCAGGCAAATTATGAATGCAATTTTGAATTTTTCAAGTGCAAAAGAATCGTGCGTAAAAAGTAGTTTTTTTTTAAGAATTGAAAGAATGATTTACTATTTAAGTAATTGTTACATGAAAGATGAATTTTATTTGAAATTAAATGAATGAAATGGAACTCAACCACCGTAAAAAATTATTTCACTAACACCTTACAAATTTTTTAATTATTCACAAGGAATTTTAGAATCATGAATATCAGATAAGGTGAAATTGTGTTTTTTTTTTTTTGCTTAAGCGGTAATAGCTGATCAGACATTATAGTACTTGAATGTCTGATTGGTTAAATAGCTGCGAAAAATCGTAGAAGGTATATTATTAAGCTCTATAATAGAGAATAGTTTTATATTTGATATTAGTAATTCTATAATTTACCTTTCGACAGCAAACCCTGTGAATGTATGAGGGAGGATTGGGTTCTAATGACACCTGCTGACAACATAACGCCAATCAATTTTTTTATAATCTGCATCGGAGCCAATGAATTCTGATACATCACTGATCCTTTATTACTCGGTAAAGACAAATTTTTAAATGTGCAAAGACCCAAAAATTAAAAAAAAAAGCTTTCTTCAACTTCTCGTTAGAGAAAAAAAACTCAAAGTTGTTTAACTTGATAAGTATAGTGATAATAAAAAGTGTTGGAATTATAATACAGTGTCTTTAAATCTATTTTAAATCGTGAGAAGAATGAAATGATTTTATGATTAAACTATCTTTTGTGCTCATGTGATCATAGAAATTATTAAAGAGGTGACAAAGATAATACGACAAATGATGAAAAGGACAGGGTTAAGCAAAAATAAAAAATATTTTTTAAATCATGCGTTTACAAAATAAAGTAAAAAGTAAAATTTTGTAATTGCAATTTTTTTTCAAACTACCGGATAAATAATAAATAAGAAATCAATGCAATAGTAAATTGAAAGGGTAAAATATAAAAATGAGAAAAAATATATTATCTGGGAATTTTAATAGAATTGAATTTCTGTCTTTTGAATTATTAAGCTCTTTGATACAAAACACACCAAAACCAGTTGAACAAATAATTATTTTTACAGTGCAAACACCACAACATTTTGTTTTTCAATACCACATCTAGATAATTGTACTCATGCTTTCAGTGCATTTTTTAAAATCACCAGGAACAAAACTTACCTGATTTTGTAGATCATCTTTCTCCTTCTTTGAATCATCGGATATTTTATCGTTGTGTCTACATAATTCTTCTACCAATTGCAAAAGATAGCTGCTGTCTGAACTGCCATTCATAATTACTGATCTTGCTGTAAATTTAAAGATTTATTATTAAAATTAGAGTTGCAAAATTCTTGTTAATTTAAAACCCGGTTATATTATCGAGAATATAACCGAGATTTTATTATATTATATTTTAAATATAATATTTATAAAAATAATGGAAATTTTTACAAATTAACTGAAAAAAAAAATAATGAAAACGATTGAAGTTGCAGAAAGTAATTTAAAATACCATAGAAATGTTTTAAAATTAAAGAAAATAATTTAAATTGGAAAAAAATACTTCAAAATCTTAAAAATAAATAGAAAAAAAATTAGAATAATAAAAAATTGGAGAAAATAATTGAAAATTGAAAAAAATGATTTAAATTGAGATAAATAATTAAAAATTTAAGAAAATAATGAAAAAATAATTTAAAATTTAAGAAAATCATTAAAATTTGAGAAAATAATTGGAAAAATTACATAATATATTTTAAATAAAGAAAAATTAAAGAATATTTCAGAGAAATAAATAGAACTTTTAGAAGTTCGTTGCAAAAAAAAAAAGAAAATAATTAAAAATTAGAGTAAATAAATGAAAAAAAATAAACATAATTTAAAATTAAAGAGAACAATTTTTAATTTAAGGGAAATAATTGCAAAAAATACAGAAAGGTACATGAAATACAAGAAAATCGTAGATAAAATTGATAATTAAATAGAAAAATGAAAATTTCAGATAAATAATTAAAAACTTTTTGGAAATTATGAAAAAGAACGCAAGTAATTGAAAATTGAAGAGAATAATAAACAAATAATATAAATAATTGAAAATTGAATTAAATAATTGAATCATCAGATAAAGAATTAAAAATGTGGAATTATGAAAAGAATTATGAAAAGAATTGAAATGATTAAACATTAAAGAAAATAATGGGAAAATTTAGAAAAATATTTAAAATTTTGAAAAAATAAGAACAATTAAGAAATGGGGAAAATAAGTGAAAAATGATTTTAAAATTTAAAACTTGAAGAAAATAATTGAAAAATGATACGAGTAATGATATTATGAAATAAATAAAAATAAATAAATAAATAAATTAAAAATTTGACATTTGAGAAAAAGGCTTGAAAATCTGAAAGATTAATTGGAAAAAATGAGAATAATTAAAAATTGAAGAAAATAATTAAAATGATAAACTAGGTGTGAATTCTGTCCATTTCATGGACACTTCGCTTCCAAGGAAGCAAGATAATTTGCTTCCTCATAGAGGAAGCAATAAATTTATGTATAATATAAAAAATAATAATTTAATTTTAAATTATTTATTATTTATTTTTATGCAAATAAGTAATAATAATAAAATAATAATAAATCAATATATATTTTTTTTTTCTATCTTCCAAAACTTTATTTATTTATTTATTATAAATAAATAAAGTCAATTATTAGTCAATTATTTTTAGTCAATTCGTTTTGAGACAAGGAATATGATTCTTTTAATTCATTTGTTTGAATTTTTAGCAAGAAATTTTTTTTTGGCAAAACACGAGATTTTTCAATAAAAAAAATTTTTAAATTATGAATTAATACGTGAGTTTTTAGTCAAATATAAAAGTTATATAGGTCACTCGATTTGTTTTGAGACAAGGAATATGATTTTGTAATTCGTTTGGTTGGATTTTTAGCATGAAATTTTTTTTTGTCAAATCGCGAGATTTTTCGATGAAAAAAATGAAAAATCATGAATTATTACGTGGGTTTTTAGTCAATTATATACTTTATATAGGTCAATCGATTCGTTTTGAGACAAGGAATATGATTTTGTAATTCGTTTGGTTGAATTTTTAGCATGAAAAAATTTTTTTTTTAAAAAAAATTTCCAAAAACGAGATTTTTTGATGAAAAAAACTGAAAAATCATGAATTATTACGTGAGTTTTTGGTCAATTATATACTTTATATAGGTCAATCGATTCGTTTTGAAACAAGGAATATGATTTTTTCATTCGCTTGTCTGAATTTTTAACATGAAAAAATTTTTTGCCAAAAAACGATATTTTCGATGAAAAAAGGTGCTCAAAAAAATTTGATTGGGTATTTTCAAAAATCCCTGTGTCCAAATTTAGATATTTGTGAGCTTCATATGTCATCCAAATTTTATTAAAATCCGTTGAAGCGTTCTCGAGATATCCTGGCGACAAAAAATTTACCACATACACACACACACATACACACACACACACACACACACATCCGGACATTTTCTCAGGAATGAAAATTTGAACTTTTCAGATGAAACTGAGTCGATTTACACTATTTTTGGAAAATCGAAAATCTTAACGATCACAACGCTTCCTCTATGAGGAAGCAAAAATTTAAGAAAATAATGGTAAATTTGAGAAAAATATTTTTAAAATTTTCAAAATGAGAATAATTAAAAAATGAGGAAAATAATTGAAAAATGATTTTAAATTTTGAAACTTGTAGAAAATAATTGAAAAAATGATAAAAACAATGATATTATGAAATAAATAAAAATAAATAAAATAAAAAAATTGACATTTGAGAAAAATACTTAAAAATCTGAGAAATTAATTAGAAAAAATGAGAATAATTAAAAATTGAAGAAATTTTATTTTGGAAATTATGAAAACAAATGAAAATAATTAACAATTGAAGAAAGTAATTGGAATTTGAGAAAAATACTTAAAAAATAATTTTACAAAATGAGAATAATAATTAAGAATTTAGGGAAATAATTGAAAAATTACCTATAAAAATAAATTTAAAATTTAAAATGATAATTGAAATATGATGAAAGTAATTAAAATTGCAGATAAATAATTGAAATTTTTGAAAATTAGGCTAAAAGAATGAAAATAATTAGATATTTGAGAAAATAATAGGAAAGTTAATGAATATATTTTTAAGCAAAACAAAATAATTGAAAAATCGTTTATAAAGTTGAAAATTAAAGACAATAATCTAAATTTGAGATAATAACTGAAAATTTAGGAAATTAATTGAAAAATAATTAAAAGATGGAGAAAATAATTGCAAAATGATAAAAATAAAATAATATTGAACCATATAATTGAAAATTGAGATATATATTTGAAAGTTTAGAAGTAAGTAGTAAATTAAAAGAATTAATTTAAATTTGCGATAAATAACATAAAATTTAGCAATAAATTGTAATGAAATTGTTTTTTTGGCGGAGAAAAAATAATTAAAATTGAAAAAGTGATTGAAAAAATTAAAGAAAATAATTCAAATTTGCGGAAAGTAAATTTAAGATTTAAGAAGGAAAGTGAGAAATAATGATAATAATTAAAAATTGCAGAAAATAATTCAAAAATGATTATAATACCTACTTAGTTGAAAATTGTGTAATTGAAATCTTAAGAGAAAATGATTATTAAAAATTGAAGAAATTTTTATATCACTTCAAATGTTATTATTAAAATTTTGACTTATCTTCATTTGTCCCAAATTATTACTTTTTAATTTCACATAATTCTCTCCTGGATCTTATCTTTATTAACTATTTTAATTTTCATTTGTCTATTTCTGAAGTTTCATTACTTTCTGTTGATGTTTTTCACCCTCCATTGTTACTCGAAATTTTTAAGCGTATCATAAATATTAATTGTGATAATGATTCTTCTGTTTTCATTAATTATGATTTTGAAGCCGCTAATTATTCAGATATAAATTTTTTTCCTGATAATATCGACTGGTTCAATTCTTTAAATTTTCTTAATATTGAAAATGCAATTAATGTTTTTTAAAAAAGATTACGTTTCGAATTCTGTAGTTCGGTGACTAAGTATGTAGTCAAATGAATTTTGTTAGAGAGTTGACTTTTTTGAGCCAAATGTCGATAAATTTATCAAAGCATTAAAAGACTGTATTAAAATGGCAAAGCCAGCGGCCACGAAAATTAGAAATTATTATATTCGTTTTAGCTCCTAGTTTTGTTCTAGGATTAGATTTAATTAAATACTTTTGTATGAAAGGGCATTGCCCGTTAAATTGAAATAAATAAATAAATAAATAAAAAATGTATATTTGAACAGTGGATTAATTGAACTTTTAATCAATTCAAGTTCAAATTAACAGAAATTTGAAGAAATTGCAATTGCTAAAAATTTTAAATTTGAGAATATTTTGAAAACTAAGACTGAGAAAATTTGACTAAATTTGATAGATAAATAAAAAACTTAAATTCTCATAAATTCTCGATTATAATTTTGGTCGATTATTTTCCCGGTTATATTCTCATTCTCATTAACGTTCTCCAGGTAATATTTCTTCTTCGCAACTCTAATTAAAACATTCAATTTTATTCAAACTTCAATTTCTACAAAATTTAATCAGTCCAAACTTTATTTTTCTTCAATTTTCAATCAATTTTATTTAAATTTACTTCAAGAATTGAAATTTGAATCCATTGAAATTAATAAAAATTTTGAATTTGATTAATTATTGAACAGAACAAACCTCGATCTTGAAGCTGTGAAATATCCTGCATCTCGTCCTCGCAGGTCTGATCTTGCTCACCATATCCCTCGGAAATAATTTCCTGTTTATTTTCAGCAACAAGCAGCGATTTTTGCATACTATGAATCTTTATTTTGAATTGTTCAACTTCTTCTTGATAACCAACAATCATACTTTCAGCTTCTGAAAGCTTTAGATTTAGTTCCTCATTGACTTTGGTCATCCACATTATTTGTTTCGAAAGTTGATCTACTTTCACATCATCAGGAGACAGAGAAATGCCAAGGATCTGTGCGCTTTCGAACTTCAATCTAGTCAGACATTCATCCAATTCTTTTCGGAAGTTTTTCGCAATATCTATATCTTTTTCGACTACTTCTGTGAAACTCTCGTCGCTGTTGACAATCGAGGCTAATTCACTCGAGTTGGGAGCAAAATGCACACGTTTTATTTGCGGCAAGGGTGGATTTTCTTCATTCTCCGAGTGAAGATTTTCTTCAGATTCTGGAGACTCATTCGATTTTGATTTCTTGGGCGTTTGTCGTTTCAAAACTTCACTAATAAATGTATTATTGACTTCGTCCTCGCAAATAGCAAAATAGTTTATTAAATCTCCAACTAGGCGTCTCAAAGTCAAACAAGTTTTGTTCAAAAGGTCTCTGAAAAATGTTATGAAAAGATAAAGACCAAATGCATTAGACTGGGCATGGTCGGAACTGAAAATCAATTTTCTATCAAATGTTCTATTATGTTTTTTAAAGAATTTTAGACGGCACGTATTGTTTTGTTTAGCTAAAAATTTTTAACAAAAATTGGACATAAGGGTAATTCTTGTGAAAGATTTTTTCTTGAATTTTAAATAAACGAGAGTTCTGACTTAAAAAATTAAAATCTTTATAACTCCATGAAAACAAATTTTCAGTTAAATAAAAAAGTACGTGTCGTCTAAAATTATTTAAAAAAAATTTTGGATATAAAACTGATTTTCAGTTTTGACCCAGACTGTCTGACTTGAAATAAATTTGGTCTAAATTTTTGTGAAATCAACTAAATATATTTATTTTATTACTCCTATAACTTACCGCTCTTTAAGTAAGTCATTTTTCAAAGAAGATTTTCCTTCTTCAGATTGCGTTGCTTGAATTACTTGATTATAATCTTCTTTGATTTTCTTAATTTCTTCTTCGTAGCGCTTAATCGTTCTGTTTGAAATATTCAAATTAGAATTGTATTCATCCTTTAAGCGCTTCAGTTCTAGATCGTGTTTGTCCTTTAATAGTTGAATCTCACGTTTAGCATTGCTTGTAAACTTATTTCTCAATTCTAATAATTCCAGAGGCCAGTTTTCTTCCACGTCCGACTCAATCGTAAGCAAAGTCTGCATAGTTAAGAAATTGGTTAATTAATCAAAAACAATTTAATCAAATAATAATTTTAAAATTGCTTAATTCAAATAATCATTGAAAAAGTCCTTAATCTAAAAATGAAATGAAGACGAAACACAAAAATGAAAAAAAAAGAGAAGGAAGAGGATATAAATCGATTGCATGTAGCCTAAAAAAGCTACCTGAATTTGATCCTGAAGTGCGTTGACAATATCGAGCCGAGCAAGTGCCACTTGTTCTTCAAGTTGATGATTATAAGCGGCTCTAAGCTTCGTCAACTCACTATTTTCCAACGCTGTCTCGTCCAAGTCAGTTTGACAAAACTTCATGCGTGTAAGATTGCACAAAAAAGTTAATTACACAAATAAGGTAATGATTGATATTATAGGAAATAAGGTAGTGTCTGTTATTAGGTCTATGTTAATGAAACCAAAAACCACTTCAAAAATGAAATTCACATTAAATTTAAATTACAATGAGAACCAGGTTAAATTTAACAAATGTAAGCATGCAAACAAATGAATACAATTAAAAAATTTTCTTTAAATCACCTGATTAACAGCCTTAAGGAGAGAAGTGCGACTCCCTTTTTCTCGAATATCTCTCAGAGCCTTTTGTAGAGACTCAATTTTTTCTTTATACTCAGCAATGATAATCGAAGTTTGCTCTCCATTTGTAAAGTTGTTTATTTTAGATTTACTTATAAAATGTGCAGCATCACCACCGCCGCCAAAATACAAATCATCCGTTAATTCCTCAATTTCACTGTCATCCGACATTTTCTTTGACTGTTGACTAAAAATCTCCTCCGAGTATTCATTCTTAATCTGGAGACACTTCTGCTCAAAATAGGTTCTCAGCTCTTCCATCTCTTCTTCATGTTTCTTTTCCGCTTCGTTAATTTCCAGTTTGTGTTTCTCGCACAATTCGTCAATTCTCTTCGCCATAGTTTCATTTTCTTTATTTAGTCTCTCCACACACTGCTTCAGCGAATCAATACTTTCTGCTTCATCTTTCAAATCTGCGATTTCCTTGAGTAAATTTTCATTCTCGAATTTAACTTTCTCAAATTGCTCGTGATACTTGCCAATCATTTTCTCCATTTCTTCGTGATTCTTCTGCTTCTCGATCGTTTCCTTCAACTCGTTGAGAAGATGCTCATTCTCTTTCGCGAGAGAATCAGCCTCAGCTTGAAGGCGAGAAATATCACTTTTATTGCTAATATTGGCAATCGTTCTATTACTATCATCAATCGAGCTTTTGTTTATTTGTTCCGATGAAAGATTCATCATCTCCAAATTATTATTAGATTCATCAATAAAGTGACTCTTGTCAGAAATCGCAGAATCGTCAATTCTACTCTCCCCCATTAAAGTCTGATTTAATCTTTTGTATTCAGCGCATTCCGCCCAAGCGGCAGCTAAACCATTTTTCAGTTTTTCCCTCTCGGACTCGACTTTCTTCGCTCGTTCATTAATCTCTTGTATTTTATTCTTATACTCTAGATTCTCAGCTTCTCTTTCTCTCAGAATCCTCTTCAAGCTTTCAATCTCTTCTTTCGAGTCATTATTTACTTCTCCTTTGGCAGAATCTTGTTTCAACTTATCACAAAGATTTTTCATTTCCTTTAGTTGTTTCTCGTATGATCTCTTTGTGAAATTCGCTTGCTCTAATTCCTCATTTGCTTTCTGAATACTCACTTCAAGATCATTGATTCTACTTTGAAGTTTCTTCTCCAATTCGGATTTTTCTTCCAGTTCGAGATGATGTTGGTACTGTGTGGTAAAATCTTCAAGTGTTTGATAAACAGTGGCATCAAAAGGTGAAGAAGTCGAGCTAATGCCACTAATCCTGGTCAAAGTTTTCTCAAGATTATAAATTTTGTTACTAAGCGATCTTTCGTGCATTTGATTGTTTTCAATAAGAGACTGGGCGGCTGCATAACGAGCAGTGAGATCATCCATTTTAAATTTGAGAATTTCATTCTCTTGCTTCAAAGCAGCAACGTCTGACAATGCTTGTTCTAAAGAACGCTCGATGCTCTCCTTCGATTCGAGAACACTAGCCGCTGCCATATACTTAGCCGTCATATCATCCAATTGAATTTTATGCATACGAATTTGTTCATTTAGCATATCGTCTCCGAGATCTACAAGTTTAGAATGACTTGAATCCGATCGTGACATACGGTCATTGTGATTCATCAATTCAAGTCTCAGTACTTCCACGGTTTTTTTATAATTTACAACCTGTGCCTGAAATATGGCCAATTCTTTAGAATGTGCGTTCTCCTGTTGCGTTTTCTCTTCCTTTAACTTCTGCATATTGTTTTCGTAAGTTTCCTTAATGGCCTCTAATTCACTCTCGTACTTTCTTTCTAAATCCTATTAAATATAATTCAGAATTATAAATATAATATTCATAATACAATAATCTTTTACATGCACTTTATTTTAAATTAGCAATATAAACGCGCAACAAATTTTTCATTGTTTTTGGTCATTTGAAACTATAAATTTTTGCGAATTCAAAAAATGCAAATTACGAAATTAAAGAATATATCTGAAAAATGACGAAAATAATTGACAGTTAAAAAAAAAAATTAGAAAAAATTTAAGTTAATTTATATTGAAAGAATTAAATTTAAATTTACTAACAATTTTAGTGTATGGAAATTTCAGTTCAAAATTTAATGTAAACTATATTTTAATTAATTTATTTTCTGTCTAAGCAGTTAATTTGATTCTTATCAAAGTAGACTCTAATTTTAATTTAAAGATACAATTTTTTAAAAAATTTAAAACAAAAAAAATATCTAAGTAACAAACTTTAGGTGCGAACAGACTGAAAAAATGAATGAATCTTGCGGATTATTATTATAGATTTAATTTATAAACAAGTTAAATTATAATTCGTCTAAATAAAAATTCAATAAAATTTACCGTCAATTCTTTCTGGTGTTCCAAAGCATTTGCATTAATCTCAGCTGTGAATTTCTCCATAAGAACCTGCATTTCTTTTTTCACTTTATCTACTCTAGCCTCTGCCAATTTTTGCTGTTCTATGGTTTCAACACCGGCGCGTATCTCTTTATTCAAATTATTAATTTGCATTTTGTAATCGACAATTTCAGAATTTTGCAGTTCTTTCTCCATCTCTAATTTCTGTATCCTCTCGTAGGAATCTTTTATTCGATTTTTCAGGTCACCAATCACATTTTTCTGTTCACTTACATTTAATTCTAAGGCACTAATCTGCAAATCCACACGATTTTGATTAAAAATCATAATTTTAAATATATTTTGTCAAATTCTACGAAAGATTTAAAATTATTATAACTTACTTTTTCCTGTGTTAGTCTCTCAATATGAGGACTTTCCAACTGTACAATATTAAGAGCATTTAATTGTTCTATTAAATTATCACGAGCACCAAGTGCTTGTTTCAATGATGAGGTTAAATCTTCGATTAGTTTATCACGTTGGTGAATTGCTAGCTCAAACTCTTGAAGCTGCAAAAACAAAAGATTATAGATTTGCTGCTACATTCATTTCAGTTTTTAAAAACTATATACTTACTTTAGACTGATACTTGAAAATGATACTTGAATTATTTTGATTACTGCTAGTGTGACTACTGTTATGGGAGGAATTCGGAGAGGAATTATCACCCCGAAGGTGTTCTAATTCTGCTGTCAATGCCTCAACAACTGCTTCCTTTCCTTGTAACAATTCTTCTAATTCTGTTACTCGCCCCGTTATCGCTTCTAATTCTCCTTCTCCCTCGCCCTCACTCATGCTTATACTGCTGTACGTTATATCTCGGGATGATATACCCTCATTGACCTGTTTTTAACACAAAAGTTTTTTAATAATAAATGTTTAAATAAAACATTATTTACTGAATTTGGTTGTTTGTTTATTAAAAAATATTGTGAACTTGACTATAATTAAATAGCATGAATCTTACACTTGTGCCTAGAGGTTCTAAATACTGTCTTGGTAAGCTGCTTCGGAAGGAATCAACATCTGAAGCTTGTGATGCTCTCTCCAATCGTTCAGCTTTAAATCTCTCCAGCTGAAACAGTTTTATTTTTATAATTAGGAATATTAACAAATTTTGCATTGTTGTTGGTCACTTAAGCAGGGTGTCTACTAATTTCGTCCCACAAAATTCCCGGTTTTCCCTGGTTTTTGTTCCTATTTTTCCCGGTTTTTTCTCTTATTAACTTAAAATTTATTTTAAGTTTTACAAATAGTTACAAAAATTGAATAAAACCGTTGATAATTGAAGAAAATAATTGGAATTGAAAGAAAATAATTGAGAATTGAAGAATTAAATATTAAACTTTACAAAAAATAATAATTAAGAATTAAAAGAAACAATTAATAATGAAAAGAAATAATTAATAATGGAAAGAAATAATTGAACAATGACAAAGATATTTGACAATTAGAAACAAAATTAAAAAAAAAGTAAATATTAATCTACAATTGAACAATAATTGAAAAAATTGAACAATGGTTATTAAATTCAAAGAATATAATTGAAAATTGGTCAACTAGATAGAAAATCCAAAAAAATAATTTAAAATTTAAGTTAATAATTCAAAATTAAAGAAATAAATTGGAAATTAAATAATCAAATTGAAATCAGAAAAGCACAGAATAATTGAATATTAAAAAAAAAACAATTGAAAATTGAGAAATAAAATTAAAATTCGAATACAATAATGGAGTATTAAAGAAAATTGCTGAACAATTGGATTAAAAATTAAATACAATATTTGGAAACAGCAGAAAAATTAAGAAATCGACGGAAATAATTGCGAATTGATGAAAATAATTTAAAAATTCTCATTTTCAATAAGAATTAAAAGAAAAACATAATTTAAAAAAGCTGAGAATTGTTAAATATTGAAGAAAATTGAGAAGAAATTGAGAAACTGAAAGAAATATGAAAAAATAATTAGAAATTGAAGAAAATAATTGAAATTTAAGAAAAAAATTAGAATTTAAAGAAAATAATTGAGAATTAAAAAAAAATCATTGTAAAAAGCCTAGAGTTATTGAATATTAAAAAAAATTGAAAATTAAAGAATAGAATTGAATGTCGAAAATTATAATTGAGAATTAAAGAAAATAATTCAAGAATTGAATAATGGGATTGAAAGTAGAATAAAATAAGTGATAATTGAAGAAAAGAAATTGAACAACCCAGGAATTATAGAATTTGAAAAAAACAATAAAAAATTAGGAATGTAATTGTAATATGAAGAAATTAATTAAAAATTGTAGAATACAATTTGAAATTGAAAAAAATGGGATTTTATGAAAATTGTTGAATAATAATTGATGAATTGAATTCAAGTTTCAAAAACATTATTGATAATTGAAAAAAATATTGAAAAAAGCCGAGAATTATTGATTATAGAAGAAAATAATTGAAAAATGGAGGAGTTATAGAGATATATAACATAAATAAATGATAATTGAAAAAAATAGTTGAAAAAAGTTGAGAATTATTGAATATTACATTAAATAATTAAAAATTGAAGGAAATAGTTGAGATCTGAAGAAAATAATTAAAAATTGATGAAAATAATTAAAAATTGAAAAGAATTTATTATCCCAGAAAAAAAATTTCTGGTTTGACGGAAAATTCCCGGTTAATTCACGGTTTTTCCTAGTCAATTTAAATTCCCGGTTATTTCCCGGTTTTCCCGGTTAGTAGACACGCTGCTTAAAACTATAAATTTTTTTGCAAATTTAAATAATGAAAATTATGAAATTGAAGAATATATCTGAAAAATGACGAAAATAATTGATAGTAGAAAACAAAATTCGTTAAAAGGCTGCATAATTACACAATTGAAATGAATAGTTTAAAAAATAACACAATAAATATTAATTTTAAACAAAATAGTTAAAAATGATTGGAATAACTGCTGCAAATAATTGCAAATTGAATAACTGGATTGGAAATTGAAAAAAATAATTAAAACTGAAGAAAATAATAAAACAAATTGAGGAAAAAAGTTGAAATTTTAAGAAATAAAATGATAATTTTAGAATTAAACTAAAATTAAAGAAAATAATTGATAATTGAAAAAAAATTACAAAATGACGAAAATAATTGACAATTGGAAACAAAATTCAAAAAATGACTAGATACACAACCGAACAATATAAATTTAAAAAATCAAAAAATAATTATAAAATTTTAAGATAATAATTAAAAATTGAAAAAATTGTAGGAAATACTCGCCAATTGAGGGAAATAATTAATAATTGAAGGAAATAGTTAAGAAATGACCAGAATAATTCAAAAATTGAAAAAAATATGTGAATAATGACAAAAAAAATTATTAATTGAAAAATACGAAAATACGAAAAATTACTAGATTAATAGACAACTGAAAAAAAAGAATTGCTAATTGAAAAATTAAGAAAATTATAGAAATAATTGTTGGAAATAACTTCTCGTTTAACTGGATTGAAAATCGAAAAAAATAATTGAAATTGAAGAAATAATAAAAAATTGTGGAATCAAATTAAAAATTCAAGAAATAAATTGAAAATTTAAAAAAAAATTGATAACTGAAAAAAATTACAAAATGACAAAAATAATTGACAATTGAAAACAAAATTTTAAAAAATGGCTAGATTAATACACAACCGAACAAAATAATTTAAAAAATCAAGTAATAATTATAAAACTTTAAGATAATAATTAAAAATTGAAAAAAATTGTAGTAAATACTGGAAAATTGCGGGTAATAATCAATAATTGAAGGAAAAAGTTGAAAAATGACTAAAATAATTGAAAAATTGAAGAAAATATATCAACAATGACGAACATAATTGGCAATTGAAAAAAAAATTGAAATTAAAATTGAATTACAAAATGAATTAAAAATTGAAAAAAATTGAAGAAATTTGACTAGACTAATAGACAACTGAAAAAAAAAATTATAAAAATTAATTAAAGAATATTAAATGAAAAGAAAATAATTGCAAATTGAAAAAAGCAATTAATAATTGAAGAATAGCATTGAAATTAATGAAATATACTTAAAAATTGAAAAAAGACGAGAATTAATTAATAAAGAAGAAAACAATTGAAAACTGAAGAATGAAAATAAAAATTGAAGAATGGACTAAAAAATTAAAGAAAATAATTAAACAATTGTATTTACAATTAAAGAAACTTAATGATAATTTAAAAAAAAATAATAGAAAAAAGGCGATAATTTTTTAATATTAAAGAAAATAATTGAAAATTGAAAAGTGGAATTGAAATTTGAATAAAATAACTTCGAATTGAAGAGAATAGTTCTAGATTTGAATAATTGAATTGAAATTTTAAAACAATTGAGAGTGAAAAAACAATTGAAGAAATACGAGAATTATTGAATATTGAGGAATTAATTGAGGATCGATAAAAATAATTGAAAATTAAATAAAATATTTGAGAAATGAAGAAAACAATTAAAAATTGAAGAAATAAATTGGAAATTAAAGAATTAATGGAAATTTCAAGAAAATAATTGATAATTAAAAGAAAAATTACAATAAAACGAAAATAATTAAATATTGACGAAAATAATTAACTATTTAAAAAAAAATTAATTGATAAAAAATTAGAATAATGATGAAAATAATCGGCACTTGAACAAAAAAATTTTTTAATTAATGAATAATCATAAAATTGAATGAGAATAATAAATTGTCAATTAAAAATTGATGAAAATAATGAAAAAATTGTAGAAATAAATGAATATTTAAGAAATCAATTGGAAATTGGAGAATTGAATAATTTGAAGAAAATATTTGGTAACTGATAAAATTCGAGAATTATTGAATTTTGAATAAAATAATTATAAAACGTAAAATGCAATTGTAAATTAAAGAAAACAATTAAAAATTAAAGAAATGAATTGAAGATTAAAGAATTAAATTAAAATTTAAAAAAAATAGTTGATAATTGAAAGAATAATTAGCAAATCGAAAATTCGAAAAGTGGTGAGAATAATCGACAACAGAACGAAATAATTTAAAAAAATTAAAGAATAATTATAAAATTTAAAGAGAATAATTGTATATTGAAAACTGTTGAAAATTATAGATTTATTTAATTATGAAATTAAAATTATTTGAACTGATATTTATAAACTTAAATTTTAATCAATTTAAATGCATTTTTTAAAAAGTACTAAATAAATAAAAAAATATGTATGTGCCAAACTTCAGATATAGACATAATGAAAGAATGAATGAATCTTGTGGATTATTATTATAGATTAGGGTTAAAGATTTTAATTTAAATTAAATTTTTGTTAATATCCTCAATCTTTCTTTTTTTATTTCTGTCAAAATTAAGTCTTTTTTAATTCAATACCAAGAAATGAATAATTAAGTTGTAATTTTCCAATCAATATCTCGAATAAATTTACAATTTTATTTAATTAATGAACTTTTAATAAAAAATAATATTGTTAATTGAAATAAAGCTCCATTTTATGCTAATTCTAATATTTAAGTTAATCATTTTTTTAATCATAAATATTAAAAAGTGTACGATTTAATTCACGCGTCATATAACAATAAAATTGAAATTATGCCATGAATGACAGGACAATTAAGTAAACAAGTTTGCTAACGGTTAAATCTTTTGTTCAAAACAAAACACTCCTTTCTTTTGAAAAATTAAAAATAATAATAATATAAAGATTTATATTAAATGTAAGGAAGGTTATTTCTGAATACAAGGTACGACGAACTCAATTAGAGGATTTTCTATTTTCAGCGTACTATTGAAAGGGCCAAATAGTGTTTATAAATAGCCTGCATTTAATTAATATGGCATTTAAAATTAGGACTTATTATAATAATACCATTTCTTTCCCTGTCTCCACAGCGCGTCTTCTACGTTCGTCTTCATCCATAACGTTTTGTTGTTTTTTTTTTAAATTATAACGAAAAATTTAAACCGAAGTAATTACTTCACACTTTAGACAATTAATCATTGAAATTTGTTTAACATCACTTTTACTAATTACATTTTAATACGTTATTTAATAGATCAATGGTCAACACACTTAACTTCTAATTATTATCAATTATTATTCTATATAGATTCTTTTTGTCGGTTATTAAAATTTACAAATTGCGAAGCGTCTTGCAAATGTCAAAAACCATGTAAGTTTACAAGAGGAGAAAAAGAGAGGTTAGAAAAAATGTAACAAAAGTGCTGCCCTCTAAAACTTTTTAAAAATCAGAAAAACTATTTGTTTAATATATATTTATAGGCTCGTTGTACTTTTTAATAAGTTAATAAAGTTGTTATAAAGTTAACTAAATTTTTCCGTTCTTTATAAACACGTTTAATGTGTATTTTATTCATTTATTTCGGCTATTTTTTCTGATTTATGACATAATTAAAAAACAAATTTGATTGGCCAAAAATTGAAAGGATGCGACACCTGCTGAGAGGAATAAATACTATTTTTCCTTCTGCTACGAATTCAGAAAAAACATAACCTTAAAATCACGTTTTAAGAATTTTGAAACTGGAGTAATGAGTTTTTTAATCATTTTTTAAGTAAATAAAAGTTGTTAAAAAGGTTAAAAAGATCAAAAAGTGATAGCTAAGCAGTTAGGATTATTTGGTATGTGATTTCACTGGTGAATTTCTTATTCTTACTGAAAAAGGTATATAATTTTTGTTTACATTTATTTAATGAAAATCGGCTTTTTACTACAGGAATTGCCGAATTATGTATTATAAATTATCTTCCATATTTTAATATGTATTTTATTTTAAAAGCAATATTATCGGCAATATTCATTAGTTACTATTTGTCATTCTTCCCTATTTAAGCATTTATTTTAAAAAAAGTCTACATTCCTCATTAGAAATATTTCTATTAGTACTATTTTTTAAATGAACTTTCACTGATAAACATTTAAAAAAAAGTATATAAAAACATGATTTAGATTTTTTAAATATTATTTAGAGTATTCGAAACAATACAATCCTTTTTTTTATAAATTTTACAATTCATTAAAATACTCGCCGAAATTATAAACTTATTAAGAATGTTATTACAGACAAAAATGAACATAGTTTCAAGAATTACACAACAAGCTGCAAGTGGCTTATTCACAAGAATACTAACAGTGAAAACAATTCACAAAAATAGTATTCACAGCTTGTATAATAAACTTACATCCAGTATAGAGGAAAATGAGCGACGAAATTCATTTTTACAACCAAAATTATTGCCACTTCTTCAACAATTCTGCGGAATGAAGTATAAAACCAGGTTACGATTAAGATGTAAAGGGTGCTATTTTGTTACGAGACAAGAAACATTGTACGTTATGTGTAAACTTAAACCAAGGCACAAACAAAGTGTTATTAAAAAAAAGGAAGAACACACTTGGATGTGGACATCTATTACCCAAAAACGTGTAAGGGATTGGTAGTATTAGAAATTGGTTTTTGCTAAGATTATAAATAAACGGATTATTAATATTACAGAAGATATAATTACTCATTAATTCCATACAATTAACTTATTTTCAATAATACTTAAAATTAAAAAACTTATTGCATGAATTTTGGTATTGGTAAAGTGAATGGCAAAATTGTAGTTTTTCCATTTGAACTGCGATCATAAGTAAATGAATCTGAGATTCGTTTGTCCATCCAAGAATCTCTTTGAACTTCGCTCAGAGAACCGGTCCAAGCCTTTAAAAATATTTTAAAAACTTAAGATCTTAATTTGAATAGATACAGTTTATTGTGAAAAAATTATATGTAATATAAAATACTTTTTCATTATGATCTGCCCATTTATATATCAGATACAGTTGATGCTTAAGAGCCACCTTTTTCGTTGTTTTCAACAATTTAAAACCTTTATTTATTTGAAATCGTACCATAAAATAATAAGATCTCATTAGATAATATCTGCCGATTAAAGTATAAGTACTTATTAAATTAAATTGTGAACAAACCGATAATTCAAGCCGCTTTTTTTACATAAGCAGTCAATTTTTATAAAATTTTCAATAAATGTTCCTACCTACAAGCTAAAACTTTTATGACATTCTTCAATCTTTTGAGAAATTTAAACAATTCTCGTATTTCTTCTAAAGTTTCAGCAGCTGCTTCAGCGTTTCTGTTATCAATTTTATTAACTAAAAAAATTACTTTATTAAATTAAATTTGAAACAAAATTAAATTGAAATCAATTGCTTTTTAAAACAGTATAAAGTTAAAAAGTTTACGATAAAAATATAGAATATAAAATTAGTCTCGTGTAAAATTTTACCATAAAGTATCAAGAGACCTTCTACTCTTTTCAAAATTGTGATAGCAGACGAAACTGTGTGTCCATCAAAAATAATCTCGGTATTAGCAACTCTTCTATTTTTCCAAACAGTCGCAATTTCCCAGTCTCCTCCTCTCACATACCTTACAAAATTTTATTTTTATAAAATGATTTCCACAACTTTTTAAATTATTTACCAAAGAAAATTTTTTGATGATTTTTATAAAAATTGCAAATTTAAAAACAAACCAAAGCCACATGCAAGTGAAAAATCGTCTTTCTGCTTCGGGATCTCTTAAATTTAACATAGTGTCACTCTCTTCTTGAAAAAATTGTTCACACTTATAAAAAGGAATTACTGTAATACTAGCTTCTAAAAGTAGATCAACACAAAGTGCATAATACCAAGTTCTGCCAGATTTATCCATATCATTATTTGAAATAACTTCTATTAAAAATTGAATATTTTGACGTTAAGGTCTTGAATAATTGCTTTCAAAATAAATTCTCAATTTTTTCACTGATTGAAAATTAAAAAAAATCATTTACCCATTTCGTTTAATAAACAAACAGCCTCATCGTTTCGACAGGTAACTAACATAACGTGAATGAGTCTCGGTAAAATTGATAATTGCAAAGTAGTTGACCGGACAGTGGAAGCAATTCTATTAGCTATAAATCCTAAATTGCAAGATTTCAAAGTCATTCCTCGCAGCCAGCGAGAACAAAAAATGCCCGAATAAAGTTCACCCACTGCTTTTAATTCTTGTAGTTCAACAACGTCTTTTCTTTGACTGCAGATTCTTAATCCGTCGTTTTCCAAATACGAACTTATACTTCTGAAATAAAATTCCTTGAGTGAATAAAGTGAGAAATTGTCTATTTTTTAAATAACTATAAAATTATTATTTAATTAACAAACTCTAATTCAATGTAGTGAGCGGTAACCATCAAATTAGTATAAGCAGTGCAAAGAACAAAAAAATCTTGACTGGATTCAAGAGCGACAATTAGTCCCCAAATTGCAGCTAAATGAGCATGAATAAACATTCCTTTCATCTAAAAAACATTAACATAAATTAATAAAGTAAAAAACAATCTAATAATCAAGGCTGAGAAAAATCATGATTTTTTTAATTTAAATCAAAATTGATTTTTTAAAAATATAATCAGTATTAAAACATCTTTAAAGGTTTATTTGTAAGTAGTTTATTTTTAAACTGAGAACATTTATTAAGAAATAATGAAGAATAAAATATTTAATCAAAATCAAATAAATTATGTCGAATAAATGAGAAAATTCTTTAAAATAAAAATGCCATGGAAATCATTAAAGAAATGAAAAAAAAAATTAAGAAAGCAATACACAAATGAAACAGTAAATATATAAAAAAATAGAAACTCTTTTCAAAAAATTGAACTATTTACGGACATTTTTTTTAAATTAAAATCATAAATAAGACAGGGTGTCTACTAACCGGGAAAACCGGGAATTTAAATTGACCGGGAAAAACCGGGAATTTTCTTTCTGGGCTAATAAATTTAACTAATATATCAATTTGTTTTATAAATAAAGATAATAACTTTATGCTTTTTGAACCAATCTTATTATGCGTTTAAATTTTGTGTAATTATGCGACAATCATGCAATTAAAAAATAAAAAATATACATTAAAAATTAAAATAAAATATAATATATTCTTATGAAATACAGATGTTTATCTACTATTTTTTTTTCTTAACGCTAAAAATACCGCAGAAACAATGAAAGACATTAAACATGAAAAAGTCAAATTATTATGAAAAAATGTAGATGGAGCTTCAGTTTTTTTCTATTATACCGTACATTGTATAATAGTTTATATACTTATGGGCAATTCTATAGTTAGCTTTCAATTATCAATTATTTTCATCATATTTCCATTATTTTCGTCGATATTCAATAATTCTCGGCTTTTTTCAATATTTATTTTTCAATTATCGATTACGTTCTTGAAGCTTCAATTCAATTCTTCAATTATTCAACTATTATCAGAAATTCACAATTGTTTTCTTCAACTGACAATTATTCTGTTCAATTTTAAATTATTTTCTTCAATTTCCAATTATTTTCTACAATTCTCAATTATTTTCTTCCATTTTCAATTATTTTCATTAATTTCAAATTATTTCTTCATTTCTCAATTATTTTATTCGATTTTCTACTATTTTCTTTAATTGCCAATTATTTTCTTCAATTTTCAATTATTTTCATCAATTTCTAATTAATTTATTTAATTCTGAAATATTTTCAACTATTCAACTATTCTACTATTATTCAACTATTATCAGAAATTCACAATTTTTTTTTCAACTGCCAATTATTCTGTTCAATTTTCAATTATTTTCTTTAATTTCCAATTATTCTCTTCAATTCTCAATTATTTTCTTCCATTTTCAATTATTTTCATTAACTTCAAATTATTTCTTCATTTCTCAATTATTTTCTTCGATTTTCTACTATGTTCTTCAATTGCCAATTATTTGATTCGATTTTCAATTATTTTCTTCAATTTTCAATTATTTTCATCAAATCTTAATTATTTCCTTTAATTTTTAATTATTTAATTTAATATTCAATAATTCTCGACTTTTTTCCACTATTTTTTTCAATTATCATTTATTTATTTCACATCTCAATAACTCCTCCAATTTTCAATTATTTTCTTCTATGATCAATAATTCTTGGCTTTTTTAAATATATTTTTTTTTCAATTATCAATTATCTTTTCGAAACTTCAATTAAATTCATCAATTATTATTCAACAATTTTCATAAAATAACATTTTCTTCAATTTCAAATTATTTTCTACTATTTTTAATTAATTTCTTCAAATTACAATTACATTCTTCATTTTTTATTGTTTTCTTCAATTTCTATAATTTCTGGGTTGTTTAATTTCTTTTTTCTTTAATTATCACTTATTTTCTTCTACTTTCAATCCAATCGTTCAATTCTTTAATTCTTAATTATAATTTTCGACATTTGATTCCATTCTTCAACTTTCAATTGTTTTTTTTCAATATTCAATAACTCTAGACTTTTTACAATGATTTTTTTTAAACTTTCAATTATTTTCTTCAATTTCCAATGTTTTTCTTAAATTTCAATTATTTTCTTCAATTTCCAATTATTTTTTCATATTTCTTTCAATTTCTTAATTTCTTTTAGTTTTCAATTTCTTCTTAATTTTCTTCAATATTTAACAATTCTCAGCTTTTTTGAATTATGTTTTTCTTTCAATTCTTATTGAAATTGAGAATTTTTAAATTATTTTCATCAATTCGCAATTATTTCCGTCGATTTCTTAATTTTTCTGCTGTTTCCAAATATTGTATTTAATTTTTAAGTACTTTCTTCAATTTTTAATTATTTTCTTTAATTTTCAATTATTTTCTTTAATTTTTAATTATTTTGTTCAATTTTCAATAGTTTGTTTCAATATTCAGTAATCTAGACTTTTTTCAATTATCAGTTATTTATTTCATGTTTCAAAACCTCCTTCAATTTTCAATAATTTTCTTCTATTTTCAATTTAATTGTTCAATTGTTCAATTATTTTTTTCAATTCTCAATTAATTTCTTTAAATAACAATTCTATTCTTCAATTTTTAATGTTTTCTTCAATATTAAATAATTCCTGGCATTTTCCATTTTTTTTAATTATAAATTATTTTCTTCTTTTTTCAATCCAATTGTTCAGTAATTTTCTTTAATTCTCAATTATTGTATTCGAATTTTAATTTTATTTTTGAATTTTCAATTGTTTTTTTAATATTCAACAATTCTATGTTTTTCCGATTTCAATTTCATTATTTAATTTTCAATTTATTTCTTCAATTTTGAATAATTATTAATTTAAATTTTGAATTATTTTTTTGGATTTTCTATCTAGTTGACCAATTTTCAATTATATTCTTTGAATTTAATAACCATTGTTCAATTTTTTCAATTATTGTTCAACTGTAGATTAATATTTACTTTTTTTTTTAATTTTGTTTCTAATTGTCAAATATCTTTGGCATTGCTCAGTTATTTCTTTCCATTATTAATTATTTCTTTTCATTATTAATTGTTTCTTTTAATTCTTAATTATTATTTTTTCTAAAGTTTAATATTTGATTCTTCATTTCTCAATTATTTTCTTCAATTATCAACTGTTATCTTTAATTTTTGTAGCCATTTGTAGGTCTATATACTTAAAATAAATTTTAAGTTAACAAGAGAAAAAACCGGGAAAAATAGGAACAAAAACCGGGAAAAACCGGGAAATGACCGGGAATTTTGTGGGACGAAATTAGTAGACACCCTGATAAGAAAATAATTTTAAAAAAGTTTAAATGTATTACTAAAGAGAACAAAATTTCAAAATTAGAAAAATTAAAGAATTATTTTACAAATTGAATTTAGTAAAAATGTAGATAAAAGCATAGAATAAATGTTTTCAAAAATTCGTAATTCTAAGATAAAAACTAAACAATTAAAATGAAGGAAAAATGTTTCTAGGAAATGTAAAAATAATGACAAAAATTTAAAAATTAATTAAAACGTAAGAAAGGACTAAAAAAATAGGGAAACATTAAAAAAATTAAATAAATAGGAAGAAAATGGAGAAACGTTGTTTTCGATAATCTAACAAATGTAACAAATGTAAAAAGTACAAAAAATAATAAAATTGGGTTAGAATCTACAAAAAATTTAGAATAAATAAAAATAAAATAAAAAATATATATTTATACAAAGATAAATAAAACGTTCACAAAAGAAATTTAAAAATCCTTAAAAAATAAAAAAGTTTAGGCAAATTAAACTAAAAATTATTTTTTAAAATATTACACTTACAACAAGTGAAACAATAAATTTACAAAAATAAAGAAAATTTAAAAAATGTATGAAAGAATAAGTAAGTTTGCAAAAAATCTCGCAAAAAATAGACAAGATGTGAAAACAAATTGAATAAATTTATAAAAAAATAAGCGCATTTATTTTTAAAAAAAGTATGGATATATTTATGAAAATATACGAAATAAAAAGTTTAGTGACTGTTATAATACCAAAATTGTGTAAAATAGTTGTAAATAATTTGCATAGAGAGAAGAAAGTTAAAGAAAATCCTAAAATAAAAAGAATAAAAAGAAAAAAAAATTAAAAGTGAAATGAGAAAAAACTTTTTAAAAATGAGATATAAGATAAAAATTAAAAAGTTTCGAAAAAGTGAAATCTCTTAGAAATATTGCAAGAATTAAAAAAAAGATTATTGTGAATATGGAAAATAATTAATATAATTTAATTATTTTGCATTAATTAATATGCATTTAAATTTGAATTAATTGAAATTTAAAAGTTCGAACAAATTGGAATGAGTTAATTGACGTTTGGAGTTTATTTAAACTATAAAGATTTAATACTATATTTGTTATCTTCATACAAAAAATTTGTAAATCGTAGATATTTTGATTATCTGTATTAGTCTAATTCTTTAAATTTTATAAAGATTAAAATATTAAAATTGAAATTTGTAAAATTTATCCACAAATTTGCCGTTTTTTTATGGTTTGCGAATTTTTACATGTAGACATCCGGAGAATTTTTAATTTTTTTTTTTTTATTTAAATCACGATTTTAATGCCAATGCAATAATAATAATTTTAAAATTATGACTACAAATATTTGTATATCTTTAATTGAAAAATATCTATGAAAAGTAATTTTATATAAATTTCTATTTACCCCCAAAGGATTTCTTGACCCTGTAATATGTAACCTTATTAAATAAATTATAACAATTAATAAAATTAATAATGGTAAAATAAAATGAAATGAATAAAATCGGTTTAATGTAGTCCCCCCCCCCCCCCAACTCTAAATATTTATGTTAAGAATATTTTTTAAATGAGATAAGATTTAAGGAATATTTAAATTATTTAAATAAATTAAGATGGGAAGATATAATATTTAGTCTTCTTTAATAATTATAAAAATTTATAAAATTAAATTGACTTTATTTTATTTTTTTTATTAATGTAGTAGTTAAAAGTTCAATAAAGAATCGGGATGGGGTTTTGTAAATTTAATAAATAAAAATTTTAATTAAATATATTTTTTTTAATTTTAATATTTAGACTTTTAATTGGTGTTAATTCTAAATTAAATTTTATATTTTTGTGTTAGGGTTGAAATTAATATAATTTCTTTTATTCCTTTTATTATATTTAATAATAATAATAAATTTAGCAATGATTTAAATCAATAACAGCCCTGACTAATAATTAAGATTTTTATTTAAATTTAATGATTCTAATTTAATTTAATTTTCGTACCCTGAATATAATGAACAATTGCGCAAGACAATCTGCAAATTGATCAACATAATCGGCTGCAATCCCATCCAAAACTCCTACTTTACAGGGTCTAAACCAGGTCAAAATTTGCTTCAATTTTCTAAGCATAATTGCAATTTTCACTTTAATCATAATTCTACTTTTGGGAAAATTATATCCCATTGTTTTAACTGCCAAATTAAAACAAGTCTCGGCTTCTGAGATTAGGCCACTTTCAAGAAAACATCTTCCCTGCAAAGTATAAATTTTTCCCTTAAAATACGGCAGTGTAATTAATTCATCCTTCATTGTCCCGTACATCTGAAAAAGGTGAAAAAAAAGTATTTTCAGTGAAGTAAAATATTTGCTAGCTCCGACTTTTTCTAAACACAAAAACCTGTTCTAAAATTGCTTCGCCTTCGTTAACTAATTTTCGAGCTTGAGGTATGTTACAGGTTGATATACAGACATCGGTAAATTCAAGAATAGCAGTCAACAATTTACTTTTCATTCCTGGTGATTATTAAATTCTTTTAATTTATTGCTCTTTTAATTTTCTTATTTCTGTTCTGTTTTTATTATTTTCTCACCCATTCCTCGACAGTGGTCCACCATTTGAGAATAAACTGTTAAAAGAATCATGTTGCATTGACAATTACTGAAATCCATTTGAGAGAAAGATCGAGTGGGGACTTTTTCAACAGATTTACAAATTGTTAAACAAGATCTTGCTAATTTTCTTGGCAATGTTATTCGCTGCTCTAAAAATTTCAAAATTTATTTTAAACACGAAGTGTCCTTTATTCTGTTAAAAAATTATTCAAAAAGTTTGATTTTAAAATAAATTTCTTGATAAAACATTTTCCACTTTTTTTTATCTTTACGAAATTTAAAAATATTAAATTTTTCTTTTCAAGTATTTTTTATTCTCACTAGAAATCTCAAGAAATGTTCTTGATGAAATGCGGGAATATGATTGAGTTTCTAAAATGTGATCAATGACATGTAAAGTGTCCTGAGGAATTTTTTCTTCAACTGCCTTTTCACCCAGAAGCTTTGCAAATTGTCCTTCGCCACATGAAGCACATCGTCTTGTTGTTTTTTGTAGATATTTTAACGCTTTGTTATGGAATTCCACTTTTTGATTTTCCGTCAGGAGCCTGCAATAAAAATTCAAATTTGTGAAAATGCTTAAATATAGGTACTTACAGGGTGTCCAGCGACCTTAAAAATTTTTCTTTTACTTTTTTTCACCTTAACCTTTCTTTAATTTTTACTTATTTTCGTCTTTGTTTAACCTCATTTTTGAAATTTAAATTAGATTTACAATTTTTTCACTTCTTTCTTCAATTTTTATTTATATTCCGCATTTAAAAAATTCTCTTCAAATTCAATTATTTTCTTTATCTCAAAATTCTATTCAGCTATTGTTACATTTTTTAAAAAATGGACCTTAATATAATTTATTTTTGACCTTGAAAAGTCTGTAAATTGTTTTTTCAAAAGTCGCCGGACACCTTGAGGAAATTAAATAATTCTAAAATGATGAAAAATAAAATTTTATTTTAAGATAAAATTGAGTAAATCATTTGTCAGATAATAAGTTGTTTAATAAAAAATTATTTATACTAATCTATTAATTTAATAAATATGATTAACTGTTAATTTACTTGTAAGTTGTTTCTCGCAGCAAAGTCATTTTAAATCGCATCAATCGACACGAAGCATATTTCGGTAAATCTGCTAAAAGTTCTATTAATTCCAATTAATTATTATGCGGTCACTGATTATTTATTCTTAAAAATTAAACTATCACTTATTATCTCAACTGGAATTATTAATTAATTTAAAAAGTAGAAATTTATTTATCTTGCGACTTCTAAGCACCATTAATTGTAAATCCAGAACAACCACAGCGAACTTCAATTCCAAGGTTTGAATTTTGCAAATTTCGGAAAAATATCAAAGGCCCAGGACTTCTGTTAAAATCTCCAACAGCACATCCCAATAATCTCATTTCGAATAATTTGGCGACAGCTGCAATAAGAAATTTTAAAGAAATTTCTGGAAAGAATTGAAAACTTAACTTGATTCGAAAATTAAATTTTCTCTTACTGCTGGCTATTTCTCTTTCACCTATGCCTTGCATTAAACTCTCCATCATTTTTCTGTCGACTGTTTCTCCCAAGACAGCAGCACATTTTAACAGAAGTTGATCAAGTGGACTCAATGAATCAAAAAGTTTCAGAATAATGACTGAAAATTAAAAACTTACGAATTTAAACTATATCACCATGAAATCTTAATTCCTAGTTCAGAACTGATCCTAAAAATTAAACGACTTAAAAATTGTGTTATAAAATAAATTTTGAAAAAAATTAAATAATTACAAAATTAGTTTTTATTACGAAAAATCTAGTTTTAAATTTACCGTCCACTGTTACCTCGGTCCCTAACTCTTCAGTGCCAAATTTTTCTGACAAGACGCAAATTGTCACTGATCTTTCATGATCGCTGTCAATTTCTAATTTTCTTTTCTCAACTTCTATATCACTTTCCTGAAAAATAAATTATAATCACAATGTAATTAAATGATTTAATTCTAATCCAGTATTTAAATTATTAATTCTAATTTAAATTGTTTTACTTTTATTTAATTACCTTGAAACTATAGCCGTACATTTTCCACGAATCGAGTTTATTCTTTTGACTGATTGTAGGAATCATTGTATCTCGAAGTAATGGTCTGTAAATGTATAATATTATTTGATAATAAATCAAAAATTCAACCATGATTTTTTTTTAATATCCAAAAAGGTTATTAAAATAAAATATTTTTATTTTATTTCAAATCTTAAAAAAATTGTACAATACCTAATGAGCATTTCCTTTGGAGGAGAAACAAGACCCATGTTAATAACTTCAGTTTTTGAGACGTTTTTCAAAAACAATCCTTCTGACTGTTCCAAACTTATAAGATAGCTTTCTATCCATCCAGGATTTCCCGTGCTATTTTCTTGAATAGTTCTAAAAATTCATTAGGGACGAGAATGCAACAAAAATAATTAATTAAAACTGTAACAAAAAATAAAATCTAATTTTTAATCTTACTTTTCAAGTTCAGCAGGAATAGATTGACAATTTAAAAATTGACAAACCAGACCAGCATGGAACCATCTTTTTATTCCCAAAATATCAATAGTCTAGAATAATATAAAAAATTATTTATTTAAATTTAAATAAAAACCAGGGTATCCAGCGAGTTTTGAAAAAGTAATTCAAATACTTTTCAAGGTTTTTAAGGTCAAAAATAAATTATATCAAGCTCCACTTTTGAACTGGAGAAATAATTCCAATATTTGAAAGAAAATAATTTTAAAATATTGAAATTTAGATTATTAATTAGAAATTGAGGAAATTAATTGAAAACAGAAGAAAATTACAAAAATTTACGACAATAATTTAACAAAAATACTAAAAATTAACATTGTATTGATAAAAACAAATTTTTTAATTGAAGCGTATAAAAATAATAAATAGACACAAAAAAATAGGAAATTGAAGACAGTAATTAATAAATGAAACAAAATGTAATATTAAAGATTGAAGAAAAAAAATTGACTGAAATTTGAGAAAGGAATTTATAATTAAATAAAAAAATGGAACACTGACGAAAATAATTGAAAGATGAAGAATATAATTAGAAATGAAGGAAAATAATTGAAAAATTGAAAAAAATGATTTAAAGTTTACGAGAATAATTGAAAAACGAAGAAATTGAAAAAGAAAAAGAATGAAGAATTCAATGAAATTGATATTGAAGAAAATAATTAAAACTGAAAAAGTAATTGAAAAAATTAAAAAATATAATTAAAATAGGCGATAAGTAATGAAACATTTTGGGAATTATCTGAAAAATAATTATAATACCTAATTAAAAATTGAAGAAAATAATTGAAAATTAAAGTAGATAATAATTGCAATCGTAATAGAAAATAATTACATTTTTTTCAAAATGTTAAAATTAATTCAAGTTTAGGATGCTGGAGCTTGAATAAATGAAATTTTTAATCAATAAAAACTAAAATCGACTAAAATTTGAATAAAACAATATTTTTTATAAATTTAAGAAATGTACAAGGCTGATAAGAATCATGATTTATTAAAAAAAATCAAAAACATCTGTTTTTTTTATTTAAATCAGATTTTTTTAATTTAAACCAAAAAGAGCTTTTATTAAATATATAAAATCAGTATAGAAAATTTTCAAATTTTTATTGGCAACTAGTTTATTTTTCAAATTGAGAACATTTAATAAGAAATAATAAATAATAAAACATTTAATCAAAATCGAATAAATTATGTCGAATAAATGAGAAAATATTAAAAAATATCTTCAAATTCATATGGTCGTAAAATTAAGAAAATAAGGTAAAAGAAACGAAACAATAATAGATTATAATAAAAAAAAAAAAAACACATAAAAACGTAAAAAGATAAAAAAATAGTATATTTTTTAAATTAAAAAAAATAAATAAGAAGATAATTAAAAAACGTTAAAATATATTACTAAAGAAAAAGAAATGTTAAATTTAGAAAAATTAGAGAATGACAAAAATTAAAGAATTAGTATTAAAATGCAAGGAAAGACTAAAAAAATTGTGAAACGACAAGAAAATTAAATAAATAGGAAGAAAATGCAGAAATGTTTTTTTTTTAATTTAGCAAACCGGGAAAGAATATAAAGAGTACAAAAATTAAAAAAAAATGGTAAGAATCTACTAAAAAATTAAAATTAATAAAAAAAAATAAAAAAATGTATATAAAGATGAATAAAAAGTCCAAAAAATAAATTAAAAAATAAAAAATGTAGGATAATTAAACTAAAAATATTTTTTAAAATATTATAATTAAAACAAGTCCAGCAATAAATAAATTTATCATTTTTAAAAATATGGAAATAATTAAGAAAATCAACGAAATAAAAAGGTAAGTGAATGAATAATAATAACAAAAATGTGTAAAATAATATTAAACAATTTGCATAAATTAAAGAAAATCCTAAAATAAAAAGACAAATACAAAAAAAAATATTAAAAGTAAAAGAAGAAAAAATTTTAAAATTGTGTAAAAAGAAGAAATTATTATAAAATAAAAATTAAACAGTTTCGAAAAAGTGAAATCTCTTAGAAATCTTGTAAGAATTAAAGAAAAAGATTATTCTTAATGTGGAAAATAATTAATATGCATTTGAATTTGAATTAATTGAAATTTAAAAGTTTGAATAAATTGGAATATGAGTTAATTGACGTTTGGAATTTATTTTAATTATAATGACTTAAAAATATAAAAATGTAATACTATTTTTTGCTATCTTCTTACCAAAAATTTGTAGATCGTAGATATTTTGATTATCTGTATTAACAGAATTTTTAAAAAAAATTAAAATTGAAATTTTCAAATTTTATCCACAAATTTCTGGGTTTTTTTTATGGTTTGCGATTTTTTACATGCAGTATAGACATCCGGAGAATATTGTGAATTTTTTTTTTATTTACATCATGATTTTAATGCAAATGCCCCATTGATTTAAATGAATCGCAGCCATGAAAAGTATGAGGAAATTTTAAATCGGTGAAAAAATGGAATAAATCATAAAAAGGGATGCCAATTGTAATTCAAGGATTTTGTTTTAAAATTCAATCTGATTTCAAGGTTTTCAAGATAAAAAAAGTTCAAGAAGAATCTAAAGTTTTCAAGATCGCTGGATATCCTGGATAAAATTTTTTAAAATTTTGTCAACTAACAAATATTTTTAAAATTCTAATGATTAACCTTGGTTTTTTTGAGAATTTCGTCATGAAATGAATAAGCATTCGCTACTTTCTGTCCCAAGCCGAAAACAAATAGAACCAAGTCCAGTTTCATTAAAGTGTTTAGCAGTGAAATAGACTCGCCATCTGCATACTCAATATCGTCAATGAAGATGATCCAAAATCTTTCGAAACAGCTATACATTAATGTAATGAGAACTTTTCGTAAAAAGCGTTGTTTCTCGAGTCTTTCCAATTCTCTATATTTACCACTCACTTTGAAATCCACTTTAAATGGTTCATTAAGAACGCACAGATATTCTTGTTCCGTAAAATTTGCCAGGTGATAAAGCAGTTTATTCGTTCGTTCTTTAACTGGCGAATTTTCCGAAAATCCCATCGGAACAGAGAATATTAAGTAAACGAGTCTGAACGGAATCTGAAAAAAAAGTGAATTTTAATTTAATTTGGATCTGTGGTTTGAAAATTAAAAAATAAAACTGTATTGAAAAATATACCTCTCCGTCACTAGAAACAAGAGAAATAAAATGATAAGAAATATTGGATGGAACTAGTTGAGTGAATTCGTCCATTAATCTCGTTTTTCCGATTCTGGACACACCTCTATTTATTGAAATAGAGAAATTGTAAAAAGTAACAAGAATTGTTTAAAAAAATAAATAAATAAATTGCTTACCTCACGATTAAAATACTTTTTTCAGGTCTTATTTTTTTGTTTTTTAACCTCTCGTTGCGTGACTCAAGCAAATTGTGCAGGAGATTTTTAAAAATCTTTAATTCCTCGTCTCTTCCCAAAAGAGGATACTTGCTGAGCATGAATTTTGATCCGGATTCTCTGAATTGGAAAATACAATAATTATGTAATTTTGTTTATTTAATATAATTAAACTGACTTCAAGTTCTAACTAACTTCCAAATTTTAAGAAACGAAAATCAAATTTTAAATAAATCGATTTTGAAAACTTACTGTGGTTGTTCTAGAAATTCGTAAACAGGACCAATATTTGTTATTCCCTTGAGCTGTTTTGATTCCTGTAAAACGAAATGTCTGGCTTCCAAATGTGAGTGAAGAAAACTGTCTCGATCACAAATTACCTGTAAAATTTGATAATTTAATAAAATAGTTAATTAGATTGAAAAGAATAGTTTAAAAAATTAAACAATAAATATTAAATTTAAACAAAATAGTTGAAAAAATATAGGAATAACTGTTGCAAATAATTGCCAATTGAACAACTAGATTGAAAATCGAAAAAAGCATTAAAATTGAAGAAAATAATAAAAAATTGAGGAAATAAATTCAAATTTAAGAATTGGATAAAATTTAAAAAAATAATTTATAATTGAAAAAAAAAAATTACAAAATGACAAAAATAATTGACAATTGAAAACAAAATTCAAAAAATGTCTAGATTAATATACAACCGAACATTAATAATTTAAAATTCAAAGAATAATTATAAAATTTTAAAATAAATGAAAATTGAAAAAATTGTGGGGAATAATTAAAATTTGCGGAAAACAATTAATAATTGAACGAAATAATTGAAAAATAACGAAAATAATTGAAAATTTGAAAAAAAATATGTGAAAAATGACGAAAATAATTGACAGTTGAAAACTAAATTCGAAAAATGACTAGATTAATAGACAACTAAAAAAAAAATAATTGTAAAAACTAAACAAGAAATATTAAATTTAAATCAAATAATTGCGAATTAAAAACTTAAGAAAATTAAAGGAATAATTGTTGGAAATAATTTCACATTGAACAACTGGATGGAAATAAAAAAAAAAATTAAAATTGAAAAAATAATTGAAAATTAAAAAATGAAAATAAAAAGTAAAGAATAGAATTAAAAATTAAAGAAGATAATTAAACAGTTGAATTTAAAATTAAAGAAACTTAATGATAATCGAAAAAAATATTAGAAAAAAGTCGATAATTTTGTAATATTAAAAAAAAAAATTAAACATTGAAAAGTGGAATTTAAATTTGACAAAAATAAATGAGAATTGAAGAGAATAGTTCTAGAATTATATAATTGAATTGAAATTTTAAAGCCATTTTTATGAGGGGAAAAAACTGAAAAAAATACAAGAATTATTGAATATTGAAGAATTAATAGAAAATCAATAAAAATATAGAAAATTAAAGAAAATATTTGAGAATTGAAAAAAATAATTAAAAATTAAAGAAATAAATTGGAAATGAAAGAATTAAATACAAGTTTTAAGAAAATACTTGACAATTAAAAGAGAAATCACAATATGACGAAAATAATTACATATTGACGAAAATAAATAACTTTTAAAAAAAATAATTAACAAATGAAAAAAGAAATCAAAAAATGACCAGACTAATGCAGAACCGAACAAAATAATTTAAAAAATCAAAGAATAATTATAAAATTTTAAGATAATAATTGAAAATTGAGAAAAATATAGGAACTAATTATAAAATGCGAAAAATAATTAATAATTGAAGGAAATAGTTGAAAAATAAAGAAAATAATTGAAAAATTGAAGAAAATATGTGAGAAATGACTATAAAATAATTGTCAATTGAAAACAAAGTTCCAAAAATGACTAGATTAATAGACAACTGAAAAAAATAATTGAAAAAATTATACAAGAAATATTAAATTTAAAGAAAATAATTGCAAATTGAAAAATAAAGAAAATTATAGGAATAATTGTTGGAAATAATTACGCATTTAACAACTGTAGTCAAAATCGAAAAAAATAATTGAAATTGAAGAAAATAATACAAAATTGAGAAAATAAATTGAAAATTTAAGAATTAAATTAAAATTTTAAAATATAATTGATAATTGGAGAAAAAATTACAAAATGACGAAAATAATTGACAATTGAAAACAAAATTCAAAAAATAGCTAGATTAATACACAACCAAACAAAATAATTTAAAAAATCAAAAAATAATTATAAAATTTTAAGATAATAATTAATAATTGAAGAAAATTGTTGAAAAATAACGAGAATAATTGAAAAATTGAAGAAAATTTGTGAAAAATGACGAAAGTAATTGTCAATTGAAAACAAAATTCAAAAAATGACTAGATTAATAGACAACTGAAAAAACTAATTGTAAAAATTAAACAAGCAATAATAAATTTAAAGAAAATAATTGCAAATTGAAAAAAAATAAAATTATAGGAATAATTGTTGGGAATAATTGCACATTTACCAACTGGATTAAAAATCGACAAAAATATTTAAATTTGAAAAAAACTAATTGAAAATTGAAGAAAGCAATTTAAAATTGAAGAATGGAATAAACATTTAAAGAGTATACTTAAAAACTGAAAAAAAGTAAATAAAAAAGCCCAGAATTGATGAATATAGAAGAAAACAATTTAAAAGCGAAGAATGTAAATAAAAATTGAAGAATGGAATTAAAAGTTAAACGAAATAAGTGAACAATTGTATTTAAAATTAAAGAAAATTAATGAGAATCGAAAAAAATGATAGAAAGAAGTCGATTATTTTTTAATATTAAAAGAAATAATTGAACATTAAAAACTTGAATTTAAATGTGACAAAAATAAATGTGAATTCAAGAGAATAGTTCTAGAATTGAATGGAAATTTTAAAACCATTTTTATTGGTGAAGTAAATAATTGAAAAACTCCGAGAATTATTGAATATTGGGGAATTAAATAAAAATCGATAAAAATAATTGAGAATTAAAGAAAATATTTGAGAATTGAAGAAAATAATTAAAAATTAAAAAAATAAATGTGAAATTAAAGAATTGAATGGAAAATTCAAGAAAATAGTTGATAATCACAAGAAAAATTAAAAAATGACTAAAATAATTAAATTTTAACGAAAATACTTGAAAATAAGGAAAGTAATTGACAATTGGAAGAAAAATTTAAAAAGTGGCGAGAATAATCGACAACAGAACAAAATAATTTTAAAAAATTAAAGAATAATAATTATAAAATTTAAAAAGAATAATTGTAGATTGAAAACTGTTGAAAATTATAGATTTATTTATTAATGAAATTAAAATTATTGGAATTAATATTTATAAATTTAAGTTTTAATCAATTTAAATGCATTTTTTAAAAAGTATCTGATTTAAATAAAAAAATATCTATGTACGGTACTTCAGGTGTAGACAGAATGAAAGAATGAATGAATCTTGTGGATTATTATTATAGATGATAAAAAAAAGCAGATTTAATTAAATTGTATTTTAACTTACTTTGTCGATATAAGCGCACATAAGTCTTGCCGCTTTATTAACCGGCATTCCAATTACTGTATATTCCCTTCTCAAAATGTGACCAACAACTCCACAGTACGTAATTCCAGTCGTGACTCCAACAGTCACCGACTCAATATTTTTTAATTTAATCAAATTCTGGCGAATTATTGAAGCGCACCGTAAACCAATTTGGGACTCTAATTCATGTTTATCGCCTCGCAATCCAAAAATGCAGAGAAACATAAGATCCTTATCGAAGAGAGACGTTTTGTTCACACATCCTTGCATGTCATTAACTATCCTTTGATATAAATAAATTCACAAAATTAATAAAAGAAAAGATCGTAAATTAAAATTAAATTTTAGATTAAAGTTTACTTAACAGAAAAATAATCTTTTTTTACTATTATTAAATTTAATACGTACCCACATACTAAAGTATATGCATGATTAACGAGACGAATAAGTTGCATTTTTCTCACATTTGTTATTACGTTGACAAAAACTATAACGACTTGTCTCATTTCTGTTAAATATTCCATTGGCTCGTCCAACTCCACCGATCGAACAACTGGCCTGAGAATGTAACTGCTAAGTGCATTTTTCAACCGATTTTTCGCAATTTTCATTAATTTCGGACGAACTGTTTTTGAAAAATTGAAAAAAAAAATTTGAAAATTCTCGAAAAATGGTTAATTTATTAAACGAAATTAAATATAGAAGACAGTCAAATCAATAAAACACATGTTTTCCATTTCAATTTTCTAAAAAATTATTTTTAAAAACTTTACCAAACTCTGGATATAAATTAAATTTATACTTTGTAATTTGACATTTTTTTAAATAATTTTTCAAAAAGTTGAATAGTCTCAATGATGTTGACTTTCCCATGTTTAAAATTTCAGAAAATAATCTAAAGGAGTTTGCTTATAATTACTTACGGCTGTAATCAACTTGCTCTATAGTATTTTGAATCCGTTTTTCAATATTTATGTAATTTGAAATGAAATTAGGATTGTATTCAAATTTTTGAGACTCTAAATGTCTGTTATTAGATTCTTCAGTTTCGGACTCCGTGGCTGTACAAAAATTGGAAAAATTTTAATCAATTCATTTTCTCGATCTAGACGTTATTTTAAGACCAATTACTTGTAGTTTGAAAATTAGAAATTCTGTAATTTCACACTTAAAAAAAAACAAGGACAAGATCCTCGAGATATAATTTAATTAAAGTCAATTAAATTTCAGTTACAAATAAAATAAACAAGAAAACTAATAAGATGCAACAAATAGATAAAAAAAAATTTAATTGCGAATTCAACGTTCAACAAATATAAAGTTAAAGATTTTGTTTTCAGACTTAATTATCCTTTTTTTGAAATCATCATTTTCTTCATGAATAATCTTACAAGTTTTGTCTACGAAATCTCCTTTAGCGTCACTTTCATATAAAATGGGACAAGCTAAAATAAGGGTATGTATTCCATCCGGTAATTCTGTATAAATGTAATCATTAGGATTGGCCCATTTCCAACAACTAGGAGCCACGAGAATATCTCCTCCTCTGAAAAATTCAATTTCTCTGTTACTTTTAAAATAAAGTTAAAAATAAGGGAACTTTAAATAACTTAAAATAAGGGAGAGCCGGTGTCATTAAGATACTTAAATTTAATTTAATTCAAAAAAGAGTCTCATTGATATCGATTCTCCCCTAATTTTTATTTTGATCTATTGTCTAATTATCTTCTCAAAGGGGGGAATTCTCAAAGTATTCCCAAGTTATTTATTTAAAATTTCTAGTTCTTTTCCCAAGTTTTCATATTTTTAGTACTTATTTTCATCTTTTAGTTATTTCTTTAAATTCTTGATTATTTTTTTTATTTTATAGTAATTGTTCCAAATTCTAGACACTTTTTTGAACTCACAGAAATTTTTTCTTCTTCTAGTTATTTTTATTAAGTTAAGGTTTTTAGTAATTTTTTTCATTTTTTAATTATTTATCTTTATTTATTAGTTCTTTCTTTTAGTTATGAACTTGCTATTTTTGACATTTTTATTAATCTTTTTCAATTCCTAGATGTTCTATAACTTTGAATAATTTGTTTCTTTTCTAAGTATTTTTAATACTTTAGTTTTTTTTTTACAAAGTGTAAAATTCACCTGCATAATCCTTCGGCAAATTTAACATCCCAAACAGGCTTCCCAGTGATGATATAATGAGAAGATAATGTGGGTTTTCCAATTGACGTAAAACTTGTCCTTCCCGAAGCAATTGCCAATTTAACTGCGAAAAATATTCCAGTTATCAAAAAGGAATGAAATTAATAGGGAATAAAATAAATAAAATTGAAATGGAGTAAATAAAATAAGAATAGGATGAAACGAAGTTTATAATATAAATAGGAAGCAAACTAAATAAATATAAAGTTAAATAAAAAGTAAAATAAAAAATAAAATAAGAAAATAAACTAAAAAGCAAATAATTAAATTTAGTTATTTACTTAATAAATAATTGAATGAACTAATAAATTGATTGAAAAATAATTAAATTGACTAATTTCCAGTTTATTTAGGAAATAGAAAATTAAAATTCCTTGGTTCTATACCTTTAAGAGTAACTCCCACGTCAGTTTCAAATGTGCCAAAATGTTTCTGAATAATGCAGGCCGTTTGCATTGCTTCAATTGCAATATCATGCATTGACATTCCTTCTTGTAATTTCCACATTGCAATAAATGCATCTCCGGAAAATTTTAAAACATCGCCACGATGAGAGAGAATCTCTTGCACCATGGAACCAATATAAGTATTCAAAATATCAGTCAGTTTTGATGGTCCTCCTTTTCCAAATTTTGTATATTTTTCAGTCAAGTCAGTAAAACCTGAAATAAATTAATAAAAATAAATTTAATAATTTTGAATTTTCAATTTATAAATAAAATATTAACAAACCTGAAACATCGCCTAACATTAACGTCGTGTAATAAGTTCTGGTTTTGTAATCATCATAATAATCCAAAATTTCGTCAGGACACATAGCAGCAAAAATTGTAGTATGTCTTTCAATTTTCAAACCATTTAATATGCGACCCGCTCTTCTATCGTGATTATTATTATAATCTGTGTTTAAATGTTTTTTTTAATAGAAAATCTCAAAGTTGTTTTCTCATCAAATGGACGCAGATTTATTAAAAATAAAAAAAATTTACCATCGTCTGTAAATCTAACTGTTGACCTATCTAAAGTTGGGATTTCTTTCTTCTGGTTAGACATAGTTATTATTTAGGATACAATTCTCTTAGAATAAATAAATTAAATGTTTATTATGACAATGTGTCATAAAAACATTAACGTTCTTCTTTTTTTTTTTATTTAAAAAATCAGCGCGTTTTTTAAACTGGATAATTAATTTGCGTATTTTCTAAGAATGAAATTAATATTTAAATTTCTAATCTAGGTAATTGAGTTGATTTCTTGTGAAGTTAAATTAATTAGGCATTTATTTTTATAAAATACTGATCTCCATAGATTGTACAGTTTTTGAAATTTACTTTAACCTTAATATATATATAATTGTATAGTTTATTATATATTATTTTAGACTCTGGATAAATATATTGACTAGTTCATATTTTTATCACATCATCCTTTAATTCCGGTTTTACGATTTTTCGTCTGCAATTTAGCTGAGGCACAAGTGTCACAGGAACAAGATGTTGGAACCATTATTTGCTTTTTAATAATTTTACCATCATCGCATGTTAATTCTATCACAAGTCTTTCATAATTTGTTGGAAGACAACAATGACAATCACTTTCTTGACTCCAACTCACTAAAAAAATTGAAAAAAGAATTTTTATTACAATAAATAACTTTTTAAGATTTAAATAGTTATTCAATTGAACATCACAGAAATTTTAACTTTTATTTGAGACTGATTTTTTATTTGTTTACCAAGATCAAAGTGCGTTGAAGACTTGCAAGAACCTCGACATTCTGTTAAACCTTTAATGGGTTGCAAATTTTTACATAATTTAGAGCCACGTTTCTCCAAGACGATACCAATTGTAGAATTTAAATCCATTACGTCAGCCATACAAATTTCTGTAAAATAGTTTAATTTAAAAATGGCTCAATGGTTTTATTTGGTTTGATTTTATTATAGTAGTCTCAAAATTTTCTCACTTTCAATTTTAAGAGAAGATACGTTGCATCGATCACAACAACCATCGTTATAAATTGATTCAAGAGGACAATTCACTAACTCTGGACAAATTGGCGGACTCCTGGTTACCAGGAACTGAAATAATTTAAATAAGTAAATTAAGAAAATAAACTTAGATCCAATAAAATAAATCGCAATACTTAATTAATATTAGCAAACTGTGAATTCTTGTTGAAATTTATTAAAATAAATTAAATTAAGAATCAAAACATCAAATAAAACCAAAGTTTGACAAACATTTTAAAAAGTATTTTTAAACTAAATTTACAAAGAAGCTAAATTAAAATCCACTTAAAATAAATGAGTCAGAAAACTAATTTTTATTTAAAATGGAATTGAAATGGATAAAATATATTATTATACAACACACCTGTTCGTGTTGTTCGACGCACTGGAAAGTTGTACAGTTATCGTCAGATTTCCATTTTTCTCCCGGTTTATACAGATTATTTTCAACGACACAAAATCTCTGCTCGCATTTGCCGCAACATTCTACATTATTTGTTGATTCTACATACTCCCATCCCTATAAAAAAATTATTTTAGCACAACTGCATCAAAATTTTTAAGAAATTCCTGTTTATTTAATTATTTGTAGTTATTAAAATATTTAAAAAAAATTATTTTAGTTAATTTTCTTACTCTAGGGCATTCCGTAGAACAGGTCATAATTTCTTGTTTTATTGTCATTCCATTCGGACCTTCATTGCAGATTTCAATTTTACACTTCTCATTCGATAGCTTCCATTTTTCTCCTGGATTATAAATTTTTCCTTCATATTTACAGGCTTTTTTTACTATTTCCGGACAGCATTTTCCTGGTAAAGATCTCTTTTCCAGAAGGAAGTCTTTTTCATCAGAAGGTTCTATTTCTTTGCAGGTTTCGGTGAAAGCTTTCAATTGAGGCTGAAATTTTTAAAAATTGTGTAAATATCTTTAGAAGGCACTTTTGAATGGTAAAATAAATAACGTGAAATATATTATAATAAATCAAATATAAATATAATACATGTAATAAAAATTAAAAATTAAATAAAGTTAAAACAGCTAATAAATTAAATAAACAAAATAAACATACAGAGCTATTTTCTAATTGACAAGTGTAATTAACACAATGATCATCAGATTGCCAATTATCTCCAATATTTTTCAGATTATCGTTGTAAATGCAAGCAACGCCGACACATTCTCCACAACAGGAAACACTTTTATTGTATGATGGTTTATATTCAAATCCTTTGTCACAAGCTGTGTTACATTCCTGGTTAATAAATTGCTTATGGAGGCCATTTACGCCGTTAACGCATTCTATTAAGACACAAATATCTTGAGGATTTGGTGTCCATTTTTCTCCTTCCTGTAAAATAATTAAATATTATCAACTAAAGTTAAAAAAATGACAATTTACAAATGAAAATTGTCGTTAAGAACTTTTAATAAAGAATTTTTAATCTTAATAATTAGTACTTTTTAATAATAACTTAAATAATTCTAACTTATTACTAAAAAACACTTTATAAAAATTTTCTCACCTTATAAAGATGATTATTATCTCTGCAAGCAGTTTTTTTGAAACTGGGACAACATTCATAAGGAAAGACGACTTTTTCAATCATAAAATCGTTAATATCTGGATGATCTTGAATTTTTTGACATTCTTTAGTTATACATTGAGACGTCGGTTTGTCATAAATATTATACTTGCAGGAACAAGTTTTACAATTTCCCTCTCTCCACGTTTCTCCAATTTTTTTCGGCATGATGTTTGAAATATTTTGCGAATCAATAGTGACCAAACACATATCTTCCGGTGGCTCTACAAAAAAAAAAATTAAATAATTTATAATTGTATTTTGTAAACTATATTTTAAATTCTGTAAATTTTTGTTTAAAATATTTTTACCACAGGTGTTGAAGTTACAACAAGATCCTTTGTGTGAAACAGATTTATAATAACTTGGGCAGTCCTTTGATTGTGGACAAGTTTCCGGTTTACAAATTTTTGAGGGTTTTGGACAGCAACCAGATTGGTCCAAAAAGCGCACAAATCCCGGTTCTAATTCTTCCTCTTCAAATATAATAGCGTCGTTCAGATCTGGACATTCTTCCTTCGGCACACATTCTAATCGACAATTTAAAAATTATTAATTAGCAATTAATTTTTTTTTTATTATAAATTTAGATTTTAACCATTTTGAAACTCACCACAAATAAATTTCTGGCAGCCTGCCGAAGTTGTACTCGCTTTCAAAATTTGACCATAGCCACACATAGGTTTCTGGGGTTCTTCGCACAAATTGGATCCACCGTTTGGAACTGAAATTTTTAAAAATACGTAAAATTTACTTGCTAAAGTAACTAAATTCTATAATTCGAGAAAAAATTGAAAAACCGGATTTTAAGTGATAAAATAATTATTGTTAACTGAAAAAATAAAAAAATACCACAAATGTATTTGGAACAGCAATCGTGTTGTGATCCTGGAACCAAAGAAGGCACGTAATTTTCTTCACAAACGGTAGTTACACATTCTGTTTTTTGACAATTGACACTTTTCTTGTCACAAGTGCATTTTGTACATTTTTCCGGATACCAAACATCGCCCTCAACATGTCCCTCGTCGTCACAACTTAGACATTTTCGTTTTGAAATACAGGTTCCATTGTGCATTACTTGATCTTCCGGACAGTAGCAACCTTCAGCCAAAACTTCAATACATTTTTTAGGCTCCTGTGAAGAAATGCTCTCGCAAGTTTCCATACATCCAGTTCCGCAAGGCTTGAATTCCAAATCTTTAAAAAGTTTGTGAAAATTTAAATTAATTAAAATAATAAATTAAATAAAATTAAAATTAAATTTCGATTTATTTAATAATTCTACAGAATAAAAAAAAAGGTCTTACGTGAAGGACAGAGATAAGGACACAAATCGTTGTTTCTCCACTTGGGACAAATTCCAGCACTTTGACAAGTTCTTGCGTATGCTTCAAGATCGTTGCAAATATTTCCATCATTGCACAGATTTTCTTGACAAGCATTTAAAAATGGTTCCGGATCCACTAGACGATGACACTGACCAAACTCCAACGAATCCAAAAGTTTGTTACAAGGATTGTGATCCAGAGATTGAGAACATTTCTTCTGTTTACTTATGCAATGTTCTTCACTAATTTTCAAACTCGGTGGCAAATTGGTCGCTTTCCAGCTTAATCCGAACTCTGAGACGTCATCTGTCACCTTTAAAAGCAATTTTAATAAATAAATGCAAATAAAGAAAATAAAGATGATCTGAAAATACCTTGCCGTCTTGTTTTTTAAAATCGTCATCTTGATTTCCGTTACAGTCTCCACAAAGACCCTCCATGGCTTCTCCAAAAGTTTGAGACGGAAGTTTCACCACAAAAGCAAAATCGTGTTGGAAGCAAATAACTTCCAATTGAATCGCTGGAATCAGTAGATTTATGTCATTTCCGAGAGTTTTTTTCAGATTGAGCCACGGTGTGTTGTGTGGAAAATCATGAATTGCCATCTCGTCAATAAAGACTAGGAACTGAAAAAAACATTGTATTTTGTTAATTATCTTCTAATATAAAAAGCTAGAGAAAAAAAAAAATTAAATAAAAAATATTACCAGAAATTCGAAAACAATATACCTAGAGGAATTTAAGAAAAGAAATCGAAACTTTTGAGAAATAAATAACAATTTTTAAAAATAAGTTCGATACAAAGAGAAAATTTGAAAAGTTAAATAAATATCTATTTCAAGTTAATAATAATTTTAATAAATATTTAAAACTATAAAAAAAACAAGAAATTGATAAAAATAGCTAAAAAAATAATAAAATGGAAACAAACTGACCGGAAAAATAGTGAAAATTTATTTAAAAAGTAAAAGCGGAATTAAATTGATTTTAAAGAATATAAAATAGAGAAGAATTAATTACTAGAAAGTGAAAAAATGCTGATAAATTTAAGTATAAAATAAGAATTTTTTTTAAGTTACCACGAAGTAAAAAAAAAACTATAAACTGAAAATTATTACTTAAATGTGAAACAATTACTAGAAATGTGAAAAAATAATTAAAAGATGAAAAAAATACTGGTACTTGAGTAAAAAGTAGTTTTAAATGTAAAATGGTAATAGGTAAAAAAAATTAATGATAGTTCAATGAAATATCTAGAAATTGAAAAAAATCACTGACTTAAAGTGAAAAAAATGGAAATTTGTGAAAAATACTTAAAAATTTTAAAAATTAACTTTGTAATAAAGAAATAATCTAAACTAGGTGAGAATTATGTCCATTTCATGAACATTTCGCTTCCAAGTAAGCAAAATAATTTGCTTCCTCATAGAGGAAGCAAGAAATTAATAATATATAAGTTAATTGGGAAAGTTGTTAAAAAAAAACTTTTTAATGCAAAAATACTTATGTAAAAATATGAATTATTTTACGAATTCTTGATCAATTATAAAAGTAATATAGGTCAATCGATTCGTTTTGAGATGAGGAACATGATTTTTGTATTCTTTAAGTTGTATTTTTAGCATGAAAAAAATTTTTGTCAAAAAACGATTTTTTTCGATGAAAAAAGGTGCCCAAAAAAATTTGGTTGGGTATTTTCAAAAATCCCTGTGTCCAAATTTAGACATTCATGAGCTTAATATGTCATCCAAATTTTATTGGAATCTATTAAAGCGTTCTCGAGATATCTTGTACACAAAAAACGCTATACACACACACACACACATACATACACACACACACACACACACACACATACATCTGGACATTTGCTTAGGAATGAAAATTTACGCTTTTTAGATGAAAATAAGTCGATTTAGACTATTTTTGGAAAATCGAAAATCTTAACGATCACAAAGCTTCCTCTATGAGGAAGCAAAAGTGAATAAATGTCGAGATAAACTGAAAAAAAAAAAGTTAAAAAAATAAAAAGAAAGGAAAAAATACTGCAACTGTAAAAACAATAGTATTAGAAAATAAATAAAATTCACTAGACGATAAAATAAAATTTAGAAGTTGAATAAGTCTAAAGAAAAAAAGGAGAAATATTAAAAAATGATATAAGTAAAATGAGAAATTGAAGGAATAAATTTGTTAAATCGAGTAAAAATACTAGAAAGTGAAAAAATATTTTAAAACATAAGAAATATAGCGGAAAATTTTAAAAAATACTGGTGAGTCTAAAAAATAACTTTGAAATAAAGTGATATAATTAAAAGATGAAAAAAAATTAGTAAAAATTTACAAAAAACAGAAACAAAAATAAAGGGAAAAAACTAAAATAAGAAAAATAATTAATAGAAACTTATTTTAAAAAGAGAAAAAAAAATAGAAAAAAAATTAATTATTTTTACTAGTACCCAAGTAAAAAATATTGTTAAATGTAAAATAATAACAAGTAAAAGAAAAAATTGATAAAAGTTCAATGAAACATCTACAGATTGATGAAAATTACTGACAAGTAAAATAATAACAAAAAAACTAAAGATAATTTCTAAAAATTGAAAAAAAGTACTAAAAAATTTGAAAGTAACAAGAAAATATATGAGGAAACTAAACTAAAGGAGAAATTACTAGAAAATATCCCATTAACTTTAGAGTGAAGAAAATAAATGTAAACTTATGGAGAATGCTTAGAAATTTTTTTAATAATAAAGAAATAATAAAAAAAACTTTAAAAAATAAAAAGAAAAAAAATATAATTTACGTGTAAAAAAAAGTATTAGAAAATAAATCGAAATTACTATAGAGAATAAAATAAAAGCTAGAGGTTGAATAAATCTGATTAAAAAAAGGAGAAAAATTAAAAAATGATTAAAGTAAAATGAGAAATTGAAGAAATAAATTTGTAAAATCGAGTAGAATTACTAGAAAGTGAAAAAATAATTATAAATATAAGAAATATAACGGAAAGTTTAAAAAAATTCTACAGTGTGTCTAAAAAATAACTATAAAATGAAATGATAAACCTAACTAAAAAATTAAACAAAATTAATGGAAAATTACAAAAAACAGAAACAGAAATAAAGGAAAAAAACTAAAATACGAAAAATAATTACTAGAAAAACTTATTTTAAAAAGAGAAAAAAAACTAAAATAGAAAACATTACTAGAAACTCAAAAACAATATAGAGGAATTTACGAAAATAAATCGAAACTTTTGAAAAATAAATAACAATTTTCAAAAGAACTTCGATATAAAGAGAAAATATGAAAAGTTAATAAATATTTAAATATATACAAAAAACGACAAGAAATTGAGAAAAAAAAATATTAATATGGAAACAAACTAACCAGAAAAATACTTAGTGAAAATTTATTTAAAAAAAAGATAGAGGAATTAAATGTTTTTTTTAAAGAAAATAAAATAAAGAAGAAATAATTACTAGAAAGTGAAAAAATGCTGATAAATCTAAGTATAAATAAGATTTTTTTCAAGTTACGAAGTCAAAAAACAACTATAAACTGAAAATTATTACTAAATGTGAAACAATTACTAGAAAATTACAAAATAATTAAAAGATGAAGAGAAATTTTAGTACCTGAGTAAAAAGTATTTTTGAATGCAAAACAATAACATAAGCAATAAAAGAAAATAATTGATAAAAGTTCAATGAAACATCTAAATGTTGAAGACAATCACTTACAAGTAAAATAATTAAACGAAAAAACCAAAGAAAATATCTAAAAATTGAAAAAAAGGACTATAAAGTTTGAAAGTGGAAAGAAAATATATGAGAAAACTAAACTAAAGAAGATAAATAATAAAGGCTAGAATTTGAAGAAATCTGACTAAAGAAGGGAGTAAACTTAAAAAATGATAAAAGTAACATTAGAAGTTGAAGAAAAAAATTTGTAAAATAGAATAGAACTACTAAAAACTGAAAAATTAATTATGAACCTAAGAAATATAACGGAAAATTTTTAAAAATACTAGTGAGTCTAAAAAATAACTATAAAATGAAATGATATAACTACCAACAAGTTAAAAAAAATAATAAAAAATTACAAAAAACAGAAACAGTTAGTGCATAAAAAACTTATTAATAATAGTGGTTTTCTATTAAATTTTTTAGAATCCTCCCACTCCTCTCTAAGAGTATGTAAATATAAATTCCATACTTTAAAAATTTTACTTTTACCAGACTCGTAAATTGTAGGATTTTTTAAATTAAGCACCTGTTTCAAATTCGGATCTTTTTTAACTTGAATCACATGAGATTGATATAAAACGGTAATGGCTTCTGTACAAACTCCAGTTTCACAGGGTTGTTTTGTCACTAAAACCTAAAAAAGTTCAAATTTATTAGATAATAATTATAAATTCTTCATTTAGCGATTAATTTTTAAATAAAAGAGTTAAAATTTTCATTGCCTGATAAGTGTGAGTTCCAAAGCCTTTTTTAACATTATTAATGGAGTCTCGAGAGAGGACAAAAGTACAATTTCCATCAAAAACGAAATTCTTTCTGTCAAAAGTGACGAATTTTGTGTTTCCAAATCCATCGCAAACGCAATCTCTGCATTCGGTTGGATGTACACAATCATCCCCATTTCTGACCATTCCCGGCGGACAAAAACAGCCGGAAAAACAAACTCCTTTCATTACCGGACACGGATCTACTTCTTGTAAACTGTTACAGCAAACCTCGCATTTATGTCTGTAAAAAAGAATAATTTTTTCATTAAATGTTCAAAAATATTTAAAAAATTATAATTGATTTTAATTGCTAAATTAAAATAAAATATTAAATGCAAAAATTACGTAGTTGAATTGATAAATGACCGAAATACTAAATGACGTGACTTTTCAATGAAAAATTGAATAAATAAAAATTTGAAAAAATCTCAAAAAGAGATACCTAAAGCAGTCATGATGAACGAATGGAGCTTGGCAATTCATTGGACAATTGTGAATATTTCTCCAATTAGAAAGTTCTATCTCTTGATCACTGGCTTGGCATTCTGTCACAAAAGAAGTCATTATTCCACATCGGCATTCATCGAATGTTGAATTACTTTGTAAACAAGTGCAAGCTGTCTCTAAACATCGAGAAACAAATTTATCCAAATTTACGACTGATAAGCAAACGGCCAAAGAACGATCTTTTATAGCGTTGCACATTTTCCAAGCTTTTTCCTGAATTTCTTGAGAACATACCTAAAACACGTAAAAAAGAACATAATTTTAAATTAATTTTTTATTCTAGAATTAATAATTATGTATCTTACATTTAATAAATTTTAGATTTTGTAGAAAATATTTTCCACCTACTTGTAATTCACATTCTGGAGTGCCATCCATAATCCAACTATTTCCAAATTCTAAAGCTCCTCTGGCTTCGGTTCCATCTGGCTTTTGTCTGTCGTTATGAGGATTTCCGTCGAAGAATCCACACAAGCCATCAACCTGCCCGAACAATTTGACTGAAATGCCTATTTTAACATTTGAATTCGAGTCGAAAATCACCCAGAATCCATGACGATATGAAACAAAATACATAACATCGCCGACTCTTGATATTTTATAAAGTCCGCTGTTCCTATCGTTAAATCGTTTCATCTGACTTGGACTAAAAGTGAAATCATTTATGTCAACGTGCATGTCTGGATAGAGAATAAATAAATCGTTATCCATTACTATCACCAGGTCTTTTCTGCAAGGACGATTACCGTGCGGGCATTTCTTTTCCACTGAAAAAAATAGTCGAATTTTATCTATTATAATTCTATTTGCAAAAAAAAAAAAAATAATAAATTTGAAATATGAAATATGTGTATATGAATATTTTTATAAGAATATTTCAGGTTTTACAGGCTGAACTACTTTTCATAAAAGTCCCCTATTTGTAACATTTTCCCCTAATATCCATTATTTTTCACACAAATCTATTTTGAGAATTAAATTAAAATTTGAAAAAATAATTTTTAATTGAAAAAAAATTACAAAATGACGAAAATAATTGACAATAGAAAACAAAATTGAAAAAGATGCCAGATTAATACACAACAGAACAAAACAATTTAAAAAATCCAAGAATAATTATAAAATTTTAAGATAATGACAATTGAAAAAATTAAACAAAAAATATTAAATTTAAAGAAAATAATTGCAAATTAAAAAATTAAGAAAGTTATAGGAATAATTGTTGGAAATAATTGCACATTTAATAACTGGATTGAAAATCGAAAACAATTATTGAAATTGAAGAAGTTAAAAAAAATTAAGAAAATAAATTAAAAATTTAAGAATTAAGTTAAAATAAAAAAATAATTGATAATTGAAAAAAGAAAATTACAAAGTGACGAAAATAATTAACAATTGAAAACAAAATTCAAAAAATGACTAGATTAATTCACAACCGAACAAAATAATTTAAAAAATCAAAGAACAATTATAAAATTTTAAGATAATAATTGAAAACTGAAAAAATTGTAGGAAATAATTGAAAAATGTGGAAAATAATTATTAATTGAAGGAAATAGTTGAAAAATGACGAGAATAATTGAAAAACTGAAGAAAATATGTGAAAAATGACAAAAATAATTGAAAATTGAAGAAAGCAATTAACAATTGAAAAATGAAATTGACATTAAAAGAATATACTTAAACTAGGTGTGAATTCTGTCCATTTCATGGACACTTCGCTTCCAAGAAAGCAAAATAATTTGCTTCCTCATAGAGGAAGCAATAAATTTATTTATAACATAAAAAATAATAATTCAATTTTAAATTAATTATTATTTATTTTTATGCAAATAAGTAATAATAATAAAATAATAATAAATCAATATATATATTTTTTTTCTATATTCCAAAACTTTATTTATTTATTTATTATAAATAAATAAAGTCAATTATTAGTCAATTATTTTTAGTCAATTCGTTTTGAAACAAGGAATATGATTCTTTTAATTCATTTGTTTGAATTTTTAGCAAGAAATTTTTTTTTGGCAAAACACGAGATTTTTCAATAAAAAAAAATTAAAAATTATGAATTAATACGTGAGTTTTTAGTCAAATATAAAATTTATATAGGTCACTCGATTTGTTTTGAGACAAGGAATATGATTTTGTAATTCGTTTGGTTGGTTTTTTAGCATGAAAATTTTTTTTGGCAAATCGCGAGATTTTTCGATGAAAAAAAATGAAAAATCATGAATTATTACATGGGTTTTTAGTCAATTATATATTTTATATAGGCCAATCAATTCGTTTTGAGACAAGGAATATGATTTTGTTTGGTTGAATTTTTAGCATGAAAAATTTTTTTTTTTTAAAAAATTTCCAAAAACGAGATTTTTTGATGAAAAAAACTGAAAAATCATTAATTATTACGTGAGTTTTTGGTCAATTATATACTTTATATAGGTCAATCGATTCGTTTTGAAACAAGGAACATGATTTTTTCATTCATTTGTCTGAATTTTTAGCATGAAAAAATTTTTTGTCAAAAAACGATATTTTTGATGAAAAAAGGTGCTCAAAAAAATTTGATTGGGTATTTTCAAAAATCCCTGTGTCCAAATTTAGATATTTGTGAGCTTCATATGTCATCCAAATTTTATTAAAATCCGTTAAAGCGTTCTCGAGATATCCTGGCGACAAAAAATTTACCACATACACACACACATACACACACACATACACACACACACACACACACACACACATCTGGACATTTTCTCAGGAATGAAAATTTGAACTTTTCAGATGAAACTGAGTCGATTTACACTATTTTTGGAAAATCGAAAATCTTAACGATCACAACGCTTCCTCTATGAGGAAGCAAAATTGAAAAAAGTAATTGAAAAAGTAAAGAATTCATGAATATAGAAGAAAACAATTAAAAACTAAAGAATGAAAATCAAAATTAAAAAATTGAATCAAAAATTAAAGAAAATAATTGAACAATTGTTTTTAAATTTAAAAAAACTTAACGATAATCGACAAAAACTAATAGAAAAAAAGCGATAATTTTTTAATATTAAAGAAAATAATTGAAAATTCAAAAGTTGAATTTAAATTTGAAGAAAATTACAGAGAATTGAATAGAATAGTTCCAGAATTGAATATTTGAATTGAAATTTTAAAACAATTTTGATGAGTAAAAAAATAATTGAAAAAATCCGAGATATATTCCATATTGAGGAATTAATTGAAAATCGATAAAAATAAATGGAAATTGAAGAAAATAATTAAAAATTGAAAAAATAAATTGGAAATTAAAGAATTAAATGGAAATTTCAAGAAAAAACTTAATAATTAAAAGAAAAATTACAATATTACGAAAATAATTAAATATTGACGAAAATAATTAACTATGTATTAGAAAAATTAATTAACAATTGACAAAAAAAATTCGAAAAATGGTGAGAATAATCGGCTTTTGAACAAGAAAATTGTTCAAATTAATGAATAATCATAAAATTGAAGGAAAATAATAAATTTGAAAATTGATAAAAATTATGGAAAAAATTGTAGAAAATAAATGAAAATTGAAGAAATCAATTGGAAATTGAAGAATTGAATTGAAATTTCAAGAAAAAAAAATTGATAATTGAGATAATGCGAGAATTATTGAATATTGAATAAAAATAATTGAAAAACAAAGAATGCAATTGAAAATAGAAGTAAATAAATTAGGATTGAAGAAAATAATACAAAATTGAAAAAATAAATTAAAGATTAGAGAATTAAATTAAAATTTTAAGAAAATAGTTGATAATTGAAAGAAAAGTTACAAAATGACTAAAAGAAGTCAATATTAATGGGAATAATTGAGAAATAAGGAAAAAATTTGATAATCGAAAGAAAAATTCGAAATCTGGCGACAATAATAATAATTTTACGACTTTTTTAAATTTTCTAATTTTATTATACATTTTTTTCTTCCTTGCCAATTTTCTTTTATCATTCTTTGAGTTTTTAATGAATTTTCTAATGTAATAATTATTGTTTCTATTTCTTTGACATTTTTAAGAACTATCGTTTTTTTCAAACAATTAAATTTTTTCTTATAATTTTTAATTCTTCACAAGCGTTTTTCAGTATTTTGATTTTTTTCTCGGTATTTTGACACAATTTCTTTATTCTTATTACTTGTTAAAGATTTTTATTTCCTTTGCTTCTAATTTTTTTTGTGTTATAGATTATCTTCTTTTCACGAAAATTATTTCAGTTTATTTTATATAATTTTGTTTTTATAACGTTTAGAAAAATGTATTTCTTTTCTCATTAATCTTTTTATCTATTTTGACAATTTAAGGAAACGGAGAAGTACAATTTTTTCTTCATTTTCTTATTGTTTTTACAGTAGCTCGTTTTTCTTTTGTAAATTTATTCAATTTTTTTTACATTTGGTCTATTTTTTCGCAAATTTATTCACTCTTTGATATAATTTCTAGATTCTATGACTTTTTAACAATATTTGTTTTTAAAATTGTTATAAAAGTGAATCTAACGTCTGAAAAATTTTTTCTTTTATTTTGTCAAGTTGTTCTTAAATTTTCTTCATTTTTTGAATAATTTCTTAAATTTTTTCACTTTTATAGGAATTTGTCATTTTATTATAAAATTTTTATTTACCTTTTTACATTTTCTTTTTGTATTCTTAATTTCTTACACATTTTCATTTTTTACTTTATTTTTCACTATTTTTATATTTTTAACACTTTTTATGGTACTTTCATTGCCTGTGAATTTTTTTTTTTGCAGATTTTCTCCATTTTTCAATGTATTGCTTTATTTTTATTTTATTTTATGACCCTAAATATTAATTATAGTTCCAATTTACTTATAATTCGAACCTTAATTATTTATCAAATTTTCAATCTCTTCCAATTTTAATCAATCCAAATTCCCATTCTTTTTGAGAATTTTTTAGCTTTTACAAAATAAGAAAAAAATTAAGTTTTCCTACTTATTATGTTTAAAGGTGTTTTTTTATATTTATTTCAAAACAAGTAGTTCCAGAATTCTGGCTATGTAATATTGTTACATGTACGTATTTAAGGTATTAGTCGCGTAAAATGATTTTCGTCAGATTTTTTTAAAACTTTGTATCTGTATTCATGAGGTATTTATCTATGAAATGAGATCTATCCTATTAATTTTGACCACTTCTGAGCTTCAAAATATTAATTCAAAGTTTATACCTTTTACATGCAATAGCACAAAATGCATGTAAAAAATGTCTCTTATATTCAATTATAAAAAAACAAGTCGTCAGTTTTTCAAATAAAACTACTAAGTTACACATTGAGATAAAATAAATCCTTTAAAAAAGAATTAATTTTATTGACCACGCCGTATAAAAAATTCAATAATTTAAAAATTCATAATTTTTCATTTTCACGTGGTTTCATTGAAAAATGTCGAAAACGTGTAAGCAATACATCACGATAACTTATATTACCTGACTCAAAATCGTGAAAATTACATATATTATATTAGAAGAGGTCACAAGGAAGCAAGTGAGTTGATATAAAAGTTTATTTTTTGTTCTTTTTATTTTGCGGGAGTTTTGCGGGAGCATTTACGCGACTAATACCTTAAAAATAAAATATTTTTTTATCGTAAAAATTTATAATTTAATAATACCAGAAGAGATACTATAACTCTTTTAAAATTTAAAGTCCCCTATTTCTCCTAAAATATTCTTCATTGTCTCTGTGAATCCTAATATTTTGATTTAAAATTAAAAGTTTTGGAATACAATTAAAAGCAATTTAAATTTTCAAAAATAAAATACTTACGGGAAATGTACCAACGATTCGAATATCTATCTCTAGCTAAAATATGATTACAAATATCATATTTGTACTCCAAATTATCAAAGGTGTTGAAAGTTCTTCCAGTTATGTTACAAACGACTTCCGGTGGAGGTGTAGGTCTACAAGTGTATCTCGGACAAGCTTCTAATTTATACATGCTCATCTTCTCAAAAATTACCTGATAATTCGGTGGACATTCAATTTTTGGACAAGGTTTCGGTTTTTGTCCCTCGAAATCCGGTGGTGGTTTATTTGAAATGCAGGAAAATTGAGGACATTCGAGATCTTCTTGCGACCTAAAATATCAGTTTATAATCATTTTCAGTTTTACTAAATATTACAAGTTTTATATAACTATTAGTCACTATTTTTGGAAATTTTATACAGTTATTAATTTTTATAAACGTAAACATATAATAGTTTAAAAATAAAAATTACTCTTTATTGTCCCGATAATCACTCTTGTCAATGTTGCCACCTTTTATTCCACCTTTAACTCCTTGATTTCCACCTTTAACTCCTCGATTTCCACCTTTTACTCCTTGATTTCCTCCTTTGACTCCTTGATTTCCTCCCTTGACTCCCGATTTTCCACCATAACGATATTCTGCATACCTACTCGAATATTTGTTAGTATATTTCCTTATTTTTTTCTGAACTACTTTGTACCCCGGGGGGCAAGTTGGTTTTTCACATTCAGTCTTCGGAGCTGAAAGAGAGAACATTTTTTTATTAAAATAATTTTTAGAAAAATAATAAATTAAATATAAAAATGAAAATAAACTTACACGAAAAGAAAATTAATTATAAATTTTATGAAAATGTTTCATATAATTTAGGGAAAAGTGCCAGAAAGAGAAATTTTCAAACAAGAAATGTTATGCTTTGGAAAAATAATTTGAATCATTACTAACTATTTTTCAACTTTAATATAATCTGTGGCAAATTTCATATAATTTTTTTAAGGTTTTAAATTTTCTCTTGTTGATCCTTTTTCCCTAAATTGTAAAACACTATATAAAATTTATAATTAATTTTCTTTCTGTATTATGTCAAATTAATTTTTTTTAAAAATAACGGAATAAATCTGAAAAAAAAGTTTTAATTTACCAATAGTTGTTATTACAGCCAAGGTCGTTTCTTCGATAATATCACAATCTTTCTCATCATCTGGACAATCTTGAACTCCATTACACCAAGATGTTTCGTTAATGCAAATGTTACTCGTGGGACAAAGTCGACTACCAGCTGGACAAGGTTTGCAAACACATCCACACAATTCTGTAATAATTGACCTAAAACCGGGTTCTTTGCAAGGCTCGCAAATTTTTTCATGACAAGTCGCTGTTCCTCCCATTGCACACAAACATTGTTGACAATCTTCCGTTTCGTAGGCTGAACCAACTGCGTATCTGATTTGAAAAAACAAAAAGTTCCATAAATTAAACTTAATTATTGGCAAATTATTAAAACAGTTTGATAAAATCAATTTAACATCAAAAGAATCCAAAATTTTATTCGAAAATTTAAAGAATTCATTTTAAAAATATAAAAAAAAAGGATTAATAAATTATAATTATAAAAATTAATTAAAGTAAAAAAATTATAAAATGAATTGATAATAAATTTAAAAATATTTAATCAGGGTGTCTAGCGATCATTTTCAAATTTACGAATTTTCCGAATTCTAATCTAAACTTTTCTTTAAAATTAATATTTTAAAAAATAAGGGAAAAAAAAATTTTTTTTTTTTAAATGAGATGCTAAAAAAATTAACCAGGTTTGACGAAAGTAATACATTTGTAAAAAAAAAAAGAAAAATTATGATAAAATGAGAAAATTTATTAAAAGATTAGATTTACATCGCATACGAAAAAAAACAAATATTTGTGACATCTTTTTAAAAAATCTAAACATTATGAAAAAATAAAAAAATTACCAAAAAAATCGGCAAAAATCTATTAAATGAAAAATAGTAGAAATAAAATAAGAAAATGTAATAAGGTAAGTAAAAAGAAGGCAATAAAATTGAAGAAATTTCTTAAAACTTATAAAAGTTCAGGAAAACAAAGCAAAAAAATTGGTTAAACTTCAGTTAAAATTTTTAAACAATCCTAACAACAAAAACTTTTCGTTTTAAATCAAGAAATTCTAAAAATTTTATGAAATAATAAACAATTTTTTAAAAAATACACAAAATGTTAAAAAAAACTGAATAAATTTATAAAAAAAACGAACAAATCTAAAAAAAATGTTTAAATCGAAAAGAAATTTAAATTTAAATTTTAAAAGAATTTATAACTTAGTTTAACTAAAAATGAGAAAAAATAGTGTTTAATCTAAAAAATAGTTAAACTAAAAACAATTAGTAAAAAATGAAAACGCTGCAAGAAGAACTAAAGTAATTTGCCTAAAAATAAGAAAATTTTAGAAAATCATAAATAAAATAAAATAAAAACACAATGAGACAATCAAAAGCAAAAGAAGAGAAACCTTCTAAAAACGAGAAAAATAAAAAATAATTATGATAAAATACAAAATTCTGAACACATTTTTTTAAACAAATAAGAAATTAATAAAAAAATTGAGCAGGTTTAGAAAATATTTTAGAAAACCATTAAAAAAGTAGAAAAATGATTCTTTAATTAGAAAATCATTACAAAATTAAAGACCAATAAAAACAAATATTTTGAAAAAATGAAAAATTTGATGATAAAGTTAGAAAATAATAAAAAAAAGTCAAAAATCCTCAAAATAATTAACTTTTAATTATTGAAATTAACATTAATTGAATTTGAAATTTGGAATAAATGAAAATATGAATTAATTACCGTTTGGAATTTATTAAAATTATAATACCTGAAAACTATTAAAATTTAACATTATCTTTAACTTTCTTTGTATCAAAAATTTTTAGATCGTATTAGATCAAGTCTAGTCTTTAATCTAGTTAAATTTTTCCATTTTTAAAGAATAAAAATTGAAATTATCGGAACTTATCTACGAATTTTCGGTACTTTTTAAAAATTCCCGGACATTTTTGAAAATTTACTGTTTTTTTTCATGATGTTCCTGGCATATCTAGACACCTTGTAAATTCAGTTAAAAAAACTTACGACATGTGTCCCACAACACAAGGACATTCTTCTTTTCCAACACAGGATTCTCCGTCCCACCAAAGCGAATTTGTACAATTACAATTTCCAAAAATTTGAACACTAATTCCTTGACAAACATTGCAATCAATTTTCGACGGTATTGACACTAATTTATCGAAAGGTCGGTAAGTCGTGACTTTAGCTGAAATTAAGAAAACTACATCATTAAAAAAGCAAACCAATATTAGAAATTGTTTTCTTAGAAAATCTTAGAAATCTTAAACTATTTAATTTGATTTTCAGACCTAAAACCAAAATTTTAAACACTTTGTTCCAAGATCTAAAAATCAAATTTTGACAGAAAAAACAAAATCTAAAATCCGAAATTTACAAAAGATCAAAAATCTAGAATCACAACTTTTACAAAAGTCCCTCCGAATTTTTTCAAATTTGGAGTTTTTATGATTTTGTGTAAAATAATCTGATCAATTTAAATTATTCTATACTTCTATAAATGTTTACTTTAATACGTTTATACTTTTATAAAATAAATTACCATAAGGTAAGAAACAGCCTCGAATTTCGGCTTTCAGTCCTACATGATTGTGCCACAATATCGGCTGTATTCTGAGGAATCTTGCGTGGAGAGGACGAGCAAAATAATTGGTTTTCGTATTAATATCATCAATATTTGCTAGGAATGATTTTTCCCCGCCAAAATCGTCAAGAACAGGATTCCATCGTTTGGCATCAAGACTGTAAAATATTTTATAGGCAGTTGTCCAAATAGAATGCGCTCCTTTAGTATCGACACCAGTTAAATTCCGAACTTCCAAGAAATCAAATTGAACAAATTGCTCTTGGTTGTCTAATTTTGCTCTCCATATGTCGGGGGTAGATAATTTTAAATTTGGCAGAAGATTATCGTACGATGAAGAAGATGATATTTGTTGATCTGACATCATTCCATTGTCTAGTCCCATAATGTCATCGCAAACTAAGAAGAAGAAACAATATGTAAATAAAAATGTAATATTTTTAAATAATTAAATAATTATTTGTAACTAGATTAAACAACGCCTGCTGGCGCGCAATTAGTTTCTACACCTTATTTTATCAACAATTATGAATATTTGAATATAAAATTTAAAAATAAATAAATACATGTTTTATTTACATATGACAATAAAATTTTAGAATTGAAAAAAATTCCAATTTTGCAAATTAATTGAAAAAAAATAATTGAAACAATTTAAAATTGGCGAAAATAGTTTGAAAAATCATATAAATGTTTTGAAATTGTAGAAAATAATTTAAATTTGAGAAAAATACTTGAAAATCTTACAAATAAATTGAAAAAATTAGAATAATGAAGAATTTGAGAAAATAATTGAAAATTGAAAAAAGTGATCGAAATTGAGATAAATAATAAAAAATTTAGGAAATTAATTCAGAAATAATGAAAATTATTAAAAATTAAAGATAATAATGAAAAAATAATATAGGTAAATAATTTAAAATTTGAGAAAATAATTGAAAAAATTACATAATATATTTTAAATTAAGGCAAAGTTAAAAAAAATTCAGAAAGATACCTACTTGAAATTTATAGAAGTTCATTGAAAAAAAAAATAAAGTAACTAAAAATAAGAGAAAATAAACTATAAAAGATAAACATAATTTAAAATTGAAGAAAAAGAATCTAATTTAAGAGAAATAATTGCAAGAAATACAGAATATATATAAAATACAAAAAAAATCATAAATATGGGTAATTGAAAAATGAATAAAATAATTGAAATATTAGATAAGTAATAAAAAATTTCTTGGAAATTATGAAAAAGAACGTAAGTAATTAAAAATTGAAGAAAATAATAAAAAAATAAAATAAATAATATAAATAATTAAAATATCAGATAAATAGTTTAAAATTTGTGAAAATTATGTTTAAAAATAATTCAAAATTGAAGAAAATAATGGGAAATTTGAGAAAAATAATTAAATATTTTAGGAAATAATTTTAAAAAATAAGAATAATTAAAAATTCGAAAAAAAAATTGAAAAATGATTTGAAAATTTGAAACTTGAAGAAAATAATTGAAATATGATAAAATCAATGATAAGCTGAAAAAAACAAAGAAATTTAAAATAAATAATTGAAAAAAATATAAAATTTTAATAACAAAAAAAAAATTTTTAATCGAAAAAAATACTTAAAAATCTGAGAAATTAATGGAAAAAAATAAGAATAACTAAAAATTGAAGAAAATAATTGAAGAAAGCTAAAAATAATTGAAATTTAAGGTAGTTAAGAAAAATGTTTAGAAATTATGAAAACAAATGAAAATAATTAAAAGTTAAAGAAAGCAAATTAAATAATTGAAATTTAAGATAATTAATAAGATTTTTAGAAATTATGAAGACAAATGAAAATAACTAAAAATTGAAAAAAATAATTGAAATTTGAGAAAAATACTTAAAAATCGTAAAAAATAATTTTACAAAATGAGAATAATAATTAAAAAATGAGAGAAATAATTGAAGAATGATAAAAGTGATTAAAATTTAAAAAAATTATTAAAATATGATGAAAATAATTGAATATCAGATGAGCAATTGAAACTTTTGAAAATAATGGGAAAATTAAAAAAAATATTTTAAAATCTAAGGAAGTAATTTTAAAAAATAAGAGTAATTAAAAATTGTGGAAAATAATAGAAAAATGATTTTAAAATTTGAAACTTGAAGAAAATAATTGAAATATGATAAAAACAAGGATAAGTTGAAAAAAAAAAATTAAAGAAATTTAAAATAATTAATTGAAAAAATTGCAGAATTTTTTTTAAATAAAAAAAAAGAATATTTAAATTTGATAAAAATACTTAAAAATCTCAAAAAGTAATGGGAAAAAATGAGAAAAATTAAAAATTGAAGAAAATAGTTGAAGAAAGCTAAAAATAATTAGAATTTAATGTAATTAATAAAAATGTTTAGAAATTATGAAAACAAATGAAAATAATTAAACTTTGAAGAAAAGAAATGAAATTTAAGAAAAATACTTAATAATTTTAAATAATAATTTTACAAAATGAGAATAATAATTAAAAATCGAGGGAAATAATTGAAAAATGATAAAAATAATTGAAAATTGAAAATAATAATTGAAATATGCTGAAAATAATTTACATTTTAAAACAATATCTGAAATATTATGAAAATAATTAAAATTCCAGATAAGTAATTGGAATTTTTGTAAATTTTGCCAAGAGAGTGAAAATAACAAGAAATTAGAGAGAATAATAGGAAAAAATACAGAATTTATCTTTAAGCAAAAGAAAATAATTAAAAAATCGTTTAAAAAATTGAAAATTGAAGACAATAAACTAAATTTGAAATAATTACTGAAAATTTAGGAATTAAAATTAATTGAAAAATAATTAAAATAATTAAAAGATGGGGAAAATAATTGCAAATAATAAAAAGAAATGAGTATTGAACAAAATATTTGAAAATTGTGATATATAGTTAAAAGTTCAGGATATTAATTAACAAATAATGAAAATTATTAAAAATTGTAGATAATAATTGCAAAATGAAAATAATAATAGTAAATTAAAAAAATTAATTTAAATTTGCGATAAACAATATAAAAGTTAGCAATAAATAATGAAATAGTTTTATTGTCGAAGAAAAAATAATTAAAATTGGAAAAAGATTGAAAAAATTAAAGAAAATAATTGAAATGTGCGGAAGGTAGATTTAAGATTTAAAGAAAAAAATTTAAAATAATAAAAATAATTAAAAATTGAATAGAGATTTTTAAAACACTTTAAATTTAGTACATTTGAACCATAGATTAATTGAACTTTAAATCAATGCAAGTTCAAATAAACACAAATTTAAAAAAATTAAAATTGCTGTAAATTAAAAAATTGGATATTTTACCAGGAATTATGTCTTTCACTGTAAAAATGAAATCTGTGGTAGTTCTAATTTCATAAATTGGTGTTGTCGTCTCCCAAAATTGCTTTGTAATCACATTATCTTCACAGGCAAGTAATTGTGCTCTGATTGCAATGCCCTTATGCCAAGTTTGGGCAATTATTCGAACAACTGAAGCTTCTATTGGAGGATTGAAAATTTGTTGAACTGGTTTTATTTTATCAACCGGTCCTTGGAAAATAGTTGGTTTGCCATTTTTATCATTTATATACGAAAATACTAGACCATTTTCCGAGTACATAACGTGATAACTTGTCACAAATTTCTCATCTGGAGAACTGCCTTGCAAGATAATTCCATAAATGGGTTCTAGCTTCGATAATTTAATTTCCAACCTGCCAATAAAAAAAATGTTTTATTTTCACTATTAAGTAAGATAAAGCACTCAATATTAAAAATTAATAAGAAAATATTTAAAAAAATTATTTTTTCTTTAAAAATAAATAAAATAAACAAACCATTGATTCTTGTCAGTAAATTGAGGTTGCCAACTCTTAAGATTGACATCTTTTGTTGATTTTTCAGTTAATACCGAATTCTCAGGTTTGTAAGATATTTTTGAACTGCTAGCTGCGTAGGAAAGAAAATCTTTTGGTACAATTTTCGTTAACCAGATGTATTTTTCTTTTTCGCAAAGTTTTGGAGGCGAAACTGTACTGGTTACGATTAATGTTGTTTCTTCTGATGTAGGTGGTTCAGTTCTGGAACAATTTTTATTTTTGTTATTTTTTGGACTAATTAGTAATTAAATGATTTTATCAAGTAAAAGAATTTTAAGAAAGTCTATATTCCTTAGAATTTAGAGCCGTAATCGATAATAAGCAATAAAAGTAAACATTTAAATATTGTACTTTTTTAACTCACGTTACAGAAATCGTTTCCGAACAACCCAAAAGTTCAAATCTGATAGAAATTGCATTTGACCAAGTTTGCGGATTAACTTGAACTATTTTCGCAATTATCGGTTCATCAAAAATGATTTTATTAAGAACATTTTGATTCTGAGGTCCTTTGAATAATTTTGGTTTCTTGTATCCAGGAGCCGTCACAGGTTTGAAGTTAGAAATATCCTCATTTTGGGAATAATAAACGTTGAAAGATTCGACATATTCTTTATACAAGGGACTGCCTTGAATAATAATTCCATAAACTGTCGTCGGTTGAGGAAATTCCACCGAAATCCACTGGTGCTTGTTCATTTCCTTCGGAGTCCAACTTCCTATTAAAAATAGTTTCTTAGTTAAAAATTGAAATAAAATCTTTTTAGTTAACTTATTTCACTATTTTATTGAATTTTCTAGATTTCGGGATAAATAAACTCGCCTGCGGAATGATCAGAGATTTTGTTATTCAATCTGGCCTCTGATGGTTTGTACTTTTCGCTCCAAATGCCACTGGAATTAAACGCTTCTTTCGGTAGAGGATTTTTGCCATCGATGAGAGGAATAAAATGCGACTCGTCACAGAGAATTGGAGATTTTGTTACAATTTCTTCACAAGAAGATTTGTCACATGTGTAAAAATTGTTTATACACTGGCATTTTTCACAATCTGATTCTTTCACCAACATTCCAGGTTTAATCATTTTCTCGTCATGAGAAATACAAGGACAGTCGGAAATGCTAACACAAGTGAATTTATCTCTCCAAAATTTGTTGGCTGGACATAACGGCTTGTCGATCGGTGTGCAACCTAAAATAAATTCAACAAATAAATAAAATAAATAAAATAAAAAAGACGAACCTGGCATTATTTAGAAACTTTAAAAAGTTTTTTCAATTTAATCTCATACCTGGAATACAATCACTATCCTCATTGCAAACACCCTCTTTTTTCAAATAATATAGATAGTATTCGCAGGTTTTGCTGCACTGGATAGCACACTGATCCCAAAATTCGCCAGGTTTACAATTTTCTGAAAAATTAGTTGGGGAATTTAGTAGCAGGTTGATTAGAGTATTTATTATTGAGTAAAAAATAAATTAAATCAATTAATAGTACCATAACCGACTGTTGCTACGGTTTCTTTATCTATAAACTTTTCTGTGATTGTAGTCAAGCCGCATTCGGGTCTTTTCTGAATAACACTATGTGGCCAGTCACAAATTTGAGTTTCAGGATTAAAGAGCATACTTGATCCACAACTTTTCTCGATTAATTTAGCTCCGTCTAGTTGAGGAACACAGTGATAAAACAAATGACAATCCGTTGGATGAATTTGATTTGGTTTATTGACATCGCAAGGCGTCGATGTTACGATTGTAGGCAATGATGAAGTCGTTTCTAAAAATCAAAATACAAAATTTTAAACATTTTATGATTGTAATGATTCATATTCTTAAACTATAAGTGCAGGCATTGATTTTAATTTATCTGAATTTAAATTTATTCGAATTATTCAATATTATTTTATTTCAATCGTTTTAAATTTTGGACGATATGAATTAGTGAACATACAAACAAAAACATTAAAAGTATTAGAAAAAAAAATCTATTAAAAACAAGAAAAATGAAGTAATTATGAAAAAATACAAAATATTGAATACATATTTTGAAAAAATAAAAAATTGTAATAAAAAAATTTATCAGTTTCGGAAAAGTGAAATTTTTTTAATGATCATCCTTAATACGCAAAATAATTAATTGTCGACTCTGGTAATTGGGAATAATTTAAATTTGGAAGTTTAAATAAATTAAAATACTTAAGTTAATTGACGTTTGAGATTTGTAACTTGTAATGACTTGAAGATATTAAAATTGAATATTATTTTTAACTTTCATTCTACTGAAAAATTTTAGATTGTTTTATGACCTTCTTTAGTTCAATTTAAAAAAATTTTAAAAATACGATATTGAAATTTTATTTTTTGAGATTAAATTGCAAATTTTAAGTAGATCTTGCAAAAATTCCCGGATCTTTTTACAAAATCCGAGAAAATTTAGTTTTTCTCACGCTGCACTAAATTTTCGATATTTACCGGATTTCGTGAATCACTAAACAACCTGTATATTTAACATTAACATTTTTAAATGTGTCTAATCAAAATTAAAAAAAAAAAAAATTTTAATACCTGGATTACAACGGCATAAAACGCTAATTTCAAAATCTAGACAAGGACGATCTGTGGGTTTAGATCGACAATAAAGTCCACGTTCTAAACTGCATTCGACATCCAATCCCGTTTCTTTTGGAGTTTTTTCAGATCCTACGACTCGACACTTTATGTCAATCATTTCCTCTTGACTGCAAACAACTGAACCCTTGATGTTGAGCTGAAAAAAATAATTCATATTTTCTTTTTTTTCGGATTTAAAATTCTCTTTTTTTAATAATTTCTCCAATTAACTTTTATATTATTAATTTATTGCTTTCTTTATGAGAAATCAGATTATTTTGCTTACTTGTAAGCGAAAAATAATTTACACCTATTTCAAATTTCAAGTAATTTTTTTAATTTTCAGATATTTTAACTAACGTCTAGTAATTTTTGGATAGTTATTTGAAGTTATTTTTCTGAAATGTCAAGAATTATTTAATTTCTAGTAATTTTCCTTTATTTTTAATTTACCTTTTTTGAATATCAGACTTTTAAAAATGACAATTATATCTTTTTTACTCTTTATTTTTATTCAATTTTTAGTTATCTCATTTTCTAGTTGTTTTTATTTAATCTCAATTATTTATTTCATATCTTTTCTTTTTGTTAAAGATAATTTTAACATTTTATCTTTTTTAAATAAGTTTCTATTTATTTTTTCTATTTCTAGTTATTTTCCAAGTTTTACTAAATTTCCCTTTTCTTTTAGTTTCTTTTTTTCACTTTAAGTTATTTTCATTTTAAGTTACTTTTCAAATTTTCCTTCATTTTATAAGAATTTGGTGTCAATTTCTAGATACTTTCTTCAAATTTAAGTAATTCTTGGCATTATTTGTTGTTATTTTTCTGAAATGTCAATAAACATTTACTTTGTAGTAATTTTTCTTAAATTTTTGAAATTATACTTTCTTTTAATATCAAAGCTATTTTACTCTACTGTTATTTTTTAAAATTCACTACTTAATTCTCATGAATTTTTTGTTATTTCTCACATTTTCTAGTTGTATTTTTTTAATTTAATTCTTCATATTTTCTCTTTATTTCTAAATAAATTTCTTCACAAATTTTATACTAATTATTTAAATTTCTACTTATTTTCTAATTTCATAGTAATTTTTCAATTTCTACATCTCTTTTTCAACTTCCAAATATAGTTTTCATCACTTTTAGTAATTTTTCTCATTATCTAGTTGTTATTATTTAATTTCATTTTTCATATTTTCTCTTTATTTCTAAGCAATTTTTTTTCACAAATTTTCAATAAATTCTAAAAACTTAATAGTATTAATTTAAATACTTCTAGTATTTATTTATATTATTCTATTAATTGATTTTCAATACCAACCAATTCAATCGACGAAGGCAGTGGTTCAATGTCAAAAACTTTTCTTCCCTTCACAGCTACGTCTCTATTAAGCCAAGGTGTCCATCCATCGACACACTTGCCAGATTCTTCTTTTTGATTTGTCGATTTTGGAGAAACAGTCGAACAAGGTTCCCCTTTACAGATTAATTTCCCCCGACTGCAGAAGCACGTGTGACAATCGTCTCCTTTGACCTGATCTCCTTCTTTATAAGTTACCTGAATAAAAAACGTCTCAAATATTAAGACAGCTTTTTGGCTTCAGAATTAAATTTTTCCAAACTTAAAATCCCTAAAATGAATATTTTGATAAATACAGAAATTTATTTAGTCTAATATTTACCCCATCGATTTCTAAACAGACAGGATTGCAAATTTCTTTGGGAACACATTCCAAATAACTGTCGTTTGCATAAACTTGACCTTCTTCACATGATTTTGTTAAGCAGCCCTCAACACAAGTATCCTGACTACACAAATGAGCGGAATTTTTAAACGTAAATAAATCATTGCACGTTTCTCGAGGACAAGTTGAAATACAGGGCGAATAGGAACTGCACTTTTTATCGCACTGAATTGGACACAAGTCTTGTGATCGCCACTTCACAGGAACTCCTCTCGCGTTACATTCTTGAGAATAAGCAGCCAATGATGTACAAAGACATTCACAATCGCCACCTGAAAAAAAAAATAATTTCAATATTAGAATATGCATTTTTTATTAGGTTTCTAATAACTATTTTTATTGAGGTTAACCGTAAAAGAAAAAATTTAATTTATTAATTTTTTTTTACCAGAATCACAGCCGCAAGTGTCGTAAATACATTTCTCAATATAAGGATCCACGTTCACTTCAGAATGACAAGATTGAAAAAGCGCAGATTTTAGAACTCCGCATTTTTGGATAGCCCAAACTTTCCTCTCGGGATTCCGTTTACAAGGATCCTGAATATCTTTCGGCTCAGGACAGTAGCTGTTTTTCTTCCAAGAATCGCCGAAAAGATTAGCAGAAACTTCAGAAACTCCTCCCGACGGTGTTTTAAAATCATCTTCGCTATTATTGTTAAAATCTCCACAGAGACCTTTAGTGCGCGATTTCCACTTTGGATCCAGTCTGACGTAAATTCTGGTTCCTACATTACGAAATTGAAAGCATTTGAAAATTAAAAATATCCAGGGCTGCCAGCGAACTTGCAGATTGAAAATAGTGAAAAAAGTAACTTTTTAATTTACAAAAGTGAGTTTCTAAATGAAAAAAGTGAGTAAGCAATAATGAGTTTGATATAATTGATATTAATTTGGAGCCCGCCAGAAGGACAAGCCATTCAAATTTTTAGAAAATAATTCGAAAATGGAAAAAATAATTAAATATTAATTTAATAAAATTGAAAAATTGAAACAAAATAATTTAATTTTGAAGAAAATAATTGAAAAGTTTCATAAATAATTGAAGTTACAAAAAAATAATTGAAGAATGAAAAAAAATATGAGACTGGAGTGAAAAAATAAAAAATTGAGTACAATAATTGAGATATTGAGGAAATAAATAAAATGTAAAGAAACTAATTAAATAATTATGTGAATAATTCAAAGCTGGTGTTAAATTAAAATTTTTAGACAATAGTTGAAAATTGACAAAATAATAGAAGTTTCAAGAAACTAATTCAAAATTGAAGAAAATTATAAAAAAATGTCAAGAATGACTGAACCTTGACAAACAAATTGTAATTTAACAAAACTAAAAGAAATGGCAATAATAATTTATATTGGTGTTGAAAATTAAAAATTTAAAGACAATATACTTGAAAAATTGAAAAAACAATTGAAATGTTAAGAAAATAATTGAGTAATGACATAAATAATAATTTATATTATATTAATTTGTAGAAAATAATTCTAAAATGGCATAAATAATAGAAATATCAAAAAACTAATTGAAAAATGACAAAAATACTTTAATAATGACAAAAGTAATTGAAATTTGAAGAAAATAATTGAATAATGGTATGAGAAATTTATAAATTCAAAACCATAAAAAAATTGAATAAAATAATTAAAATTTTTAGAAAATAATTCTAAAATGGCAATAATAATAGATAAATGAAAAAAAAAAATTGAAAAATGACAAAAATACTTGAATAATGACAAAAGTAATTAAAATTTTAAGAAAATAATTTTTAAATAACAAAAGTAAATTGATACTTGTAGGTATAAATAATTTAAATATTCCTAGCAATAATTTAAAAATTAAAGAACATTATTGAAAATTTAAGTAAATATTTGATAAATGACAAAAATACTTGATATTTAAGGAAAATAATTGAAATCTTGTACTTGAATAATGAGAAAAGTCATTGAATAATGACTAAAGTAATTAAAATTTTAAAAAAATAATTTCAAAATAGCAAAATTAAATTGATACTTCTATAAATAATTTCAATATTCCTGGCAATAATTCAAAGATTAAAGAACATAATTGAAATTTTAAGAAAATATTTGGTAAATGACAAAAATACTTGAATAATGACAAAAGTAATTTAAAGACCAAAATTTAAGACCAAAAAATTGTAATTTAAATAAAATAAGAGAAATAACAAAAATAATTGATAACTGGTGTAAAAAATAAAAAATTTTAAGACAATACTTGAAAAATTGACAAAACAATTGAAATGTTAAGAAACTAATTGAATAATGGCATAAATAATTGAAAGCTGGTGTAAAAATAAAAAATGTATAGACAATGATTGAAAAATTGAAAAATTAACGATATAATTAAAACGTAAAAAAACTAATTGAATAATGACATAAATAATTGAAATCTGGTGTAACAGTTAATAAATTTATGACAATAATAAAAAGATTAATGAAAATTTGAACATTGACAAAAAAAATTGTAATTTAAAAAAAATAAGAGAAATGACAATGAGAAGTGAATTAAAATATTGAAAAAAGTATTAGAAATTTGAGGAAAATAATTAAAAGTCAAAAAAATTAATTGAAGTTTGAGAAATAATAATTGAAATTTATAGAAAATAATTATAAAAAGTGAAAAAAAATTAATATATTCGTGTAAGTAATAAAAAGAATGAAGAAAGTATGTAGTTAAAAATTGGTATGAGAAATTTAAAAATTCATGATTATAACAAAAAATTGAATAAAATAATTGAAATTCGTAGAAAATAATTCTAAAATGGCATAAATTATAGAAATATGGTGAAAATAATTAAAAAATGACAAATATACTTGAATAATGACAAAAGTAATTGAAATTTGAAGAAAATAATTGAAAACTGGTATGAGAAATTTAAAAATTATTGACAATAAAAAAAATTGAATAAAATAATTGCAATTTGTAGAAAATAATTCTAAAATGACAAAAATAATAGATTTATGAAGAAAATAATTGTAAAATGACAAAAACACTTAAATAGTGTCAAAAGTAATTGAAATTTTAAGAAAATATTTGAAAAATTACAAAAATACTTGAATAATGACAAAAGTAATTGAAATTTTGTGAAAACAATTGAAAAATAACAAAACTAAATTGAAACTTGCATAAAAAATTTAAATATTCCTGTCAATAATTTATAAATTAGAGAACATAATTGAAATTTTAAGAAAATAATTGAAAAACGAGAAAAATAACTGAACATTGATAAAAAAAATTGTAATTTAATAAAAATAAGGGAAATGACAGTAATAATTGATAACTGGTGTGAAAAATTAAAAATTTGAAGTCAATACTTGAAAAATAGCCAAAACAATCGAAATGTTAAGATACTAATTGAATAATGACATAAATAATTGAAAGCTGGTGTAAAAATAAAAATTTTATAGACAATAATTAAAAAATTGAAAAATTAACGATATAATTAAAATGTGAAGAATTGAAATTTTAAGAAAATAATTGAAAAATGACATGGATAAATGTAAACTTGTGTAATAAATTTAAATATTTATGACAATAATTGTAAAAAATTAAATTAATGTCACGAAAGTATTTGAAAATTGACAAAGTTGACAAATGTACTTTAAAAATGACAAAAATAATTTAAAAGAGCTGTAATAAATTAAATATTTATAGACTATAATTAAAAAATTGTCTATGTAATTGGAATATGAGCAAACTAATTGATTTATAAGGTAAATTATTAATCAGGCACCCAATATCAAAGAACCTCCCCCTCTCCGCAGCTGGAATAGACTTTTTACTAAAAAAGTCAGAAAATTGAGTTTATTTTTAAAAAGTGAGTAATAGTAAGCGATTTTTAAAAAAGTGAGTAAAAGTAGAAAAATAAATCCCTGAAATATAAAAAAAAAATTTAAATAATTTATAAATATTACCTTCGTCCCATTGGAGTACTAAACCCAAATCCGGCACGTCCAAAAATACAAAAAGACCCGCTTTTCTGGCAGTGATTCTCTTTAAGTTCGTTTTCGGAATATTCTTTCCTCTTGTTAAAGTAATAGATTCCGATTCTGGAGAGTGACCTACGGTCAAAGTTATCGATTTCGAGCAGGAAACTCCGCTGGTTCCACAGGGTACATTTCGAACAGAAATATCAAATACTTCTTCTTTGCTCAAGCTCCCTTTGACCAAAACGTAATCACAAACTCCTTGAAAATCAAACAACTTCCCATCAAAAGTTTTATAATGCGAATCTCCCCATACCGAGCATACTCCTGAAACAGAAAAATATTTTTAATTTGTTTATTTAGAAAAAGGAAAATATTTTTCCTAAAAAGACTTCTTACCTGAACAGACGCGTTCTGTACAAGTCCATTTTCCGCTTTCGCATTTACAAACGTTGCATTCTTCCTGCATGATCGAGCCTTCTTTATAACTCTGTCCGCCGTGATAACAAGGGCAATTTTCTTTTTTAACACAAGCCCCACTCGTTGAATCAAGAACAAATCCTGTTTTACACACGCAGCCGGGTTTACAAACTACTGGATTTTCCTTGACGAATTGATGCATATTTCGACAAGTTTTCGGTTCAGAAGGTTTGCAACTCGTAACTTCCTGATTTGATTTTGAACTGCATGATAATTTGACGTCGGCAATAGCTGGAAATTGATCTATTTCTTCACGAGTTGCCAGTTGACAGTTCCATAAACCTCCTGGAAAAACAGTTTTTGAGATTAAAAATACAAATTTTTGATAAAATTTAGAATTATAATTTAGAATTGAAAACGTAAATAATTATATTTTTATTTTAATCCTTTTACGTCCGAGAATATTATAGATTTAATAAATCCCCCGATTTTTAAAAAAATTAGAAAAATTCTCAACAAAAACCTGCACAAGTACACAGTTCCTGGCCTTTAACTCCGGGTCTCACTTCTCGATATCCTGCTGGAAATTCGAGACCCAAATGTGAACAAGGACATTCTCCAATTGGAATACATTCTCCGTTAACGTCCAGAGTTTCACCCTCGGGACAGTTGCAACCTTCAACGCACTCTTGTCTGCAGTCTCGGTTGAAAGATATATCTTCGCAGGTTCTGCAAATAAATAAATAAAATAAATTTATAAAATAAATATACAATATTATAAATTTATAAATTTAAGTTGCAACTTTTAACGCAAATAAATTGTTCTGCAAATAAATATATCGATAAAATTATCAAGGTGCCAACTACAACTTTATTTTAAAATTATTTGAAATAAATTTTCCCGGATTTGATTTTTTCATGATTGCTTTAAAACTTTCTAAAAATATAACCGGATTTAACTGGAACACTTTAAGAAAAAAGATTTTAAATAAATTATTGTTTCTAAATTCAACAGCAAGACTCAAAAAGTTTTAAAAAACAAGAAAAACTTAGTGCAATTTATACAAAAAATACTAAAACAAATTAGAAAAACAAAAAAATGATAGAATTAGAAAAATGTAAAAACATACGGAAAAATTAATAAAAAAATTCAAGAAATTCGTTTTTAGAATTGAGGAAATTGAAAAAATATATAAAATAAGCTTTAAAAGAACGAAAAAATCTTTAAATAAAATTGAAGCTAAAATCTGAAAAATGAAAATTTAAAAATGAAAATTAAGAACAGATTCTATATTATTTACGAACAAATGGTGAAATTAAAAAATAATTACACAAAAATAAAATTCAAATGAATGAAATAAGAATTGCGGACAAAAAAAGTATACAAAAGTTAAAAACCGTTGGTGAAAATCTAATCAATTGTGAAAAAACAAGAAAATTAGAAAAAAAATTTAATTTATGAATAAATATAAAAAGACAAAGAAGAATTTGAAATCTTTCAAATATATCTAAAAAATTTAAGAAAATGAAAAAATAACAAAAATTAACAAAATCTTATGTATAAATGCAAAAATGAGATTCTTGTAAAGTCTGCAAGAAATTAAGAAAATGTAACGATAGAATTAGAAAAATGTAAAAACATACGTAAAAATTTATAAAAAATAAGTCAAGAAATTCGTTTTTAGAATTAAGGAAATTGAAAAAATATATGAGAAAATCTGTAAATAAAACTGAAGCAAAAATCTGAAAAATAAAAATTAAGAACAGATTCTATAATTTATTAACAAATGGTGAAATTAAAAAATAAAATGCAAAGAATGAAAGGAAAATTGCATACAGAAAAAAGTAATACAAAATTTAAAAACCTTTGGCAAAAATCTAATCAATTGTGAAAAAATACGAAAATTATAAAAAAATATTTAAAAATGTATAAATAAATGCAAAAATAAGTGAACGAGAAAAAATCTACGAAAAATTGAGAAACTGTAAAAAGATGAGTAAAACGACTACAAAAGAAATAAAGAAATTGTTTAATAATAAATAAAATAAGGATATTATTTATAGAATGTCTAAAATTAAAAAGTAGATATTTAAAAAAATTAAAAACTTAAAACATTAAAATATTTAATTACTCTCTATAAAAGTAGGAAAATTATAAAAAAGGATACGAAATAAATTTGGGGTAAGGGAGTTTACACTTTTCTTTAAAAATAAAACGATTATAAAATATAGGACCAATAAATAGTCTGAATAAAACAAAAAACCTGGTGCAACTATTTCCACAAATCTGGTATTCTTGACCACCCTGGCAGTGAATTCTACATTCCTCAATTTCGTGACGCCATAAAATTGTCACTCCTTCTTGGGCGCATTCTTTGGCATAAGCAGATAAAGTTGGACATAGACATAAGTCGATATTAGTTTCACAAGCACACATATCGTACAAACAATCCTTATAAAAAGGATCTGGATCAACACTCCAGTGGCAGTCTGGAAATAAAAATAAAACATTTTTTTTGGATTTAAAACATTTGGAATTTTTAAATACACGAAACTGACTATTTATTTAATCCTATGAAAATTTAAAGTACCTTTGAAAGTATTTTTCAACAAATGCGAACAATGCGCCTCTGCAGAACTTCGTTTTTGAGGATTAATATCGCAAGGATGATTGGATTCTTTTTTAACAATATCAGGACATTTTTCACTTGTCTTCCATTTATTTCCAAAAGGAATCACTGCCTGTTCTACGTCTCCATCGGGCGTTAAAAAGTCGTCTTTCTGATTCAAGGAAAATGTTCCGCACAAGCCTTTCGTTTCACCTGAATAAAAAGTCAAAGTTGACGTTAATTTAAATCTATTAACAGACTTAAAATATATTTAAAAACTTAAAATATATAAATTCTACAATTTAAAGTTCTACACAGTAAAATTCTACAATACGATTTTCTATAAAATATTCATATTAATTCCTAAATAGTTAAATTTTACAATTTAAAATTCTACTAATTTAAACTCTACAATTTTTAAATCTACACGATAAATTCTACACATTAAAATTCTACAATGAGTTTTTTAATAGAACTTTAATATTAAATAATACATGGTTAAATTCTACAAACTTAAACTCTACAATTTTAAATTCTATAAATTAAAATTCTACAATACGATTTTTTATAAAACATTAATATCATATTTTACGTAGTTAAAGTCTACAATTGAAAATTCTCCACATTTAAATTCTACACTGTTAAATATTCTACACGATATTCAATTTTGATTGTTTTAAAAATTATTTTGTTTAAAGCAGGAAATACGATCTTTTTAATATATTAAGTTGAATCTAAAGGTCATTAATTTTTTATTTAACAAAAGAATTTTCAAAAAAATCAAAATTGAATTATCGTGCAACATTTAAAAATATAAAATTTAAATGTGTAGAATTTATCGTGTAAAATTTAAAATTGTAGAGTTTAAATTTTTATAATTTTAAATTGTAGAATTTAACCATGTATGTATTATTTAATATTAAAGTTTTATAAAAAGCTTATTGTAGAATTTTAATGTTTAGAATTTATTGTATAGAATTTAACATTGTAGAGTTAAAATTTGTGGAATTTTAAATTTTAGAATTTAAATATTTAGGATTTAAGGAGTCTCTATTAAATTTAAATTAATTGATAATTCAAAACCAAAGTTCTTCGGAAATAAAAGAGGACAACACAATTTTTTTACCATGAAATTCTGGAGGAGCGTTTATATAAACTCGAGATACACCATCCCACCAAACCTCGAGTTTATTTGATAATCTCACGACTATGAAAATACTGCTGGCAATTTGAATTTTAGCTCCAGCTGTTGTAATAGGAAATTTAGTCACATCTTCTCCATCAATCAAAACTTGCCGATTTTGTTTCAATTTTATCGCCTTATTATCAATTCGAATCGTCAAAGTTTTCGTGCAAGAAGGCAAACCTGAAGTCGGAGACGAAAATCCCATACTCTGAAACACAGTTTTAAAAAAAAATTAACTATCAAAATTTACCAAGTAAAAAATTGTTTTTTTATTAATTTAAAACATTAATTTTTCAAATCTAATTATCTAATCCTAAAATATAAATTTTTTGAAAAATTTAAAATAATTCTTTAATATTACAGAAATTAATAGAAAATTTAAAATCATATAAATTTAAAAATTTATATGAACCTCAAACTAAATATCTTACTTCAGAAATGGCTCCGGAACAAGCTTCATTTTCGCCTTCGATACTGTAATTTTCACCTTTCATTAGATAATAGGAACACTGGCCCATAAAATCAAATCTTTTTCCGTCGAATGTCGTGTAATGAGGATCTCCAACAATAGAACATCTAGCTTTGCATCTGGCCTGGGTACAGATCCATTTTCCAGAAGAACAGCTGCAGGTATTGCAATCTTTTGCCATACTTGTTCCTGGCTTGAAGAGCTTCCCTTTTAATCGGCAAGGACATTCTTCGAGAGAAATACATTTTCCTTCGTTTAGAACGGAACCTCTGGGACAAAAACATCCTTCTTCACAATCAGAATCTTCATCAGTTTTCGAACTCAAATCGGTACCACAGGAAGGATGAGTTTTTGGGCCACAGGACATGTACACTTTTCCGTTTGAACAAGTAAGAGCTGAAAAAACACAAAATATTGAAAATAAGGTCAGGATTGGCAAAAGTAAATTCTTCTACATTTTATAATTTTATTTTTTTCAATTTTTAATATTCTAGCTTCAACTTTTTAAAAATTGTTTGATCTTTTCTAGTCAGTTTATTTTTTCAAAAAAGTTTTTTGAACTTTAATATCAAAATCGACAATAGACACAATCTTCAGATAATATTTTCTCTCCTTTTTAATTATTTCATTCAACTTTTCGTTATTTCTATAAATTTCGATTATTTTTTCTTTTCATTTTTAAATTTAGTTGTTGTTTCCTTTAGTTTTAAAAAGTTTTTAAAAATATTTACTCTATATTTTTTAAAGTTATTTCTTCAAATTTTCAACTATTTTCTTCGTTTGCTTGTAATTTTAAAACTCGATCAATTTGAATTCAAAATTTGTTTTCATTTCTAATTTTTTTCTTAAAGAATTCATTTGATTTTCTTCATTAGGTATATAGATTTTTTTTCAATTTCTAATTTTATTTTCAATACATTAAAAAATTTGTATCTCTTTTCTAATCAGTTTTATTTAACTTCTAGATATTATATCTTAAATTCTATTAATTTCTATTTACTTTCTTCTTATCTTCTTTTCATGTCTAAATATTTTTTTCTCTACTTCTCTTATCGTTTTTCTCAAGTTGCTTTTCTTCAATTTCTAATTATTTATTCACTGTTCAGATTTTTTTTAAAAGTTATTTTTCCATCTATTTATTTTCTTCAGTTTATATTTGTTGGGTCATTTTATACTAATCTTTCCTTTATTTCAACTCTCAGTTATATATTTTGCTATTTTTTAAACATTTTAATAATTATTTAACATTTTTAGTTATTTCTTTGATTTTAACAATATTTTCTAAATTTTAGAATAATTTTTTTCAATTACTAGATGCTCTTTTGAACTTTTAGCAATTTTTTCCTTCTAGTTAGTTTTCCTGAATTTAAAGATATATTTTTTACTTTCTTGTAATTTTATACTATTTCTAATTTTCGTATTTATTAGTTCATCCTTTCTAGAAGAAGTTTTTTCATAAAAATTAGTTATTTTTTACATTTTAATCAATAATTCTATTCTTTTAATTCTTCTAATTCTCTAATTTACTTTCAGTCCTGGTTATTTATTCGCTTCCTAGATTTTTTTTTAATATTAATCCATTTAACGAGCAATTAGACACATTTCGAGAAAAAGTTATGTTTGAAGTAATTATTTTGCTTTTTCAAATAGAAAAACTAATTTTTAATCCAATTTTATTTACACAAAATGTGACAAATTTAATTTCAAACATAGAGTACCAATAAAACTAGTAATTGGATAAAAATTAAAGATTTTTGACATTCAGAAACAAATTTATAGTTTCTCTCATTTCTCTAAAACGTTTCTAAATGTCAAAAATCTTTCATTTTTATCAAATTGCGAGTTTTAATGGCACATTTTATTTTAAATTTAGTTTTTAACATTTTGTCTAAATAAAAGTAGATAAAAAGTTAGTTTTCCTATTTCAAAAAGCAAAATAATAACTTCAAACATAACCTTTTCTCAATTTGATGTCCAATTCTTTCTTAAATTTCTAATTATTTTTTCACAATTCTTTATTTACATTTACTTTATAGTCATTTTGTACTTTTCTAGTAATTTTTAAACATTTTAGTAAACATTTTCATTTGTCGACATTCCTAGTTATTTTATGCTTTTTCAATAATTTTATAAAAGTTTGAGTTATTATTTTCATTTTATAATTACTTTTTGTCTCACTGATAATTCAAAGAAAATTTTTAGTTATATTTCTTGAATTTCTAATTGTTCTTTCACTTTACACTAATTCTATATTATTTTATAGTTTCTTCATCTATTTCTAATTCTTCTTCCATTTTTTAGTGAAAATATCTAATTATTTTTTCACTTTCTAGTAATTTTCTTTTTTTTCAGTTACATTCTCTTTAATATCAAGATTCTTTTGCTTGTTTCAAATTAACTTACCTTATTTGGCATAAATTTTAAGATTTTTTTTCGATTTTCTAGTTAATATTTTACTTTATCTGACATTTTTATTTAATTTTAACTATTTATGACCTTTTCACATTTTTTATTCATTTTTTTCTTACTTTGTAAATTTCTAGTAATTTTTCCTTATTTGTTGGTTCTTTCTTTCATTCTCTTGTTACTTTCTGAATTTCCTACTATTTTCTTTCAATTTTTAAATATTATTTTTGAACTTCTAATAATTCTTTTCTGCTTTTTTCTCAAATTTCAAAAATATTTTTACCATCTAGTAATTTTTCTTTATACTCAAGTAATTTTTGTACTATTTTTTTCTATTTTTCTCTTTTAGGATTTTTCAACAACTTTGGAGTACGCAATCTCACACTCTGTCATTTCAGGAATAAACTGGTTTATAAATCTTCGTTTGTAAAGGATTTTAAAAAAAATTCTGAAAGGAGAAAAAAAATCCTAAATAAGCTGAAAGAAAAATAAAATAGTTTTAAAAAAAATACAGAATAAAAAGTTTTAGTTATAAAGAATATTAAACAAAATTTTCCAAAATTTGCAGTCAAGATAAAAAATAGATTAACTCACGGCAAGTGTTATTATTTCTCCATCCGGGAAGAGTTACTATTCCCCGATGCGCACAATGTCTGACATAAACGCTCATTGTATCACAGGCACATTTTTTTTTATCAAGATTTTTACAAGCGCAATAATCCCATCGACAAGTGACGTGTAAAGTGGTTAAATCAATTTCCTTCGAGCAAGCGTGGTATTTTGGATCAGACAATAAATTCGTGCAAAATTCCGTAGCTTCTTGATCATATTTGATGTTGGAGATACAGGAGTGATCTATATTTGGATATTCATCGCAGGTTTCTGAAAAAAAAGTTTTCCTAGTTAAAAAACTGTGACTTAAGAAAATCTTTAATACTTAATATAAAACAAAATTTAATTTCAAAATTAAAATTACCCTCAATATTTTGCGCCCTCCAACTGCTGGCGAAAGTTGCGATACTTTTAGGCCTAGTTCCTTCTTTAGTAATCAAATCATCATCAACATTTCCATTCATAGTTCCACAAAGACCAGTAGTTTTATTCCAAAGTGATTCCGAAGCTGTTATTTGAACTAATAAAGCTCCATCCCATTTCAGACTGAGACCAACTGTATCCAAATTAACGACGACAAAATGAGCCGACCAATCTACTCGAATATTTGGCAATTGAATTGGAATCGGCAAGATTTTCTTGACATTTCGAAATTCAGCCAGGCCGTGATTATTCACGGAAAGAGTGTATTCTTTCCCTTGGAGGAAAATCTTGATTATTCTAAAACATGTTCCAGAAATTTTACATTCAGGATTATTTTGCACAGTTAGGGTGAAAAGGCCGTTTTGCGTGTCTTGCAATAAAGTGTAAACGCATTCGCTTTCGAAACTGAAAACCTCGTCATCAAAAGTTTTGTAATGAACTCCACCCCACGTGAAACACATTTTCGCTTCGGGGCGTTTATTCTCTATAAATGTCACTTTGTTCTTCGAAATGTCGTAGTGGTGATTTTTCGTTGGAGATTTCTGTAATTGAAAATAACGAATTAGTTGGACTTGATTCAATATTTCAATATATTTCAAATTATTTCCATAATAGCAACATTAACTTTGCAACAACTCGATTAAAAATCGAAAAAAATAATTGAAATTGAAGAAAATAATAAAAGGTTGAGGAAATTAATTGAAAATGTAAGAATTAAATTAAAACTTGAAAAAATAATTAATAAATGAAAACAAAAATTACAAAATGACGAAAATAATTGACAATTTAAAAACAAAATTCAAAAATTGACTAGATTAATACACAACCGAACAAAATAATTTAAAAAATCAAAGAATAATTATAAAATTTTAAGATAATAATTAAAAATTGAAAAAATTGTAGGAAATAATTGGAAATGGCGGAAAATAATTAATAATTGAAGGAAATAGTTGAAAAATGACGAGAATAATTGAAAAATTGAAGAAAATATGTGAAAAATGACGAAAATAATTGTCAATTGAAAACAAAATTCAAAAACTGACTGAATTAATAGGTAATTGAAAAAAATAATTGAAAAAATTAAACAAGAAATACTAAATTTAAAGAAAATAGTTGTAAATTTAAAAATTAAAAAAATTACAGGAATAATTGTTGGATATAACTGCATATTTAACAACTGGATTCATAATCGAAAAAAATAATTGAAAATTGAAAAAAGCAATTAAAAATTGCTTAAATGGAATTAAAATTTAAAGAATATACTTAAAAATTGAAAAAAAGTAATTGAAAAAAGCCGAGAATTAATGAATATAGAAGAAAAGAATTAAAAACTAAAGAATGGAAATAAAAACTAAATAAAATAATTAAATTGTATTTAGAATTAAAGAAACTTAATGAGAATCGAAAAAAATGATAGAAAAAAAGCGATAAATTTTTAATATTAGAGAAAATAACAGAAAATTAAAAAGTGGAATTTAGATGTGACAAAAATAAATGAGAATTGAAGAGAATAATTCTAGAATTGAATAATTGAATTAAAAATTTTAAACGATTTTTATGAGTGAAATAAATAATTGAAAAATACGAGAATTATTTAATATTGAGGAATTGATTGAAAATCGATAAAAATGATTGAAAATTAAGGACAATATTTAAGAATTGAAAAAAATACTTAAATAAAAATTGAGGAAATAAATTATTAATTAAATATTGACGTGGATAATTAACTACTTAAAAAAATAATAAGCAAATAAAAAAAATTTTTAAAAAATTAAAGAGTGGTGAGTATAATTGTCATTCGAACAAAAAACTTTTTAACTTAATAAATAATCATAAAATTAAAGGAGAATAATAAATTATCAATTGAAAACGCATGAAAATTATGAACAGAAATTGTAGAAAATAAATGAAAATTGAAGAAATGTATTGAAATTTCAGGAAAATAATTGATAATTAAGAAATTGGGAGAATTATTGAATACTTAATAGAATAGTTCTAGAACTGAATAATTGAATTGAAATTTTAAAACAATTTTTATCAGTGACAAAAAACAGTTGAAAAAATCCGAGAGTGATTGAATTTTAAGGAATTAATTAAAAATCGATAAAAATAATTAAAAATTAAAAAAAAAAAATTTTAAATTTAAATTGTAGAAAATAAATGAAAATTGAAGAAATGTATTGAAATTTCAGGAAAATAATTAATAATTAAGAAATTGGGAGAAATTAAAAAATTTTAAATTTAAATTGTAGAAAATAAATGAAAATTGAAGAAATGTATTGAAATTTCAGGAAAATAATTGATAATTAAAAAATTGGGAGAATTATTGAATACTTAATAGAATAGTTCTAGAACTGAATAATTAAATTGAAATTTTAAAACAATTTTTATCAGTGACAAAAAACAGTTGAAAAAATCCGAGAGTGATTGAATTTTAAGGAATTAATTGAAAATCGATAAAAAAATTAAAAATTAAAAAAAAAAAAAATTTAATTTAAAAAAAAAAATTTTAATTTAAAAAAAAATTTTTAAATTTAAAAAAAAAAATTAAAAAAATTAAAATTAAAGAAAATATTTAAGAATTGAAGAAATAAATTGAAAATTAAAGAATTAAATGAAAACTTAAAGAAATTAATTGATACTAGAAAGAAAAATTGCAATATGACGAAAATAATTAACTATTAAAAAAAATAATTAATAATTGTAAAAAAAAATTCGAAAAAAGGTAAGAATAATCGTCAATCGAACAACAAATTGTAATTTAATGTATAATCATAAAATTGAAGGAGAATAATATATTATCAATTGAAAACTGATAAGGATTATGGACAAAAATTGTAGAAAATAAATGAAAATTGTTGAAAATAAATAATAACTGAAGGAAATAGTTGAAAAATTGAAGAAAATATGTGAAAAATGACGAAAATAATTGTCAATTGAAAACAAAATTCGAAAAATGAATAGATTAATTCATAACCAAACAAAAAATTTTAAAAATCAAAGAATAATTATAAATTTTTAAGATAATAATTAAAAATTGAAAAATTGAGAAAATTAATTCCTGGGAAATAATTGCACATTTACGAACTGGATTAAAAATGGAAAAAAATAATTAAGTTTGAAAAAAAATAATTGAAAATTAAAGGAAGCAATTAAAAATCGAAGAATGCAATTGAAATTTAAAGAATATACTTAAAAATTGATAAAAGTAATTGAAAAAAGCCGAGAATTAATTAATATAGAAGAAAACAATTGAAACTGAAAAAATGAAAATAAAATTTGAAGAATGGTATTAAAAATTAAGGAAACTTAATAATAATCGAAAAAAATAATATAAAAAATGCGATAATTCTTTAATATTACAGAAATTAATAGAAAATTGAAGAGTGGAATTTAAATTTGAAGAAAATAACTGAGAATTTAAGAGAATAGTTCTAGAATTGAATAATTGAATTGAAATTTTAAAACAATTTTTAGGAGTGAAGAATAATTGAAAAAATCCAAGTATTATAGAATATTGAGGGATTAATTGAAAGTCGATAAAAATAATTGAAAATTAAAGGGAATATTTACAAATTGAAGAAAATAATTAGAAATTGAAGAAATAAATTGGAAATTAAAGAGTTAAATGGAAATTTGAAGAAAATAATTAATAATTAGAAGAATAGTAGCAATATGATGAAACTAATTAAATATTGACGAAAATAATTAACTATTAAAAAAAGTAATTAACAATTGAAAAAAAAATTCAAAAAATGGTGAAAATAATCGGCATTCCAACAAAACTTTTTTTTAAAATAATGAATAATTATAAAATTGAATGAGAATAATAAATTGTCAATTGAAAACTGATGAGAATTATGGAAAAAATTTTAGAAAATAAATGAAAATGTGAGAATTATTTAATATTTAATAAAATAATTAAAATACGAAGAATGCAATTGAAAATTGAAGTAAATAAATAAAAATTGAAGAAAATAATTAAAAATTAAAGAAATAAATTGAAGATTAAAGAATTAAATTGAAATTTTAAGAAAACAGTTGATAATTACAGTTGATAATAGTTTAAGGAATTCAAATTGGAATAAATTAAAATTTGGAAGCGTTTAAACTTTGATATTTAAAATTTTTCACTTTAGTACTTTTAAAAATTAAATGCAACAAAAAGTATTTTGTTACGACTTGAAAACAATGAATAATTTCATAAATTGAAATTGATTCTTAATAAAATAATAAACATGAAATAAATTAACCTTCTGTCCCCCAAAATCTTCATTCTGCCAATCGTGGTGTAAAGTTGAGACGTACATATTTTGATAATTTTCTTTTTGAATTGAAAAATTGCTTTGAAAGGACCAAGTATGATTAAGTAAATCATAGGCAGGTGTTTTGTGAATTTTTTCAAGAGGCATCAGTTTTATTCCGTTTGGAGTTAAGCACTGAGGAATCGGACGAGGTTCAAAAATCCCGTTTTCGTAGTTACAAGTATATTTAACTGCTGGTGGAAATTCGAAATTTATTCCAGGAGGACAGTGAATTACACAAGAATATGAATTTTCATCCATACTGCATTGATAACCGCCATTAAATCCTAATTTTTCCGCACTGCATTCACTTTCAACTGTAAACAGAATTTTTATTTATTAATATTCTCTAGAAAAATTGATATAATTGAAAAATATATTTAATTAAATATGCTTGATTTCATCTGAGAATAATTTTTACTCACGATATTGACACTGAGGGCCTCGAAAATCCTGAGGACATTGGCAAGTGTTCAGGGAAAGACAAATACCTCCGTTTTTACAAGGAGGGGAGCAAACGGCTAAAAATTAATTTTTTTCAAGATTATAAAATGTTTGTAATTTTTTGAAGAATGTCAATTACTTATATCTGAACTAATATAAAATTAAATTAATAAATTAAATTCAATAATAATTGACAGGATGAGTAGATTTACTTGTAAGTTCTTTATTAAAATTTTTAAGATATATTTTTTGCAATTTAAATAATATTCTAAATTTTTCTAACTTTTTCAGCAAACAACAAGTTTGAAAAAAATACTCACGAATACAATCTGGAACAGAAACCCAATCAGATCGAGTAGGTTCCCAATTTCCATCTTTACAAATTAGATTTGTAATAGAAGATCCATCCGGAAATGTGTGATTTTTCAAACATTCGATAGTGCATCTCCTGAAAATGAAAAATTATTTTAAATACTAATTTTTAGATAAAGACAATCATAATAATTTTGAATTATAAATATTTTTAATAATTTTCTTTTTTAATAATCAGTAGATAATTAAAATTTAAAGAAATTAATTCATATTTTAAAATTTTAATTTTTTTTAAGTAAAAATCTAACTTTGAATTGCAATGCTTCTTGGCGTTAAAAACAGTTGGTGGTAAATTGAAGCAGGGTTTGTTTTCATATTGACACTGAGGTCCGGAAAAATTATCTGGACAATTGCACTGATTTGGTGCAATACACATTCCATTATTTTTGCACTCAGGAAGACAAATTGCTGTAATTATATAAAAAATATATTAAAAATTAATTAATCTGATTATAAGAATTGAATAGAAAATAATTTAAAATCTAAATCTCTTTTAATAAACAAATTTTGAAAAAATATAATAACACTTTCATTTTATTTTAAAAAGAAAATTTTCTTTCATTAACAAAAAATACTTACGTTCGCAGTGAGGTAAAGAATTCCACTCAGTTCCTTGAATTTGCCATTCTTCACCTTGGCACGTTAATAAAAGTTCCGTTTTTCCGTTTGGAAATTTGAAATTTTGAAAACAGAGTGCCTGACAGTCTCTATTAAGAAAATAGTGGATTATTTTTAATTTAAATATGCTGAGGGTGAATTAAGATAAAATTAGAAAAATAAATAAATAGAACTAAGATTCTTATAAACAGATATTTAAATTAAATAAAATTAGATTAATTAAAATTTCCAGAGATTACAATTTGTATAACTTAAAGTTTAGATCGAAATGAATTACAAATTTTTTATAATTTAAATGATTCAAATTTAGAAGAAATTAAAATTTCCAAGAATAAAAATTTGTATTATTAAAAATTATATAATTTAAAGATTAGATCGATTTGAAGTTTCTGTGAATTCAGATTACTCAAAATTGGAATGATTTTGATTTTGAATCGAAATTTGAAAAAGGTAAAAAGGTAACAATCTCTGGCCTTTGTTATTTGATAAAAGAAATTCTTAAAAAATAAAAACTTACGTATAAACAGATCCATGAGAAGAACAATTGATATTGCCATTAATTGGTGGAGGAGGAATAAAGTTACAACTACTTTTAATTTTTTTATCGCCTCTTCTAAATCCTTTCACTCCGCCTTTGACTCCTTTTGAATAAGGAGCATCATTTTCATTTCTAAACAGAAAAAAAGAAAATAAATTAAAATCAACGATAAAGTCTCTGAATTTGTAATTTAAAAAATATATAATATTTATACAAACGGTTGTTCAAAATTTTCTTCTCCTTCAGATAAAGTAGCAAAAATTGCAATAAAAATGAAAAAGCAACTAATAATTTTTAAAATCATATTGAAAATATAGAAGTTTCAATATTAAAAATCTTATAAACATTAATCGTCCTTCAATCTTCACATCATCTTATTTGCTCTCTGGACTTCCAAATTAAAATGCAATCTCCATAATTTGCATTCTTACTTATAATAACTTCAAAAGGAAAAGGGAAATTGATAAATGTAGGTCGGTTTTGATAAATACCGATTAAAAAAACGGGTCACCTTACTCGGGAAGTAAATTATAATCAAGAAACTTTTTAACACGACAATTAATTAAAATTTTTATATTAACAACTCTTTCGTTTTTTCTGAGAGTTATCTCAATTTTGAACTCAATCAAATCAATTTAATGATTTATAAATTTTATCCACAATGTGGGCTATTGCTTATATTTTCGCTCAGTTTCCTGTCTGGAGTCTGTCAAACTTTTTTTATAATTAATTGTGTCACCAACTCACTTGGAAGCGTGATTAGATAATAAATTTCTGTAGAAAGAACGCTAAAAGGAAGAACAGAAGTTATCAAAATTCAAAAATAATACTTGAAATTGAAGCTGCTTTGATTTATTTTCATTAAAAATCTTGTATAAAGATTATAACATTGTAAATATCAATACAAGGCACGTGTGTAAGTCTTTTCAGATCAATATTTTAAAATATATATCATTAGTTCATCATCATCATCATCATCATCCATCAACCGATTAAATTATTTCTATAAAAAACAATATAAAAAGTGACCAATTTAATTAAATGGACGTACGTGCGAATACTTAATGCATAATTATGCAGAGATTATTGCAGTCTTCCTAGTAAATTGTATATAGAGATTTGTACTCACTGGTTAATAATAATTAAAAAATACTAATCAGTAATTAATAATTAGTAAACAATATTAGACTTCATAATAAATCTAACATTTACATTGGTTAAAAATTATAAATGCATATACAATATTACAATTCACGGCTTAGAAAATTTGATGTTTCAATAAAAACATAACAAACATTTCTAATAATTACAATTTTTGAATTTAAATTAAAAATTTTAAGTAGAATAATTTAATTAAAATTACTTTATCGGCTTAGTTTTAAAATTCTAGTTTAACAAAATAGCTTGCGACTGAAGATATCATTTGGTTTTTACAATTAAAATCCTAATCTACTTATTATGCGTTATTTTACTTCGAGTTTTTTCGAAGATTCCGAAGAGTCAGAAAACGGATTGTAAAGTTTATTTTTCAAAAACATTTCTGGTGATGAGTACTTGGATTTCCAAAGCTGATAGTACTGATCGCTAGAAATTGCAGTCATGTTGTTGATTCCAAACTCCTCTTTCAAGACTGATTTCCACACCTGAAACATATTTAATTTATTACAATTTTGTTTTTTATTTAAAAATGACTATATTAAAATACTAAATAATGTGCAAAAACATTAAAATACTATATACTGAGTGTCCAGACGCTTTTGAAAAGAATAATCCAAGGCCTTTTCAGGGATTTTAAGTCAACAATAAATTATAGCAAAACTCACTTTTTAAAAATTGTAAAAATAGCTAAATATACTTTTAAGATAAAGAAAATAATTAGAAACTTTGAAGAAAAATATGGAATTTGAAAAAAAAGTTGTAAAAATAATTTGTTGTTGAAGAAAATAATTGACAAATAATAAAAATAATTGAAAATTAAGAATATAGTTGAAAAACATGTTTTTAAAAGCTAAGAAGGAACTTACTTAAATGTAAAGAAAGTAGTTAAAAAATGAAGAAAATAAATAGAGAATTGTAAAAAATTGAAAAAAACTACAATTAAAGAAAATAGCCAAAAGTAGATAAATAAGCTAAAATAATTGCAACAATAGAAACAAAAATTAATGAAAATTAATTAAAATTGAAGAAAATAATCAAAAACAGAAGAAAATCATTAAAAAAATTTAAAAATATAATAGAAATTTCAACAGAGAAAATGCAAATTTGCTAAAATAATTGAAACAAAAAACAATACTATTTTTAAATTGTAAAATAAAGAACAATTGAACATGAAAAAAATTAATTGGAAATATTGAAATGGAATTATTGAAATTTGCAATAATAATTAGAAATTTAAGAAATGAATAGAAAAAAATTGTTCAATGACGACACTGGTAATAATTAAAAAATGCTAAAAATCATTGAGAGTTATTAAAAATAATTTTAAAAAATTGAAACTGTAATTAAAAACTATACATTTTTGCAAATTCCAAAAATGAAAATTACGAAATTGAAGAATATATTTTTAGAAAAAATACGAAAATAATGAAGAGTTGAAAACAAAATTTGAAGAATGGCAACATAAATACACAATTGAAAAGAATAGTTTAAAAAATTAAATAATAAATATTAAATTTAAATAAAATAGTTGAAAAATTATAAGGAATAACAGTCGCAAATAATTGCAAATTGAATAGCTGGATTGAAAAACAAAAAAAAATAATTGAAATTAAAGAAAATAATGAAAATTGAGGAATCAAATTAAAAATTCAAGATATAAATAGAAAATTTAAGAATTAAATTAAAATTTGAAAACATAATTTATAATTGAAAAATAAATTACAAAATGACGAAAATAATTGACAATTGAAAACAAAATTTAAAAAAAATGGCTAGGTTAATACACAACCGAACATAATAATTTAAAAAATCAAAGAATAATTATAAAAGTTTAAGATAACTAAAAATTAAAAAAATTATAGGAAATAAATAAAAATTGCGGAAAATAATTAATAATTGAAGGAAATAGTTAAAAAATTGAAGAAAATATGTGAAAAATGACGAAAATAATTGTCAATTGAAAACAAAATTCGCAAAAATGACTAGATTAATAGACAATAGAAAAAAATAATTGTAAAAATTAAACAAGAAATAATATGTTTAAAAAAAAATAAATTGCAAATTTAAAAATTAAAAAAATTAGAGGAACAATAGTTGGAAATAAAGAAGCAATTAAAAATTGAAGAATGGATATGAAATTTAAAGAATATACTTAAAAAATTGAAAAAAAATATTTGAAAAAAGCCGAGAACTAATGAATATAGAAGAAAACAATTGAAAACTGAAGAATAGAAATAATAATTGAAGAATAGAGTTAAAAATTAAAGAAAATATGTAATAATTAAACAATCGTATTTAAAATTAAAGAAACTAAATGATAATCAAAAAAAAATAATAGAAAAAAGGCGATAATTTTGTAATATTAAAGAAAATAATTGAAAAGTGGAATTTAAATATGAAAAAAATAACTTAGAATTTGAGAGAATAGTTCTAGAATTGAATTGAAAATTTAAAACATTTTTTATAAGTGAATAAATAATTGAAAAAATACAAGAATTATTGAATATTGAGGAATGAAATAAAAATCGATAAAAATAATTGAAAATTAAAGAAAATATTTAAGAATTAAAGAAAATTATTAGAAATTGAAGATATAAATTGGAAATTAAAAAATTAAATGGAACATTCGAGAAAATAATTAATAATCAAAAGAAAACTTACAATAAGTCGAAAATAATTCACTATTAAAAAAAATAATTAACAATTGAAAAAAAATCGAAAAATGGTGGGAATAATCGGCATTGGAACAAAAAAAAAATTTAATTTATAAATATTCATAAAATTGAAGGAGAATAATAAATTGCCAATTGAAAACTGATGAAAATTATGGAAAAAATTGTAGAAAATAGATGAAAATTAAAGAAATCAATTGGAAATGGAAGAAATATATTGAAAGAAAGTAATGGATAAAGAAAAACTATAAAATTGAGGGATAATAATAAATTAATAATTGAAAACTGTAGATAATTAAAGAAAAATTTGTAGAAAATAATTAAAAATTGAAGAAATAAATTTGAAATTAAAGAATTGAATGTAAATTTCAAGAAAATAATTGACAATTAAAATAAAAATTACAATGTGACGAAAATAATTAACTATTAAAAAAAATAATTAACAATTGAAAAAAAATAATTAACAATTGAAAAAAAATTCGAAAAATGGTAAAAATAATCGGCATTTTAACAAAAAAATAAGAAAATTAAAAATTAAATAAATAAATTTAAGATTAAAGATTTAAAATTTAAAAATATAGTTAATAATTGAAAGAAGAATTACAAAATGACTAAAATAATTAATTAAATATTAAAGAAAATAATTGACAATTGAAAGAAAAATTCGAAAAGTGTCGAGAATCATCGACAACAGAACAAAATAATTTAAAAAAATTGAAGAATAATTATAAAATTTAAAGAGAATAATACTGTATAATAAATATAATCATCAATTCAAATTTAATTTATTATTTTGCGATAATCCTGTAACTGGTCTTTTAGACTGTTGTTTTTTTTTTAAATAAAGAAATAAATAAATTTAGTAAATTTTAAGCTTTGATTAATTAAATTTGTAATCAATGCGAATTTCGATTTGAAAAAGTTTGAATAAATTATAATTTTTATAATAAAAGGAAAAAGATGATAACATTTGGAATATATGTAAAAAAAGTTGAGCAAGTGATAATTTTTTATGCCTATTGAAAATGCAAGGTGATTTCAAGGTTTTCAAGGTCGCTGGACACCCTGCAAGTATCATTAAAATATTAAACTACTAATGTACTAATTTTATCATTTCTTGAATCTTTACCTCGTCATCTGATTTTGAAGTTGATTTAGCTGAAGATGTTTTCGGTTTTAAGAAAGTGTTAAGGTGATACAAAAGATAGTTCAATGTGTAGATTTTACTCGCATCCGTAGCACTAAACGTCACTGATCCCGGTGAACAACAGTCAGGTCCTGGTGGATAAAGAGCTTTTGTCCAATATTGCCCTGGTTTTGCGACTCCCCAGAATAAAATTTTCAAAGAATAACCGTGGAATGTTCCTCTTTTATACGAATCTCTCGTATCCGATGGACGAATTCCCATAGAAGCTAAATGTTTGCCTAAAAAAAAAATTAGTTTTTAATTATAAAATTCGAAAGAGTGAAAAATTGACTAAATTAAGCATTATTAAAATGACATAAACTACATATGGGTCATTTTTCGGATTATTTACATTCAAAAACTAGATTTGCTTGAACTAATAATTTTTTTTTTAATCTATACTGAAAAATAATACATACGTATTATTTTTATTTATTATTTTATTAAAATTAAAAAATGTTTTTTCTCAAAGAAAGACGTTATTGATTCTTAAATTTTTCGTATCAAACTTTTAAAAATAAGGAATTTTTTTCCTATTTATGCGAATATAGAGTTTTTTTTCTTTTAATTGATATATGTAATTATTTATAGCTCAGTGGACAGAGTTAGAACTGTATTATGTAAGAATTTTACCTAGTTTTGTTTTATGTGTGGAAAGTCATTTGTTTTAATTTTTATCGCAAATAAAACAAAACTAAGTTATATCCTTATATAATACAGCTCTAAACTCCATTCACTGAGATAAAAAAATGCGAATACAATTAAAAGCAAAAAATGCAATTTTCGCATAAATGCGAAAAAATTCCGTATTTTCCAAAGTTTATCTTGACACGAAAAAATTAAAAATCAAGGCAAATCTCATTAAATAAATTCTAAGAAGTATGAAACAACTATTTGTAGCTTTAATGTATAAACAAAAAAATCTTAAATTATTCGATAATTTAACAAAACACATTTTAAAAATAAAACAAATATGTTTTAATATCTAATAAATGATAAGGGGACAAAAATACAAGAAACAAACGAAAATATCGTTTATAAAAATGAGAAAATCTATCAACAAAAATCAAATACCAAGATAAAAATCTTCTTTCTTCCAAAACTTTCCGCCTGCGGAGCATTTTTTCGAACTGTCAAACTTCTCGACTATTTTTTCAAATGCAGATTTGCTGAGAACGTAGCCAGCTTGGGCCACGTTATAATTTTGACCCCACAAAGAAACGGCGTGGCCGAGATAATAGTCTTCGTCGTAATTCAGAGGAGACACCATATATCGCAAATTTTCAGGAAGAACCATCGTATCATCTTTCACAAAAATAATCCATTGCAAATGCTCGTTTTTCTCTTTTGAAAGATTCCAAATATAATTCATAGATTCGCACAAAAACTGCCAGGAAGACTTTAGTTTAGACTTTAATTTGATCACAGGTATGGATGAATCCTCCAAATTTTGTCCAAAAAAGTAGGTTTTATTACAATGAGTTCCCCAAGTTTCAGATGCAGCTTTTGCCATTTTCAAATTCTCGACAAAAACAACACAAGTTAAATGCACATTATACACTCCTCCATTGGATTTAAAAGAAAAACCCTCAAGCTCGCCATTTTGCGCCTTTATCCAATCATCGTAAGCATCAGTTTCTGTTAACACTTTTGAAGTTTCTTTCAGCCAGGCTCCAAATTTAACAGCTTCATTGGATAATCCAAGAAAATTTGGATTTCCAAGAATATTTTGATTTGCGAGAAAATTTGGATTTCCAAGGCTGCTTAAAATATTGGTTTTATCGGGAAATAATTCTTTATCACAGCTTGGTTCTTTGAGAATGAATGAGTATTGCATCAAAAAAATCAAAAGAGTGATGCAGAATCCGACTCCAAAGCCCAGGAGAAAAGTTATTCTCTCTTTTAACACTATGAGTGGCATTTTGGATGGAATAATTTTCAGTTGATTAAGATTTAAATATATTCCTCAGTGCAAACATCTCCGGAACGTTGAAATCTTGAAAAAAGAAGAAATGGTTAGTGTCTCGGAACAATTATGAATTTTAATTGACCCCTATTGTTCACTTAACTCTATCAGCTAACTTTGTCTCAACTAAGTTACGTAAATTGTTTTTTTCTTTACAATAGATAAATAACATTTTTTTTTGTCTAATATAAGAAATATTTTTGTGCGCAGTATTGTAGTTTGTGAATTACAGGTAAAAAAGAAATTTGAATGGATTGAAATTGAAACCAGTAATAATTAGAATGAATTTAAATTTCGATAATTTAGTTCAATTTAAAAAGAGTGGTAAAATATATCAAAAATTATAATATTAAAATATAAACCTTTTTTCGTTGTTGTCAGAGAACGGGGATAAAAAAAAATTAAAAATCTATTTCCCTTTGAGATGATGACGAAAAAATTAAGTTTAGCCTTCTGAACTGCTATTCTACGATTTTTAAAACAATCAACCAATAAAATTTTGAAGTAGTATGCTGTTTAATTTATCACAAAAGTGCACGTTTCATTTAATGCGTTTGATAAGAATGTTAAACATGTTTCAAAAAAACTCATATATGGTATACTAATATAAGGACAATAGAATTTAGACGTAGTATTAAGCTTAATTTATCGCAAAACTATACTTTTTTATCCAAGGCGTTTGATAAGAATGCAAAACAAGTTTTAAAAAAACTATAAACAAAACTTGGGTATTTATATAACCAAAAAATATTTTTATATATATTATTTTATTAAAATACTATTAAATTTTATTAATAAACTAATAAAAGTTAATTGATTAGTTAATTGTTTAGATTTTAGATTATAATTATATTTTAACTAAAATATTTTTTAAAGAAAAAATTCAATTGCAAATTAAAATTTGATTTTAATTAAAGAAACTTTAAAATAGACCATAAATATGTCCAATTGCATACAAGTAAATAATTTATAATATATGTACAAAGAACACATAAAAAAGGTAAAAAATATACAAAAGCGCATGGCCTTGTAAACAAAAAAGGATATAAGGATACAGGATCAAATAGAGGTTAGGAACGAGCAGGAGTTAAAAATTAAAAACTTTCAAAAAATTAGTTTAGGAAAGAAAAACAAGAACAATAAGAATTTAAAATAACTCATAAAGTTGCTAAAACAGACTGAAAGCATAATTAAGCTCATTACTTTACTTCTAATTGTTTAAAATATCTTATAATGTATTCAGATTCAATAGGTGAAAACACTAAAGTATATTAACATTGTTATACTCACTTCAATATTTCAACTTTTTCCGTAGAAAACTTGATTAAAATTTATATTTGTACGAAAGAAAGTTAAAACTGTTATAAACTTTACAACTTAGTCAATATAATAAAACATTTACTTTCACGCATTGTGGCAAATTTTCCTTGTATATTCATTCTTCGTTTGATTTGCAATATTTATTTTTGCCGCAACAAAAGCACAATAATGTTAAAACTTCATATCAACCAATTCTTTTTTTAAATTGTCACATGTGACCGATTTATTTATTTAAATTCTTCCTTATTTACATATTTTGAGACATACTTGAGCGTAACGCGCAACACAGCGCAACAGGTTGATTTCATCCTTTTAAAGGTGCTTCTACATTAACTGTCAGTAGGACATTTTCTCCCCTTTTCTGTCCCATTACATTTTCTATTTAGGTCTTTCTTTAATTACTACGGCCCTGGTTGACACTTATAGAAGCACCTTAAATCATTAGAAATGATTAAAATTAGCAGTGACTGAAAGAGGTGAAAGGACAATTTAATAAAAAAAACTCTCGTTTTACAAAAGTATATAAACAAATTTTATTTAAACGAATTTTAAAAATACGAAAAATTACTTTTTTTAAATACAAATCTTATTTTATAAATTAACGTAACAAATTAATTAATTTAAAAAAAAAATTTAATTTTTAAAAAATATAAAATACAAACCTATAAATTTAAAGTGGAGGAGAATAAGAAAAATTATTTCTAACATCAATATAATTAAGTTTTATTAGGGAATATACACATAGAAAACGAGAAGTTGATTCTTTTTTAAAAAAGTATCTATATAAACTTTCAATCCACGAAACTTAAATTGTTAGGCCTTTATGTAAATATTTTTTATTCTTAAGTATTTCTAACAGAGATATTACTTAAACAGTTTATCAATTCCCGACAAATGTTTCATTCGAATTCAAAAATTCTACTCTACTTTATTTAGAATCCTTGAAAAATGTTTGAAATTAAATTTCCCATTATATCAAAAGTCACAAATAATGTATTATGTATTTATAGAAATATTTTGAAAAAGTTGATTATTTTATATAGTAACATAAAATCATTTTTTATTCCCATCTCATCATTTCATTAAGTTACGACGGAAATATATATATATATATCTAGAAAATAATCGCCTCTAGTTTAACAATTTTTTAAAAGAATATTTTTTTATAATTCTAAATATAATTCTGAATAGAATACTAAATTAAAAAACTATAATTAGTTATATTTAATATAAAAAACACTGTAGAAATTATTTCAGGTATAAAACTGATCTATTCACAATACAATAGTTTTCGAGTTAATAAAACTCCCTCATTCTATCTCACTGGCATTTGAAATAACGAATAATTATAATAATTGAAGACTAGATTTTCTTGATTGTGTGATGCTTGTTTTGATTTTTAAAATGTTCGTTGAAGTGTAAAATGTAGATTTTTTACAATTGAGAAGATTCACCGTCTGGTAAAACTTGAATTACATACTATTTACAATTTTTGCGAAAAGCTAAAACTTCTAGATGAATATTGAATCGAAAGTTTCCAAAAATGTGAAAACTGGATAAAGTCAGAAACTGACTTTGCCTCGGATTTTGAAGAAACCTAGGCAATTTCTGTTATGGATAAGAGATCCAATACCAATGTAATTTTCAACAATAATTGGTCTATTTAATTTTTCGCTATTTTCTGGTATCAACGACTGAAGAGCCTCCTGCAAACCTTTAACATCGTATCTCGTTTTGTCTGTTTCTGAACCTGAAAAATTCGAATTTTTTAATTTCATTTTTATATTATTTCAATTATCTTATACTATTTTGTACTATTTTATTATTTTTTCATCAGTTACCTTTGTGCCAGAAAAGAGGATGACTTGTATAAGTAAGCCAGGGAATATTTCTCGCAAAAGGATTCCATTTCTTGTCCAATCGAAGTGGCTGGCCTTTATTCCACATTATTCTCAAACCGTACATGTTGCGATTTCTAAATTAAGCAAGAAATTACATTAGAATTAAATTTTAAACAGAAAAGAACTTCTACTTCAAAAATAAATTAATTACGATAAAATCATCTCAAACCTTAATTAGTTACAAATAAAACTAACAACAATAAGGTGAAAAAAAAAAACAGCAAAACGAATGAATTAATGAAATTAAAAAAGAGAGCAGAAAAGAAAGATTTTCGAAATTTGGAAATTTTCGGAAATTTGTTTCAAAAATTCCACTAAACCAGCTACAGAAAAAAAACGTAGTGGGAATACAAGAGGAAACTAAAAAGAATATTAAAACAAAAATTGAAAAACTGAAATAAAAACGAGTATTATTGAGTTTGAAATAAAATTTATGAGGAAACAAGTGATTATTCAAAATGACACTGCGAGAATCAGGAGACAAACAAAAGTGTTAAATAATAAAGAAAAATTAACGACTGGTCATTAAATTCAGTGTGAAACTAAACATGTAACAAAATTATCAACAATTTAACATTAATTTGAAATGATTCACGATACCTAGGTTCGAATTGAGTCAAACCAGATAAAGTAGTTATAGATGACCATTCTTGACGGATAGCACAATTTATGATGGAAGAAAATCCTTCTGTCAACCCATTCAATCTTCTACAAAATTGTATTAAGCAAAAACCAAATGATTTTGTAATTTTAGATCCCATGGGTAATTTTTATCAAATTTAATAAAATATTAATGGATTATAATATTAATGTTTATTAATTTATTTAATAAGCAATTTTTGAATTGCTATGATTAATTGACATTATTTATTTTATTTTGTATTAGAAAAACGATTAAGAATTTTAAAAGTGAATAAAATGTTTACTTACGGCAGAAGCGATTTTGAAGGATAAACTAAATCTCCGGAAATTATTGTATCGATATCCTTTAAAGGTATTTTGCTATAGTCTAGAATTTTTAACGATATAAGATCATATTTGACAGAAAATAGAAAGTTTTTTGTTAATAGAACCAGTCTTTCTTTTTCAGTATCCCACAGACTTATTCTGAAAAGAAAGCAACCGAAATATTAGTTTTCAAATTTGATTAGGTTTTAGTTAACTGTATATAATTGGTTTTAAAAGTAAAACTTACAATTACTTTACTAAATTTATTAAAATATAATAATAAAAGGAGGTAATTACTCTGTTAGAAGCCATGTTCCTACAAGAGTTTCTTCACTGTTTGAAATTAATTCCCTTTGACAGTCTTTTAAAGCTCTTTCTATAACTTCTGATCTATCTGAGAAAAAGCTTCGAACATCTAATATTCTAAAAGGTAAATTTGAAACATGTGTTGATTCGGAAGTATTTGGTAATTCAGTTTCTTCATTTTGCTTTGCGCCTGTTCAACAAAAAGACTGAAGTAATTAAACACATTTATTCTGGACAAGGAAATTAATAATATCGATTAATAAATTACAGAAAATATTAAATTAAACGAAATGTATACAAATAGTAAAAAAAAATGTAAACAAACTTGGGTAAACTGTGCAAAAAAGAAACTAATTAAGATACCAAATTGTATTAAAATTACTTTATAAAGACTTTTTAACGCGATAATTATAAAAACAAATAATATACCATGGATGTTCGTAGAAAATTCATTTTCCTTTTTCATTTCCAAGGTTGCTTTCTCAAAATTTACACTTGGACCATCATCTAGAAATGTGTCGTCCATCATGATGTGAGAAAATTAGAGAGTTAATTTAATTTATTCCTTAAAAACTCTATTAAGGAGATAAATGTCAAGTTACAAAGGTTAGAAACTGCAACAAAACTTTTATGTTTTCAATCAAATCAAAACGAGTTGTTAAATATTACACCATTTTAATGATTTTCTTTGCACTTAAAATAAATTAGCATTAAATTAATTACTTTAGGTAATAAACTTTCTAAACGATCTGAACATTTATTTATTTATTATGATTTATTATTCAAAGATTAAAAAAATGTCGTCTGCTAGGGACCACGTGACCTGTTGCACGTCACGTGATTTTACCCAAATGCCCGCCTAATTTTCAATCCATTATTTTAATGTTTTTTTAGGAATAGGGAATATTCGGAATAGAAAAGCCGAGAATATTAGCTGATGCTTAGAATACTAATGATTCGCAAATTCTTTTATACCTTAATTCATTCATTTTGTCTGTCCACACCTAAAATTTGGCACTTGGATATTTTTTATTTAAAACCAGCTACTTTTTAAAAAATATATTTACAATCAATAAGTTTATTTAATATTAAATTCAATTGTTCAAATGTTTCCTTAAATTCTCAATTTTTTTTTTAATTTACCTAATTCCATTTTTCAGTTTTCAACTTTTTCTTCTACATTCAATAATTCTCGGGTTTTATCAATAACTTTTTCAATTTTTAATTATATTCTTCTAATTTTAATTACATTCTTCAATTTTCAATTATTTGTACGATTTTCAACTAACTCTTCAATATTAAAAAATTCTCGTCTTTTTTCAATTAATTTTCTCAATCATGAAAAATATTTTAAAATTTCGTTCCAACAATTTTCTTTAAAATGTCTTCTTTCTTCAATTTTCAACAACTATTTTCTTTAATTCCTCATTATTTTCTTTAAATTTCAATTCCATTTTTAAATTTTCAATTATTTTCTTTAATAATAAAAAATTATCAACTTATATCAATTATTTTTCTCTACACCAATAAATTTCTTTAATTTTAGTTACAGCTGTTCAATTATATTCTACAAATTTTAATTCCATTCTACAAATTTAAATTATTTTCTTCAATTTTCAATTCATTCTTCAGTATTAAAACGTTTTTTACAATAATAAAAATTGTTTTAAATTAGCAATTCAATTATTCAATTCTATAACTGTTTTTTTAAATTCTTAATTATTTTATTAAATTTTCAATTTAATTCTTCAGTTTTCAATTATATCCTTCTGTTTTTAATACTTATGTGTGTTTTTAAATTACTTTTCAAAATTTGTTTATTATATTTTTTAAATTTCAATTACATGCTTCAATTATCAATTATTTTCATCAATTTCAATTTTTTTCCTTTTTCTATTCAGTTGTTCAATTTTCAATTATTCCTATAATTTTCCTAATTTTTCAATTATTTAGTTTCAATTTAATGTTTATTTATAGCCATTTTTCGAATTTTGTTTTCAATTGTCAATTATTTTCGTCAGTTTTCAGATATTTTCTTCCATTTTGCAATTGTTTACGTTATTTTTCAATTATTTCCTATAATTTTTTCAATTTTCATTTATTCTCTTAAAATTTTAGAATTATTATTTAATTTAATTTTAATTTTTTCTCTTGTCGATTATATTCTTGACAGTTTGCGATTTTTTTTTCAATTATCAATTATTTTCGTCATTTTTAAATGTTTTTTCAATTATTTATCTAAAATTTTAAACAACTTTCTTCAATTATTAATTATTTTTATTAACATTTTTAAATTTACGTATTTGGTTAATTTTTTTTCTATTATTAATAAGTTTCTTTAATTTTAAATTCAATTGTTCAAATATTTTCTGTAATTTTCCATTGTTTTTTTCAAATTTTTTTGCATATATTAAAATTAATAATAATTTTAATATTTTAATAATACAATAAATTTAATTTTTATTATTTTATTTAAAAAAATTTTTTAGTTGTGTATTAATCTAGCCATTTTTTAGTTTTATTTTCAATTGTCAATTATTTTCGCCTTTGTTTTTGTAATTTTTTTTCAATTATTAATTAAGTTTTCAAATTCCAATTTACATTTTAAATTTTCAATTTATTTCTTCATTTTCGTATTACTTTCTTCAATTTTCAATTTTTTTCTTTAATTTCAATTATTTTCTTTGATTTTCAATCCAGTCTTTTAATTTTCAATAATTTCCAACAGTTATTCCTTTAATTTTCTTAATTTTTAAATTATTTTGTTTGAATTTAATATTTATTGTTTAATTTATTTTTTTCAAGTGTGTAACTTTTTAGCCATTTGCACGAAAATTAAAATTCATGAATGAAAAATATTTTAAAGTACTCCCTAGACTGTTAGTATTTTTAAAAATAACGAAAAAACTATAAAATTTATCAGAAGTTTGAAGATTATTTGGGAATACTAAAGAATATTTCGGAATATATGGGAATATCAGTAATAATAGAATTAATTAATATTAATTAATTGAATGAAAATAATTAAATACACAGAAAATTTAATTTGAAAAATGTTTATTAAATAAATAGTTTGCCAAAAGCAGCACAATTCAGACAACTAGAAATTTGTGTACAAATCTCACATTTTTAGAAGCGTGTTCATAGCCTCAACAAGTTGTTCTAATTCTCCATTGTTATTAAATAATTTTTCCTGATTCGTTTTTTGTACTTCAAGCGGGACTTTTGTACTATAATCATCAGCTGACATCCCTTTCTGTAATTTCTGCACGGCTTCTTTCAGTTGTTCCTCTTTTTTCCTAAGTCTCTCCAATTCTTTTTGAGGATCAATTAAACCCTATTTTTAAAAATTTGTTTTTTAATTAAATCCGAATTTTCAATCTCTAATCATTAAACGCAAGTAATTCAATATTGTCAACTAAAAACGAATGAAACAGCTGATTTAAATATAATTATTCTTAATTAAAACTCACTTTGAGAAGAAGATGAACTTGAAGTTTATCAGAAACAGTCAATATTGCACAACCTGGCGGGATTTCACTTAATTGTATATGAGAATAGGCTAAAGTTCCGATCATCATTGAATACCGGACAATTTGTTCCTTCAAAGTTTCGTCGTTGCAAGCAATAAATGCCTCCGTTTTTGTTTTATTGGGTAAAAGGTAAGTGGATCGACTGGATCTTATACTTTTCACAACTTTCTGGGCGAAATCGACTTCTTTTTCGATCTCCTCATTCCTCCATGGACACTGGAAGAGAAAATAGACTTTTATTAAATTATTCACAAAAGATTGAAAATTTATTTATTTAATTTAAACCCACCTCCGTCACAGTAGGGTACGGACTGACGCAAATGCTGGGATAAGTTTGCTTTTTTCTAGGTAAACGCTGATACAGCTCTTCAGTAATAAACGGCATAAAAGGACTCAAAAGTCGAAGACCAACGTCCAAAGTTTTAAAAAGCACTCGTTGAACTGACAACTTCTGATCCTTGGTACCATTCTGAAAAACTGGTTTGATACTTTCCTAGAATTGCAGATTAATGAAATGTAGATTTTTCCAAAATTAAATAATATAACTATAAAATAAAAGAAACACGAATATAAAATAAACAGAGCATTTACTTACTAAATAAACGTCACAAAGATCATAAAGCCAAAGATTGTAACAAGCAGTTGTTGCGGCTGTAAAATCGTATTGAGCAATTCCTTCATCGCAAATTTTCACCGCGTTGCTCACTCTCGAAAGCATCCACAAGTCCATATTTGACTCATTATCAGTCAGCTAAAAAATTCATTTATTATTAAAATAGTTTTAGATAAAATTATTTTTAAAAAATCATTTTTTCTAGTAATCAAACTCATTATAATAAATCTAATCATCTGGATGTTTAAAATGCATGCTGGGCTATTTTTTGTAAAAATACTACATTCTTCTATTCAAAAAAAAAAACTTTATCCTGGTTAGTCAAAAATTACATTATTTGTACAAGCCAACCTGAAATCCAGTACCACCACCAATTTTGTTCGAACTACACACAAATTGCGGCAAAATTTGTCCACTATCCATTCTAAATGTCGATCTTTCTCGATCATTGAAAGTTTCTAAATGTCCGAACCATCTTCTTAGGTATGGAAGTTTCGGAAAATCGCATTTTAAACTACTCAAAGATTTGTAAATTTTTAAATCAACTTGAGAAGGAGTGAATCCGTCCACATACGGATAATTTTCGAGATATTCATTTAAAGCTTTTTGAACACACTTTTCACTTAAAGTTGAAAGGAACCATTCATTATCTCCCACCACCTCTGACTTTTTCCCATTCGTGCAACTCTAATTCAATAACACCGTTAAAAAGATAATCTTATAAACAAATTATATATAGAGATTTTAACAAATAAAAAGTAGATAAAACAGAAATTTATTAACAGAGTGGCCACTTTTTTTTTATGAAATTAAATTCCCGGTTTATCCCGGTCACAAATTTTCGAACAATTAAAACAGTATTTTTAATTTTGAAAAATTTGCCTTTATATTTAAAATATAACTTTAGAATTAAATTTAAAATTTACACATTTCTATGATCTTATTAATTATAATTAAACATTAAAAAGTTTTATTATCACAAAATATTAAAATCTAAATTTTTTGACAATAATTTATCTTAAAGATTTAAAAAGAATTACGTATTATAATTCCACTAGCAAAATTAACAAACTTTGCATTGTTGTTGGTCATTTAAAACTATAAATTTCTTCAAATTCAAATAATGAAAAGTAGGAAATTGAAGAATATATCTGAAAAATTACGAAAATAATTGATACTTGAAAAAAAAAAAAATCGAAAAATGGCTACATAATTACACAGTTGAAAAGAATATTTTAAAAATTTAAGCAATAAATATTAAATTAAAACAAAATAGTTAAAAAATTATAGGAATAACTGTTGAAAATAATTGCAAATTGAGCAACTGGATTGAAAATCGAAAAAAAAACAATTGGAATTGAAAAAAAAATTGAGATAAATTGAAAATTTAAGAATAAAATTAAAATTTAAAAAAATCATTGATAATTGAAAAAAAAATCACCAAATGACGAAAAATTGAGAACAAAAATAAAAACAAGTATAGATTAATACCCAACCGAACAAAATAATTTAAAAAATCAAAAAATAATTATAAAAATTTAAGATAATAATTGAAAATTAAAAAATTGTAGGAAATAATTGACAATTGCGGAAAATAATAATTAATAATTTAAGGAAATAGTTGAAAAATGACGAGAAAAATTGAAGAATATATGTGAAAAAAACGAAAATAATTGTCAATTAAAAACAAAATTCAAAAAATGACTAGATTAATAGGCGACTGAAAAGAAAATTTGAAAAAATTAAACAAAACTCCCTTTCCACTTTTGATACTGGGTTTTCCTAAATTTTCGCCTGCGAATTAGTCGTAAATTGTTTTTTTAAACAAGAAATATTAAATTTAAAGAAAATAATTAAAAACATCATTTTTTAAAATAATTGCGCATTTAAAAACTGTATTGAAAAACGAAAAAAAATAATTCAAAATTGAAGAAAGCAATTAAAAATTAAGGAATGGAAATTAAATTTAAAGAATAAAATTGAAAAAATTAAGAAAATTTTAGGAATAATTTTTTGAAATTATTGCACATTTAACAACTGGATTCAAAATCGAAAAAAATAATTGAAAATTGAAGAAAGCAATTACAAATTCAAGAATGGAATTGAAATTTAAAGAATATACTTAAAAATTGAAAAAAAAAATTAAAAAAGCCGGGAATTAATTAATGTAGAAGAAAACAAATGAAATCTGAAGAATAGAAATAAAAATTGAAGAATAGAATTAAAGACTAAAGAAATGAATTTGAAATTTAAGAAAATAATTGATAATTAAATGAAAAATTACAATATGACGAAAATAAATAAATATTGACGAAAATAATTAACTATTTTAAAAAAAATAATTAACAATTGAAAAAAAATTCAAAAAATGGTGAGAATCGGCAAAATTTTTTTTAAAATAATTGAATAATCATAAAATTGAAGGAGAATAATAAATTTTCAATTGAAATATTATGAGGAAAATATTAAGAATTGAGGAAAATAATTGACAATCGAAAGAAAAATGCAAAAACTGGCGAGAATAATCGACAACAGAACAAAGTAGCTAATTTGAAAAAATTTAAGAATAATTATATAATTTAAAGAGAATAATTGTATATTAAAGACTGTTGAAAATTATAGAAAAAACTATAGATTTACTTATTAATGAAATTAAAATTATTTTAACTGATATTTATAAATTTAAATTTTATTCAATTTAAATGCATTTTTTAAAAAGCATCTGATTTAAAACAAAAAAATATCTATGTGTCAAACTTCATGTGTGAACAGACAAAAAATGAATGAAGGAATGAAAGAACTTGCGAATTATTATTATTATTATAGATTTGTGACATATGAAAAAATTGAGTTTCGATAAAATTTCTCAGATCTTTTAGATGCACGAAGAAATTTCCGGTTTAGTAACAAATTTCCCGGTCAGTAGCCACCCTGATTAACTTTCTTTGAAATCTCTAAACGTAGAACTATATTTTAAAATACTAATCTAGTTCTTTTTAAAGAATCTTTTAGGTTCTGTCTTACCACTTTATTATCATCTTCGAAGTTAAATCCATCTTCGAGATAAGTCAATGCGAATTTGCTTGCATTCCAAAGTTTGTTACAGAAAAACCTATAACCCTGGACACGTTGAATGTCAAGATTTATGTCACGTCCTTGGGTCGTGTAAGCGCACAAAGCAAAACGCAAAGCATCTGTTCCACATTCGGGAATTCCTTGAGGATAATCCTGTTTTTGTCCTTCTATCGCATGCTTGAGTTCTTTAGGATCAAGATTCGTATCCTCTAGTTGTTTATGAAGATCCTACAAAAATCTTATATTATGTTAAATGCTTCAAAATGATTTTTTCTTTTTGACCATTTTTAATGTACCTCTAAAGAAATTCCGCGAATAACGTCCATTGGATCGATAACATTTCCTAATGATTTACTCATTTTTCGTCCATGAGCATCTCTCACCATTGCATGTAAATAAACTTCCCTGTAAATTAAATAATTATGTTGATAATAAAATAAAAAGTTATAAAACAAAATGTTAAAAAAAAACATATATTTTGTTTTTAAATAAATGATATATTACTTGAAAGGAAGCTTTCCTAATAATTTTTGTCCAAGGAAAACCATTCTTGCTACCCAGAAAAATAAAATGTCGTGTCCAGTTTCCAATAACGTTCCAGGATAAAAAGCTTGAAGTTCTTTTGTCTTTAAAATTAAAATTAAATTAATAAATTTTATTATCATTCTTATTATTCTGATGTTTTATAAAAGAACATACTTCCTCAGGCCATCCGAAAATTGAAAATGGGAAAAGAGCAGATGAAAACCAGGTATCTAAAACATCAGGATCTTGTTGTAAAGAAATTTTATCTTCACTAACTGCAAATCTTTTTGCTGCCTTTTCTTTAGCTTCTTTTTCTGATCTGCCACTGACCCAATATTTATTATCAGTCATCTAACAAAAATGATTCACTTTTTAAACAAATTATGTCGAATAAAGATGGAAATTTCAAAAAAATATCCGCAAAATTAAGAAAATTAGGTTAAAGCAACGAACAAATAATAAATTATAAAAAAAACCATAAAAAAGTAAAACAGATATAAAAATAGCCTATTAAACAAATCAGAACATTTTTTTAAATAAAAAAAGCAATCGACATTGTTAAATAAAAAAAATTTTTAAAAAAAGCAATACAGGAATGAAACAGTAATATAAAAATATATAAAGAAGTAGAAACTCTTTTCAAAAAATTCAACTATTTATTTTAAATTAAAAAAATAAATAAGAAGATAATTAAAAAAACGTTAAGATATATTACATTTTATGAAGAATAAAATATTAAAATTGAAATTTTCAAGATTTATCCACAAATTTCTAGTTTTTTTTTATAGTTTGCGATTTTTTACATGCAGTATTAGACATGCAGAGAATTGTGAAGTTTTTTTTGATTTAAATCATAATTTTAATGCAAATGGCCCAATGATTTAAATCAATTGCAGCCCTGGTTTAAAACCTGCAATTCTTTTTAATTTCTTCACTTTCATTTCAGTTAATTGTATTAAAATAAATATTGAATATTAATAAAATTACCGAGCCAGAAGGCACCGAGGAATCATTAACAGTCACAAAGTAAGCAGGAATGCGATGACCCCACCAAAGTTGACGTGATATGCACCAATCTCTTATTCCTGTCATCCAATGGTCCCAAGTTTTTTTGAACTGTTCTGGAATAATTTTCAATTCTCCTTTTTCAACCACTTCCATTGCATTCTTTGCCATGTCATCACACTTAACATACCTACAAGTCATCCAATATTTTTTTCAATAATTACTTTCCGGTAAAAAAAATAAAAATATCCCCTAATAAATATGATTTTCATTACCATTGAGGTTTTATGAGAGGCTCGACTACATCTTTAGATCTACTGCAAATTGGTACCACCATTGGGTTGTCCTTCATTTCAACAAATAATTTCCTCTCCGTGAGTTCTTTCAAAATCGCTTTTCTCGCCTGGAATCTTTTCATTCCCTAAAATAAAAATAACTCTCGTTTATATTGAAATTTCTTGAAAACTTATTGACATTTTTAAAAGTTTACAAACCGTAAAAACTCCATAGTCTCCAATTATATTTCCATTGTCGTCAAAAATCGTAATAAAAGGTAAATCGTGCCTTTTTCCGATTTCATAATCGTTTGGATCATGAGCTGGAGTGATTTTTACAGCTCCTGTAAATGAATTCCGGGTTTAACAAAATTTATTCAATTATTTAGATAATTACGGGCACATAAATAAATATTAAATAATTATTTATTTATTATCAACCGGCATTTGAGAAATGTTACCTGTTCCGAAATCCATTTCAACATATTCGTCAGCGATTATCGGTAAACGTCTATCACAGAAAGGATGTTTTACATGTTTACCAATCAAATGGGCGTAACGTTTGTCTTTAGGATGCACTGCAATTGCCGTATCTCCTAACATTGTTTCGATTCTAGTTGTCGCAACTGTGATTTTTTCCTCCGAATCTTCGACTTCATACGAAAACATCACTAAAACTCCGAATTCTACTTTTTCGTTGTAACCGGGAATCGAAAGCAAAGTCCTTCCAGAAAGTTCAACTTTATCTACCTGAAAAAGTTTTTAAATTGAGATAAATATAGAATAAAGATGGATATGATTATCCAATTTTTAAAAATATATACAAATTATCATAAAATATTTATTTGTTAAGAAATGAAGTTAATGTTGAAATATTTTCTATAAAAAAATACCTCAATGTCAGAAATTGCACTTTTAAGAGTACAGGACCAATTTACAAGACGATTACTTCTGTAAATAGTTCCATCTTCGTGTAAACGTACAAAAGCTTCAGAAACGGCTCGACAAAGTTTTGGATCCATCGTAAAGCAGGCGCGATCCCAGTCAAAAGAACCACCTATTCTTTTTAGCTGAGAGTAAATTCTATCACCTTTCCTAAAAAAAAAGAAGAAACGTTGTAAAACGACAAGTGTAGAATAAAAGCATAATTTGCATAATTTAAAACCCAGGGATGAATAATTATATCGTAAGTTAAAGTGCGCAAATAATTAGTTCTAATTGAATCTCAAACTTGAATCATTCTAGTTTTTGAAGTTGCTAATTTGTAAGTTTTGTTGCATCTAATTTCAATAATTCAAGATACTAAAATACTTCTATATTTGGATCAAGGCTGATAAAAGTATGATTTTACTAAAAAGAATCAAAAATTGATTTTTTAAAAATATAATCAATATAAAATCTCCAAATGCTTATTTGTAAGTAGTTTATTAAAGAAATGAAAAAAAAATTAAAGAAACAACACAAGAATGAAACAGTGATATAAAAATATATAAAAAAGTAGAAAATATTTTAAAAAAATTAAACTATTTACGGACATTTTTTTTAAAATTAAAATAATAAATAAGATGATAATTAACAAAAGGTTAAATTACTAAAGGGAAAAAAAATTTTAAATTAGAAAAATTAAAGAATTATTTTACAAATTGAATAAAAAAATTATGAATACAATTTTGGAAAATTTTAAAAAAATTTAAAAAGAAATGATGTAAAATAGAAGAACGATGTTCAAATGAGAATATTTAGTAAAATATTAAATTTACACAACATAAAATACAAGAATATATATCAACTTTCATAAAAGTAGAAAATTGAGAAATTTAAAAAATCTAGATAAAAGCATCAAATAAATGTTTTCAAAAATTCGTAATTATAAGATAAAAACTAAACAATTAAAAAGAAGGAAAAATGTTTCCAAAAAATGTAAAAATGATGACAAAAATTAAAGAATTAATAAAATTAAAATGCAAGGAAGGACTAAAAAATACAGTGCAACATGAAAGAAATTAAATAAATAGGAAAAAAATGAAGAAATTTTTTTTCCTTCATCTAAAAAACTGTAAAAAGTACAAATAAATAAAAAAAAACAATAAAATATAAAAATAATTATGAAAATAAACAAAATAAAAAGTTTAGTGAATGTTATAATTACAAAATTGTGTAAAATAATGTTAAATAATTTGCATAAAAAGAAGTAACTGGATTAAAAATCGAAAAAAATAACTGGAATTGAAGAAAATAATAACAAAATTGAGGAAATAAATTAAAAATTTAAAAACTAAATTTAAAATTTAAAAATTAAATTAAAAATTTAATAAAAAAATTTAAAAATTAAATTGAAAATTTAAAAAATTAATTAAAAATCGAAAAATTATATTGAAAATTTATGAATTAAATAAATAATTTAAAAAAAAAGTTTATAATTTGATAAAAAATTACAAAATGACAAAAATAATTGACAATTGAAAACAAAATTTAAAAAAATGTCTAGACACAACCGAATAAAATAATTTAAACTAGGTGAGAATTATGTTTATTTCATGGACATTTCGCTTTTAAGTAAGCAAAATAATTTGCTTCCTCATATAGGAAGCAAGAAATGAATAATATATAAGTTAATTGGGGAAGTTGTTTAAAAATGAAGAATTTTAAATGCAAAAAAATGTAAAAATATGAATTATTTTACGAATTCTTGATCAATTATAAAAGTTATATAGGTCAATCGATTCGTTTTGAGACAAGGAATATGATTTTTGTATTTATTAAGTTGTATTTTTAGCATAAAAAAAATGTTTGGCAAAAAACGATTTTTTTCGATAAAAAAAGGTGCTCAAAAAAATTTGGTTGGGTATTTTTTAAAATCCTTGTGTCCAAATTTAGATATTCATGAGCTTAATAAGTCATCCAAATTTTATTGGAATCCGTTGAAGCGTTCTCGAGATATCTTGTACACAAAAAACGCTATACACACACACACACATACACACACACACACACACATACATCTGGAAATTTGCTTAGGAATGAAAATTTAAGCTTTTTAGATGAAAATGAGTCGATTTAGACTATTTTTGGAAAATCGAAAATCTTAACGATCACAAAGCTTCCTCTATGAGGAAGCAAAAATCAAAGAATAATTATAAAATTTTAGGATACTAACTGAAAATTAAAAAAATTGTAGGAAATAATTGAAAATTGCGGAAAATAATAATTAATAATTAAGGGAAATAGTTGAAAAATGACTAGATAATTAGACAATTGAAAAAAATAATTGAAAAAATTAAACAAAAAATACTAAATTTAAAGAAAATAATTCCAAAATGAAAAATTAAAAAAATTATAGAAATAATTGTTGGAAATAACTGCATATTTAACAACTGTATTCAAAATCGAAAAAAATAATTAAAATTAAAAAAAATAAATGAAAGTTGAAAAATGCAATTAAAAATTGACAAATGGAATTGAATTTTAAATAATATACATAAAAATTGAAAAAAAGAATTTCAAAAAGACTAAAATTGAAGAATATAGAAGAACTTAGAATTGAAGAGAAAAGTTCTAGAATTAAATAATTTAATTGGGATTTTAAAACGATTTTTATGAGTTCAAAAAATAATTTTAAAAATCCGAGAATTATTGAATATTGAGAAATTAATTGAAAATCTATAAAAATAATTGAAAATTAAAAAAATATTTGAGAATTGAAGAAATAAATTTGAAAGAATTAAATGGAAATTTCAAGAAAATAATTGATAATTAAAAGAATAATTACAATATGACGAAAATAATTAACTATTAAAAAAAAAAAAATTAACAATTGAACAAAAATTCGAAAATGGTGAGAATAGTCGGCATTTGAACAAAAAATTTTTTTTAAATTAATGATTAATCATTAAATTGAATAAAAATAATAAATTGTCAATTGAAAACTGATGAAAATTATGGAACAAATAGTAAAAAATAAATGAAAATTGAAGAAATCAATTGAAGATTGAATAAAATAATTGAAAAACGAAGAATGCAATTGAAAATTGAAGTAAATAAATAAGAATTAAAGAAAATAATTAAAAATTAAAGAAATAAATTGAAAATTAGAGAATTAAAGTGAAATTTTAAGAAAATAGTTGATAATTGAAAGAAAAATGACGAAAATAATTAAATATTTCAGGTGTGGACAGAATGAAATAATGACTGAAAGAATGAATGAATGTTGTGGATTATTAGTATAGAAAAATAATGACTTAAAGATATACAAATTTGATACTATTTTTTGCTATCTTCATACCGAAAATTTGTAAATCGTAGGTAATTTGATCATCTGTATATTAGCACAATTTTTTATATTTTATAAAGATTAAAAAATTAAAATTGAAATTTTTAAGATTTATCCACACATTTGTGGTTTTTTTTTGTGGTTTCTGATGTTTTATATGCAGTATTAGACCTCCGGAGAATTTAAAAAATTTTCGGATTCAAATCACGATTTTAATGCAAATTTCCTAATGATTGAAATCATGTTTTAAATCAAAATGACTTAAATCAATAGCAGCCCTGATTTAGATACGTTTAACTTTAAATTTTTCTAATTTTCAATTCTCCAATGCACTTCTAAATACAATTTTGAAACTTTTCAAAGAAATTTGAAATATTCTAAAATATCTTCAAGGATATGAAATATTCCTGAAATACTTTAAAAATACTCTACTTACTGATTTTTCCAATCCCAGATTTTTTCTACAAACTTTTCCCGACCAAGATCGTGTCTCGTCTTTTTTTCTTCCTTCCAAAGTTTCTTTTCTACTACGACTTGAGTCGCAATTCCAGCATGATCGCATCCCGGATTCCAAAGAGTTGTACGTCCCTTCATGCGATTCCTGTCAACATACATCAAAATAAAAACATAAATTTAAATTATTCTCGATATAATTCTAAAAAAAAAGGGACACGAACCATCTTGTAATCGCATCCTCAACTGCATTAGTTAAAGCATGTCCAAGATGCAGAAACCCTGTTACATTTGGAGGAGGAATTACCATAACAAACTTCCCATTTGGATTTTCCTCAGATATACTTTTTTTCTAAAAATAAAGGGATTAATAATCTAATTATTATCTAACTAATAAAGCAAAAATTAATTTAAAAATGTGTACAGATTTAAATACGTACTCCATATTCTGGTTTGAAAAATCCTTCTTTTTCCCACCAAGAATACCAAGCAGCTTCAACGTATTCTGGACTGTAGGCATCTGGCATCGGACATTTTACATCTTTCTTTGTTCCTGGTGGAGTATCAATTGTATATTTAGCACTTTCTTTAACTTCTTTCTTTTTCTTTTCTGGTTTCTGTAAAAAAAAATTAAACTCATTTTAATAATTCATCAGTTAAAATAAATATTAAATGAAAACAAAATTTGTATATAAATATTTATGTTATATACAGTTAGATAAGTATGTGCTTTAAATTTTAAATGGAGAATAGAATTTTGATTGACAGCTACTTTCTCCAAAATTATCTGACCCTTTAATCGACTCAAATTAAGAAATCATTAAGGTATTCCCTGTACATATTTATTATAGGTATTTAAACTGGAAACTTTATTTTCAGATAAACTCCTTTTTTCACAGGAAAACCAAAATATAAAATTTAATTTGACTATTTCGAAGTTTTCTTATCATATTAATTTCTTTAATAACGTTATAAAACCATGTTTATAATACATCAATTAACAGAATTAGAAAGTAGACAACAAAGCCATGTGGGCTTTAAAAATGACATATGGGAAGAAAGAAAAAGGAATTTAAAAAGTGTTTTCAATAAAACATTTAAAAAACAATAGAATTATTTAAGTGAAATATACCTCAGTCTTTTCTGTTGCATTTTTCGTAGCTGTAGAAAGTTTTTTCTCCTGTTTTTGTTTGAATTTTTCAAGCTTTGCCTGCTTCTCTTTCTCTTTTTGCAATTGTTTAGCAGTTTTCTGTGGAGGTCCTTCTCCCTCAACTACATTGTTGGAATCTGCCATATTTGCACTAATAATAGAACAGTTTTTTAAATGCGACTTTTATAATAATTAACCGGTAGTTTCACTTTAAACAAATGAAAAAACAAGAGAAAATCAAGCACGTCTTTTCACTCCGACATCCACATGTCAAAGTGGCAAGAAGGTTAGGTTTCCTTCTGATTTCGAAAGTTTCGAAATCCTTTTAATATCACGCACATATAAGCTAAAAATATGAATTAATCCCAGAAGGATCCGATTAAAATAAATAAAGTTTAAAAGTCATGTATTCGAATAGCATTAAATAGAATTTTAACAGAAAAAACGAGATAAACAATAACCTCAAAAGTTACATCACCCGGAAACTCCGAAAGACTCAAACCGCGGCAATTTTAAACACTCCCACAAAAAGCATTGACAATACACTAAAAAATATTTAATTTATAAAATCTGATTTAATTTCACAACATAAAAGCTTGTCCATTCAGTGTTTCATTTATTTTAAATCACTATTAAAACTTTTTCATGCAGAAGTTTGCACGTTAAGTTTAAATGTTCGCGGGTAGCTGGAGAGATTCTGGACCATCCAATCAGCATCCGATATTCGCGGGATCGGAAATCTTCGCGAGTCTTCGGGAGCATCATCTCGTCCTCGTCCTCGGCTTCCTTGTGGTTCTGTTGTCAGTTCACAGTTGACGCTAACGTGAGTTTTTAGTAGCCGATCAAAGCGGGGTTGAAAATGGATTAATTTACCGAATCAATCCAGGCGTTTTCGCCGGTATACACACGCATTTGTTGACATTTCATCAATCTGTTTTTACTGCTCGAGAAAAAGGGTAAGTACACTACTTGGCGTGTGCCGCGACCGAGATTGTTTTTTTTTTTTTTTGCTTTCTGTTGTCCCCTCGGCAACGTTTGTTTCTGTGGTTCTCGAAAATTATTCGGCACGCGATCGGCATACAAATCGGTACGTGATCAGCTTTAAAAATTCGCGAACGCGGTATAATTTTCGTAAGGCTTTTTCGCAGCAAGCGAATTTTATACACCTGCAAGATTGCAAGGTGATTTCGGAGCAAGGTACCTGATCTCCGTACAAGAAAATATATAATTTTAAAGTGGGATCAGTAGTTGCGCGTGCCGGATTTTCTTTTGCGAGCGGAAGGCGTCTTGGCAGGTGTCTAGACTACAAAAAAGTTACAAGGCGCCTGGAAGTTGTTTTGAAGAATTGGCATAAAATAAAAATTGTTCAATTGTCAGCAAAAAATCAAAAAAAGGTAATAATTTCCAATAAACGTTCAAGATTGACAAATAACAATAGTTTTTGTGACAGGTAGAGTTGAATCGTAATCCCGCTGTTTTTGGTGTTTTTCTGATAAAGATGCAGTTTTGTAGGCGTATGACGATTTCTATGTCGCCAGACTTTGCTTTCTATTCTTGAACATCATCAGATTATGTTCAAGAAAAAAACCAAACCTTAAAAAATATTTATTTTAAACATGTTCCAGAGAGAAATTAAAAAAAAATAGAATATTATTCTAGATAAGATTGAGAGCAAACTTTAGAAGATTTTAATCGAAATTTATTCATC